>OU461583.1:2400000-3000000 GCA_911812115.1 Pristionchus exspectatus | reverse complement strand
TATGTCGTTTGTTTTGGCCTTGTGGAATGTGGGACTTTCCTCTCCCTCCTCCCTCCTTTGTCCCAGTTGTTTCTAACAAATGGCATTTCTGCACCTCTCCGGACAGCCCATTTTACAGAATGTTTTGCATTTGCAGATTACACCTCTGCAAAGGGGTCGTCCACCCTCCTCTTAGGGAGAGTAGACTGTCCAATGTGGGCCGAGGCTCCCCGCACTCTTCTCCAGGAGGGAGAGCTCTGGAGTGAAGTGGAAAGAGCGAATTATGAACTTATATACCCTCGAGATAATTGATAATTAATAATTGAGATAATCGAGATAATTGATAATTGAGATCAGAAATAGATTGAATGGATGTAAATCGATGTTAGAGAGTGTTTATTTGAGAGAGTGATGATTTAGTGACGGCTGCTCAAAGTGAGTGAGAGGGGGAGAATGAGGGGAGGGGGAGAGGAGAGTAATTGGATTAGGAATATTGCAATTGCAAAAAGTGAGTTGTCCGGAGAGGTGCAGAAGCACCAAAGAAATTGTGACTCAAAAACCGAAACTTTGGACAGAAGCATATGCAAGAAGAGCGACCTACATAGATCGATTCGGCTTGGCGAAATTACACTAGGAAAAAAATTCATCCAAATCGTGCGACTTTTGTGCGCTCGATTTTGTGAATTCACACCATCCCATCGTTTCTCCCGTGATTTTCCCTCTTCCCCCTTACCATTACCATCTCCTCTCTCGTGTCGCACTCCACGCACAGTCCTGATTTCGACGTGACGTCGCTTGTAGCCAAAGGAGGCTGGACGTGCAAAAAGGAATATGTTTCTCGTCATAAACATCCCCGAGGGCTACAAATCACAGTTTCAGAGAAAGAGATAGAGAGAGAGAGAGAGAGAGATTCAGTTTTCATATCCAATCATTATTGTTAAGGTGTTCTTGCTGTTTAAAGTTTTGCATATGCTGTTATTTTTGTTTCTAGATCACATTATTTTAAAATTAACTATATTGCCAATTTTTGTAATTATTTCAGAGAGAAAATTTCGATTTATCTATATATACTTATTCCTTTTTTTACTATGAATCGCCTTAATGACACATTTAAATATACTACTTCTCGCATTTTTATGCTATGCATACGTTGTGCCATTCAGAAACAATTCAAAACTCAAAGTCATGAGTTTCAATATATGGCGCTCGGGAGGCGCGGTAAGGCTGTTTTTTATCTTTTAAATTATTAATTTTATTTTTTATAATTTTATAATAATTTTATGCGATTGGAAATGAAATATTCATGGCGTGAATAATTTGCGAATTGAAGAAATGTTGGCAATGGGGCCAGAAAAATGGTAGGGATAACTTTTTTTGTTGTTTCCTATGTCTGCCTGCCACTGGTACTTATTTATTAGTTGAATTATCTTGATTTTGGTTGATGATCTTTCACGCACCCCACTATATATTGTAAATAGGTTCCCATTGTCATCCCTAGAAGTCTAAATGTGTCAATTTTTTATTACTTGTGCGGGAGTACAGAGGGCGCACGGAATAACTGAGGAACTGAGGAACACGGATTTAATCGCAATTGAAAAGTATTCGAAGAACAACCACAACTCGACGGTCACACATGTCTCTGACAATGCATCAAGATTATTAATGTCAATTTCAAGATACTGGTAAGATAAGATTAAGATAAGATAGAAGATAAGATATGTATAGCGAAACTGATATATAGTATTTATTCGAATTGAGGTCAAAGAATGGTTATGCGTATTTCTCCTTCACACTTCAATATTTGAAGAGGGGCACTCTTGAGTTCGCTTCTCTCAATGAATACACTTGTAGATGTGCTCCACAATCGATTTCTCCACTGTTCCACACTTCTGTGCAGCGGAGAGAGCGAGATATGCGAGAGAGGGCACACTGAATTATATTTCGTTCAGAAGTGTATTCGATTTGTGGCCCAGGCTTTTCTCGCAGAGTATCCTCTCCCTATCATTCTCATTCCCTACTCTACTGCACGTTCAGAGCTGCTGTTAACTGGGCCAAAAATCCGATACAATCCGAAACAATCCATGATCATACATACAGTAATATTTTGTTTCACGATGGCGAAGCTTTGTCACCATTTACACCCATAGGAAAACATGCGAAATACATAGATTCGCTGGAACTTATTCGATTTTTGGCCCAGGCAACAACCGCACCAAATATGAAGGGGGTGGGAATGAGAATGGTAGGGAGGGAATACTCTGCGAGAAATGCCTGGGCCAAAAATCGAAGCAGTGCCGATTCGCTCATACCTCAGGGGCGTGCTGTAGATGCGGAGTCTGTCCAGATCGCCGGTCACGATTCCTCCTCTTCCATTGGTCGACCCTCCGATCACTCTGCTGCTTGCGCCCACCGCATTCACCTACAGAGGATGTTGCTACATTTGTGCCCTCGGACTGTCCCCCCTCTAGGTTTCGCTATTGAAAATAAGTCTAAAAAACGAAATTTAGAAAAATTTATAATTCTAAAATAAATAAGAGAATGATTAGCACCTTATCGTGCACGATCACTGCGCATCCGTCGGGAGTGGCCAGCAGACGAGCATCGGCACGAACAGGAAAATTCTCAAAATACGAATATTGTCACGTTTATCGGAGGAGAAGAATTGATCTTTGATCTTTCGTATTCCTTGAAAGATCGCGCTCTAAATTGTGGGTAGTGAGATTGCGATTGCAAGCGATCGAATAAGCGAGCGAGAAAATAGAAAAAAAATCGCACCTTTGTGTTCCATAATGAACTTAAAATGAGAAGATAACGCACTATACAAGAATAATAGAATAACACATCAAGAAAGAAAGTATTATAATTTGCCTTCATTTCTGTCCATGTCATTCTTCGAGTATTGAGCGTGCGGGAGACGGAGAATTCTTCATGTATGAAGTTGAAAATGAACTCAAATATAATATCGATTAGTGACTAGTGTGGCGAATCGCTAATTTCGAGGTGCAGGTCATTGAGAATGTGTATGCCAGATGGAAGTGCTCCTAGCTAGCAAAGTGAGAATATTTATCTATAGGTAAAACGCGAGGAACCTCGGATTCGTTGCCCTGTGTCCAACCGAGTCCCCTCGAGTCGCGGTCCCACTGAGGCAACGGATCGGCACTGTCCGTGTCGGTGATGTACCATTCTCCGCTTCTGAAATTTTTAAGAATAAAAATTATAGAAATAACAATTAGAGTAATCCTAGGATACGCCATTCAGAAATCGGAAATTCCGAAGAAAAAAAACACTCTATTCTCCGAAAAAAGGATGATCGATGTCAAAAATAATTTTAAAAAAAACAATAAAATAGAGAAAAGATACGAACTCGATATTCATGACAATGACGTAGTCCAGATCGAGAATAGAATTGTCGATTGAACCTCGCTCGCAGTAGATGAAGCCCATAATCTGTGTTCAACAATTTTATTGTGAAATAATAAACCGTTCCGCGTATTCTGATTCCTATCGTTAATTTCGACTTTAGGTTCATTCAGCCTTTTCCGTATTATGCGCGCTATACACCGTAGCGTCTCCGCTGAGCATTTGAATCTTTCGATACAGAGCTCGAAATATGCGTCTCTTCTTCGCACGCTCTTTCGCTACAACTCGAGCAGACGAGTGCGTGTCTGTGTGTGTGTGTGTTTGTGAGAGTGTGTGCAAGGGACTGCTGCTCATGCACATATATAGATATATCAACGTGAACTGGCGCTTACGGATGAAGTGACGATGAACGGGTAGAGGACGGGATCCTCTTGTGGTCCGACCGCACGTCCGATTCTCTGCAGCTGCTGATGGGCACTTACCGTTACCTCAACCATGCAATTTCAGTGCCAACCGGGGACAATCTATATCTCTATATTGTGGCCTGACATTAATAGCAGTTGCCTAATGGCCATAAAAGCGGTTGTATATTGTGTATATTCCCGGCTCGCAAATTACAAAAATGTATGGCCCAATACAGAGGGGCGGAACGATGATATGAACGATAGGTAACGGCGAACGGTTATATTTGCATAAATTCGATAAGGGGGGAGCCGTCAAAACGGTCAACGGATAAAACAGAGCTCGTCTGTCTCTTCGACCGGTCGAGAGACGAGAGAGAGAGAGAGTACGTTAGATGAAAAGACAGCGTGGACTTTATTGCAAAATGATAAAACGTTCCGTATTATGCGCGTGTCTCCGCTGAGCATTTGAATGTTACGAAACCAACGTCGCGAACGAGCTCCGTAATGTCGAGACCGGCCATCATCGATAATGGGCATTTGGGAAGCCGGATGCCTACAACGGTATTTCGTTATCTATCGCAAGAAAAAAGCTCGCGAAATAAAGAGAATCGGTTAGGTAAAGTTGCACATCCTACTAGGCGGGAAAATGAGATTGGAATATGTGAACGCTCTTGTTGATAACAAAAATAGATTAAAAAAAGAAAAAAAATAGATTTTACCAACCCTGGTCGAACTCGTCGGTGATCACGATGATCTCCTGAATTAATCTCATTTATGATTGATATCGCACCTTTTCAGGGCCTTCTTTTTGCGTCCCAGATCGGACATTCTTTCCGGTCGTGAAAATATAATAAACCGCAGTTGCGCTTATCATGCATATTTGTCAATTTGCAATTATCGATTGATCAAATCACCTAGCCTATGCGTCTAATAGTTGCCCAAACAACGGACTGAGAAACTCTGAGACAATATTTAATCGAAAACAAACAAAAACCGAAAAAATAAATGATGACCTTGCCGATGAGAATGTCAGGCTCTTCAACTTCCAAGAAGAAACCATCGTTGTAGAAGACTCGGTAGAAATTGCACGCGACCTGAAAAGGGAAATAAGTAATAAAATACAGAAAAATGTTAAAGACATAGGGACATTTTTCTTTCACATTTCACAATTTCAGAATAATTTCAGAATAATTTCTGAATAATTTCAGAATAAATTGTGGGTTCAATAAAGGAAAAATGAACGACAGACCTTTTGCTCTTCCCGATCGATGGATAGCAGCCACTGTCGAAACCGACAACTCTGCGAATAAATGAGATAAATATAGTACATAGAGAGGGCTTTTGCAAGAAATGGGCTCTTCATTTCTTTCTCACCGGCCAGTGAGCGAAATAAGGAGACTCATTTCCTGCCAAGCCATCCTTAATCTTAAATCGTCTTCCTCTATTCCTGTCAATTGAATGATGAGCTAGTGAAAATAAAACGGCCCGAAATGTTCCACCGCTTTGTCAAAGCTGAGCGATACTTCGTGCGTAGGGCTGCTGTCAGGGCGAATAATTCCGCGCGCGTGCTCTCTCACCGGTCAGAGATCAGAGATAGAGCATGCGGAATGGAGAGACGGATTCTTCACCCTGACAGTAAGCACCGCTCCCCCTCCCCCCCCCCCCCCACTCGTATCATTATTGTGGCCTTCGCTCCGCCCACCTCATTATCGGATCTGATTTGGTCGACGAGGACAATGGTACGATCGTCCAGTGCATAGATGCCCACGGTGTTTCCGTACTCGTGCAGGGTCTCGGCGTGACGAAAGCGCGTCCGGCTGAGTAGAGTTCGAAATACGGGTCGTCGTCTCTTCATTTCCCATACTCTCTCACCGGTCAGAGAGGCGAGAGACCACGTGAAATGAAGAGACCATTACCCGTGTTTCACCATTACTTCTATTCCCCGATTGAGGAAAGCGATAGGAGAAGAACTATACAAGAGAAGGGCAGAAACTGTAAAATCGTAGACATTTAAAGAAGGAGTGGCACGAATATCTGGCTAACTGAGTTCTCGATGTCAGACGGTGTGGCATGAGCACCCCATAACGCTTTCGAAACTCCCATCTTTTCAATTTTCGTCTAAACCGAGATATACTCGATTGGCTGATTGCCAAGTCACCCTGAAGCGCAGGCAACGAGCTAGAGAGCATGCAAAATGAGGAGAGCGCTCAGCCTCACTTTGCATATCGGCGCGATTCGTGCCTCTCCTTCTTTAAGTACAAGTATGAATTTACTGCGCCACTTCTTTGGTCGAATGACCCCCTATTTCGAATGCGTGAGATATCCCTAGTGAATACAATTGGTGCTTACATGGAGAGAAGAACGTCGCAGATGTCAACGTCGAACGACGTGAACGAGTGGCTCTGATCGTCGGCCGCCGTCTGATATTACATCCAATTATCGTATAAATAATATTCGGCACTTCTTCTTCGGTTGTTGGCCCAGTCAACAGCGGCTCCGAATGTGGAGGGGATGGAGAATGGGAAAGGTATAGGAAGGGAATACTCTGCGAGAAGAGGCTGGGCCAGAAAAAAACCCGAAGAAGAAGTGCCTAATATTCAACTGCCCCCGCTCAGATTTGCGCTGTTAGGTGTGCATTACGGAAAGGTTTGAGATTTTGCTGCACACTGTTCACTTTGCCTATCCATCGTGAGATTATTTTCCATTCCACGCGTAGCTGACCTTTGACGAACTGAGTGGGGGGAGGAGGGAGGAAGAGGCCGGGAGGAGGCTAGTGATCTATCTGCTCTCCTCTCCCCTACCTCTTCCCTTTCTCTCTCTCCCAGACAATCAATACGCTAACCAGCACATTGAGTTTGCTGAGCATTTGAAACGCACGATAAGATGCTATGAAACGAAAAAACGTGAGCTAGAGCCTCAAAGCATTCGGAGGACCCCCTTTATTCATTCCAGATAAATGTGAACAATGGGATTACAAATCTTCCCGCCACACCGACAGTTAAAAGTCTGAAACTTATCCCAATTTCAACCATTCATCCGCATTCGGAATGAAAATTGGGGTATGTTTCAGAGACATTTCATTTTTCATGCTTGCAGTTTGATTACAATGATTTTCAGTCGTTGTGGAATGATGTGGTCTGAGCCCATTGACAGATACGAATAATATCCGGATCGGTTTAAAATTTTAACGATAGGTATATGATCGCAGCTCAAGTCTTTCAGCGATGTGCTGGTCTATTTGGCTAGTAGATAATAGAGATACGAGAAATTGTCTCTTCATTTCACGCAATCTCTGACCGGTGAGAGAGCGCGTGAAATGAAGAGACGATTACCCGTATTTCGAACTCTAGTAGATGACTAAGCAACAAAAACGTCAATAATTTCCGCTTGGCATTTCTTCTACCAATCGAGCTATGTGTGAGCATCTAGCAGTCAAGACATGATTGAAGAAAACATACAAATAAATCTTATAAAGAAGATAAAAAAGGGGAAATTGTGCTGACTTTCGTGAAATTGCCGATGGCATAGAGGAAGCGGCCGTGCTCCGATACCGCGCAGAACGGCTCATCCATAGGGGCCAATCCATCGCAGATGACTATCGAATCCTGAATTAGAACCCATTGGGACTCGCAATATATATGAGACCGTACGCGTAAGAATCGAACAATGCTTGGCACAGCTCAAAAATATTAATTCTCTGAAACTTTAGGATTCGGGGTTCTCAAAGGTGCTGATGACGATGGGCACATTCATTTTTCACTTTGAGCCGTCGTTGGCTCCAGACGACGTCACGTCGAAATCAGTTTTTGGACTTTTTCTCACTTCTTAGAAGGGCCAATTTTAGGTGAGCATGTTACCTGGGGTCAAATTGCATGGTGATCACGCCTGTCTAGTTTACTTTTTACAAAGTTAAAAAATAATTATGTAAAATGGAAATTTTCGTAGAGTGGAAAGTGTTCTGCGAGAGTACCCTAGATCGGACCGGAATTCTGCAAGGATTCCAAAAATATTTTTCTCACATTTTTCTTGCGTGCCTGAAAGGTTTTACGTAAAAGATAGTTTACAGTCTTGTAAGTAAATTTGACGATCTTTCCACTTGTTGACTTCCGAACTTTGATCTACCAGAGTCTCTCTACTTTGACCTCTTCCCTCTCTCTGTGCTCTCTCTATTCCCAATGCTCTCTCGCCTCCCTCGGGGAGGAGACACGGATCGATAAAAGTTCGGAAGTCAACAAGTGGAATGATCGTCAAATTTACTTACAAGACTGTAAACTATTTTTTACCTAAAACCTTTCAGGCACGCAAGAAAAATGTGAGAAAAATATTTTTGGAATCCTTGCAGAATTCCTGTCCGATCTAGGGTACTCTCGCAGAACACTTTCGACTCTACGAAAATTTCCATTTTACATAATTATTTTTGAATTTTGTAAAAAGTAAACTAGACAGGCCTGATCACCATGCAATTTGACCCCAGGTAACATGCTCACCTAAAATTGGCCCTTCTAAGAAGTGAGAAAAAGTCCAAAAACTGATTTCGACGTGACGTCGTCTGGAGCCAACGACGGCGCAAAGTGAGAAATGAATATCCCCATCGTCATCAGCACCTTTGAAAACCCCTAATCCCAAAGTTTCAGAGAATTGATATTTTTGAGCTGTGCCAAATCCTTCGGGATCTGTCCGACTCTTTCGCGAACGGCCTCATATGTGTCGCCGTCTCTTCATTCTACACACACACTCTCTCTCTCTCTCTGGTTAATCGAGCTGACGCGAGAGAAAGCGCATGAAACGAAGAGGCGACGACGCATATTTTGTGAACTGGATACCGCATTTGTAATAATAATAATAATAATATTTATCCGCACATTTATTGTGATTGTGGGGGGGGGAGTTGGAAATGAATTGCTGTGAATGAAATGAGTTGATGAATTGAATGAATTGATGGAAATTGAATTGAAATGGAAATGGATTTGCATGCTGTACTGATTTTAATCTCCTTTCTTTTCATTTTTTTTCATTTTGATTCCGACATATGGAGACCACGGTTTTAAAAGGTAAAGGAGCATCAACGTCAAGCGACTAGACGGGCCTACTGTTGGATAAATTGACATTGAACCGTACCAATAGCTTCTTTGGCGTCATCGATCAGGCGGGAAGAAGGCGTAGAGAATGATGAGACGACGGCGGCGTCCTGTCGACCACTCGTCGCGAGCGGAGAAGGCCAGAATGAGGGGAGAAATGAGAAATATTTTGAAAAAAAATAATTAAAAATTAATTTCAATTAAACAAAATTAATTGATTTTTTTATTTATTATTTTTACAAAAGATATTTAGATGCGTCATGTGACGGATGGCAAGAGAGCTAAAGCGAAGACACATGCAGTCAGGCAATTGCCATTTGAAACAATTTCTGGCACTTTCTGACACTTTCTGCTCGATTTTTTTCTTACGACTATAGCACATTTATCAAGAAATCGGATTAGGTGATAGCTCTGGTGTGCTTGATGTTGGAGTTGATGTTGTTGTTGATGTGATGTGTGATGTCACATAAATCCTTCGATCGATTTTTCTCCGATCTTTGACTGAATCACTTCGATTTACTTGAAGTGGCAGTCTTACCTCTTCTTTGATCTCCCTCTCTGAACCCCTTTGTTGTCCAGAAAATGTCGGCCCGACAGAACAGCAAGTCATTACAAAAAAGTTATCTTCGAAATATGAAATATCTATTTCAGAAATCGATCACGATTATCCCGAACAGTCGACACCAGATCAAACAATCGTGATACGTTTCAGAGATAGTCGACATTTTTGAATTTGCAGTTTGTTGACGAAGAGATCTCCCCGCTTTTTCTGTCGGTTCAGAAAGCTGTAAATTAATTGTGCAATTGTCTGTTGTGCTGTACTGATTGTGCCTTTCTTCTTCTAAACGTCTCTCTGATCGTCTGACTCTTGAGTGATTGCAAGTACCTTCGGGAAACTTCTTTCCCAGGCACATTGATGTTGTAAGGGAATGCATGGCCGCGGCCCTAAGACCATAGTGCGAGCACGAGGGCATGCCAGCATCAAGGGGGTATAGCTCAGTGGTTAGAGCACCCGCATACGTATCGGAAGGTCGGGGGTTCGACTCCCTCTGCTTCCAACTGACTTTTGCGCACTCCTCTGATCTCGGGTGTTGGACATTGTGTTTGTTTGTCCCTTTTGGATGAAAAGGTACATTCATCGAAATCGGGCTGTTTCCTATGTCTGCCTGCCACTGGTACTTATTCATTAGTTGAATTAGCTTGATTTTGGTTGACGATATTTCACGCATCCTCTATATATTGTAAATACGTTCCCATTGTCATCCATAGAAGACTAAATATGCAACATATGAGGGCGTTTGCGAATCGGACAATATCCGAATGAGTCTGGCGCAGGTCGAAAATGTGAAAATGTGAACTGTGAACGAAGAGATTTGCTACACCAGCTGATTCCATCTGATGAATCGACTTTGCTTCCGACGTTATACTCGTCTCCGTTGTCTTCGAAACAGTCGCCATACTTCTTCCGGACTTTGAACATGCGCGAACGAATTTGCGAGTCGAATTGCGGCTAGAACAGTTGAACATGAGGCCGGCAGCGACAATAAGCAAGAAGGGACATCCCAGAAGGTGGAAAATCATCCGACAGCCCTCGACGAGTTGAAATGGACCGAGTGTATATAAGGAAATTATATGGAAAATTGGGAAATTTTGTAATTGTTCAAATGTTTGAATGAGTTTGAATTGCAAAATTTACATTATGGCTTCACTACATGCACCGGTACCTTTATGAAAACGGAGCGAACTTCGGATTTTCCTCTTCAAATCCACGGCTTCAAAAACAATTACCACTTTCAAGTATTCGGTGTTATTTCGGATGTACACATATGTACATGAATTCTATTTATGATGCGTACATTTCGGTCGGGTGCACAGCACAATAACGTGCCTAATTTGTAACCACAGTGCACTAGGTTTCAAGAGTAAGCAAGAGAGAACTCAAAATGAAGAGAGCGCGAGGTTTCTCGAGGTTTCTCATACGAGGTTTCTCATGTGTCCGACTGCGCAATTCTTCAGAATCCTCCTATTATGTTTTGTGCTACCAATTATTTACGATAACAAATTATGCTTCTCAAAAAGTTATATTTTCAAATTCACGTATAAAAGCTTAATTATTTATCATTTTTCGGTATTACGGATAGTATGTCGAAATTATTCAATGGTTAGTTCTCGATTGTGCAATAGAGCTTTTTAAATTAAATAATTAAATATTTGTCAGCCAGGCGTTGTACGCCGATATGCAAATCATCGCTTCGTTTTCTACGAGTGTTGCTTTCTGTCTTTGCTTTCTTCACTCTATGTGCTCTCTTTCACTCCAACAAGATTGGAGATCACGTTCCATCTAAGGGATGGCAGAAGCATCCGTTTAGTCTGGTAAACATAATTGACGAAGAAGTGTTGCGCATAGTAGATTGTTTCAACAGACAGGAGAGCAGAGTGATCTTCGCATCACAATTATCGGAAGAGATGATGGAAATAGGACAAGAAAAAGTGCGGGAGCGCAAGGATCCCAATTTGGTGACACAAATGTTGGTTTTGTTTCGATTTTGATTTTTTATAACACTTTGTAAATTGTGTTTTGACCTCTGTGAGTTTTTTTAGTACTGTAACATTCCTAAACTCGATATAAATGGAACGGAAGTTGTCCATTTCTTCCACAAACCATCGCCACTTACATGTGAAAAGACAAGTGAACGAAATTGGGCATTTATTGATGATGATTCCAAGTTTGCTCTCATTCCTGAAAGGTCATTATTTGAATTTAAAAAGAATTTTAAAAAAAAAAGAATTAATAGGAAGGGCGCATCATGTACTGCAGTCTCGCTCACTCGAATTGACGACAATTCCCTTGCTCGTGGAAAACTAATCGAAATCAAAGAAGGAGACAGACTACCATCTGATTTCGCAGCCATACAGTGCGAACTAAATGGAAGGAGTTGGTATGAAATCCTTCATCCTAAACCTATGTTTCAGTGAAATAGAGCATACTTAGGAGTGGATTGATGATGAATGTTGCACGATCGGACAGGAGAGTCGAAGAATTAATGAAGAAGAAACGCGGGAATGATTGGAGCGGACTTAATGTATACTTTCTCGGATTCGATTCGCTCTCGCAGATGTCATTCAGGTGTGTTTTTAACGGAATTTCTGTATTTTCACCTCTTTTTTTAGAAGAACTCTTCCTAAGACTGTTGATTTTCTCGAAAACGAACTCGGTTCTGTTGTGCTCAATGGTCAGTTTTCATTTACTTTTATAAATTAAATTGACGATTGAGGCTACAATATTGTGGGAGACGGTACTCCGCAGGCATTTATTCCTATTCTTACCGGAGGAACTGAAGAAGAGCTTCCATTAACGAGGTTGTTCTTGAACACATATGTTCAGAAAGTCAAATAATAATAAATGCAGAAAACGTTTCAAAAATGCGAATTATGTTGATGATGTCTATCCATTTGCGTGTAAAAACTTCTCCGATAGTGGATATATCACAGCATATGGAGAAGATGCAGCTATGTTTGGTAATTATAGCCTTTTCCAGACCAAGTTTTTTTCGACATTTCAGGAACATTCACATATCGTCTCAAAGGGTTCCGAAATCAACCTACTGATCATTACACGCGAACGTTTTTTCAAGAAGCGGAGAATGTTCACAAGGATTGGAAATGCGTAGGATCAGAGCCTCTTCATAAGGTAGTCTGCTCTTCATTTTGTTGGTCAAATTCACTTTTGAGTCGTGGCTACGGTACGCGAAGGAATTTATGGAAAAATATACAATTCCAAAATTTATGCTCATGCACTATTCACTTCTTTCTCATGAGGACATTAATTTGGTAAAGTCTCTTTTTATAAATTTTAAAAATAGATATACGGGAATATTTTCGAAATCAGATAAATGGCAAGAAATCATTATCTTTTCACCCGATTTGTTTTAGCCGGATTAGAATACGCTCTTTCGCTTATTTCCAGGTTGGAGTAATGGACGATGATCTCACTACACATCTACGTGAAATGAAGAAACGAGGAGCATTCGACAACGCACTAGTCATTATAATGGCCGACCACGGTCATCGATTCGCACAACTGAGGGAAACGCACCAGGTATTTTTTTTCGTTATTTTTTTCTTTTTTTTTTCGAAGACGTTATTTGGAATAATATTTGATAACAACATTGTACCAAAATAATTGCATGCTAAGGGCCAATTAGAGGAGCGTCTCCCTTTCTTCTCTCTTGCCTTACCGGAATCGTTCCGAGAATCGGAGAAAGGACGAGAAGCTTGGGCAAATCTAAAAATGAATAAGGACCGACTGACAACTCCATTTGATATTCATGCCACTCTTCTACATATTTTGCATTGGCCTACGGATTTTAAGACTGAACAGGTTGGGCATAACATTTTTTTAATGCAGTGAAAAATATCCTTCGTCCAGGATCCTTCGTTATCTCGCTCTCTTTCGCTATGGCAGCCGATTCCATCAACCAGGAGTTGTTCCCAAGCCGGAGTGGCTTCCCATTGGTGCACGTGTCTCAACTGGCAAGATGCCATGGTGTCTCAAGAGGACAAAGATGTATACAATGCGGAAGTTGGAAAATTTTGAGATTTATTGGTTAATTATAGATATCACTCGCGATTGCAAGTGCGATAGTAAAGGCGATTAATGATGAAACGGAAAAGGAGAGAAAATATTGTGCTCCTCTTACCTTGAAAATGATTTATTATTCGAAAAAGTATGGTTACTTATCCACTGGTGGTGCACTATTTGCTCCCTTCTCGCGCAATGACGAGTAGAGTACGGAATACGGGTCGCTGTCTCTTCATTTCGCACTCTCTCTGGCCTCTTTGACCGGTTAGAGAGTGTGGGAAATGAAGAGACGGCGGTATAATTTCTCGAGCTCTGATAAACCCCAAAAAAAACCCGTCACTGCGCGAGGCCAGAAAGAGAGAGAGGGAGAGCGGATATGGGCAGTGTGGTGGAAGACTACTAGCAGAATTTCGGAACTCATTTGCCATGCGCAGGTTGGTTCCAAATGACGGATTGCTGGCATACAAGAATGTGAAAGATAAAGATGGATTCGTGCCGGATCTTAGCGGAACGACTAAGACTGCATTCGCGCATTACCAGGTAAACTAGATAATAGGTTTTCTATAAAGGCCGCAATCCTGGTAAACGTGGGAATTTAAGCTGAAACTGGCCACAACTCCTGGCCGAGCAATATACGAAGTGACAGTGTTGTATCACAAAATGGAGAAACGAGTGGAGATCGATCTGACTGCTGTATCGCACACGAACAAGTACGGAGACGATCCCCATTGCATCGTTGATCGGTGAGATTTCGTTTGATTTGCGATGCATTTATCGCGCCATTTCATTGCAGAAATTACTTCCTCGCTACGTATTGTGTGTGCTACGATAGAATGTGATACACGAATATGAAATGAAGCTAATTGTGGAAACACCTTTCCTTTCCCTTACGGACCCTTTGGAATAAAATTTCGTTTTCTTGAATCGTGATCCGAAATCACAAAACGACATTCGAATCGCATTAGAAATTATTAGTATTATTTTTTTTTAAATATTTTTTCTCGTTTCGAAATGATTTTCAAAAAAGTACCGTTGTTTCGTCCCAAGCCCATGTACTCTAACCGGAATAAGCATTCATTCGCTTGAAAATTAGGTGAACGATTCTATTCTATTGAGGCTATGTAAAAATATTAATATACCCGTCCAGTATATAAATGTGCGTAATTTTATTAATTATTTGCGCGTTCGGTATGTTCGAATATAAAATTCGTCTCCGAATGTTCAGAAAATATTTCATCGCAGTTTTATTTTTCCTTGTTTTCTTAATTCTACTCTCTGCCCGAAAACAGGTTTGCTTTGTGCTGATGTCGTAATATGCAATTCGAATTATTCATAAGGAGGATTTGAATGTAGAACCCTTGAAAGTTCGACCTATAAAACGCTCTGAAATGTCAATTCCAACGAAGAAGTATCAAAGAACTATCGATGCTGAGGATAATGACGGCAATGAAATTTCGATAAAACAATATTTTATGCTCTGTTTTTTTAAGTATCTAATTTCGACGGGCCATATGTAATATATCCAAAACCTCGTAAAGATATGAGGTACGTTTCATATTTTCAAAAACTCTTGTTGCTATTTTCAAGTTTCAGTGTTGCAATTTCAATCGTGATTGTTGCAACGAAAGGTACAGATATGAGAACCTACGCAACAGCGCTAAAGAGGTTTCGAAATTCAAAATTACTGAATCACGAAAGTCTTCTCAGCATTAAATGTTACGCTGCACTTCACAATTACCGCTTAATAATTGAGTTCGATGACAAATATCGCAAGTGTGCTGTTCACAAGGATGTATGGATGTCAATGTCTTGTTCATTGTGTTTATTTTATTTTCGCAACAGAAATTTTTCCGCCGCCATTGCCATACGCTCATACTTATGCAAGAAGAGGTTAGTGAACTATGATTAGAATAAAAAACCATCATGGAGAATCACGGAGATGGTCAGTGGGCATCCGAGCTGTCTCTCTCGACCACTCCTCCTCCCTTAATCTAATTTTTTCTTGATGTTTCATGACCATGAACTAAATAACATTAATTAATGATTTTATTAATTTTAACATTTTTAAGATCAGTGAAAACGAATGGTTACTTTTTCTTGACGCAGATGTTGGTGTTGTGAATCCGAGAAGGTTATCAATAATTTATGATTTTCTGTTTCTGATATTTTTTTAATCAGGCTCATCGAAGAATATTTAGAACCTGGATATGAAATATACTTGTTCGACAGATTTTATAACTGGGAGGTATGTGACTGTATCTACCACAGTAGTTAAATTAGATAATTCCTAGTACGCTGCTCTATCTTACATTGTGAAAAACAACCAAAAAGGAAAGGAATCGGTTAATGAATTTGCCAACTTTGAGTTCCAGGTTGGGCTCGAAAGTGTCATAATGAATGTTTATCCTTATTTCAGCTACCTTTTACATTTCATGGGTCTGACAATGGTGCTTTGCATCCTTTCTTAATGTATTACCTAGTCCCGGAAACGAGGAATCCAGAAACTCGAAGCAGGTAGCCAATTCACAGTAGAAGTCTTGTTGATAACTTTTTTTGCAGAATGGCGAGTCTTTGTCTCACTCTTTTGCATACTGCGAGATCTTTTGACGATGCATTCGAAATGCAAGCCTGCACAAGAATGGCGAGTCACTGCTTCCCCACTGCAATTTTAGCTATTGTTTAGGTAATTGGAGAACGGATGCATTTTCCAGAGCATAAAGTCATTATTTACCCAAAGGTAGGAATAATAGAAGCCAAGCTTTGTAGCTGTACAATTTTCAGGGATATGGTTGGGTACATGATTCCGCATATTTCCATTCTCATTGGGCAACGGACGATTTTATGATGCACAATCTTAAGGAGCCGGTAGGTTTTTTTTAAATAATTATATAAATGAATCTAAGTTCTTTTCAGGATCTTGTCAAATTTCCTACGAATGTGACAGCGCAGAAATTATGTCGTGACGCCTTTTTAAATGAACAAGCCCATAAAGTGGAAACGCAAATCGGCGTCAGTCCGTGTACAATTGTTTTTCCTGTACTCGAGAAATCAGATCTTGAAAAGTGTAAAGTTTGTTCTTGTCTAGAATTTAAATTATCAGTTTTCATCTACAGAGTGCATCTGAAGTATGGAAAATGGAGAGCCGATTGCAAGTTGATAGTCCGACAATGCGAATGATCTTTGATTTTAGAGCAAATCAAATATTGAAGTTGCAGGTAGTATTGAATTTCTTCTTTGCTGTGCAACGCTTCTTATTTAGATGGAAAATGTCGGCAGAATTGCGATGAAAATTCGAGATTATTCGCCGATGCCTTAATTATAAGCTACATTTATTTTTGAAAAGTCCTATTGTTCAAATAAAAGAATAAAAAAGTTGAAATGCATGTTTGAGACTTTGTCCAAAGGGGAAGAGAGACAAAAGGAAGAGGGGCTGGCTGGAGGAATAGTTATGACAGACTATGTAACTCTTTGATGAGCAATGAATGTCGAGAAGTGTCGACATATGTAGATACATCAAACGTATAAAATCCTTTCGAAATCTCGCATTTTAAGTCGAAAATTGTTGGAATGCATATGGAAAATAATACATCGAATAATTGAATCCTCATTTGAACAAGATGGGAAATGATTATTCTTTACTGACTCTTTTACGATATGTTTGATCATTGATCATCATTATCCGTAAGTTCCAAGATCGATGTGCGTAGGGATTAGCGAGAAATGCCTTGCCTTGCCAAACCGATACGCAATCTAAGGCTCTGTAGCAAGTGAAATTATCCTTATAAATTAAGATCAATCCTCTGTTGAGACAATGTGTATAAATATTTGACTTCAGACATGTGGCTCAATATGTGAATGGACATGCAAAGAGCGATGAAATATATTCGGTTGCATATGCATTCGTTCGTTCGTTTTTTTCATAAGGGAGCAGGACTCTTTCTCCAGCCATTGCGACTGTGACAAGGAAAGAAGACAAATCCACTGGCCCGAGACCCCTCAAAATGAAATCTTGAAAGAAGAACTTCCTTCTGATACCCCATCTTGATCAGCGCCCAGAAAGCGACACTGATAAATTGTATTGTATTGTATGCATTCGTTTGGAACGGATAAAATTCGTTAGAGGGTGCAAAAGGAAAAAGAGACATTATAACGAGAGTGCAAGATTGGAATGAGATTTGGTTTTGATTCTTGTTCTCATTGAATGATGATTATTCTCGAAATTGTCTTTCAATTGATTTCTTCATTTCCTTTAAATTCTTTACATCTTCTAAATCAGATGATTCCATACAATGAAGCACGATGGGTCTGTCGAGGATGTTTCCTTTGGATGTTTTTATCGTAGCGCTAGATGGTTCATAAGTATCAGGAAAATCAACAATTTCAGCTAATTCCCAATAGCTTTTATTAGGATTATCGTCGTTAACGATAACTACGCCACCTTGTTAAATTTAATGAGAATTAAGATACAGAAGTAGTCAATCCAGACGTAATCAATCCGTTTCGTTAGATCTTTCCATAATGCAACAAGATCTGTAGTAGGAGTTATGTGAGCAATGTATACGGTCTCGAAGTCATCGAAGTGTGATGTACAAACGGAATTTCCTACTCTAAGACGCAAAATTGCCACTTTTCTGAGATAAAGTGCGAAAGTCTGGTCATTTCGTCCATTTTCCACAACATAAGAGAAGCTAAGATGGGCTTGCGGATTGAGCCTAAATGACAGAGTGAAAAATGAAGTCATACGGGCAATGACCAAATGAGCGAAGTTAGATGGAAAGATCAGAGAACGGCGACTAAGATGGTTTGGCCATGTGAACCGGAGAGAAGCAGAGCATGCATGCCGAAGGATGATGAAGTATTCTATCAAAGGAATGAGACCAGTGGTTCGGCCGAAGTTGAAATGGTCAGGCATGATTAAAGAGGATCTCACGCACACAAACGGACCGAAAGGCACTCACTGAACAGAGACTTATGGAAACAGAAGATCGCCTTTCCTGATCCGTATAAAGTGAATAAGAAGAAAAAGCTTTAACATTCCCGGCCTAACTTCCCATGTACAGGAAATAAATGATTTGATTTGAGTAATTAATGTAATTGGACTATACAAAATAGTATGTGACTCACCGTACCCGCGGAACTCACAATTACGTAACCCTCCGCCTGTCATACCCTCTCCTACAACAACCCTCAATCTCCAATTCCCTATCCTACCGTAGGCCTCTACTTGCCTCTACTTGTTCTACAGCACTCCTCAACATCACTGGCATCTGGTACCGTACCCCCCCCCCATTCAACCTCTTCTTACATCTCCCTTACCCACTTTCTCTCATCTCTTCCATGCACTGTGAACGACCCCACACGCACGAGCAAGTGCTCGTGCGATGAAATATATTAATCATCAACCACAAAACTACAGCAGCAGAAAAAACAAGCAAACGGAGTCTCCAATGAAGAGTGAAGGTAGTGAGAGGGGGGGGGGCAAAGGAAAGCGGAGACGATGAAGTAACGTCGTGCATAATAATAATATAATTCGTATATAAGAGCGAATAAGTAATAAGAAGAATAGGTCGTAGATAACAAAATTTTCTAAACATAACAGGCAATGTCATAGCCATGAACATAGACATATCAAACTCATCACACAACAATGATACAAATTACGTAGGGTTTCATTGTTTTTCCATTGTCATCAAATATTTTACAAACACTTTATTCATACTATCAGCAGATTCAATGAGCGTGAATTAACCACGACCAATGATATTATTCGTATTAGTGTTGATCTCGCTGTATGTATGTTGACCATCGCGGAAGCTAACATCAACTTTCCCATTGATGATAGTGACCAGATAGTGTCCTGTCTTATCGAGTTTGATATTGAGCTTTTCCCTGAAATAAAGATATTGACAATCAAAATAATAAGCTAGAACTTTACAATTTACGGAATTGGCCCAATCCGTATTTATGGTCTGGGTTCGAACTTGTTTCATACAAATCGAACATTATAGCATCGATTGTTTCAGGATGTTGAAGTACAACACCCACTTCAAACGACATGAACAAATTGAACTAAAACTATTTCACCAATTATTCTATGGATGTAGCTGATACCTCTCCAAGATACTGCTTCTTGAAATTGTGGAAAGTATCACCACCCCCAAAATTTCGAACCGTCATCTATATATATATTGATTTACAAAATTAACGAAACTTGAACGAACATCACAATACACTCCAGTACGGATGGGAATAATACCATCCCCTTTGCACCATTGTTCGTCGGCAATCTGTTATACATAGCTAAAATAATTCAATTTAGGTCAATCCACTTACTCCACCCTTCTTTTCCATGGTAATGAAACGGAGATTATTTACGATTGCTCCGGTGTCAACCCATACCCTCTTTAAAAATTTTTTTTTTATATTTTTAAATGAGAAAAATATAACCACGTAGTCTCCAAGACAGATAGAAGAAACTCCAAACAAAAGAATGAGTTTGAACATTTTGCTATACTCTTCAGCTTCCGGTCGCAATATTTATATGCTTTCGTTCGCAATTAGTTATAATTACGAAGAAACAACTGAAATTTAAAAAAATAACAATAATAACGAGAATATTCAACGTTCGAATTGGAAATGAAAGAATAGAACTAGATTCTCGGTATATCCGAGATGACTTGTAGAGGGCGTCGAACTGATATTTTTTTTGTGAACAACAACTTTTCACGAAAATGTTCTGGTAAGAAGTTACATTCGTTGGAAAAGTGCATTTTTAAACAAAGCATTCTTCTCTTTCTCTATCTCTCTCGCTCGTGTCTCAACTGGTGCAGAGTCATCTGGGATATACCGAGAATCTAGTTCTATTCTTTCATTCCCAATTCGAACGTTGAATATTCTCGTTATTATTGTTATTTTTTTTAAATTTCAATTGTTTCTTCGTAATTATAACTAATTGCGAACGAAAGCATATAAATATTGCGATCGAAAGCTGTAGAGTATAGCAAAATGTTCAAACTCATTCTTTTGTTTGGAGTTTCTTCTATCTGTCTTGGAGACTACGTGGTTATATTTTTCTCATCTTAACAATATAAAAAAAAATTTTTAAAGAGGGTATGGGTTGACACCGGAGCAATCGTAAATAATCTCCGTTTCATTACCATGGAAAAGATGGGTGGAGTAAGTGGATTGACCTAAATTGAATTATTTTAGCTATGTATAACAGATTGCCGACGAACAATGGTGCAAAGGGGATGGTATTATTCCCATCCGTACTGGAGTGTATTGTGATGTTCGTTCAAGTTTCGTTAATTTTGTAAATCAATATATATAGATGACGGTTCGAAATTTTGGGGGTGGTGATACTTTCCACAATTTCAAGAAGCAGTATCTTGGAGAGGTATCAGCTACATCCATAGAATAATTGGTGAAATAGTTTTAGTTCAATTTGTTCATGTCGTTTGAAGTGGGTGTTGTACTTCAACATCCTGAAACAATCGATGCTATAATGTTCGATTTGTATGAAACAAGTTCGAACCCAGACCATAAATACGGATTGGGCCAATTCCGTAAATTGTAAAGTTCTAGCTTATTATTTTGATTGTCAATATCCTTATTTCAGGGAAAAGCTCAATATCAAACTCGATAAGACAGGACACTATCTGGTCACTATCATCAATGGAAAAGTTGATGTTAGCTTCCGCTATGGTCAACATACATACAGCGAGATCAACACTAATACGAATAATATCATTGGTCGTGGTTAATTCACGCTCATTGAATCTGCTGATAGTATGAATAAAGTGTTTGTAAAATATTCGATGACAATGGAAAAACAATGAAACCCTACGTAATTTGTATCATTGTTGTGTGATGAGTTTGATATGTCTATGTTCATGGCTATGACATTGCCTGTTATGTTTAGAAAATTTTGTTATCTACGACCTATTCTTCTTATTACTTATTCGCTCTTATATACGAATTATATTATTATTATGCACGACGTTACTTCATCGTCTCCGCTTTCCTTTGCCCCCCCCCCCCTCTCACTACCTTCACTCTTCATTGGAGACTCCGTTTGCTTGTTTTTTCTGCTGCTGTAGTTTTGTGGTTGATGATTAATATATTTCATCGCACGAGCACTTGCTCGTGCGGTACCAGATGCCAGTGATGTTGAGGAGTGCTGTTGAACAAGTAGAGGCAAGTAGAGGCCTACGGTAGGATAGGGAATTGGAGATTGAGGGTTGTTGTAGGAGAGGGTATGACAGGCGGAGGGTTACGTAATTGTGAGTTCCGCGGGTACGGTGAGTCACATACTATTTTGTATAGTGCAATTACATTAATTACTCAAATCAAATCATTTATTTCCTGTACATGGGAAGTTAGGCCGGGAATGTTAAAGCTTTTTCTTCTTATTCACTTTATACGGATCAGGAAAGGCGATCTTCTGTTTTCATAAGTCCAGTGAGTGCCTTTTGTTCAATGAGTGCCTTCGGTCCGTTTGTGTGCGTGATATCCTCTTTAATCATGCCTGACCATTTCAACTTCGGCCAACCCACTGGTCTCATTCCTTTGATAGAATACTTCATCATCCTTCGGCATACATGCTCTGCTTCTCTCCGGTTCACATGGCCAAACCATCTTAGTCGCCGTTCTCTGATCTTTCCATCTAACTTCGCTCATTTGGTCATTGCCCGTATGACTTCATTTTTCACTCTGTCATTTATGCTCAATCCGCAAGCTCATCTTAACTTCTCTTATGCTGTGCCCTGTGGGCAATCACTAGAAACCCTTAAATTCAAAAATTAAGCTTGATTAATGGAAAATGGACGAAACAACCAGACTTTCGCACTTTATCTCAGAAAAGTGGCAATTTTGCGTCTTAGAGTAGGAAATTCCGTTTGTACATCACACTTCGATGACTTCAAGACCGTATACATTGCTCACATAACTCCTACTACAGATCTTGTTGCATTATGGAAAGATCAAACGAAACGGATTGATTACGTCTGGATTGACTACTTCTGTATCTTAATTCTCATTAAATTTAACAAGGTGGCGTAGTTAAGTTTAGAAAGTTTTATTATCTCCTATATTTACTTCTATTGAAATTTCATCGACATTGCTCATCGTTGGGGCTCCTTGTTCCTCAGAGAGCTCTTCTTCTGAATTCCCTAAGAACGTTCGATATTCTTCAAAATAGGATAAATCTTTTTTTATAAAAGAGGGAATAAATAAATAAAGAGGTAGAAGAAAGAAGCTGCTAATCGAAAAAAAAGTTTTCAATCAGAACGGAAAAAAATCATATAGTTAAGATTTTTTGTCCAGAAAAAGTATACTAAATATATTAATCAATATGAACTCATATGCGACATTTTACAATTTTTTGGCTCGATTTCGTAATTCCTAGAAACGGTCCGAATTGAAGATGCGCCTTTTCGGGGTTTCGTGAAACAACTTATCCCCTAATCTAATTTTCTGGAAAAAATGGGAAACTGAAAATAATAAATAATTAATGAAAAAATAATAAACTTGATAATGGTGATCAATTTGGCAATGCAGTTGTAGACATTCATCACGCCAAACCCCATTTCTGGTAAAAATGAGTCAACATCGTTGTCTTCAATACAGTTTCCATTGGATTCTCCTTTCCTTCTTAAATCTACAGATCCATGTCTACTGCTATGTTGCTCATAGTTTTGCAGATACCTAATTGTGCGACTCCGACCATCTGGTAATGATCTATTGACCGTATCACCCTTTATGCGTTTGAATGCGTAATGCAGATTTTAAAGAAATTTCGATCAATATAATAGATTTAGTTACGGAACTTCGTCAGATTGCAAACGCGGGAATCTCAGACCAGTTTGTTGTTGCAAGTATAATATTCGAAACGTCACGAACAATTTCAGAAATAGATCATGATAGAAAAAAAGAAATGAAGTAAACAGCTAATTACATCTAATTGGTACGATCTACGGATACTTTAAAAATAAAGCTTTTTTAAATAAAAAAATAGCCAATTCTTGTTCGGCAATCGATCGACTGAGGTTCCAGCGTAGTATTTTTTGAAATTGAAATATTTTGAGTATTTTGAAATGCTTCATTGTAGTTTACGTCGCCGTAATGATGGGAGGTGACATTCCGGCGCCGCGATGACAGAGGGAGGAGGGATAACGGTGCCGTAATGAGAGAAGGAAAGATATCTTCTCTTTTCGCACACTCTCTCGCCGAGGAATTGCACAACGATTCGAAATATGTATTTCATTTTTCATAAAAACGTGCGCTTAAGGTTTTATGCAAAATATAGTGTACTGTCTTGTAAGTAAATTGTACCATTCTTCCACTTGTTGACTTCCGCACTTTGATCTACTCGAGTCTCTCTATCTTGACCTCTTCCCTCTCTCTGTGTTCTCTCTATTTTCCATGCTCTCTCGCCCCCATCGGGAAGGAGAGATGGATCGATAAGAGTTCGGAAGTCAACTGGTGGAAGTAGTTACAAGAGGGTCACTATCTTTTGCATAAAACCTTAAGCGCACGTTTATATGAAAAATGAAATACATATTTCGAATCTTTGTGCAATTTCGGTCCGATCTATGATAGTCTCCCCTCTGGCTATTGACCCAGCGAAATCGTCCTTTTCGACGTCGTCAGGAGCCAACGAGAAGAGAAATGCCTATGCCTATCGTCATCAGCACCCTTGAGAAAGAAAATTTCATTACCATACACTCTTCAAATTACTGTAATGTTACAGCCATTTCATTACCATACACTCTTCAAATTACACCAATGTTACAGCCATTTCATTACCATACGCTCTTCAAATTACATCAATGTTACATACATTTCATTACCATACGGTCTTCAAATTACAGCAATGTTACAGCCATTTCATTAAACGAATCGTGAAAAAAGCAATTTGCTTTTTTGTTTGTATCGTTAAGACCACAGAACACACGTGCGAACACACGTGCGTATAGTAGTAAACTCAAAGATGTTAAATGCTCCAAGTCAATGCCGAAATTCTGTAATTTGAAGACCGTATGGTAATGAAATGGCTGTAACATTGCTGTAATTTGAAGAGCGTATGGTAATGAAACTTCTGTAACATTATAGTAATTTGAAGAGCGTATGGTAATGAAACTTCTGTAACATTGCTGTAATTTGAAGAGTGTATGGTAATGAAATGGCTGTAACATTGCTGTAATTTGAAGACCGTATGGTAATGAAATGTATGTAGCATTGGTGTAATTTGAAGAATGTATGGTAATGAAATGGCTGTAACATTACAGTAATTTGAAGAGTGTATGGTAATGAAATGGCTGTAACATTGGTGTAATTTGAAGAGTGTATGGTAATGAAATGGCTGTAACATTTCTGTAATTTGAAGTGCGTATGGTAATGAAATGGCTGTAACATTGTATCGTACCGAATGAAAATTTCGGTTAAAAATTTCGGCACTCTTCAAATTACACCAATGTTACAGCCATTTCATTACCATACGCTCTTCAAATTACACCAATGTTACAGCCATTTCATTACCATACGCTCTTCAAATTGCATCAATGTTACAGCCATTTCATTAAACGAATCGTGAAAAAAAGGCAATTTTTGCTTTTTTGTTTGTATCGTTAAGACCACAGAACACACGTGCGAACACACGTGCGTATAGTAGTAAACTCAAAGATGTTAAATGCTCCAAGTCAATGCCGAAATTCTTAAAAACGGTATCGACGTTCTTGCAAGTCCTCTCACTTAGAATGGATTGTTTCTGAGAAGATACCTGATAACTTCACTGTTTTATTCGCGATTTGCTTCTTTTCCATTCCTCTAAAAGAATTTAAGAAATTTTCTCACTTTTCTCTATTTATTTTTAACTTTTATAATTTTCCGTCAATCATGATTGTTGGCCACTGGTAGGTTGCATTGTCTGTGCTAGTGAAGAGTGGATCAACAAGGAAGAATCCTTCCTTAAAGCGTGTAGAGGGTCAACAATATCCTCTAGGTCCAAGTTTTCGCAATTACGAATTATGAACAAATTTCCAATCATCCTTTGAGCGGCACATTAGCAAAAGAATCCTGGAAACCATGAATTTTCCAGAGTTTCAAACAATCTGTCTGTGCCGGACTAGGCCCGATTCTAAGGCAAATGGTGTCATCAGTTCTACATGTCGTCGTGCGACAGAGCCGTCCTCAAGCCCCGTTTCGAAGTTGAAGATTCGAATTGTTCGTCTCCCCCCCCCCTCTCATTTCTTGCCTCGCTGCACAATCATGGTCAGGCAGCTAGACTAGCCTCATCTGCTATGATTCCGATTAGCGAATACTTGATCATCAATTCCACAGGGTATATGAGTTTCGAGAACTCGAGCACACGACAGGCTTCGTATTCGACCTACAGTGGGACACTATCTGCGTGCAACTCCATCAACAGTCCTATCGGGAACCAAGGGAGCAGGATTCTTTCTCCATTCACTGCGACTGTGACAAGGAAAGAAGACCAATCCACTGTATGATACAATAGCAACAGTACAGGACAAGGGATTCAGTACAATGCTCAAAATCTTTTCATGCTTTTTTTCGATGTTCACGACAAAAGCGACAACGTTCCGGCGACGCGAACAAGCAAAGTGCAGATTGAAAAGTGGACACACAACAACAAATAGAGCTCATCTCCCCCAGCAGAATGCTGTGCAGTCAGCATTTCGAAACAATCTCCTACTTTTTTCTTCTGAACTTTGCAGTATCAAACAACAAACAACGCTTTCAACTACGCAATGCCATTTATCGTCAATTCAGAATAGAATCATTCTCGGTGCTAGTTTTAGGTGGAGTGAGGGTTAGTGGTTAGTAGACCGCAGCTGCTTCAGATGAGCGGGAAGGGAGAATGTCGTCGGAACGAACTTCTCTGATCACACTTAAAGCCTGCAAATTAGGATAACATTTGGTGCGTGGACGAAAATTAGTCGTCTGAGCTATCGATAATCTCATTTTACACACAATTCATTTGCACAGTGAACGAGACACTGGTATGCACATTATTTTTTTGCACAACAAAAAATCTTCTTGGAGGCTTCTGTATCGTAAGCTCACCATTGTTAGATTTGGCAAGGTTGTAGGTTTTGTCACAACGAATAAATTTATATAAAGAACATAAAAAGAGAGTAGATGAATAAATATAACAAGAACGCTTCCGAGTCTTCTTATATACTACTGGAAAGTTGTTATTCATTGTAATTTGTCGAAAAATCGTAATTTATACTATTTCTAATTGTAAGTACACATTATTCTTAATGCGTTACCCGGCCCGCCTAACTCGCTTGTTGCGTGAAGTGAAGTAGATCATCCGGCCGCGGAAGTCCTGACTATCGTAGTTAAGAGTGAACTCACGAAGCAGGATCATTGCGATTTTCTTGGCAGTTGGTTACGAGAGACGATTGGGATCCGTTTTGGATCCTGCTCTTCATGTTTTGAGCGCGATAGAGCGCAATAAACTATTATTCGTATAAATCGAATTCAAATAGCTATAGCTATATAGCAGCTAATAGCTATTCAAATAGCACGTTCCGTAACAGAAAAATGAATCTGAAAAGCACGCGTCGCATGGCAGGTTTCCAGCGGTTTTTTATTCAAATTTTCGTACCAAGATTGCTTAAAGGAGACGTATCATGAACTTTGAAATTGAAATTCAGATGCAGCGACTCTTACAACGATATGCCGAGTCTTCCAAGCTCCTGGAAATTTGCCATGGAGTAGATCAGATTTTTCGTTGGGAACCACCAAACAAGGAACAAACAAAAGAAACAAACAAAATTCCTTCCCAGCGGTATTCTAATATTGTTCTGAATTCCAATCGGATAATGATCTCAACATCATAAACTAATTTTTCATGTTACACTTCCTTTAACAAGAAATCGACGGATTCGCCTTTCGTTTCAACTTCGCGGGAGAACAGAGCGAATTTTAGTATTTTTATTCAGCACACATTGTGGAACGACTTGGCACAGATGAGGGGAATTAGGAGAAATCACTCTCTCTCTCTCGCTCACCCCCTGTAGAACGCACTGTGGCGTCGTCAGTGACAGATCATGATATCAAGCGAAAAGTACGAAAGTATACGATAGCGACGTATTGATTAGGACTACCCTGGTGAAAAATGAGCTTTTTCTTTTCACACACTCCCTACTTGTTTACTGATAGAGTTCCGGACATGAAGTTACAAGAGTTAAGAGTGAAGTACAAGAGTGAAGTTGAGAGTGGAATCTCATGATCATGATACCACGCGACAATTACGAAAGTACGATAGTATCAACGTACAGACTGGTCTGGTGAAGAATACGCTCATTCTTTTCACACACTCTCTTTAAGTTAACTGGTAGAGTACACGGAATGAAATTACAAAAGCGAATTTAGGAAATTTTGATTTTCTGCAAAATGAACTTTCAGTTTTTTTATTACATTTTTTATTATTACACACGAAGATTTAAAGAGCACTTTGAGCAGAAACGGCGTCTGGATTAAACTCTCTCACAATCAAAAGACTTCAGATAATAAAAGCAATTTGTCATCATTTCCTATGATATCTGATAAAAAATATTACTGGTTCAAAATTGCATGCATCACACCTTATCTTTACGTAAGAAAAGACCATGGGATACACGGAACGAGGAATTTCGAGAACGATTAGGTGAAATCTATCATTATTTCGAATAATCATAATCGCCTCACGAATAACTAATTTTATTTTGTACTGTTAAATTCTCATTTCGAAAACACATATAGATATAAAGATGAACTGTGTTTCAAATATTTGTTATCATGATAGCGATTCTATTAATTTTCAGCTTATATTTAGCAAGGTATTCTTGCACCCTTTCATTTGAATAATCTGTTTCGAAGTATTTCATCATTCGACTTGCAAAGTGCTAAAAAATACAACACGGAAGAAGCCTCTAGAGGTGCTTATTTCAAATTACCAGACGGTTGCGTAACAGATAACGAAGCAGAGAGGTTTGATCTTGTTTTTCATTGTTTTTTCTACAGTTGTTTAGCTGGACAGGATTGGACAGTACCGTTGAGCCACAGTTGCGCTGTATTTCGGTTGGTTTTAATTTTTGCTTAAATTTTATTTTCGTATTTCTTTTTGCATTTATTTCATAAATTGTTGTTTCAGAGAGGTCATGGAAAGGCTAAAGTATTATTGATTGGAAACTCTTATGCCTATAGAACTTTTCCCGTTCTCCATAAGATATTCAACGGTCGTTACGCCGAATTTCGACTTTTCACGAAGAGCTGTGAGTGAAAGTCAAATTATATTTAATTTTTATTAATTGTATTTTGATTTTTTTTTAACTTTCAGCAAGAATGTTTCTCAATAAAGATCCAAAGGACAATGAATTTGATTTTTCCGAAATGATCAAAGAAGTAATCAAAAATTCTAACCCGGATTTAGTTTTTGTCATTGAAAAGTATGAGTTTACTAAATTGGAAATAATAAGGCACAACTGGACAGCATTATATCACTTTAAAATGTTAAGAGATATGAACGCTGACCAGAACAAAGCAATGACTCCCGATGATCCAATTCTTAAATTTACACAAGAGAAAGTTGATTTCTTGAGGTCATTATTACAATACGATCATTCGAAAGATCTGAATTTAGTGAAAATGTGGGAACAGTTGTCATAGATGAGCAATTCTACAAACCAAACATGGGCAACAAAGGTGTAGCCAAAGTTATGGAAGAAAGGTTGAATAGTGGAAAATCAACTCTCATTGACTTTGAAGATCTCAGAATTCCGCTCAGTGTAAGGACAAGTCAATTTTGATCGAATTTTTGAGTGCTTGCCTTATATTTCAAACACCAATTTCAGAAATATAATGATGATCACAAGTTTGGCATAAAGCGCTTAGATGCTTTGAGCGGGTGGAATGTCGTGAAAAATAAAGTTGAAGAACACCTTTGCGATATTGATTTCTGCTACTTGTATGTTTTTATGAAATACATTATTTTTATTTTTGTTTTTAATAGTTTCAATCCGGATAATCTGTATGCATACTACGGTGACACGGCAAATCATCAAACTGTTGAAATGATCAAGTTCGTCCCTGCACCAAGTTCATTGCTTATGTAAATTTTAGCAAACTGGAGCCTGGGTATAGAAAGATTATTGAAGACTTTCTTGATAAATCGACTGCGACTTCAACGATCATGCCAATAGCAAATCTGACATCCATTCCTTCGATTTCTTCGAATCCGACAACAATTTCTTCGATAACGACAATACCAACGACATCTGCAGCATCTACATCAATTTACGATCTTTTGCCATTGATCATGATCTTTTTTGTTCTGAAAAGTAAATAAACGAAATTTTAAATGGTCAATTGCATTTTCGTTCACAGTATAGTGACAACAATGTAAATAATAAATAATGAGTGATAATAATAAGGTGAAGACTTGGCTCCATTTCCGGTATTGCCGAGACACACGGCATGATCTGTATGGTCTCGTACATAATATTGCAACGTTGCTAACCCCGAAATGCCAACCCTAGTACATATCAATTCTTGTCGGAATACCAACAAGTGTGTTTCTTGATCTTATTTTGTAGCAGAACAATAGCCGTATCAGCAAGGGAGGAGTCGGTTCCATCATCCTTGTGACGCATAATCCGGAGATTGGATTTAATGACGGTATTGGGCTGAATTGGGTTCAAACGCGCTCTCTGTCAACATTAATTCGCGCTGTCTTTCATCAACACATCTCAAGCCCTTTTGATGCACCTTTTTACCCTAATGAGCTGATTGTTTTCCGAAAGATGCCTTTACAATTTTACATTTTTTTAAAATAATTATAAAAAAGGAGTTGCTGCTGAGAAGCCCAGCTCTCCTCTCGGTGGGATGGCCGAGTGGTTCAAGATGTCCTTGTCCATTTCACACTTGTACAATTAGACGTCGAGAGAGATGCTAGAGAGGAAGTAGTGAGCTAATGCGATATTGTACGTTATCAGAACGGCGAATTTTCAACATCGCTTATTGGAAATACACTATTTATTTCAATACTCAATGAACGATATTCAGCGAACATTCCGGCAAAGGGCTATATGAATGGTCAAAAGCCGCATATTCCTTAGGGATCTCGAATGACGGCTGAAGTTGGGGAGGGAGGGAAGTCTGAAATTTATCTATTTACAAAACTCGCAAAGAACGCTCACAACCTCAAATTCCGTAATAACTGCGAAATGATCGCCTGGAAAATCGTTGTTTTTCCAGGCTGTTCCTCTATCATCTACAAGTCGAGTTGTTCCAGAAAAAGTTTCGGATTTAACAACTCTGTAAATGCGGAACATTTTCGCAATGTTTTAAGAAAAAAAACAAACGTAAGAGGCCCACGATAGAAAATGTAATCAATACGATCCTTAATTCGAGGAGTATCAGAATCATCCTTATCACCAGCGTATAATGGCCATGTACCCCCTAAAATATATCAATTACACATATATTTTTAATAATTCAGTATCGTGAGAATATTTTCCGTTCCACTCGTAGTTGACCTTTGACTACCGTTCGAGGGGCGGAGTTAGGAAGAGGCCGGGAAGAGGCGAGTGATCTACCTGCTCTCCTCCGCCCTACCTTTTCCCTTCCTCTCTCTCTCCCAGACAATCAATACGCTAACCAGCACATTGAGTTTGCTGAGCATTTGAAACGCACGATAGATACCTGGATGAGTCACTGGATTAGGATGAGCTTGCCGGTAAGAATCTGTCATTGCTGCCACTTCTCTCAATACTTTAGTGACCGGGAATTGTATGACGTAACCGTAATGAGAATTTCTGAATGAGAATTGTTTAAAGTTCCAAATAATTGTGATCGTGAATTTACTTTGTAGCTCCAGTGTAATCCAGATCTGAAGGAGTATTGAAATCGCCAGCAACAATTACCGGAACGTTGTCAGAGTTTTTCATCTTAACATTCATTTAGAGCATATAACATTTTTTCTTTCTTCGCACCTGCTCTATAAATTTAGGATGCTTTATCAATTCGAAAATGTTATAGAGTCGTCCGTGATCTGAGTAATTTATTGTTGATTAATATGGTTGAACATTTCTCACATGCGTTTTGTTCAAATTCTCCTCTCAAAATCTGAAAGATGCACCAGTTTACTATTTTTAATTTAATTCTTAGTTATCTATTGCAAATCACCGCTTCAGCAGACAAAATTCGTTCTCTAGTCTTATCGGGTCCATAATTATTATAATGAAGATGCATTGCCCAAACATATATCTAAAATCGGATGTATACTCGGCTCTTCATTTCAAAAGGTCAGACTTCTCTCCCGGATCCTTTAAGGCGAATTCTCAGGTTCATTCCCGCTCTAGTGTGGTCGTATCCAATAATCTTAAATTCGAAATTTTGTTTCGAGATCAATTTTTTTGAAAGCACATCATGCTTAGTGACAATGGCCTGTCCGCCAACGTCTGTTAGATGACGAGAACAGTGTTGGACTCCCGACCATCCACTGCCCAACATTTTCACCAATCGATTAATAATATCTGGGGTGTCTTGCGCCTCCTGATAAATTTCAAGAAATAAACGAAAGATATTTAGTAATACTTGAAGTGCGACAACGTCCGGATCGACATATTTAATTTGCTCTGCGGCTTTTCTGAGACCGTCATTTATCTGAGATATAAAAAAATGAAACCAATTTTTGTGAATACAAATTTACTTTGCTTCCCGAGCGCCATATATTGAAACTCATAACTTTCAATTTACTGATATCGTTAATTCTGAATGGCACAGCGTATGCATTGCAAATAATTGCAAGCGATAGTAAAACTAAACGAGTCATTCAGCGATATAATTTGTATCAAGATAGCTTGAAGAATATACGTTTAAATAGTTCAAAATTTAATATTTCAAACCAAAATTATATAAATTTGAATTGTTGTGTGCGTATTGGTAATGATAGCAGTCTTTGAAATTAAAGAAAAATGTTCTCGAAATTGTTATCGAAAGTGGCTGCTACTTTCCCGGGAATGAAGTTACATATTGGGCAATAAATTTTCGTATACTGCTATACTGACAATTAACTCCCATTGACTTTGAAGATCTCAGAATTTCGCGCATGTCAGACAATTAAATAAAATACGATAAAAACATGGATGATTTATTACGTATTGGCTAAAAATTGATTAATTAAGTTCTGATGATATATACTCGAATACCCTCGAATACTAACGAAGGAGGTTTCGGTAAACACGGTTCCATATGACTAATTCCCAGTAATAGTCTTCAATTTTTCAAATGCAATTTTCAGGGGGCCTACATTTTTATTGTTTGGATTCATCTTTATATTATGGTATATTTATGGGTTCAAGGTGTTTATGGATAGACAGGTTTATTTATTCTTTCATCGAACTGTAAACTCTAACTCTTACAAAATCTAGATCTCGCAGAGAGACGCAGAGTAAACAAGTGCCAACTTGTAGCGAGCATCGGACATCGGACGTTTCAAAACACGACGATATCGAATGATGGCGTTCATTAACAATCCGTTTTTTTGTTTGTTTTTGTTTGTTTTTTTTTTCGTTTTTTTGTGACCGTCAACCTCACACTTATTTTAATGTCCTATATTCACCCCTGGGGTCTATTTTAAATCATAGTGTTAGCTGTATAACACTATGATTTAAAATATGTATACACTATTAAACAATTTATTCAACCGAGTGGCGAAAATACTCTTCCCGACTCGGCCATATTTGTGAGGAAGAATAGATTTCAATTTAAAAATTAAATTACATGAAATGAGTTTGAGAGAGAGAGAGTGATATAAATATACAAAATAGCGAAAAAAATCTTTGGATATTCACATTTTAGTTCTATCCAAGTCATGTGAGTTTTAGTTATTGTACATTCTGAAAAATAATTACTATTTTTGGCGTTGGAGTCGATGTGCGAAATTGATTGTCTTAGCGACCACGACGTTGACTTGTTATATTCTGGTAAGCGGCACTGCTTCAATTTATCGGACCTGCCCAAAATTGGGATAATGTTAGCGGCCACAGGCACACTAACAGCAGAGACCTATAAATCATCATAATCAAAATTTTTAAAGTATTTTTAACCTATTCCCAAGCGCGAATAAGCATATTTTGTCCATCCCATATAGGGTAAACTAAAGCCGTGCCCGGTTTACATACACCTTTACAATTTACATGGGTGTCTCCTGATGAACATAGTCTCCTATGGCATATCCCGCAATTGAAGTGAAATCATTACGATTGTGAATGAATCTCGCGCTGCAAGTATTTTAATTGAAAAATATCTTTAAAGTTACCTAACCAGGAGAAATTATCGTTTGAATCCGCGCGAAAACCGTAACCGGGAAGTAGCGACCAAGCAACGAATGACTTTATTTTTAATTGAATTGAATAAATTATCGAATCATGTTTATTGAATAATTAATACTGCATTTTTGAATCTGGGAAGGCAAATGCGGAGACGGTGAGCGGCAGGAAGTGAAAATGGGAGGAGTCACAGCGATAAACAATTAAGTCTCCCTATATTCTAGTTTGAATCGCGCACGCTTTCCTGGTCCGGCACCTGACCAGACCGGGTGTTCCAGGCCGTTTTATAGGATTATTATCGATTTCCCTACTTTTTTTAATGCGCGAGCAATACTAATTCGACCATTCTCTATCCAATGAGCAAATAAGAATAGGGGGTAAAAATCGTCCTTGTTGGGTAACTTTTAAAAAAGGACCGATCAATTTTTTCATCATGAGTATTTTTTTGCACACGCTATTCAACTGATTCCGCGTCTGGAACACAAAACGCATTACACGTCACGTTCACGATGAGATGAATTTAATATACTTTCCTTCTCAGCTTTACTATGCAATCAAGAGTGTGACACAAGGTCCAAGCATTAACTGGATAAACCAAAAACATCTCGAGAATAGTTCCAATTGTTCAATCGAATTCAAAGGTCCAAACAGTCAAGGAGCAAATCGAAAAAAGATCGATAAAATTTCCAATTGTTCAATCGAATTCAAAGATCTCATTATAAAGTCACGATATGTACATTTGCCATCCAACTTCGCAGGCCGCTGTAACATGGACGATACTGGTGATTTGCGTCCAAAAAAAAAAATTAAATATTCGTGATTTCAGAAATGAGTACATTGATTTTCGTTCAATCAACACCATCGAAAAGAGATCGACGAGATGCCATTCGAACAACCTGGGCAAATCTTAAAAATTCTCAATCGATAAGGGTTCGTTTAAATGATACAATAATGAAATTTGTTAATTTTATATTACAGAACAATCTGACTCGCGTATTCTTTATTATAGGAAACGGTGAATCTATTACGAAAGATTTATATCGAGAAGTAGGGTTCATTGAAATTTTTATCTTGAGCTACATTAATTCAGATGGCAACTCACGACGACATGATCGTTATTGATCTCGAAGATACGTACAAAAACCTTGTTTACAAGGTTGGTTTTTGAGCTTTCAGGTTTTTACAAGATTTTTAGACTGCTGTGACGCTACAAACCGCAATCAGTTTTTGTTCTTCTTCGTTTGTGATGAAAGTTGATGAGGATGTCGTATTTCATATTGATCGAATGTACGAAAGAGTGAGTGTTATGTCATGAGTAGGCAGAAAAAGTATTTGTAATCTAAGGTATTGAATGGTAGTTCCGTTGACGCCGCAATTTACTGCTTAGTTCGGCCAGCATCTTTTCCTTTTCGTAATCCATCTTCGCAATGGTAAATTACAAAGTTACCAAAGACTATCTGAGAGAATTTAGTTAGGCTCCACAGGGGCCGTACAATGATTTTGGACCCTATGCTGAAAAAATGGCCCCTGGAGTACTTTTTCACGTAGAACTCGAAAATCGACCTTAGAAAGCCGTATCTCCAACCCCCGGTACCCTATGGGTCCTGGTACCGTGCCAGGCTGTAAGAGCAACTTTGCGACTGGGGCTTCAAACCTATTCATGTGATAGCGCATTTTGTAGATCTCGTCGAAACAAACATTTTTTGTGAAGAAAGTGAAAAAAAATATTTTCATTGAAGAAAGTTATGAAGAGTGAAAATAAAAATTTTCACGTCGTGAAAAATTTTTGCCCGTGCCGTGCAAATTTTACTTTTCCAATCGATTCAGCATCGTTTTTTACCCCTTCGGTCAAAAATTGAGCGAAATCGAAGGTGACAGTACCCGACTTTTTTTGCGCCAAAGCAACAACACACCAAGATCAGCGATAATCGATGTTGCGAAATCGGTCTTTTTTGACGGTTATTCTTGTCCCATATGCTTATATTGTTATATTCACGATAAATTGAGTTGATATTCACTGCTTTGAGAACAATTAATGCAGAAACATGCATTATTATACGCTCAGACCAGGGAAAATCAGCATCGACGATTGATCAGTCAGCACCGATAATTGAGCAAGTGAAATCAACAATTTTCGATAAAATTGAATCAGGTGAAATGGAATTTTTGTTTTTTTTTCTAATGAATTGCGAATACTCATCAGCCAGAGTCGTCTCTCCCTCTTCTTCATTCTCACATCCTGGCTCCATCTCCCATTCCTCCACATCATCTCTATCTTCGATCTTCCACTCTATCACATCCCCATCCTCATTCATTTTCGACCGATCGCATTCCTCCTTCTTCTTGACCGGAGTAGCGACGAGTCTATTGGTGTATCGCTTGATATGTTTCTTTGTCAGTCGCTCTTCCATCGGTATCGCAGGATCCAAAAAAATCATTCTCAAAAATCATTCTCAGATACCCCCTCTTCTGCTTCCACTCTTTTTCCAATTTTAGACTTCTCCAGGAAACATTTTGGGATGATTCGTTTCGTTCTCTCGGCAATATCGAGTTCTTCTTAGCTCCTAGAAGCGCCCAACCCATTGGAAGTGAAGGAATCGAATGATCGAAAATGATCGAAAACGAATGATCGAAAAAGTCGAGATGGATCAGCAACTCTCCATGGCGAACATAGGATTCATAATCGATTCTGAATTCATAATCGATTCATCCACATCATCGTGCTCGACTACTCTTGGAGCAATATTCTTTTTTTTTATTCTTCGGATCGTAATGCCAAAATGTGGCTGTCTCTCTCTCTCTCCCAATCCCAAGAATCTGAGGGCGGGCGGGGTCGAACTCGTGACTAGAGAAGCCGAAGGAAGGGGGAAGGGTGCGCGGCGTGACGCTGAATGAGAGGAAGGGGAGAGTGAGAAAGGCAAACCCTTGCGCAAGGGATGACCCCGGAATGGCTGTTTTTGATCGTTTGACTTCGGGTTTTGACCGATTTTGTATAAACCAACACGTTTAACATTGATTTTACCTGTTCGTTCAAGCTAAAGGAAAAAAATCCAGATGAAACTAATGTCAAGGAAAATTTGACCTATAAAAAGCGCAGAGGCCTAAATATCGATTTTGTGAAGTTGGTAGAAGTTCCAGGGGCTCTTGGTGTCCTTAAAAATAGGTTTTTGGTTGAAAAATCTGCCGAAGTTGTACGGTAGCTCACTCTAAGAGATCTTTTAACGTCACAAAAGCTTGTGAATCTGATTAGGAAAACTAATATTTGCTATTTATACAAAATCGGTCAAAACCCGAAGTCAAACGATCAAAAACAGCCATTCCGGGGTCATCCCTTGCGCAAGGGTTTGCCTTTCTCACTCTCCCCTTCCTCTCATTCAGCGTCACGCCGCGCACCCTTCCCCCTTCCTTCGGCTTCTCTAGTCACGAGTTCGACCCCGCCCGCCCTCAGATTCTTGGGATTGGGAGAGAGAGAGAGACAGCCACATTTTGGCATTACGATCCGAAGAATAAAAAAAAGAATATTGCTCCAAGAGTAGTCGAGCACGATGATGTGGATGAATCGATTATGAATTCAGAATCGATTATGAATCCTATGTTCGCCATGGAGAGTTGCTGATCCATCTCGATTTTTTCGATCATTCGTTTTCGATCATTTTCGATCATTCGATTCCTTCACTTCCAATGGGTTGGGCGCTTCTAGGAGCTAAGAAGAACTCGATATTGCCGAGAGAACGAAACGAATCATCCCAAAATGTTTCCTGGAGAAGTCTAAAATTGGAAAAAGAGTGGAAGCAGAAGAGGGGGTATCTGAGAATGATTTTTGAGAATGATTTTTTTGGATCCTGCGATACCGATGGAAGAGCGACTGACAAAGAAACATATCAAGCGATACACCAATAGACTCGTCGCTACTCCGGTCAAGAAGAAGGAGGAATGCGATCGGTCGAAAATGAATGAGGATGGGAATGCGATAGAGTGGAAGATCGAAGATAGAGATGATGTGGAGGAATGGGAGATGGAGCCAGGATGCGAGAATGAAGAAGAGGGACAGAAGACTCTGGCTGATGAGTATTCGCAATTCATTTAAAAAAAAACAAAAATTCCATTTCACCTGACTCAATTTTATCGAAAATTGTTGATTTCACTTGCTCAATTATCGGTGCTGACTGATCAATCGTCTGCATTAATTGTTCTCAAAGCAGTGAATATCAACTCAATTTATCGTTAATATAACAATATAAACATATGGGACAAGAATAACCGTCAAAAAAGACCGATTTCGCAACATCGATTATCGCTGATCTTGGTGTGTTGTTGCTTTGGCGCAAAAAAAGTCGGGTACTGTCACCTTCGATTTCGCTCAATTTTTGACCGAAGGGGTAAAAAACGATGCTGAATCGATTGGAAAAATAAAATTTGCACGGCACGGGCAAAAATTTTTCACGACGTGAAAATTTTTATTTTCACTCTTCATAACTCTCTTCAATGAAAATATTTTTTTTCACTTTCTTCACAAAAAATGTTTGTTTCGATGAGATCTACAAAATGCGCTATCACATGAATAGGTTTGAAGCCCCAGTCGCAAAGTTGCTCTTACAGCCTGGCACGGTACCAGGACCCATAGGGCACCGGGGGTTGGAGATACGGCTTTCTAAGGTCGATTTTCGAGTTCTACGTGAAAAAGTACCCCAGGGGCCATTTTTTCAGCATAGGGTCCAAAATCATTGTACGGCCCTTACTAAATTCTCTCAGATAGTCTCTGTTACATAATCCTATTTTCTTTATTTTCAGATATTTTTATGTGTTATTCTGTTATTTCTTATTTGTAATCTTTAAAGGTACGTATCGGAATATAAGTTCGCCGGCAACATATATCCGCCTTTTTGTTCCGGGCCGACCTATGTCATGACGAAAATAGCAGCGAAAAGAATTCTTGAGGCTGCTTCGAGGTTTAGAGTGATGGAAGTATGATGTTATCAATGGGACATCGAAACAAGTTGATTAAGGTCGAAGATGTGCTATTTACTGGTATTATTCCACAATCAATCGGAATAAATCGAAATCATCAAAATGGATATCTAGACAAGGCATATTTTTACATCTATTATATTTAACTGATTTATTTTATTCAGGTTGTTCATTGGTGTATGGCCGACGTTATCTCGATACACAATATTTCGATTAAAGACTTTCCACATTATTGGAATTCACTAGAGGCCAAATGCTAAGGCAATTGTTGTTTTCATGATAAATAGTTACTCATGATTTTCTTTGCCAATGCACGTTTGCATTTCCACCCATACATACAACGTTGTTTCCGAACAAAGTTAGCATCGACACAAGTCGCAATTTAAACAATTGTGTCAATACGTTTTCCATGCAGATGAGATATGTTCGAGACGTTCGTAAAGAATTGTTTCTTCGATTTATCACGATTTATCACGCAATGGTGAAAAGTATTGTGGGCGCGTCTAGTGGGAATAATTGAGAATCGAACCAATCAGTCGATCGATCGACCCAATCGAAGAAGAAAGTAGGATTCGTATTCTCAACTCCTGATCGTCAACCCCTGATCAATGCATTAATTGTCTCGTGATCGTAGACATTCTGCAGCCTAAAGATCACTAAGGGAAAAATCTATCAATTTCATCATTTATGAAAGCAATATAATTGTGAGTAGAATGTGGGACTACAAGGGATATTTATTTGTCGATATCAAAGAAGGACAATTAAAACATAGATAGCATTTTTTTAAATAGCACACGAAGAGGCAAATTTACAGCGTGAAAGTTATGTTCGTACATATAATGATTTGATTATGACACGCACAAATGATGGTCAGCTTCATATGATGATCGAGACGACCGCGAAGCAACCTGTGCGATCGTATGGCGAGGTGCCCAAAGGACGCTAGTATGTATTTGTACCTAGTTTTGATTGCATTGAGAAAAATCTACCTCTTGTTCTCTCGCAAAAAATTGCAAGTTACATCATACGTCAATCCGAGCAAATTTTGCGGAAAAATATTAATCTGGAATTAATTATAATTTTGAAAATAAAACAATTGAAAATTATTGGCCAGAATTTTTTTTTACAAATTATATTAACATTTTAGCTTAGTATAAAAGCACTGAAATTAAACTGAAAAAATATTCCTCCAAGAATGATTCGTTTCAGTTTCTTGGTGCTAAGCATTTTGAGTGTAGCATGCTCATTCAAGGTCATGACCATCAATATGAAAGAAAATATTGAAGTAAACCGTAATATCTATCGTTTTTGTACAATCAAAACCACTTAAGTCGGCCAACCAAATTAATCGCACTGCTGATCTTATCAAAGAACTGAATCCTGATATCGTAGCTGTTCAGGTTCGAAAAAGTATCAACAAAATAAAATTAAAAAATCACCTAAAAAATATATTAAATTTCATTGCAGCTTTCTTACTTTATAAATAATGTATTTCTCATCAGCCTACGCTTTCCGTAGTTGTTCAAATGTGAAAAATCATTTAAGGTTTCAAACGAGTGGTCTGGTTATGGCGATCGTATTCAAAGTCTTATCCATCAACTAGGTGGTAATTGGTCGGGTATGGAACATTGTGATCAAATTTATGGTGTCATTACACGCCACAAAGTAAGTTAAGTGAAATTTTTTTCATAAGAAGAATCATTCAGGTTCTTGGAATGTTCACTCATGTAACTAGGGGAATGAATGTGAGACTCCGCCTCAACACCGGATTAGAGGTTTTATTTTGGTTGTTTAAGATTCACATTGTCAAATCTTAAGATATCTGTGTGGTCCGTATTCCTTTATTGGGATAACGAACAAATTTGGACTGGAATTAAAACTGTGGATGGAGTTAAGCGATTTCGTTAAACGTGATCCTAAAATCTATTCTTTGCAGTTGATTAATCAAGAATGGAAAAATGGAAGTCCTGGTTAGTCGAATTTTAAAAAAAAACAATTGACATAAATTTTCACAGGGGAAAGCCGAATTTACAATATTGTGAAAATATTAAAGCATCCTGAATTCATCAGCCAGGTTAAATTTATAATCCTATCATTCCCTCGTTATCATTTTCTGAAGTCTTATTTAATTCGAATCAGATTAAAAATGCACACAATATTCCCGTCATTGTTGCCGGCCAATTTAGTTCGCCATCTCATCTCGATTGGACCGAAGCCACAAAGTGAAAAATGCACGTAGCCTAGGCGCCTAACTCTAACATTTTAGGAGTAAAAATAACGGAATTGTTTTCGAATGGCCTGTCACTAAGCTTCTTACCGAAACCGCAGGAATGACTGATTCGTTCAGAGAAGTGTATCCTGATCCCGTCAAAAATGCAGGCAAGTCAAATGATCATTCACAAAAGATCAGTGTAATATTAAGGTTACACTAATGTGCTAACTAAAAAAAATGGCAAGAAAACTGAAGAGCGCACTGCATTCATCTTTTATCGCGGATTTTTGCGGTTAGACTTAAACGCTTATTTTTTTATTTATTTTCGTGAATTCAGAGCAACTGCCTCAAAAGTTATCGATAATTTTGCGCCATCAAACTATGTCTACGTTGGTGGCCACGTTGTGGACGAAAAATCGGTTCTCTCTGAATTCGAGGTTTGTATTTGTGTTTAACAAACCAGTGTTAAATACAAGAACATTGTTCATACAATAGTGCTTTAGATACTTCCTTATAAAAACGATAAGAAGCCATCTTTCCTTATCGATGCGAAGTATACCATTGTAAGCGATGCCGTGATAATTAAATAATATTGATTTTCCCAATATAGAACGAGACCATGTCGAGCGTGTCTGAAAAGTGCGAAGAGACCCTCCTGCGTGGATAAATAAATTGGATAAATAAATTATTTTTTAAAAGTTGAATCATTGCATTTGTCCAGTTTCCTTGTCCATTCTTCACACTCTAGCCATTCCTTGTGCATTACCAAAAGAATATTGCTTCTACGACATCAGAGACATCAAGTACAGTGCATCAAAGTTGAAGCACGATTTGTTCGATTATCTCAGAAAAAAATTCACCAGATATGGACATCGAATTCAAATTATTTCGGTCGAATTGGCTTCGTAGCAAAGTCGCTTAAAGAAGGAGTGGCACGAATCACAGTTAGGGACTCCCGGCACGGAAAACCACCGCCTCAAATAGATTACGGTAGTCAAAAAAATCAAACTTTGTTCTTTTTCCCGGCTCTACCCCCGGCTCTGTTACAAAGGAGTCTGTCTGTTCCCTTTTATTTATCACTTTGTCGTTTCGCTCATGTTTTCTTGCTCAATTACATGTTAGAAATCATAAGGAATAGCTGTTTACCCTTTAGAGTACGTTTACTTCACGATCAAACCCCAAAAGCGCTTCGAATTGGCCCACGAAGAAACCAGCCTCGTTTTCGCTTCTTGATCACTTTGTTTAAACAACGTTTTGTTCCTAGCTGTTTCCTGCTCCAATTCGTGTATATATTTGTGGCAATTACTGTGCCTAAGGTATTCCTTCCATAACGTATGATAATTCACTGCCTCCCTCAAACCACGGCGTGACAGCAGCTTTTTTCCACGACCGCGCATGTTTCTTCGCCTGTTCTTTCGCTCGCTTGTTCCTGGTTCTTGCTTATTAATCGTGTTTTCAACCCTTAATATTTTCCTTCTCGCTGTAGGATCGTCGCCGTCTCTTCGAAGGAAATGTCCTTCTCCGTCGTCTTGTCCGCATTGGAGTGCTCGTCGAGGACCGCATGAAGCTCGATTACGTGCTCGGTCTCCGCGCTGAGGACTTCCTTGAGCGCCGTCTCCAGACCCAGGCATTTTTTGTTTTATTTTGCTCTCACAATCAGTTGGCCGATTCGAAGAAGGAAAACTTCTCTTATAAAATGTATTGAATTAGTTTTGTTTATATTTGTTTTCAGGTCTTCAAGCTCGGACTCGCAGAGTCTGTCCATCACGCCCGTGTTCTCATCCGTCAGAAGCACTTCCGGTACGTATTTTTTAAATATTAATTTTTTACGAGTGGTACTCGGCATGTTGATATATAGTCCAGGTTGGTTCTCTCCTGAAAACATTCCTGCTCCTTTTTGTGGCTCATACAGAGATAAACCGTTGACAGTATTTTTATTTGTTCTTTCAATAGTTAGTAAATGGATGTGGAAGAGGCGTCCGTTTTTGCGGAAACGTGAAAAAGTTGATAGAATCAGTTTGACGATTTTTCTTACCGTACCTTACTTACCGATTGTCACCTGCTTTGCGCAAAACTATAGATTCTTCCACACCAATTACCTATTTATTGAAAGAACTATTTAAAATTCTGTCAACGCAAATCGTTAAAAAAGCAAAATATAGTATTTCAAACCAAACGTGCTTTTACAACGCAGTTGAATTCATATCAAATTTCTCTCTACATGAGCCACAAAAGAACATGGGACCGGTAACGACCGGAATGTTTTCAGGGAGGGAGGAGTGTTTTCAAATAATTTTTGAAAGTGTATTTTTCAACTGTTCTATTGCAGTGCTCGTCGCCCTTTGGGGGTGGACGCCCCGGCCGCGTAAAGAGAAGAAACGCTAAGAGAGGAGGCGGAGACGACGCCGGATCTGACGCCAACGAGTAATATAGAACAGTTGTTATTTGTTATCCCTGTCCCATCTTTGTTCAAATAAAGACTTGTTTTTTTCAAGTTCGTTTTTTTCTGGAGGATGGACACGCAAAAGAATAACATTTACACGAGTGTATTGATTTGTTTTTAACTGTTGTTACTTCCGCCAGTGCTTTCATTTGATACGATATGCCGACAAGGCTTGAGACTTTCGTTGATTGGCTAGTACACAGAGAATATCGAAATGTAATTTTTAGAGGAATTTTTGTCACTTCGCATAAACTGATCTCTGATCGGGTATACATTCCTATGTCGAATTCCCTATGTCGAATGTTGTCGAATTCATAAGCCTAGTCGTTTCTGTAAATGTGCACATCGTGAAACCCGGCATGATCAAGGCATGCGCGATCTTTCAGTATGTATACTGTCCATAACACCTCATTCCCAACCGACTCCGGTGGTGTAGAGGTGAGTGCGCCAGGCTACAATGCGCAGGGTTGCTGGTTCGATTCCCCTCCTGTTTTAGTTTATTGCTGATTTCTCCTTTTCCGATTCTCTCTCTCGATAAATCAATACACGATACAGTACTCGTAATTTGCCTGCGCTCAGGCCCGATCTTTTAAAAATCCATAGTGAGCTTCAAAGACATTTCTGTCACTTCGGATAAACTGATCTCTGATCGGGTATACATTCCCTATCACCCCACATTCTCAGTTTAGGTGACTAAATATTCGTGCCACTCCTTCTTTAAGTTCTTGGCATCTCCCGGGGAAGTTTAAACTGGGTCGAGGAAGGCAACCTAAGCTAGAAAGCAGAGCAGAGAAAGAAGAAGAAAAGAAAGCACTATATAAGCTGTGAACAGTGTCGACTCTTACATATTGCTTCGCATCGGATAAGAGAGATATATAACGAGATAACGAGAAAGCCCGAGCCGTAGGAATCGGGCGGAATTCCCCACGGGGGTGGAGTAATAGATTACAGAATCGCTTCTGATGACATTCACTACTTTGCGAGCCTCATTCTAGGGCTATATGTAAGGCAGGGCTGGGATTTTTTGGTGCTACCTCGAAATGTAAATTTTTTTTCGTAAATGTTCATTTCAGAAATATTTTTTTAGAAATTTAATTTGGGAAAAATATATTTGTAAAGGTAAATTACGTAAAACTCACATTGGAAATGCATATACTGTAAATGCATTATTGATAAATATTTTCTTGGAAAAGTCATCTCGGAAATTTTTTCTCGGAAATTTTGAATCGGAAACTGATTTTTTATAATTTCCTTTTCCACGCCATTTCAAAGCACGATTTACGGGTTGATGCGAAAAATTACAGTAATTTGGTGTCGGATTAGTCGTCGTACACACGGAACCTTGGAGCGAATATTTACATTTCAAATTAAATCAAATTTGAATTGGCGGGCAGTTGTTAAGCGTGTTGACTGTCAGTCTGAGTGGATACTCAGCTGACCGGGGCCGGTGTTTTGAGCGGGGCTGCTACGCAGTAATTACGGTGGTTGATCCATATTGATTGGTGGGCGCTACGCAGCAGCCAATCAGCAAAAAGTGGGCGGAGTCTTGCTTTTGCGTGGACCCCAAACGCCGTGTTTTCGTAATTTTTTTGTGGAAATTTATATATTTAGGCATATTTTTTTTTTATATATTTTTTTTTTAGTTTATTGTACTCTTTCATATCATGCACCTCATGGTCATTCGCACATCGCTGATACTCATTTAATGCCGATACGGTAGGATTTTGAATCAAACTTTTTTCTCATTTCGACTCGTGGAGACTCGTGGAAATTTGCGGGCTTCCGTATTCGCTCTGTTTTGCGATGCTTTCGCGCTTTCCGTGTTCGTTCATTTTCGAACTTCTTCGTTGCGAAAATGTGAGTACGGTAGGATTTTGAATCAAACTTTTTTCTCATTTCGACTCGTGCAGTTCTAAACGTATGGGGCTCTTCTGATTTGCCGTTTAGACATTTCGTTTGATGACCTACGCAAAAAATGAAGCAAAAAATAAATTTTAGAAAACAACAATACGCCATTGAAAAAAGGAAACTATTTATAAAATTTCAATTACGAAATTTCCGAGAAAAAATTTCCGAGATGACTTTTCCAAGAAAATATTTATCAATACTGCATTTACAGTATACCAATTTCTTAACTATTTTTTACAGAAAAATATTTACGGTATGGAATTTCCAGCTAACTTTTTACATAATATTTTTTCCGAATGTTTAATTTACCAAAAATATATTTCTCATTCAAAATTTACGGAAAAAAATTTACATTTCGAGGTAGTACCGATTTTTTGATTTTGATTTTTTGAATTTTTTGAATTTTTTGACCATTTCAAAAAATTCAAAAAACAAAAAATTGTTTGAAATTTTTTCAAAAAATCAAAAAAATTTACACTAGATTTTCGTCCCTTTTCAAACAATTTTTCAATGATTTTGCACTAAAATTTGTTAAGAAAAGGAAAAAATTGAAGAAAAAAGTCCTTTTTGGACCAATTTTTCTGAAATCCTATGTTTTCATAAAGATGGCTCGCAAAAATGTGCAAGCCCATTTGCTCTTGATATCTGAGCTTTCATAGAAAAATTTCCAACGTGCAATTTTAATCATGCATGATAGCAATATTGGTCATTTATTGAAAAATTTGTGTGAAAATTTAATTTTACACCATTTCCTAATTTATCTAACCCATAAATAGCCTTGCTCAAAATTTTTTTGAATTCAAAAAATTTTTGAGCGATTTTTTTGAATTTTTTGATCAAAAAATTTTTGAAAAAAATTTCAAAAAATCCCAGCCCTGATGTAAGGTTCTTTCGAGACATAAAAGACTGGTTTGTCTTTGGGAGAAGGCGGGGAAAGCTCGGAGACAAGAGAGAAGGCAGAAGACAAGAGATAAAGTAGGGGCGTAAGATCCGCTCCCTCTCCCCTTCCTCTCTCCTCGTTCCTCCGGTGCAGAGAAAGACAGGGTGAAAGTGTAACCGTGACTCACCCCCCCCTCGCAACTTGTGGTAATGAAAGTCTGATCTAACTGTAAAACAGTTGAGAATGGAGAGCCGCTCCCGTTAGTCAGAGTCATTCAATTTATTCTAAACGCCGACTTCCAGAGTCCAACTTTTGAACTATCCATGCCCCTATTGATGACTAGAAACAAGAACTTGATCAACTATCTAATTTAGAAACAAGGTGTAGGTCAAAACATGCTATTATTGAACTCGGGCGTGACTTTTGGTACAGTCTGATAGATCACTAGCCTTCTCCCGTCTCTTCCTCCCTATTCCCCCTTTCAGTCCTCTCATGCCTCTCAGGCCACCTTATTCTGAAAGCCACCTTATTATCACGCGTCTTCTGAGAGATTGCATGACCCCCCGGAACCAGGAGCCCCAAGTTTGAGCAATCTCGATGAAAATTTTATGGTAGCATATACATGAGTAGAGAAAACTTTTATAACAGAACTTTTGTCCTAGGACCGGCTTTTATGCATTTTCCGGTTCTGGACCTGGCTATGCCATATCTCAGCTCCCAGAACAGCTAGAGACCTCCGGTTTGGCCCAAAAAATGTGGAAAAATATTCTGAACAACTTTTCTATTCACACCGAAGAAATTGGGCAACGGTTTCACTTTCAAAAAATTGAAAAACTAGTTTAGAAAGTGAAAAATAATTCACCCTAGCTCGGGGACCCCCCAATTACTAGTCAACTGACGACGGATTCAGATTCCTCACAGTCCATATAGTTGAGGAAAATATTGGGTTAAGCTCGGGAGGCGTGTGTTTTCTTGGTATGAGTCGACAAGCGTCCAAAATCGACGATTTTTCGTAAAAACTCCAACTTTGACGCATCATAACTTTTGAATTTCGACATCAAATTTAGTAAAATCAATTCAGAATTACTTAACTGGATCATTATAACATCTTATGACCATTTCAGAGTCAACTGCATAAAAATATTTTTGCCGAGATTTATTTTTTTTTTGAAAAATAATCTTATTTTTTTAGCTTTTTAGCATTTTAACTTTTTTTCGCAATAGATTCTGAAATGGTCATAAGATGTTATAATGATCCAGATAAGTAATTCTGAATTGATTTTACCATATTTGATGTCGAAATTCAAAAGTTATGATGCGTCAAAGTTGGACTTTTTGCGAAAAATCGTCGATTTTGGACGCTTGTCGACTCATACCAAGAAAACACACGCCTCCCGAGCTTAACCAAATATTTTCCTCAACTATATGGACTGTGAGGAATCTGAATCCGTCGTCAGTGGACTAGTAATGGGGGGGTCCCCGAGCTAGGGTGAATTATTTTTCACTTTCTAAACTAGTTTTTCAATTTTTTGAAAGTGAAACCGTTGCCCAATTTTTTCGGTGTGAATAGAAAAATTGTTCAGAATATTTTTCCACATTTTTTGGGCCAAACCGGAGGTCTCTAGCTGTTCTGGGAGCTGAGATATGACATAGCCAGGTCCAGAACCGGAAAATGCCTAAAAGCCGGTCCTGGGACAAAAGTTCTGTTATAAAAGTTTTCTCTACTCATGTATATGCTACCATAAAATTTTCATCGAGATTGCTCAAACTTGGGGCTCCTGGTTCCTCAAGGTGGTCGTTTTCCTGCATTCTCTCAGAAGATGCGTGTTATAGCTTATTATTCTTATTCCGAACAAATCCTCATTGTCATCTATGATTGTCAGTCTCTTTATCTCTCGTGCCCACGGTCAGACTGACGAGAAAGTACGAAGATTCTCCATCACAATCAAGATCAATCAATACTTTTTCACGATCATGCATTGGGGTTAGGTTAAAGAGCATGCTGATCTCGTCTGTTTCTGTATTCTCTCGGAGACATCGACCACCAGCCTTCTCCAATGTTTCGGCTTAGTTCATCTCTCCAGCGTACTCTTGGGTGTCCTCTCGATCGTGTCCAGTTGTAAGGTACCCATGGGAATAAGGCTCGAATTCAACGAGATTCACCCATTTGTCGTACACGATTGGCCCAATCTATCGTCCTCCTCTCTAGTAATTTCACACAATCTTGGACTTTGGTCCGTTCCCTCACTCGTGAATTGGTCCATCGATGAAACAACGATACACCGATCATCTTCCTTTCCTTCTTCGTTTGTGCGACGTCTGAATATCCTTTTCAAAAAAAATGAAGAGTATTCATTAGGGTTCTCTTATTGGAAATTTTCCGGAATTCCAATAGCGAGAACAAAGGATTTTCCCTCCCTCTCATTTTCCATTAAGGATGTACTCACTGAGCAGACTACACTTCTTATCTCTCTAATCGTGACTCCGCCCTCTCTCTCTCAAGATCCAGCTTCTCCCCCCCTCTCATTGCTTCTTTACATTTTCCCCTGAGCATTGCTCAGTTTTCTTATTCGTATTCTCTATAAAGTTAGTGAGCATACGAGTCGTTGTTGCTACAGTTCACAAGAGCCACGTGTACAAGCCGCTCGAGCATACACAGAACTTTTGGGAATTATTGTATAAAGGATCTCGGGCGCGGCGCTCGATTGTCCAATTGTTATTGGAATTCCAATAAGAAATGATCGGTCATTTTGAGAGAGAAATCCTTTGTTCTCCTTATTGGAATTCCAATGAGGATCATTTTCCCATAAGAATCATTTTCTTTATTCTTTATTCTTTATTCTTTATTCACCACACGAGCCAATGAGCGTTAAGGGCGGTATGTGTGCAACAGGTGGTATTCGGGCTCAGGCGAGCTTTTGGGGAAGGGGGTTTGTGGGGTTTCCAATAAGAGACCGCATTGTTCTCGCTCGCAATTGGAAAATGAAAGGGAGAGGGGTCCATTTTCCAATAAGAGAATCCTAGTATTCATAATTCGAACTATACTTCCCATCTCGTTCGAGAGAGAAAATATCAAGAGGTTTCATTTCAATGTCAGATCAATCCGCTCCGATCCAACATTTTTTAATGTACTTTTAATATGTATTGTCCTAACCAATATCGGAATATTAGGATAAAAATTTGGCTCTTTTCTTTTATTTTGGCCCAGCCTTTCCTCACAGAGTATTAACTCCCTCTCATTCTTATTGCATACCCCTTTTACATTCAGAGCAGTCTGGGTAAAAAAACCCGAGAATTTCCAACAGTTATCTTTGTTTTCACTCGAACAATTGCAGCGACCTCATTCCTCCTTTCCGACTAGGTTCGCAGCTCAATTCACAATAAAGAGTGGCTCGAAAATCTTCGGTTTCAAGGATGCCGGAAACTTGTTAATTAGAGTTTTAAAACGCTTCATTATTTTTGCAACGTTACAACTACAATTACAATCACAATTATTTATTCACTAGGGGTAAGTGTATTCACAATGTCTAGAAGTCTTCCATAGATTTCGGTGGAGGTCCGTCGTTATGAGCACGATTCGGTTTGGGGGACGTTAGGTAACAATTTTGAATTTTCACAACATATTATATTATATGTATATGAATGAATTAGGTTATGGAAGAATTTGTACGGTGGCAACAACTGGTGGAATATTCCTTCGTTCTGGCTTCTGAATTAGCGCTTGACTCGTATGAAAAAACTACAACTGAATTAGCGCTTGACTCGTATGGAATACATACAAGGACGTTTGAAGTATACATCAAAGTGGAACGTATGCAGAGAAGTGATTCGACACAAGCCCATGAAAGTTAGAGTAAAAAGATATGTCAGGATTGTATTCGATTTCTAGCGAGTGATCTCAACTTTTTATCAAAATGGGATTATAGAGGACCCATTCCAACGGTTGAGAAAATATGATCCCATAGTGTAGTTGAAATTCCAAAGGCTGAAGAGAAAGTTAATATAGATAAAGGAAAGAAAATGAGTAACTTACAAACATCATAATCCTTGAAATGGTGGTTATGATGATACACTTTCTGGAAATGTAGATGAGTTGTTGGTCGTGGAGATCCATGATGAAGATAGTAGTGAATACAATCATACATCACATATCCAAACAACTTCCCACTTCCAAATGCGCAGAAAATAGGCCTTAACATTGTAATTTTGAATCAATATGAAAGGATGAATTGTACGAACCATGGGAATATATTCGAGTATATGAGAAAGAAGAAGCCAGCGATAGGAATGGCAGGAACAGGAGGGAAGACTAGTCGATCTCCATCCATTGGAGTTTTGTGATGGATTCCTTCAACATAATTCTAATTTAGATATCTACTTTTTATATCTGAACAAACCGTGAATTAAGAAATGGAGGATAAGCTTAGCAGGACTTTTAGACGATGGAACCCAATGGAAGACAAATCGATGTAGAAGATATTCAGTGAGAGTCCATGCTAGAACTCCCGCAATGAAGAATGTTGCCCAGACTATCGCTCCAGTGAATAATCCTCAAATAATATCATTTTTGCATATAAATTGGCATGCCAGTTCAGGAAATGTGCAAAGGTTGAAAAAGATATGCGTTGGATGAGGCTTCCTCGTAAGGCATGTTAAAGAATGAGACGAACCCATGCTCTCATAGAGATGATACAAGGAATTGATGGTGAATATGGCAACAATTGGAAGCCAGAACGAAGGAATAATCCACCAGGCAGTCCTCGTACACATTTCTAGTAGAGAAGAATCGAATAATCTGAAATTTCGGATAGACGATAACTGCGGATTAATAAACCTCAAAGTTCCCTCGTAAGGTTGATGAATCCATCTCCAGTAGTCATTTCCTAGAGATCCGACTTGACCCAAAATTCCACGTTTGGATGAGATTATAGGGTCTAGCTTAAAAAAGAGATGATTCCGAATAGATGAGTATTGTTGATTAACCTCGTGTTCTTTTGAGACGTCATACTTGAGTAGCATTTCAAAGGCAGCATCAGAATGAGCATGTTTCACTCCCATTATCCTCTCTTCACCTCTCATAAATTTGTTTACTTCAGTACCAGACACCTTCTCCAGTACCTGTTTGTTTTAAAGTCACTTTAATGTTTACAGCAACAAAACTCGGACCTTTCTCCCTCCAGGATGCTTTGGAGCGAACCGTGATATGTCGTACAATACTCCATCTAGATAAATCAGCAACGGCTTATCAGTGTTGTTATTCGACGATTCCGCTCCCATTTTCTCAAATTATACTTAGAACATAAATTTGAATTGACATTGAAAAACAAATAATCTCATAGAAAGATTAATAAATCGTTCTCGATGAATTCGACAACTAGATACAATGAACTAAAGCTTAATACTTAATTCCAAAATAAAGCAGAAAGTTCACGATGAATTCGGAAGACAAGAGACAAGAATTTACGGTGAGTTACTATGTCGATTGGCGACTGACCTTTCAACACACTCAAATTGCAATTTATTTGGTACTCCAAAGATATAATAAAGGAATATATAATCAGGCAATAGAACTCATAGAAATAATCTTTGGCAATTTTAAAATGTATTTATACTAGTTACAAAAGCAATTAACTGGTAATTTGTAATTTGATTTTTAATATTAATTTTTTTTAAGGAGGAGTAACATGAATATTTTGGTGACCCATCTGTCAACGTCAGATGATAGCAATCCATAACCATAGGTATCAGACATCTGAAACTCCCATGTCTTTAGGACATCAATGAACCGAGTTATAGCGATCTGGCATAGTTCCAGGATTCCCCTGAGTCCAGGCAAAGGCGGGGAATTTGAACAGAGGATTTGATTAAGCGTGCGCTTTTGATTTACATATGCCTATCTGCCTCCCCTCTCTCCCCTCCTCCCCCTTCCCTCATTTGACTACAGTGTCTTGCAAGTCCCGGGTTTTCCGTGTGAGAGTCACCAACATTCTTTCCTGTTTCCCCTCCTTTAAAGTAATTTGCTCCGATAGAAGTTCGAGAAAGATTAACTTAACTAAAGAACAAAATTCAGTTTAAAATATTACGCCAGAGAGGTATCTTTACTTTTATTTAAAAAACAGCAATATTATTTATTGGCAGGATAGTCGACTGGTGTAAGGCGCCAGTGGTCATTCGAAGGGTGCAGATTTCAATCCCCCCGCCGAGGCAGATCAAGCCTTGCTATCCCCCAGGGGTCGGCAAATTGGTAGTAACCTCGGTTACGAAAGGTAAACGTGCCCAAGAAGTCTGGCCAACAAGGGATCACGCTGGCCTCGCTGTACATGGCCTTACCTGTGTACACCACCAGGCGTGGTTGTCTCAAGACAACTGTAAAATCGCCTTGAGTGTGGAAGCAATTTTACCTTTATTGTTAGTTTAAAATATGCAATGAAGGGAAGAAGATATGGAGTCTATTCAAAGTATATTTCACTAATCAGTGCCCGTACCAATCCCGAAAAATCAGATTTTCATCCTCGAATGTGAGACGATCGACATTTGAAATAATGGTGTATTGCCCCTGTCAGACGAAGTGAAGAAGTGTCAGACGAACAGACGAAGTGGTGTAGTGGTCTATGGCGCGCCCTCCCATTCCATTCTACCTGGGTTCGATTTCCGTCTCCGCCCCACCAAGGCGCCCGAAAGGGGAATTGGGAGTGACTAGATCACGCGGTAAAGTAGGTCCGAAGAAGAGATTAGGCCCTCCGGACTGAATTGGCCTAACATTCACTGGCCTAGCAGTGATCTCCCGCAGGACGCAAGTGCCTAGATTAACGGGATGACCCCCCGCGCCTGCAGATCCACCCAACCAAGGGGGTTAGGAAATGTTGGTAGTGCCTAGTAAACACGATCCAAATTCCCCGCCAGCGTGCACACAACATGCCGGTTAGTCTTTAGCAACAGGCCACTGTTCTCACGGGTTAGGCCCCAGTTGCAGTTCAGACGTGGGGTAGTCGACGACGCGTTACGCGTTAGTAACCGACTCAGTACTTTACTTTTTTACTTTTACCTTCACCTTTTACCTTGCCCCTGTCTGCTGGGGGAGTGTATATGGGAAGAGTCTGAAAGAGTGTGTGATAAACTATGAATAAAGTAATAATTGATTGATTGAGGAGATATTAAGGAGGGGGAATGAGATAATTATCCATTTAAAGTACTCGTCGCTGTCGCTTCTTCAAATAATATAAAAATTTGGTACTATAATAACTACCAACCGGATCCGGTACGAGGTATTCGGAATCGATTTTGATACAATGAACGATCCTATCAAATCAATTATAGGACCCTTGATGGAAACTCTTTTCGTAATTTCAATAAGCAACCAATGAAATTAGACTACTCTCGATACGAGGGAGTGCGAAGAAAATGGAAAGTACTTACTTTCAAATAATGGAAAGTACTTACTTTCAATATAATGGAAAGTACTTACTTTCAAATAAGGAAACACTAATCAATACGATAAATACCATAATCTAGAGGCGACATTGGATGGATCGATGGGGAGAGAATAGCTTGGACGATTGGAGTGCTAATATTCTTCATCTTGTCCGTAATAATTTGAACACTCTTTTGCCCGCATGGCATAAAATCGTCTATCTACGTTGTGGCAACTTTACCTACTTTTTTAACCTCATGGCCAATTTTTTCACGTGACCTTACCACCGAAATGTGAGAAAAAATGTGAGAAGTGCGAGACCGAAATGTGAGAAGCGGCCAAAAAAATCTCTTGGCCCGGCGTTTCGCTGAGTGCATTGATTAGTTTTTATTAAGTGTTGTTCGGAGATTCGGAGGAAAATGAAAACACAAGAAATATCCAAAACTAAAAATCAATTTTATTAAAGGGCAAACAATAAGAATGAAAATATCCATCAATATATATGAAATGAAATGTAGGACCCTCTTCTTGTAGCAGATTTGGTAGAAATGGAAAAAGAAAACATTGAATTTCTGCAAAATTGTATTGCCCACATTGCTACAGATCGTGTTATGGAATCGTAGTTTTTTTCAAAATTTCTAGAATTGTATTAAATTTTTAAATGTATCATAGAAAAACTATATAAACGCTCACGATAATGCTAGAGCACACATATGTTACGTCTATATATATTGAACAAAGCGCTTATATTTCGCCGTACATTTTCAAAAAGAGTAAGTTTTTAATGCATTAATTGTTAATACTTTTTTGTTATAGATGAACCCCACTTCGTACGCTGGTCAGCATAAGAATTTAGTTATTGCAAACTGAATAACTCGCTCTATTTCAAACATCTCACTGTGCATTTCTGTACCGCACACGCATAAAGCTAGTAATCTTAAGTTTGTCGTTGATAGCTTCATTATATAGATATATAAGACACTATCTGACTCGATCGACATAGTCTTGGCATTCTTCAAAAGACAACCTATGCTCTTTTTTGCATGGTAGGTAGTGCGTGGTGAGTGCATGCAAGGAAGGGGGTTAGCTAAGCTTACTAGCGTATCTGCGCTTCAGGGGGTAGTAGAATGTGCATGATGACGTCACAGGTCAAAACGCGTAAATCGTATTCGATCGATTCGGGAATGGTCTTGGTGTGTTCCTCGTCGAATCTCGAACCTTCCGGGACAAGGTATTACGGTAATACCGATGATTATCGTGCGTTTCAAATGCTGAGCAAACTCAATGTGCTGCTTAGCGTATTGATTGTCCGGGAGAGAGATGAAGGGAAGAGGTAGGGGGGAGGAGAGCAGGTAGATCACTCGCCTCCTCCCGGCCTCTTCCTCCCTCCTCCCTCCACTCAGTTCGTCAAAGGTCAGCTACGCGTGAAATTGAAAATAATCTCACGATACCTACACGCAACACCAGCTTTATTCTATGCTGTACTACTCTTTACGTAGTCCTTTCGTATTCCTATTCTGCTCACGTAGATATTCAAAAGAAGTGCTAATATGATCCTACCATTGTCCTACCGTACGCCTCCTTTCTTGCAACACGATATGCATGAACAAAAGTGAGCATGAATACCGCTGCTGCATGGCGAATGTAGAATCAGCAGATGGGAGGATATCGGCGTATTAAACCCAGACATGCATAGCAACTACAACGATCAGTTTCAATTCTGTGAGTCGATTTTTGTACTTCCAGTTGAGCTACTGATGCTGGTTTTCTTTATGTTATTTATGTTATTTATGTTATCTTTATGTTATTTTATTTATTTCTTTATGTTATTTATGCTTTATGTTATGTTATTTATGTCTTTATGTTTATGTTTATGTCTTTATGTCTTTATGCTTTATGTTTTCTTTATGTTCTTTATGTTATGCCGTGGACAAAGCAGATATGTCCTCGTTCTTCTTCGTTATTCTTCATTGTTCTTCGGTAATCCGGCACTGAAAGCGACGTCTGGAGCTCAAAATACTGCGCTATCAGGACGAATGAGGAATCGGTCTTTATCATTCTCGAATTAAATGGATAGGCGAGAAAGAATTTGAATTCTAAAAAATCTGAGAACTTTTAGGAAACGGCCGGTCACAACTCTATTTTTCACTAGATATCTTTTAATGTCTTTCACTGTCCGCTTTGAATGTTTTCCTCGGGTAAAATTACCTGAACTTTAGAAAAAACTAACGTCAAAAAGTTTGAAATTTGTGAAATCAAAAAAAAGCGAGCATACAACCTCTCGTTTAGAAGACCATGCCGTTATTCATTGAACCAAGCGGCCACTTGTAACGGTGACATCAGGTATGGATGATTACGGCTGCCATGAGGTTTGTTTCAATTTTTATTTTTTTATTTTTTATTTATTTTTCTTTTTTCGCCGTTTTATTGATTATTTATCTGCACTAGTGTGTCTTAGGGTTGCACGTTCGGGATCGGCAATCCCGAGCTCACTGAGTCCCTTCCCTTCTCCGCAGAGCACGTGCTTTTGAGGGAGGGCGCACCCTCTTCCCTTCCTCAAAAAGTTTGAGGAGAAGGGAAGGGGCTCAAAAAATTTGAGATTGTCAAATTTTTTGAGGGGTCTTCCCTTCTCTCCCCTCACCCGCCTCTCTCCCTCCCCTCCCTCTCTTGAAAGTGATGGCGCGCGCACTAACACCATTTTCGAAAGGAGAGGTTGCTTCGAATTCTCGGAAATATCAGCCTCAGTGCTGATAAATGACAACCGTCAGTTGACGTAGTCTTTGAGGACCTTTGTGGGCATACATCGAGCGAAAACTGGGGCCTGTGCGATAAAAAAATGAAGCGAGTTGACAATTTGAATTCACAATTCTATTGGCGCGCTCGATACTTTTAGGCATCGCCTCTCCTGTCGAAAATGGTGTTAGTGCGTGCGCCATCACTGCCAAGAGAGGGAGGAGAGGGAGAGATGCGGGTGAGGGGAGAGAAGGGAAGACCCCTCAAAAAATTTGACTATCTCAAATTTTTTTTGAGCCCCCTTCCCTTCCCTCTCCCCTCTCGATCGGACGTGCGATAGAGAAAGGCGGAGAAGGGAAGAGGGGTCGGCAATACCGAAACCGATCCCGAGTGGACAACCCTACTATCTGGAAAACAAAAACTTTTCATTAATTCCAATAGTCTTCATTATTTGCTTAATCCTTGTCGGCGACTTTTATTATCTTTTTTTTGAGGTATCGCCCCTCCCACCTGAGCCACGATGCTTTACGCTTATTCCAAGGCTACCGTGCCATTATGATCGTACCCATTAGGACACGGTAACCTTATGAATCTGTGGTTTGGCACCAGCATTAACGTCTCTATTATCATCGTCAAAGTCCCATCTAACAGCTGGTCTTACCGGTGAATTCCACCTAGAGTTCGAAATACAACTCACCATCTCTTCATTTCACACACTCTGTCGCCTCTCTACCCGATTTGAGCGTAGGTGAAATGAAGAGACAGTTACCCGTATTTCGAACCCTAGTCCAACCTAGCGCCTTCTTACGACTGTAAAAACTCTTCAAGTGGATGCCCACTAATGGAGTTCTCGTGAATTCAGTTATTGATCGCCTATCTGGAAAACAAACTTTTTATTTTTTTCAATATTCTTCATTATTTGCTTAATCCCTATTGTTTAAAAAATAAATTAAAAAATAAATTGAAAAAAAATAAATTAAAAAATATCCTTATAAAAGAGCTCGCCTCCACTCTCTCCTCCATTCTCTTTCATTTTTTTAATCTTCTAATAATTTCTTGTCTACGGCTGTCGGCGAGTTTTATTATCTTTTTTTAAGGTATCTCCCCCCCCCCCCCAATCGCCCCTCCCACCTGAGCCACGATGCTTTACGCTTATTCCAAGGCTACCGTGCCATTATGATCGTACCCATTAGGACACGGTAACCTTATGAATCTGTGGTTTGGCACCAGCATTAACGTCTCTATTATCATCGTCAAAGTCCCATCTAACAGCTGGTCTTACCGGTGAATTCCACCTAGAGTTCGAAATACAACTCACCATCTCTTCATTTCACACACTCTGTCGCCTCTCTACCCGATTTGAGCGTAGGTGAAATGAAGAGACAGTTACCCGTATTTCGAACCCTAGTCCAACCTAGCGCCTTCTTACGACTGTAAAAACTCTTCAAGTGGATGCCCACTAATGGAGTTCTCGTGAATTCAGTTATTGATCGCCTATCTGGAAAACAAACTTTTTATTTTTTTCAATATTCTTCATTATTTGCTTAATCCCTATTGTTTAAAAAATAAATTAAAAAATAAATTGAAAAAAAATAAATTAAAAAATATCCTTATAAAAGAGCTCGCCTCCACTCTCTCCTCCATTCTCTTTCATTTTTTTAATCTTCTAATAATTTCTTGTCTACGGCTGTCGGCGAGTTTTATTATCTTTTTTTAAGGTATCTCCCCCCCCCCCAATCGCCCCTCCCACCTGAGCCACGATGCTTTACGCTTATTCCAAGGCTACCGTGCCATTATGATCGTACCCATTAGGACACGGTAACCTTATGAATCTGTGGTTTGGCACCAGCATTAACGTCTCTATTATCATCGTCAAAGTCCCATCTAACAGCTGGTCTTACCGGTGAATTCCACCTAGAGTTCGAAATACAACTCACCATCTCTTCATTTCACACACTCTGTCGCCTCTCTACCCGATTTGAGCGTAGGTGAAATGAAGAGACAGTTACCCGTATTTCGAACCCTAGTCCAACCTAGCGCCTTCTTACGACTGTAAAAACTCTTCAAGTGGATGCCCACTAATGGAGTTCTCGTGAATTCAGTTATTGATCGCCTATCTGGAAAACAAACTTTTTATTTTTTTCAATATTCTTCATTATTTGCTTAATCCCTATTGTTTAAAAAATAAATTAAAAAATAAATTGAAAAAAAATAAATTAAAAAATATCCTTATAAAAGAGCTCGCCTCCACTCTCTCCTCCATTCTCTTTCATTTTTTTAATCTTCTAATAATTTCTTGTCTACGGCTGTCGGCGAGTTTTATTATCTTTTTTTAAGGTATCTCCCCCCCCCCCCCAATCGCCCCTCCCACCTGAGCCACGATGCTTTACGCTTATTCCAAGGCTACCGTGCCATTATGATCGTACCCATTAGGACACGGTAACCTTATGAATCTGTGGTTTGGCACCAGCATTAACGTCTCTATTATCATCGTCAAAGTCCCATCTAACAGCTGGTCTTACCGATGAATTCCACCTAGAGTTCGAAATACAACTCACCATCTCTTCATTTCACACACTCTGTCGCCTCTCTACCCGATTTGAGCGTAGGTGAAATGAAGAGACAGTTACCCGTATTTCGAACCCTAGTCCAACCTAGCGCCTTCTTACGACTGTAAAAACTCTTCAAGTGGATGCCCACTAATGGAGTTCTCGTGAATTCAGTTATTGATCGCCTATCTGGAAAACAAACTTTTTATTTTTTTCAATATTCTTCATTATTTGCTTAATCCCTATTGTTTAAAAAATAAATTAAAAAATAAATTGAAAAAAAAATAAATTAAAAAATATCCTTATAAAAGAGCTCGCCTCCACTCTCTCCTCCATTCTCTTTCATTTTTTTAATCTTCTAATAATTTCTTGTCTACGGCTGTCGGCGAGTTTTATTATCTTTTTTTAAGGTATCTCCCCCCCCCCCCCAATCGCCCCTCCCACCTGAGCCACGATGCTTTACGCTTATTCCAAGGCTACCGTGCCATTATGATCGTACCCATTAGGACACGGTAACCTTATGAATCTGTGGTTTGGCACCAGCATTAACGTCTCTATTATCATCGTCAAAGTCCCATCTAACAGCTGGTCTTACCGATGAATTCCACCTAGAGTTCGAAATACAACTCACCATCTCTTCATTTCACACACTCTGTCGCCTCTCTACCCGATTTGAGCGTAGGTGAAATGAAGAGACAGTTACCCGTATTTCGAACCCTAGTCCAACCTAGCGCCTTCTTACGACTGTAAAAACTCTTCAAGTGGATGCCCACTAATGGAGTTCTCGTGAATTCAGTTATTGATCGCCTATCTGGAAAACAAACTTTTTATTTTTTTCAATATTCTTCATTATTTGCTTAATCCCTATTGTTTAAAAAATAAATTAAAAAATAAATTGAAAAAAAATAAATTAAAAAATATCCTTATAAAAGAGCTCGCCTCCACTCTCTCCTCCATTCTCTTTCATTTTTTTAATCTTCTAATAATTTCTTGTCTACGGCTGTCGGCGAGTTTTATTATCTTTTTTTAAGGTATCTCCCCCCCCCAATCGCCCCTCCCACCTGAGCCACGATGCTTTACGCTTATTCCAAGGCTACCGTGCCATTATGATCGTACCCATTAGGACACGGTAACCTTATGAATCTGTGGTTTGGCACCAGCATTAACGTCTCTATTATCATCGTCAAAGTCCCATCTAACAGCTGGTCTTACCGGTGAATTCCACCTAGAGTTCGAAATACAACTCACCATCTCTTCATTTCACACACTCTGTCGCCTCTCTACCCGATTTGAGCGTAGGTGAAATGAAGAGACAGTTACCCGTATTTCAAACCCTAGTCCAACCTAGAGCCTTCTTACGACTGTAAAAACTCTTCAAGTGGATGCCCACTAATAGAGTTCTCGTGAATTCAGTTATTGATCGCCTGTCTGGTAGGGTTACACGCTCGGGATCGGCAATCCCGAGCTCACTGAATCCCTTCCCTTCTCCGCAGAGTACGTGCTCTTGAGGGAGGGCGCACCCTCTTCCCTTCCTCAAAAAGTTTGAGGAGAAGAGAAAGGGCTCAAAAAATTTGAGATTTTCAAATTTTTTAGGGGTCTTCCCTTCTCTCCCCTCACCCGCCTCTCTCCCTCCCCTCCCTCTCTTGAAAGTGATGGCGCGCGCACTAACACCATTTTCGAAAGGAGAGGTTGCTTCGAATTCTCGGAAATATCAGCCTCAGTGCTGATAAATGACAACCGTCAGTTGACGTAGTCTTTGAGGACCTTTGTGGGCATACATCGAGCGAAAACTGGGGCCTGTGCGATAAAAAATGAAGCGAGTTGACAATTTGAATTCGCAATTCTATTGGCGCGCTCGATACTTTTAGAGAGGCGGGTGAGGGGAGAGAAGGGAAGACCCCTCAAAAAATTTGACAATCTCAAATTTGTTGAGCCCCCTTCCCTTCCCTCTCCCCTCTCTATCGGACGTGCGATAGAGAAGGGCGGAGAAGGGAAGAGGGGTCGGCAATACCGAAATCGATCCCGAGTGGACAACCCTAGGGTGTCTTCAAAAGGTGGTGTATTTTTTTGCTATCCACGGTAGAGAGAAATACCACGGACACTTGAGATTGTCTCTTGTTAGATAGTAAAAAAAAATAGGACTGGCCTGTGACAAGGACTTTTGTTGTCACTAGTCGAAAGAAAAGTGCGACGCTCCACTTTTAACTATTTATATTTCCAGGCAGAAATAGAACAAAGTAGATTGAATATTAAATATTTTAAAATATTTAATATTCAATTCTTAATTGAAATTTAATTGAAATGAGAGCAATTATACTCAACATTTCAATGTTTCTACAATTCTCATTTAATTCTTTATTCTGCGCTGCTTAGCTCGCGTTGAGTGGTCGATAGTCTTCTCATTCTCCTCTCGCTCTCGTCCTCATTCTTCTCTTCCATGGCCTCTTCCAAGTTGCGTCATGTAAGTTTTAATTAATGTGCTCTCTCTCTCTCTCATTAGTACGATTCTCTTTCATTTCTGAATGACGAGGGAAATGAAGAGAAGAAAATATGGCTAGTTATGATACTTTAAATTCAATTTTCGCGTAATGGTGTAGTGTGGCAGTTGTGATCAACCTACGAAAAACGTCAGATAATGCAACCTAAATTCATTGAAGTCTACAGATCGAAATAGAACATCTACATAACAAGGAGTGTGCATGTAGATAAGGAATTTGCTCTTTTGATCGTGATCATGGCGCAAAATATCAATTTCCGATAACATTCTCAATTCACAAGATTGTCTCTCTAGCTTATGTTTCTTTTTGGCTTCTGGGGATCCGAGCATCTAGAAAGAGCGCGAAACGTCGTATTGTTAAATTAAATTAATTTCGAATCAATTGTTTATCCACCAAATATAATAGCGTTTACTCTTCGATAGGTGAATTGTGAATGATCTGATCATTGTCATTGCTTGCAGGACTCGTTGATTCTCGCAGACGGATTGGAGCCTTTGGGCGATGCTCGCGACGCGGTCTCGGAGGACGGTCGATTTGTCTACACAGTGGGCAACTTCAGAAAGGAGGTTAGGAAAAAAATTATAATTTGTAAGAATTAAATTAGTATTGATTGACGTTTGAAATCGATGTTTTCACTGAATGGAAATTTTCACTGATCACATGCCATCAAATGAAGCCTAGCGTTCGTAAAGGACGTTGGCATTATCCTCGCAAGGGCCCATTGACGGACGTTCGAAAAACTTAAAAAACTTTTAAAAAAAGAAAAAAAAAAAAAAGTTCGAAAAAATTCTCGATAAACTGACCGGTGAGAGCGCACGTGACAATGCAATAACGAGACACTATTTGAACTTTATTCCGAACGAAATGTGTTTCACTCTCTAATTCCCCGAGAAGGAAGAAGGGAGAAGAGACCAGAGAGATCACTAGCCTCTTTCCGGTCTCCCCCCCCCCTGCCCACTCGAACGTCCGTCAATGGGCAGCTATCGTACATCGCCCACATTACCGAACAAACGAACATTTCTTACTTTTTTTAAAGTCTGCGAATTCGCATCGAATATTCCTAATTTGTGTTTCATATTTTTTTGTCCACCCATAATTCCGCGTGATTTTTTAAAATTGAACGGTGAAATATTGATTTAAATGGGTGAAAAATTGGAGTCGAAAGTGGCATAATGGGGCTGCTGGCTCCAAGTAAAGCCTAAACGCCGGCTCTACAGTAATCGCCCTTCCGTCATCACTTTTCGCTCTTGCGGCTCCAATTTTTCACCCATTTAAAGAAGGCGTATCATGAACTTTTGAAATTCAAACATAGCGACTCTTACAACGACATGCCGAGTTTTGCACGATTTTGGAAAATTGCCAAGAAACTTTTGGAAAATTGCCAAGGAGTAGATCAGATTTTGTCGATGGGAAGAGCCTACGGAAACAAACAAAAATCCTTCCCTTGCCAATCAATAGTGTGCGAGACAACGATGACCTTTCCATCTATCTTCTTGATCTACCTTCCCTTCCTCTCCATTAGCGCTCCATAAAATATTTGAATTCTTCGCGGGCTTTTCCCTGGTTTTTCCTGATACTTTGAACGCGGATATCTCGGTCCAGAGTGGATGCACTACTTTCAAACTTCGGCTTTCTAACATCGTCATGGATTCCAATCGGATCATGATCTCAACAACATGAACTAATATTTCATGATACGCCTCCTTTAAATAAATATTTCACCGTTCAATTTTAAAAATCACGCGGAATTATGGGTGGACAAAAAATATGAAACAAAAATTAGGAATATTCGATGCGAATTCACGATATCATTTCAGAAGGAATTATCTGAGTCTCTCATTTTTGCGTGCTCTCTCGCCTCTCTAACCGACGAGAAATCATTGTGAAATGAGAGAGTCAAACGATTCTTCCTTTTCAGACCTGGGACGGAGACGAAGCCGAATCGCCCACGACCTTCGACATTGACGTCTACGATTGTCTCCTCTCCAAGTAAGTTGCACTACTAGTAGGACTGCAGGACTTATCGTGGGATGAGATGGGCAAGTGGCAAGTGAAAGAGAGAGAGAGAGAGAGAGAGGAATTGTCGAACGCCATACCTGAAACCCTAGTAGGTATCACCAAGCCAACATCTGTGTTTGGAACGTCAATTAGCTGAAAAAATAACTGACAAGAAATCTCGTGAGATATGAGCACTGTGAATCATAAGAGAGGAATCGATAGGCAAGACCATGAAACGATTTTTTTTCCTAAAAGTTCTCCCACAATCCCTTCCCTAGTTCGTTGCTGTTTGGAAAGAGAGAAGCCACATGGACATCTTTCCCCGTATTTTCTACCAAAAACCTCCAAAGGTAAAAGGAAAAAGGTGTATCCACACGTCAAGCGATTTTACGCGTCGTAAGACAACGCCAGGTGGGAACCCCCGCTGATCAGGCCTGCTGTTAAACCTCCGACATCGAGGAGTCGATCAATCGCAATAATACAATGGAAATGCACGAATGTTTCGTTTAGGCGCTTCCGCATCACTCGGTGCGAGACGTTGTTCGATTTCGGAATCGTCGTGGGCACATACACTCTCAACGCCCGTACGATCGTCATCGTTGACACGCATGGCGACGGCCCGGTGGGCTCTTCTCGATTTTAAATTTGTCTTGTTCAACTCTTCGTAAAAGTAAACGGAAAGGGCGAACGTACCTACAACGTTAGTCGATTTGACAGTCGTGAGGCAACGCTAGGTGGGACCCACATTTTTCCCAGAGTGATCTTCCAGTTAAAAACCTGATATCGTGAGATTATTTTTCCATTTCACGCGCAAATTATCTTTGACGATCTACCTTGCCTCCCCCCCCCCCCTTAGTCCATGTATTTTATCTGAGTTGGCCTAGTCTTTTATCGCTGAGTTTTCCCTCTCAACGAAGAAGGATTACATGAGGCCGTTTGTCTAAGAATCGAGCAGTGGTCGGCACAGTCCAAAAATGTCGATTCTCTGAAACTCTGTGATTTAGGGTTATTGATGGTGCTGATGACGATGGGCATACTCATTTTGCATGTGAAGCCCCCGTCGGCTCCAGACGACGTCACGTTGAAAACAATTTTTCCGAAATTTCTCAGCTACCAAAAATTCTAAAATTAGGTGAAGTTTGTTGCCGGTGTAGAATTTTATGCTGAACACGCCTGTCAACTTTATTTTTCATTATTTTTATTAATTATTTTAATAAATACACCTCGGAAACACAAGAGTACGCTTATACATAGATCGGACCGGAATGACGACCGGATTCAGAATCTAAAATTTCAGCCAATTTTCCGCATTACACTTTTGAGAAAATCAATTTACAGTGAACCTGGCTTGTAAGTAAATGGGACGTTCCTTCCACTTGTTTGCTTGCTTCCTCTGATCGATCGGAGACCCTCTCCCGAGGGAGGCGAGGGAGCAGGGGAAATCGAGAGAGCGCAGAGAGAGGGAAGAGGTCACGGAGGAGAGACTCGGGTAGATCAAAAGATCGGAAGTCAACAGAAACTCACGAAAAAGAAGTAGACACGAGAATTGAATCATTGATTGATCTCAGGGCTCTCGTATCCGCCAGTGGATTGTCGCAATTGATCTCAAGGCTGGCAAGGTCAGTCTTTGTCTTTTCAATATTTCACTAGTAATACATCGTCTCCACATAGGCCCTAAAATTACGCAAATTAATTGACAGTACATGAAATTAAAAAGACTAGGAAAAGACTTCCTACAGAGATGCGGTTGGATGTTTTGGTCAATATTACATTTATAATGTTTCTACATATAGAGACAGTGTCGCCGATTTAGTGACAATTTATACCGTTATATGCGTACGAAAATAGAAACCTTGTTATGCGCGTTGAAATTTACGCTGAAAACTATCTTTACCTTTTTAAAAAAAATTCATTCGACTTTCATTCGACAGGCCTCCTGCGACTTCTACAGAACTCACATCGGAGTCGAATGCGATTTTCTGAATATGTTCTTCGTCGTCATCAAGGTTACTGATAACATGCTTTTACTTATAACCTTTTATTTTATTTATCATTAATTCATTATTTATTCCGTCAGATTAGTGCACATAAATGGTATGACAGAGAGTTGACCAGAGACAAATATTGGCAATTTGATATTCCACAAATGCTCTCATTCCATAAAAAAAACGCCAGTAAATGTCAGTAAATTATGTCGGTTGTTAGGCAAACTATTTGTAGCAAATGCTAGATAGGAATGGAGATGGTTCCGGACCGGATCATTCCGGTCATTCCGTGAGGAACGGAGATGATACTGAAATTTACACAATGTATAATAATTGTCGATCTCGGTGTGATTAAATATCTGGAACAGCGTCTAAATAATTATAAATATTATTAATTCAGCACCACGTGTTCATCTTCGACATCAATGAAAGCGCGTTCGGTATTAAATTTTTATTTATTTATTTATTTTATTTATCAATTAGATACTGACAATGAGATCATTCATTCATCATTCACTTCGTCGACTCAAATATATTTAATTTAGCACATCCAAAAAAAACCCTGAAAGGAGATTGCGTAGGTGCGCAAGTGTGCAAAATATCTTATTCGATCTCTCAGATCGTTGTGAAATTGAGAAAAAATCCCACGTGGACAGGTGTTAAATACATATAGTATAAATTCCCTGTTTTTTGGCCCGGGCTACGACCGCTTTGAATGTGAAGGGGGGTAGGGAATGATAATGGTAGGTAGAGAATAGTCACGTTAAAAACGTACTCGTAATCAGTCGTGTTGAGGTCTTCGCATTCCTCGTGATCCGCTCGCGTCGGATCGGGCGCTTGCATTCAAGGATGCTGTCGAACAGGTTAGCCTACCTGTTTCTATTTGGATTCACCAATTGCACTAACGCAGAACCAATATCTCTCCTACATGTTTCGACAATATAAGGCGATGCGAAAAGAGGCGGTCTACAATTGAAACTGTTTCAACTGTAAGACGGCCGCATCGCTCGGCCGCATCGCCCCCTCCCCTTCGCCAAGCCGGCGATGCGGCCGTCTTACAGTTGAAACAGTTTCAATTGTAGACCGCCTCTTTTCGCATCGCCTTATATCTAACGATCTAAATACTCCCTCCCTTTATTCAAAATGAGTGTTGAGGCGGGAATGGAAGCTGCTCTTCTATTGCAAGCGCGGGGACGCTCAACAGGACGACCGGACCAATTCCCATACGTGTCTTTCGTGGTCACAGCCCAGGTATCATAGCATGCAACTAGAGCTCGAGAAATGATACCGTCATTTTTCACACTCTCTCGCTCGCTCGGTCGACGAGAGAGTGTGTGAAATGAAGAGACGGCGGTATCATTTCTCGGGCTCTACATGCAACTGCTCAGCTTTAACAATGTCGAGTTTTGCGAACAAAGCCGAATGTTTAATTTATTAGCGCATTATTTGTAAAATTCCCATTTACACCAGAAAGTGTGGCTGAAACTCTCTAGGAAACGATAAGTTTAACAGCTTCAGTCAAATTATCGAAATGACAGATCGGAATAATAAGTGAAACGCTTTAACACACGTCTTCTGAGAGATTGCATGACCCCCCGGAACCAGGAGCCCCAAGTTTGAGCAATCTCGATGAAAATTTTATGGTAGCATATACATGAGTAGAGAAAACTTTTATAACAGAACTTTTGTCCCAGGACCGGCTTTTAGGCATTTTCCGGTTCTGGACCTGGCTATGCCATATCTCAGCTCCCAGAACAGCTAGAGACCTCCGGTTTGGCCCAAAAAATGTGGAAAAATATTCTGAACAACTTTTCTATTCACACCGAAGAAATTGTGCAACGGTTTCACTTTCAAAAAATTGAAAAACTAGTTTAGAAAGTGAAAAATAATTCACCCTAGCTCGGGGACCCCCCAATTACTAGTCAACTGACGACGGATTCAGATTCCTCACAGTCCATATAGTTGAGGAAAATATTGGGTTAAGCTCGGGAGGCGTGTGTTTTCTTGGTATGAGTCGACAAGCGTCCAAAATCGACGATTTTTCTTAAAAACTCCAACTTTGACGCATCATAGGTAACTTTTGAATTTCGACATCAAATTTAGTAAAATCAATTCAGAATTACTTAACTGGATCATTATAACATCTTATGACCATTTCAGAGTCTACTGCATAAAAATATTTTTGCCGAGATTTATTATTTTTTTGAAAAATAATCTTATTTTTTTAGCTTTTTAGCATTTTAACTTTTTTTCGCAATAGATTCTGAAATGGTCATAAGATGTTATAATGATCCAGTTAAGTTATTCTGAATTGATTTTACCATATTTGATGTCGAAATTCAAAAGTTATGATGCGTCAAAGTTGGAGTTTTTGCGAAAAATCGTCGATTTTGGACGCTTGTCGACTCATACCAAGAAAACACACGCCTCCCGAGCTTAACCAAATATTTTCCTCAACTATATGGACTGTGAGGAATCTGAATCCGTCGTCAGTGGACTAGTAATGGGGGGGTCCCCGAGCTAGGGTGAATTATTTTTCACTTTCTAAACTAGTTTTTCAATTTTTTGAAAGTGAAACCGTTGCACAATTTCTTCGGTGTGAATAGAAAAGTTGTTCAGAATATTTTTCCACATTTTTTGGGCCAAACCGGAGGTCTCTAGCTGTTCTGGGAGCTGAGATATGGCATAGCCAGGTCAAGAACCGGAAAATGCCTAAAAGCCGGTCCTGGGACAAAAGTTCTGTTATAAAAGTTTTCTCTACTCATGTATATGCTACCATAAAATTTTCATCGAGATTGCTCAAACTTGGGGCTCCTGGTTCCTCAAGGTGGTCGTTTTCCTGCATTCTCTCAGAAGATGCGTGTTAAAACTTTACAATAATCTGAAGAGTAATCGAAAAATAGGAGCTGAAGACTTGGCTTTTTGTACGAAATAAGCCGAACCGTTAAAATTTTTAAAAAACTAGATTGAATAAAAAAATTGTTCTCATAAAACTTTTTTCATTAAATGCCGAAACTAGTTTTCTAGTCTTTTTCGATTATTTTTCAATGCACTTCTAGAACATATAACGTAATCTCTGATCGGGTAGGGATTCTCTGTCACTCCACGTTGTCAGTATGATTGATGCTTATCCCCCCCTTTAATCCCGGATACTTTGAGATTTAGCGGAAGTGGATGTGCATAGAATGTAATTTAGCCATGCTATAGTCTCTTCACTTCGCCGTACCTCTCGCCAGTCAAAGGAACGAGAGATTTTTGCCGAATTGAAAGAGGCATGATTAACGTGAATTTCTTGCAGTGGATCGGTTTCCTCTACAAGGAGGACGGTGTGGTCATCTTGGACGTCGTATTTATGGTCAATATTGAGTGAGTTTATATCTCACAATAATGTGAAACCTGAAAATCATTCGAAATGTTCATTTTTTTTCTCCTTTCAATCGTACTTTTTCTCACAGAACTGGTGCTTTCTACGGTAACGACACGGAGTGCGCGGGTGCACTGCCGAACGATGTCTGGACCGGCATCTCTGGCATCACGTGGAAGCAGGGCCGAGTCGATCAGGTGTCTTACCGTTTCGTTTCAATATTTCAGACAGCAATTATTGCTTAATTAGCTCATTAGCTATAAATTACGTTTGAGGCGTTCTTCTTCGTCGAGGATGACGAGGATCCTCTCAGTCTCGTTCTGGACACCCGCAAGATGACGTGGACGAAGTACGAGGCAAGTATTGTTATTGTTATTGTTATTGTTGTTTTGTTATTATATTGTTATTAAGTATTGTTATATATTATTTCGAGGTATTGTGGGGAAGAGCCTCTTGACGGTAGGCTTTCTCCTCTAGATGTGACCTTTCTCAGTGAATCTCGGTCCAATTGCAATGGTAAAGGGAGCTTTATAGCCCCCATGGAATGCTACAGAAGTACACGTTTAGATTGCTAGCAATCGGCATAATTGGCTACAACAATCACGCTATGGCATATTGTTATTCTATACTCTTCAGTTATTATTCCTAAATACGCAAATTTCGAACAAATAATCGTTCTTCAAAAAAATCATTAATGGATGTCACATTAGCGAATTGCACCTTATGTTTAAGTCCTTCCATAGTAAATGCCCCATTATCTTCTTCAAAGCTTTCACTAAGTTCATTCTCCCTATCTAACACCGAGTATTGTTCTATTATTTGGAACCCAACCAGTTCAGTTCAATTGACTAAGGAATTAGAGAGTTCAAAGAGATTTCACCCGTCGACTGTATTTACGCTGTGGTTTTCCTCTTGCTTCATATAGTGAAAAAAAATTATCATTAATCACTCTGGAGCAGCGCAGGTTTGTCTAGGACATTGTGTTTCTCCATTCCATTATCCATAATAGATACTTACTCGATATTTCCTCTCTTCTCGTTGCCGCCTCCTCAACCGTACTCTTCGTAATGGACATTCCCTAAGAATCTCTCTGCCCTTCCTGCCTCCTAACTCTCAGTCAACCTTGGCTTCTAGAACTATCTCCACCTGAAATTCTTTAGAACCATCATCTGTAACGATCTCACATGATCCCTTCCGCGAGTTTATTTGTCTCTCAATACTCTTTTCCCTACGTCCGTGATCCACAAATGGCTTGATCTTTGATCCACACCCAATGTCAAACCACCATCATCCCCTTCCATACCCTTGCAGCACCCCCCCCCCCAACCGATTCGACTACATCGACGGACCTCCGTTTCTACGATCACCTATTACTATGTCAAAACCTATCGTGATACCATGCAAGCAACGGAAAAAACATTGAATTGAATTGAATCAACGGGACGTTCTCTTTATTTGGATAGTATTGTTTTGAGGGGAAGGTCTAACAGCTGGCCTTACCAGTAGGTCCCTAACGTTGTCTTATGACTTTGAAATTGCTTGACGTGGATACACATTTTTATTAACATTTACTTTACTTTTACCTTTAATTTTGAGGGTCCCCAAGAAGTGCATGAGTTGCAATGGGACGTGACCGGCGATGGATATGCTCTGGTACTGATGGGCGAGGTATTCACTTATTTGTTATATTTATTTTACAATTATTTTGTGATTATTTAGCTCCACTGATTCCCACGGTAGTCGATAGGAAATGAAACATGAAAAAGCGAGCGAGTAGCATTTTTCTGACTGGTGAAGAGATAAGTCGGGTGAAGAGACATTGTTGAACAATATAAACGTTTATCTACAACAACCGAAATGAATAGCAACCAAAATGAATATGCCCATCGTCATCAGCACAATCGAGAACCCAGGATCACAATGTTTCAGCGATTTCGCATTTTTGTCCTGTGCTGGACCCCTCCGGATCTGTTCGATTCTTAGGCAAACGGTTTTACATACTCTGGTATCGCTCACCTAGATATTAGGTGACAAGTTAGGTGGGATTATAGGTGAATTATTAGGTATAGGTGGCCTAATAGGTGAGCAATACCAGAGATAAGCAAGGTCCTCTTCAGCCTGAGAGACGACTAGAAGATGGATCGTTCGATCGTGAAGTGCGCGAACGCGTGCGTGTCTACTCGACGCCTCTGAGGTTTTTTTTTAATGTTCTCGTCTCGGCACTTCTTCGTTTTTTGGCCCAGCCTTTTATCGCCGAGTTTTCCCTCCCTAGAGAGTTTGTTGCTTGGGCCAAAATCGAAGAAGGTGCCTCGTCCCCTTCTTTTCCCCTTGTCGCTCGCCAGTTATAACAACCATTGGAAAAAATAGTAGAAAAAAGAAAGAGGGTCTTGATCATACTAGTCGTCATTTCCTGAGCAGGAATGTTAGAAATGTTTAGTCAACCTGACCCATACACAAGTATTCTCTCTCTCTCTCGATTCTTTATTGATCGAACCCACTCAAACATGGATTGACTAATGTTTTAGATAGCTGGGAATGAACCGGAGCAATGTTCTCGTCTCTTAGTTTTTCCTTATCTCTCGTTGCTCAGAGAAACGAGAGAGCGAAATTGTGAACCATAAACCAGAATTCATCCCTTATGAAAGGACGGAATGATTCAGTGTGATGTCACTCGCTCGTATCTCCCTCCATGCTGTTCAGAAGAGTGGAGCTGTGGATCAGTTGATGCTTTCCCATCTCTACAACTGCACCCTTTGAGTGCCCCTGCTCATGAGTACCGTACCCCCATCGCAATCGTACCCCCATCGCAATCGTACCCCCATCGCAATCGTACCCCCATCGCAATCGTACCCCCATCGCAATCGTACCCCCATCGCAATCGTACCCCCATCGCAACCGTACCCCCATCGCAACCGTACCCCCATCGCAATCGTACCCTCATCGCAATCGTACCCCCATCGCAACCGTACCCCCTTCTATCTTGTCCTTTTCTGATGCATCCACCACACCCTGATCTCATTGAGCGAGCGCCCCTCCCCATTGGTATCGTATCCCGGCACAAAAATTCGTAATCGAAAAATCAATCGTAATCGTTTCGTTCGTTTCGTTTCGTAATCGTAAAAAAATGAATAAAGTTTGGACTAGAAAGCTCTCTCTGACCTTCTCCATCTCGTAGTAGGCATAAAATTATAAAATATTGGGAAATTATTAGAGAAATTGACTAGAAAGCTCTCTCTGACCTTCTCCATCTCGTAGTAGGCATAAAATTATAAAATATTGGGAAATTATTAGAGAAATTGACTAGAAAGCTCTTTCTGAGCTTCTCCATCTCGTAGTAGGCATAAAATTATAAAATATTGGGAAATTATTAGAGAAATTGACTAGAAAGCTCTCTCTGACCTTCTCCATCTCGTAGTAGGCATAAAATTATAAAATATTGGGAAATTATTAGAGAAATTGACTAGAAAGCTCTCTCTCTGACCTTCTCCATCTCGTAGTAGGCATAAAATTATAAAATATTGGGAAATTATTAGAGAAATTGACTAGAAAGCTCTCTCTGACCTTCACCATCTCGTAGTAGGCATAAAATTATAAAATATTGGGAAATTATTAGAGAAATTGACTAGAAAGCTCTCTCTGACCTTCACCATCTCGTAGTAGGCATAAAATTATAAAATATTGGGAAATTATAAGAGAAATTGATTAGAAAGCTCTCTCTCACCTTCTCCATCTCGTAGTAGGCATAAAATTATAAAATATTGGGAAATTATAAGAGAAATTGACTAGAAAGACCTCTCTGACCTTCTCCATCTCGTAGTAGGCATAAAATTATTAATATTAGGGAAATTATTAGAGAAATTGACTAGAAAGCTCTCTCTGTCCTTCTCCATCTCGTAGTAGGCATAAAGTTATAAAATATTGAGAAATTATTAGAGAAATTGACTAGAAAGCTCTCTCTGACCTTCTCCATCTCGTAGTAGGCATAAAATTATTAATATTAGGGAAATTATTAGAGAAATTGACTAGAAAGCTCTCTCTCTCTCACCTTCTCCATCTCGTAGTAGGCATAAAATTATAAATATTTGGGAAATTATTAGAGAAATTGACTAGAAAGCTCTCTTTCTCACCTTCTCCATCTCGTAGTAGGCATAAAATTATTAATATTAGGGAAATTATTAGAGAAATTGACTAGAAAGCTCTCTCTGACCTTCTCCATCTCGTAGTAGGCATAAAATTATAAATATTTGGGAAATTATTAGAGAAATTGACTAGAAAGCTCTCTTTCTCACCTTCTCCATCTCGTAGTAGGCATAAAATTATTAATATTAGGGAAATTATTAGAGAAATTGACTAGAAAGCTCTCTCTGACCTTCTCCATCTCGTAGTAGGCATAAAATTATAAATATTTGGGAAATTATTAGAGAAATTGACTAGAAAGCTCTCTTTCTCACCTTCTCCATCTCGTAGTAGGCATAAAATTATTAATATTAGGGAAATTATTAGAGAAATTGACTAGAAAGCTCTCTCTCTGACCTTCTCCATCTCGTAGTAGGCATAAAATTATAAATATTTGGGAAATTATTAGAGAAATTGACTAGAAAGCTCTCTTTCTCACCTTCTCCATCTCGTAGTAGGCATAAAATTATAAATATTTGGGAAATTATTAGAGAAATTGACTAGAAAGCTCTCTTTCTCACCTTCTCCATCTCGTAGTAGGCATAAAATTATTAATATTAGGGAAATTATTAGAGAAATTGACTAGAAAGCTCTCTCTGACCTTCTCCATCTCGTAGTAGGCATAAAATTATAAATATTTGGGAATTCGATTGGTCGGTGAAGAATTTACGAAAAAGTAAAACTCGGAGCTATCGTCTGACTCTCTCATTTCGCCATGCTCTCTCATCGGTTAGAGAAGCGAGAGATCAGGATAAAGTGAGAGAGAGTCAGGCCATTACTCAAAACTAACGACGATCTCCACTTTCAGCGGTGCCAGAGTGACTCCCGAGGTCCTCAGACCGAGCCGTTTCGCCAGAATGACTGCCGTCACTTTCGGCATGAGGGAGACACGCTCAGCGGTCCATTCGTCCTTGTTGTTCGCATGGGTAATGACGAAATCCTTGTCGGCCAGCCCGTACACCGTTCCGCACCACGCCTGAAGTGAGATCAAACATCGGCTTGCTTCTTGCTTTCAGAGATCAAAGATCAGATTTAGATCAAGGAGGGAATGAATTAATCAAAAAATAATTGATATTTTTAATTAATATTTTTTTATTTTAAAGGAGGTGTCCCACGAATATCTGACCAACTGAGTTACTTGATAAGTCACATATCTTAGTGTCTGTCTGTCTGTCTGTCTGTCTGTCTGTCTGTCTGTCTGTCTGTAACGTGTGTCACGCTTTCGTTTTTTGCCCATAACTCGGCTCAAACTGATCGTACACGTCTATCTCCGGTACCATTGGACTCCTCATGGACAGGCAAACATTTTGCAAAAAAAATTTCATCATCATTACGTAATATGACGAAATTCACCTCTGCACCGTTTTTTGCGCTTTTTTCGCTGGGAACTCAACCGAATCAGGCATGCAACATTCCAAACGACTCGTCATGAAGTGGACTTTCACTTTTCACACGAATTTCGTCATCCTTACGAAATATGACGCAATCCTTAGGCAATAACTCGCTATTTCGCGCGTAACTCAGCGCAAACTCGACCAATCGAGACGTGCTTAGGCTCAATCGAACCGGTAAGTGTAGCGCCACTAAATTTTGAATGAATTTCATCATCCTTACGAAATATGACGTAATCCCTAGGCAATAACTCATTTTTCGCGCTTAACTCAGCCCAAAATCGACCAATCGAGAAGTGCATAGGCTCAATCGAACCGGTAAGTGTAGCACCACTAAATTTTGAATGAATTTCATCATCCTTACGAAATATGACGTAATCCCTAGGCAATAACTCATTTTTCGCGCTTAACTCAGCCCAAAATCGACCAATCGAGAAGTGCATAGGCTCATACGAACCGGTAAGTGTAGCGCCACTAAATTTGGAATGAATTTCATCATCCTTACGAAATATTACGTAATCCCCAGGCAATAACTCATTTTTCGCGCTTAACTCAGCCCAAAATCGACCAATCGAGAAGTGCATAGGCTCATACGAACCGGTAAGTGTAGCGCCACTAAATTTGGAATAAATTTCATCATCCTTACGAAATATGACGTAATCCTTAGGCAATAACTCGTTTTCGCGTGTAACTCAGCGCAAAAGCGTCCAATCGAGGCGAACTTAGGCTCAAACGAACCAGCAAGTGTAGCGCCACTAAATTTAGAATGAATTTCATCATCCTTACGAAATATGACGTAATCCATAGGCAATAACTCGGTTTTCGCGTGTTTTTCAGAATGATGTTTTCCTTGATATTTTTTTTGTTTTTCAGAATATTCTATACTATTCTATATCAATGTTTTAAATACATAACCCGGCGAAGCGAAGCACTCGCAGACGACTATCACAACCCGGCGACGCACTTTTCTGCGAGCGAAGCGAGCCTGCGAGTCCCTGGCGGAAGGCTCGTGGGGCCGAGGGCGATCCGACAAAAAGATGGGATGGGGCGGAGCCCCATCTCATCTTTTTTCGGATCGCCCGAGGCCCCACGAGCCTTTCGCGAGGGACGATGCCAACTGGGTCAGACCCGGCGACACCTAGCCAGCGAGCGAGCGAAGCGAGCGTAGCTGGCTATTTGAGAATTGTAGGCGAGAGATGGCAAGTTGTCGGTGTACTTCAACATATCGGACAAGCAGGAGCTCACTGGTCGAGCGGGCATTATGTGACATACACAAGAGAAGAATCGGATGGGCAATGGTGGCTACACGACGATGACCAATCCCCTCAACAATATGATCCTCCTAATCGACACATGATTGGAATTTGTGGAATGCTATTCCAAAAAATAAATTAATTTTTCATTTTAAAATGTGTTGACCGATGTCCTAAATACATAACCCGGCGACGCGAAGCACTCCCTTCTTTTTTTTCGGATCGCCCGAGGCCCCACTAGCGTTTCGCCAGGAACGATGCCAACTGGGTCCGCGACTTTGAACATTCTATACTTTCATGCATTGGCCAATGTTTTAAATACACAACTCTGCGTGCGCGAAGCACTCGCAGAAGACTATCACAACCCGGCGACACACGCTCCTACGAGCGAAGCGAGTCTGCGAGTCGCTGTCGGAAGGCTCGTGGGGCCGAGAGCAAGCCGAAAAAAGATGGGATGGGGCCACGAAGTGGCCCCATCCCATCTTTTTTCGGATTGCTCTCGGCCTCACGAGCCTTCCGACAGCGACGATGCCAACTGGGTCGGACCCGGCGACACCTAGCCAGCGTAGCTGGCTAGTTCTCGATGCAAGATGGTGGGTCGTGGCTACCCGACAGCACTTTCAAAACTCCCATGTTTTCAATTTTCGTTTGAACTGAGATATGAGCATTTGGCAGCGTTCCAAGTGACCTTGCGCGCGCAGGCAACGAGTGAGAGAGCGTGCGAAATGAGGAGAGCGCGCCCTCTCACTCCTCACTTTGCATAATCGACCGTGCGATTCGTGGGACGCCTTCTTTAATTAATATTTTCGATTTCGATGGGTCGATGAAGAATTTACGAAAAAGACATTTCAAGATAATGCAAAATAGAGTTGCGACCGGCCGTTGCATAAAAGTTCTCAGATTTTGAAGAATAAAACTTATTTCTCGCGTATCCATTAATTTGGAATGATCAAGAGCGATCTCTCACTCGTTCCTGATAGCGCGGTTTTTGGAGCTCCAGACGTCGCTTTCAGCACCGTATTACCGCAGACTACTGTGACCCGTATCGTAGCCCCGAGGAATGATTGAGCTGACCTATCTACCGATCGATATCGCCTCCTACCGTAATCCCTTTCCCTAGACTTGCCTGCAGCAATGTATGCAGTTGTTGTTGTTGTTGTTGTTGTTTATCTCGAATTTCAAAAACCTGTTCACCAATTTGAAATCGTGGGACAACAGCAATCAGATGGCGATGCGGGGAATTGTGCTATGAATAGGGGCCACTTTTTTAAACGATGCGATTTAGAGCAACTCGATCCGTAGTCATACTTTTGGTTACCGTATAAGAAATTATACGGTTGTAAGTCTCGAAGAGCAGGTGGTGCCCTGGGTGCTGCAGCTCTGTCCAATTTTTGGTCGTCGATTTCGGTTGGCTTTGATTTGTTTCCAATATTCTGAGGTGTCTTCTATTACTGTTTTTCCGTCACGTTAACCTGATCTCTCAGGTCCACCAATCCTAAACAGATCATTCGATATACAAAAATACTGAATCATCTGAAAATTTGAGTCTGATATCTGCTTGCAATTCCGAGAAACATACCTAGGGGCCACAACGTAGATTGCCGAATGGTCACAATCCGGTCAAATAGGTGTCCAAACTGTCCCTCATGGACCCAATAACATCACCCTTTTTACCGTTTGTTGATATCTTGTCCCTGAGCTGTGCTACAGCCTGATAAGTACGCGCGCAACGCACTGTTGGAGAGGAGGAAAAGGAGAGACGAGAGGGAAAGGGGCGGAGCTTATTCCGCTCATTTCCCGCACCTCAGCCGGCCATAATTTCATCTAGTCGAGCTTGCGCTTTGCGACACTCGAAGAATAAATCGAAGAAAGGTATGGGCGAGAGCGCGCGCTAGTCACGACGGGTCAGAAACAGCAGGGAGAGCGAGGCGGAGGGAGAGGGAGTGTGGTGTGTCTCTCGCATCTCTCCTCTCATTTGACTAGCCCCGCCCACGCTCACACTGTGTTTAGCGTGAGTAAGAAACGAGGAAATACGCGTGTACTGAAACCTTTAAAAATGGAGCACATCATATTACTTGTACTTCTCCTATCTAACATTCTACCTCTTTACCCCGAAAAGTTCGCGAGTGAGGGGGGGGAAGAGGAGAAGTGTGCTGCGCATGGATCTCTCTGTGCCAGAGAGGATGGGAAGTAGAGAGGGAATTAAAAAGTGTTTCTTGAACTTCTCTTCCTTTCATTAAAAACATTAAAATTATAAAATAGCTGTTTATAAAGTAACACAAAAGCGGCAAAAAATATTTGCCAACAGGGAGAACCGAAACTGTGGGTAGCTGGAGATAGGCCAACCTGTTCCCTGTTGAGCTACAGTGAGAGATGATTCATTCCTCTCTCAGTCTATATACGATCTTGGGACCGCTGTAAAAAAGAGTGGGAATCGTTTCCCATTAAAGATGAGGTCCAAAGGTTCTCGCATAGATTTCGCAAGGAAAAATATTTGATCCCTGATTTTTGATCTCTGATCTTTTCCGTGTTGTCCATTCTGATCTTCGTCCTGTGTTTCAGCCAGCGCGTTGAGGTATTCCCTGCATAACCGCTACGGAATATAGCACAATCCAGTGGATCAGTTTGCATGGAAAATGGAAAGCAAATAGCTGTCTTGTTGCGGGGAAGAGCTAAATTGGCGAAGCTGCTCGATGCGGGAGTCAAAATAGAGCTAAATAATGTTTAGTAGCAGATCTAAAATGAATTCTGATGGGACGCCGCCGAAGTAAGCAATTCTTTTCAGAAAAAAAGCAAACGCTCGCCGAGTCGTGATCCAAGAATAGGAAGACCTCCCTTGAAACGCACCCTTAGGGACGAAAGAGAGAGATAACGTACCCCTCGAAGGGGTCGGCATTCTCGATCCAAAAGTTGCCGAGCAAAGCTTCGCGCAGGCTCGCAGTAGCGACCGTGAATAAACACAGCGCTGTTCTGTGGTGTGGGATATCTTTGATATAGGCGAGAGTGTGTTCTAGCCGCGACGGGTTAGAAACACGTCGTTGTGAGGCGAGAGAAAGGGGAGGAGTTTGCGCAAGCGCCGGCATCCGTTTTCCTCTCTTCTTTTCTCATTTTCTCCATGCATCGCCATCTGATTTCTGTTGTCGCACGAAGTCAAATTGGACTATAGATTTATGAAATTCGAGCTAACAACAACAACAACAACAACAATAACAACAACAACAACAACAAAAATAACAACAACGACATTGGTGCAGATGAGTATAGGATGAGGGATTACGGTATGAGGAGATATCGATCGATAGATTCGGTTGCTCCATGTTTCCTCGGTTCTACGTTACGTGATACAGTAGTTATTGATTGATGTAGATACCGTAATTCGGGATCACGGTATCGATCGATTGATAGGCCTACCGTATGTCAAATAATCATTAGGGTATCGATGTATCGTCCGTCCATGGTTCTCAAGCGATGCCTTGAGGTCAGCAGAGGCCATCGCTTTTGCCACTTCATCTTTGGTCTCTGATATTTGATCACCAGTCTTACCCTCGTCCTGTGCTTCAGCCAATGCGTTGAGATATTTCTTGTCGATGTTTTCCTTCATTCCCTGCACAAAACTTGCTTGTTTGATCGATGAAGCCTCGGGAGAACACGAAAAAAAATTTATATACCTAGGATTTCGCAGATCGTTTGGCAAGGGTTCAGGTGTAAAACGGGTTCTCGAATGGCAACAACTCAGAAAAGTGCGAAAACTATGAAAGTATCGGTCAAACGCCGTGAGCCAAAAATAGAAAACCCCAGCAACCCTAAAGGGCAGCGGTTTCCCGAGCATTAGTACCTCACATTTTACTGCAAGGCTTATCAAAATATAGGATTTGAAGTGAACTATAAAATCGCACTAGATGCGGACAGAGCCCTCCTGTAGGCAGAGTGCGCGCTAGCGACGCCGGGAAGCAAAATGCGGGAAGAGGGCGAGGAAAGGGGGGAGAGTATGCGGCTGCAATGCGATGCTAATTTTGCATACCAATGGAGGAGAGAGGAGGGGCGAGCACAGTGGGTAACAGAATCAATGAAGCTAGTTACAGTGTACTAAATAATCTAAAAAGTTTCAGGATGCTAACAGATCATTCCGTCACAAACGACAAAAAAACGGCAAAATAAGATTCAGGAGGTTGGAATCGAACCAACGACTTCAAGCATGCCATTTCGACGTGTTATCCAGTTCGCTATGGAGGATGTGCTTATCACTCATTTGAATGAGTAGATACTTCTATCGACGAGTAACTGCAGTAGATTCGCTCTCACTTACAAGTGCTATTATCGTGAGATTATTTTCCATTCCACACGTAGTTGATCTTTGACGAATTGAGAGGAGGGGAGGAGGAAGGAAGAGGCCGGGAGGAGGCTAGTGATCTACCTGTACTCCCCCCCCCCTACCTCTATCCTTCCTCTCTCCCAAATAATCAATGGCTCGCTAACAAGCACATTGAGTTTGATGAGCATTTGAAATGCACGATAAGGAGCACTAATATGATCCTATCATGGTCCTACCGTACGCCTCCTTCGCCACCTGAGTCTTCCAATTGAGCTACTGATGCTTTGCCTCTTCATGTTAGCTGAGCATGCACTCAATCTTGGAACCGCCGTGGACAAAGCTGATAAATCCTCAAACTTTCTGCTGTAATCTGAAAGCGAAGTCCCCGCATCGCTGTTGTCCCACGATTTCAAATTGGTGAACAGGTTTTTGAAATTCGAGATAAACAACAACAACAACAACAACAACTGCATACATTGCTGCAGGCAAGTCTTGGGAAAGGGATTACGGTAGGAGGCGATATCGATCGGTCAGCTCAATGATTCCTCGGGGCTACGATACGGGTCACAGTAGTCTGCGGTAATACGGTGCTGAAAGCGACGTCTGGAGCTCCAAAAACCGCGCTATCAGGACGAGTGAGAAATCGCTCTTGATCGTTTTCCAAATTAATGGATACGCGAGAAATAAGTTTTATTCTTCAAAATCTGAGAACTTTGATGCAACGGCCGGTCGCAACTCTATTTTGCATTATCTTGAAATGTCTTTTTCGTAAATTCTTCACCGACCAATCGAAAATATTAATTAAAATAAAAAAATATTAATTAAAAATATCAATTATTTTTTGATTAATTCATTGCTCATTCTTCTCGCTCCGTCCTTCTCTGAGCGGTCGACGATGGCCAGGTACAACACGGCCTCCGGCACGGCTGCAGCGATCCAGAAGTGCATCGACGCCAACCGCGAGGTATACGGTAGATTGCGGTTGATTGCGGTAGCGTCACCACCAAAAGCGCCTCTCTCTCACACTTCTGCGCTTTTCCTAGATGATTTAGTGATCTAAATCTGATCTTTGATCTCTGAAAGCAAGAAGCAAGCCGATGTTTGATCTCACTTCAGGCGTGGTGCGGAACGGTGTACGGGCTGGCCGACAAGGATTTCGTCATTACCCATGCGAACAACAAGGACGAATGGACCGCTGAGCGTGTCTCCCTCATGCCGAAAGTGACGGCAGTCATTCTGGCGAAACGGCTCGGTCTGAGGACCTCGGGAGTCACTCTGGCACCGCTGAAAGTGGAGATCGTCGTTAGTTTTGAGTAATGGCCTGACTCTCTCTCTCACTTTATCCTGATCTCTCGCTTCTCTAACCGATGAGAGAACATGACAAAACAAGAGAGTCAGACGATAGTTCCGAGTTTTACTTCCTTTTTCGTCTGTTCGATTGTCGAGATTTCTGGGAACTTCTCTGTTTTTTTGGCCCGGGCAACGACAGTTCTCTGAGAAAAGAACGTGTGAGAGAAAAGGCAGAGCCAAAAAACAGAGAAGTGCCGAATTCTAAATTGAAATAGGGTCGCTGCCTGTCGGTCAGAGAAGAGTGCGGAGATGTTTCATTCGCCCTTAATGCCTATTGCTTCAGGGCGTGTTGCTCGGTGCGGTCAACCACACCATCGACAACATCCATGCACTCGAGGTTGCTCTCTGAACAGAAGATCCTCCACTCCTCCGGTCCTCCCATCCCCCGGTCCTCCCATCCTCCGGTCCTCCCATCCCCCGGTCCTCCCATCCTCCGGTCCTCCCATCATCCGGTCCTCCCATCATCCGGTCCTCCCATCATCCGGTCCTCCCCTTCTCCGGTCCTCCCCTTCTCCGGTCCTCCCCTCTTGTGCGACTACAGTGTCCCTTCTTCTGTCATGTACAACTCAAGATAATTTATCGTACTATCGTATAGGGTATTGCACGTATCTATACGATGAAATACGATAAAGGGTATACGATGAAATTTCTGAACAAAGTCAACTCGTGATATGTGATATCCTTTTTGAGATTTAAAGATGAATTCAAGCGTAGCATACTTTTATGACAAACATAATCAATGGAGATAAAAGGCAGTGAGCAAGCAAAAAAGGGCACGGGGAAGAAATGTGAGATTGAGAGTTCGAAATACCGGTCGCCATTTTACAAAAAATTGTGTTTGTGTAATCTCCTTTATTTGTGAAGAAATAAAGAGACGGCCGGTCCGTGTTTCGAATTCTAATGTGAATGACAGAGAAAAGACTGAGAAGAAATGGTTGATACTGGGAACAAAAGAGTTATTTTTCTGCTGTTAAACTCAGGCAAGCCATTGAAGAATAAGGAGGAACTGGTGAGAAATAGGAGTGAATTACCAAGGAGGGGCGAACTTTTCCCGTTTCTTGAGCGGTTTCGACAATCGATCAAGGGTTGAGAGGGTAGGCGGGGCTTTGGTTTTCTTACGGCGAATTGTTTGCATGGTCGAGTCGCGTTTCTGTCGCGACTGCTGCAATAGATGTCGATCAATAGTGGACAGCAAGGCTGTTCGAAAATTTACTGCACTCTTCATTTCACATGCTCTCTCGCCGGTCAGAACAAGCGAGAGAGCATTGCGAACTAGAGAGTGCGTGAAGTTTTTAAACAGCACTGATTTACAATCTCTAAGCCAGCTATCATAACAGTACCCCGGGTGGGTTAGAGTGGTGGTGTGGAGCGTGGTGTGGGATACTGTCGGCTGGTTTCGTAGGCGGGTCCGGCGGGAGGCGCGGGCGAGGATGGCGATGCGGGGGCGGAGGGATCCGCGGCCAGTTTCAGCTTGAGCAGCTCCTCCTCCACTAGATTGGCAACGAGATCCTGCAAGGAAGAAGGGTGCGGGCGTGGTTAGGTTGGCAACGAGATCCTGCGCTACAGCCCGAGAAGTACGCGCGAAACGCACTGTTGAGAGGAGAGAAAGGCGAGACGAGAGGGAATATAATCGACAATCAATTCGAGATCAATACCGTAACCATTCTTTCTGCATTCCGAGCTACAGTAACCTCTTATTGCGGGAATGAGAAGAAACGAAGGAAGAAGAGAATGAGGATGGACCGAAGAAGGGTGTGAGTAATCGAATGTCTCTTCATTTATTTTTCTCGTCACTCATACTTGAGAGAGAGAGAGCGCGTAGAATGAAGAGACGGACGGCTACTTCCATCTTATCGATGTTTTCCAGCGCAGAGTGACGAATTTCAACTTCATGAAGGCCGATGTCGTCAATTCGACGATGTCTCAAGAACTCTCCCACCCTGATTTTTTTCAACATTGAATTTCTTAAATTTGCAAGGAAATCACTCGATTGTAATCTAAGGGTAAGTGAGAAGTAGAGACAAAGAGTTGTTAGTAGGGTTCACTTTTTCAGATCGTTCCGCCTATTCAGGTGAATGACCCGGTCGAATCCACCTGATCAGGTGGAATGAGTTTTCGAGAAATAATTTTGTGTCGCTTGATCTGTTTCGATAATTGAATTAATCTTTTTCGGCCGCCTGAAACTATCGTACTTCGCCTTTGTAGAATTGTATGTAAATTGAAATTAACGTCGTTTCATTGTTCATTCTCTGAGGAGGGGAGAGAATTGGGCGGCCTAGCAATATCAGGCGACACAATAATATTTGTCCCTCATTCCATTCCGACCTGTAGGTGAGATCGGCGAAGGGGGAAATGATTTAGGTCACCTATTCACCGCCTAAAAAAGTGAACCCTAGTTGTTAGTGAGAAGAATCTGACTCTTCATTGCAATGACTCTATTCATCGTCGACCAGACAGATGATAGAGAATGCACATTGAAGAGAATATCACAATTCGACTAATTGTTCAACGACGATTTATCCTTCTATATTTTATTTCTTCATTGTCAATCATTGAGTTTTCTCTGTACATATCGTTTTCCGATAAATTATCGATAGCCTACCGTACTGGTCAACCCCCTATCGACCACCCTCTTTCCAGGCTGTAGTCTACTGCTGTCGCTGAAAAGAGCGAAGTCGTCGTCTCGACTAACTGCATGAGAAGACGCACTTGCTCTAACTGCAATATCTCACTCCGATCTCACTCTAATTATCAATGGCAAAATCAATCCTATCTCACCTATGTGTAGACTTGTTGCAAGTTGCTTTTTACTGTAATTAGTGACTACTATCTATTGCACCTCTTCCCACAATTCCTCTATTACTTCAGCTACGATTCAGCTTTTCATGTTCTCATTACTCATTGTCAATCATTGAGTGCTCCCTCATTTCACTCATACACTGTGCCCAAACAAACAAGTGAAACCCATACCGTAACCCATACAGTAGATATCCGATCCCTTGAATTCCCCCTCATCTCACTCATACACTGTGAACAGACAAGTTCCCCATCCGAGAAACACTGGCTATAGCAGTGAAGCCGGTTACGAATCGAAATGACAAATAGAAAATACAACACAAGTGATAGGGTGTCAATGAAAGCATTCTGCTTCTTCTATACATATCATTATAATTCTAGTCGAGTTATTGGGACAGCAAATTAGAGAAGGAGGAAGGGGGGGGAATCACTGGGAATGGCTCCTTTAATTACCTGACCAGAAACAGAGTCAAACATGTCGCAAATTGAAAAATGCTGAAGATAATGTTAATGGAACGTGTCCATAGGTCATAAACTTGGTGGCAGATTCTGAAGCTATCTTGACTACATTCATGCCGTTTCCTCTCCAGAACGACTTTGATTCCTCCCTCGACGTACAACAATTTGAGAGAAACGAGAACACGTAGAGATTATTCGACCTGAGAAGAATGTAAGTATAAATCGAATTAAAAAATAGTACTAATAATTTCAAAACCATCCTGCACTTTGTACCTGCAAAAAATGAAAACGTCCATTTTGAGAAGCTAGCGAGCATTCCAATGTCGAATTTTTTTCTGTCCCAACTGATTTCATTTTTTTATGTGAGGAACAAAAATCATAACATGCGCGCCGTTCCACAAAACAACACGGTCGATTCCCCCACTGCTAAAATTTAAAAAAAAAACCCAAGGCTTCATTTTTGATTCAGCGCCATAGCTTCCTCAGTCATTGCTTACTTCTGTAATAGATACTGCTTGCAGTTGATAGCTAACAGCTTGTTCTGCATCGACAAGCACTTGATCGTATTCTGCACTGATTCCACCAAGCCATCCCCTTCGCCCTACGAGCAGGCTCCACTCTGCATTGCATTCATTCATTACATCCATCTCGGGCACTTCTTTACTTTAGTGTCCAAAGGCCGTGCTCAAAGTATGGGGTAGTGAGAAATGAGAAAGCTAGCGAGCAACTCAGCGAGTAATAAAATAGTCTTTTCCACCTTTGGGCACTAAAGTAAAGAAGTGTCCCATCTCGTAATACGCTAATTGTAACTTTGAACTAACAATTTGAATAAAAAAAAACTTTGAACTAACAATTTGAATAAAGAAAAATGAATAAGCGTTCATGAAATAGTCCAAATAATATTACCTGGTAATCTGATGACTTTTCTCAGATTGAAGTTTATCCATTTTGATTGCCAACTGGTCGATTGGCGCCTGAAAACGAATCAAAATTATTCTAAAACTCCATTAAACAGAGAAAAAAATATGCGATAATTTGCAATTAGCAAATGCCAATTACCTTGTATCGCGAACTGCCCATAATATCCTCCAGATATTCCAGCATTCCATCATCACCTCCCGTTTCTTTCTCCGATTTTGGCTTCATCAATGCAATCTGCTCAACTTCACCCTGAAATACATTATTTTTATCCATTTCTCAACCAGTAGTATGCGAAATTCAACAAAAATTGCCCCATAACCTGTAGGATGAGGAAACGATTATGAATGAGATCAATTCCGGCTTCCTTCAATCGAGCAGCCACTTCTTTGAACGATGTGCGCTGAAAAGGAGGATTTAAGATAAACTCCTTGATGTATATTCTACTTACAGTTCCATCCATGCGATATTCACTCAAATTGTTCAAAAAAGCAGTTCGGGAGAAGTTGAATGAGTTTTTTTTAGTTTTTAACTATCTACGTCAAATTTGCCTTCCTGAAGATGACGAATTAAATAGAATAAATAAGCTCCACGAAAAAAGAGTCCTTGGGCTATATTTACTCGCGATAGCATTGACAGTACATGATTTTATAGTGAAAATAACAGACTTTTTGTCGATGATCTTCTGAAAGGACGGAGCACAAAGTATTATTTTCTTTCCCCTGCGGACGAATGAATCAGCACAGAGACTTTCTTCGACCGAATCTTCGATGCCTGCACTTTCTTTAAAAATTGAATGAATTGCAGTGAATCATCGAACAAAAAACAAACAATAATACCTTGTAAACGAAGACGAAGAGCATTGCATCAATCACATTCGATTTGTCAGATCCGTGGGGACCGTCGATCGAGGTGAAGCTCTGAAAAAAAAACGCTAGGTTTGATGCAATATTCTGTGAATTATAAGATGTTTAAAAAGCATTATGCTGACATGGTGAAAAGGTCCAATGTATCTTATTCAGTGATGATCAGTCGTTCATCGCCCTCCGTAGGCATACAGGGCTTCGGCGCATCGGGAACCTAAAATGAGATCGAGTTGAAGTTGAAAAACATAAAAAAAGGCTTAGCATGCTAGCTAAATTGTGTAACTATACAAAATTACATATTTTGTATATATATCATAATTTTGATAATACATCGCATAATAGAATGCAATACCTGTAAGTTGAGTAGATCCTCCTCATCATAATCCACAACCAATCCTCTCTGTTCATCATCTTCTTCTTCTTCCAACTGATTCGAAACGACAGACACTTTCTCTTCGACGTGTTTCTGCTGCAATTTAAAAAAAAATGGATTTTTTAAAATAAAAGTGTATGACACGCATAAGAGGGATACATATGATGAATTAATTAGACCGTTGCATTTTTAACTAAGAGAAAAAAGAGAAAGGTTAGTATCTCTTTAAAAATAATGGCAAAGAAGGGCAATTTCCGATGCCACACACCTCACTGTACCACTCCGAGTTGTCGGTGCACTTGGGCTCACTTTCGGCTCCCAACAGGATCCTCTCCCGGGCGTTCCTCCACAGCAATTGGGTCTGCTTCATAATAAGATGCGTATTCTCGAGAGCTTCGTGTAGACGAGATGCATCCCGGTCTGGAATACAAATGTTATCGCTTTTACGATACAACGTATAATTAAAAACACGCCAAAGGTGTATCCTCTAGTGGAAACGATTCCAAACTGAGGTTCCAGTACCTGTGGATCTTCCACTTGGATCTCCAATCAGAGCTATCGCTCTTCCAATGATAACAATTGGCAGGCAGTCAAACTTCGACGGGCGAAACAAATCCAGCGTAAACGCCCTTTGGCAGCCGCCTGTCTGTAAGAAGATACTCATCAAAATGAACGGCGGCAAATATTTCTTTTTTGAGCATAGTATCAGCTGTAAACATGGAAACTGACTGTGATACAAGATTCTGTGCCTTTTCTCCGATAGAGACACTCCCAACTCATGTGCTTTATCACCTATACGTCGATGAATCCTACAATAATAAACATTTGACATTGATAACTTTATCAGTGCTTAACATCGAAATCAGTTCTTTTCTAACTCGCTTTGCAATTATGATCAGCTTTGACGTTTATTTGTAATGATCTTACTATAAAAATTTTTTTTTTTAGACTGACCATCTCTATTCTTATCCAGATCGAGGAATATCATTTCCAGTCTCTTCTCGTGTTCTACTACACACTCGGCGAACTCTCCGAACGTCACTTTACTGACTGAAAGAAGTATAATCGAATGAATGCAGAATGAATGCACAAATCACACCTACAACATGGGTCCTCTGACAGTTTTTATGCTAATTTTCATTGTCTGAAACGTAATATGTGGGAATTAGTGTACAAATCGAGAAAATCCCCCATTTCCCTTCTCCATTCTTTGGATAATGACTCAATTTACATCATCTCACTCTTCATTTCACCCAATAAAATCCCCTCGCATCGGCCTCCTCCTCGCATTTAAGTCAACAATGGGCCAACAAGCTTCGCTTCTTCCCGATCACATGGTCTTCTACGGAGCCTCATACAGGACCACGAATACATATGATGTCAAGGTATCGTATCTCCGTTCCGCCCTCACTGCCCAATAGACACTACCGTGCCTACTGTATTGCTGAATCTATAGTTGCCCCTCAATTCAATGAACTAGCATGATGCATTCTTGTTTCTACAGATTGAGAATGGTGGCGACGAGGCCGTCACTTGGTCCGCCAGCAGCATCTCGGGCCTGGTGAACGTGGCCCCTTCCAACGGCCAACTCGGCCCCCAGGAGAACGCTCTCATCGCCGTTTCCTGTGATGCCTTCGCCTACGGACAGGAGGTACGGCTTGACCCCTGACCCTTCCGTATCCGGTCAGTATCTTTCCACCGTTAGCAATTCTGACGATACCGTAGGCGGTAGTATACCGTAATCGTCTTAATCCCTTCAGAACACCAGCAACGGCGTCGTCATCGAGGACGCGCTACTCATCCAGTTGGAGAAGATTGGCGGAGAGAACGGCCAAGAGAGTTGGCAACGAACGGCAATTGTCGACATTCTTTTCAGAAAGTAACTGTGATAAAATGGTATACTGCTATCACACTGTACCTACAGATGTATGGACACTTCTCACTGTGCACAAAGGGAGTAAATCAATCAATCGCCATCATTCGTCGTATCTTCTTCCTAGTCATACCTTTGTCCTCTGGAACCTCTTAATACCATCCCTAACCCTAACCTCCCAGTCAAAGCACACGTGAACACAGTATGCGAACCGTTTGAATCAACGGTCATAAGCTCCGCCCCCTTTCACGAAGTCGCTCACTTACCGCCGTTCATTCCCTTCCTCTGATCCACCGTGATGTACACGTCTGTGAGATATCCACGAAGGGATTGCTTCGCACCATCGATCAGACGGTGAGCGAGGGAAGGAGACATCTTAATCGTTATAGACAATCATCGATATCACGACAACTTATGATAAATAAGAATGAACTCAAAGAATAGAGCAGAAATTGGAGAAGAATGACGATTTCTTCGAAGACCCCGAATTGAGTGGAAGCTTTCCGCTATTTGAAGGCTGCTGAGCTTAATCTGCAATTATATATGAGGGTATTTGTAAAAGATGCAAGCGCTGACATTGTTCAAAAATTTAGATTATCTATGAAACTATCTTTCAAGGATTCTGTAGACGATGATCTTAATAACTTTGTTAACAAGAAGCTCCTATTAGCCTCACATTCAGATGATGTAATCTCCAATTTTTTTTCTACGACTCGCTGAACTATTGTTTCAACTAAAATTGCACCGAAATTGAGGTTGACTAAGAAAATCTAAAAATCGCTTTTTCCTTTACTATTTACCCCAATTTACACAGGCACTCGGTACCAATAATAAAACAAAAAAAAACAACAACATTTTGAAATCAGACCTCTCTCCATTTTTTAATATCCTTTGCGAGAGTAAGAAAAGCATCCTCCACATTACGATTCGCTTTAGCGGACGTTTCCATGAACTTCGCAACATAACATACTCGCTTCGTAACATACTCGCCAACTGAAAGTAAAAAATTAGGGTAACAAAAACGTTTCACAAGAAAACATTTGCATATAGTGCAACTGTGCACTAAAATGAACAATTTAACTTGGTAAGAGATAAAAAAAAAAATATAAACAACCTGCTGGCTTTTCTCCCGTGAAACTTGTCTCTTATCCTCCATATCGCACTTATTACCGATAATCATTCGTTCGACCTAATTAGAAACAATTACAAAGTATGGTTCTAATTCGATCATAAGTAGTTTAAGAAAACTTACGTCCTGTGACGCGTGTTTCTCGATGTTTCTTATCCAGTTTCTGATGTTTTCAAACGATTTCTCATTGGTGATGTCGTAAACTAGCAAGATTCCCTGAAATGCTAAAATCAAAATGATCCAAATAAAAGAGTACTACCATCGCTCCTCTATAGTATGCGGTAATAATAGTCCTGAAACGTTCTTGGCCAGCGGTATCCCAGAATAGAAGTTTGATCTTTTTCCCGTCTATTTCAACTGATCTGGCCCTGAAATCAATGCCGTAACAAGTAGTTGTGAAATTTCTTGATATTACTGGTTATGTTTTGAAAGCAGTAAAGCTTTCAAACGAAGAAATAGCGAAACAACAAACTATTTCCCTCGGAATAATAGACAACTAGATACAACGAAACAAGGTGAAACATCCTAAGAAGGTTTCACGGTGTCTAGTACCCTCACAAGCTACGCAAAGATGAAAATGCATAGGTGTACGGACGAAATGGTGCGATGAGGGCACATCAATTAAGCTAATTTAGGACGAAAGGCGACTGTCAACAAAAATTTGCAAGGCACAAGCACTAAAAAGGGAACTATATAATCAAGATTTGAGATCAATAATCAACTAGCAAGGCTTCCTCGACTAGGAAACTCGAATGAAAAGGACAAAATCGATCAATTATCAAACGGAGGCCTCTATCATCTTCAAAACGTAAGTTCCCTGATGGCAAAACGCACATGAACGGTTTCCAGAAAAGTGCCAGTTTCTCGAGAAAAGCGGTGAAAGCGCTCAAAAGGGCTGAAAGTGTCGAAGAAGCGCCCATTTGCCATCATTTACACCGGATTGAGCTTAGATGATCTGGCGCGTATAGCGGACGTCTTAGTGGTTGAAAACAAGGGAAAACGCGAGCAAAAAGAATATGGTACGTCGCCACAGCCCCGAAATTAGGGTTACACGTACTGAGCTGCGGAAATTGAGCTGTATTTTTATTTGCTAAACACCGTATGCCGTACATTTCAAAATTCTCGGACTTGAATAAATATTAACGAAATCAATTAATTCAAATTCAAAACACAAAACCATGTAAATTTTCCTTAAATTATCACACTTTCTCTCTTTTGCGCATTGTCTCGATGGATGGACACTTCGGAACAATTAAATGGTGAGATGAATGGGGCTACCTCCAGCTTCTCCAGTCATCTATGTCTATCCGTCCGTGCTCGAAAATCCCAACGAAGTAGATCCGGCGCAATATTAATTAATCGATTGATCGTTGGCTACCGTACTCATGGCAAGTAGAATACTTAGATACTGGGAAATAGATCCAAAACAACACAACTGCTAGAAAGGAGGGCGCTAACCGAGTGAAAAGTGGATTCTGCATTTGATCTACCCATCAGAGTGTACGGTGAAAATGGGGAGGATGGTTACGATATTCATTTTGTCGATACCGTATCCATCTGCGACCGTGAACTGACTGATTTACTTTTCATTGAAGCGAGAGAGATGAAGAAGAGACCACTCGAGAAGCGAGAATATGTGAAGAATGAGGAGGAAATGAAGAATGATTGAAGAGTGCGAACAAAGGAAAGAATGAAATTGAATTGTAATAATGAAGAGAGAGGGATAATTAGATTATGCAGAATGGATAATTAGATCATTCTTCTATTGATGTATTTCATTCATCTTTCCGCGATGAAAAAATCAGTTGTCGATCGAGTTCTGTCGATTGTCTACCGTAATCATGAATGTTCAATTAATACGGTAGACCTCGAGAACTGTAAACTACAAGTTTCTCTATTCCCATTTGCATTGATTGATTGGTATTGCACTAATCCTTTATCTATGGAGGCAATTTCTATTCAAATCATTCTCTTCTCTCTCTCTCTCTCATTCTCCTCCTCCATTTCATTCTACTATCATTGTGATGCATCAGTCGGTTGAATCGTCCAACGACGGTAAGATTTCCACTTCAATGTCATTCTACCGTATATCTACCGTACTCTGATACTCCGAAAATCGTTTTCCTGTGATCATATTCGAATTTGCAGCATCGCAGCCTGACGCCGAGGCCCTCGAGCACGTGAACGGTGAAGGCCCGTGAGGAAGCGGCGAAGGCCGAGGCAGCCCTTCGCAAGTAGATAAAGAATCAGATTCTCTCTGAAATCATTTGTGTAAATAACATGCTTATCTAAGAACAGTTAAAATAATTAGACAGGCTTATTCGCAAAGGTTGCAAGAGGCGAGTGAATGTGTGTTATGCATTATCGAATTGTTTCCTTTCCACACTCTTATTATCCTCTCTTCAATGGGTTGGCGTCGAATCAGTAGAGGAAGAGATGGGCGGAATGCTTCTGTGTTACTGTCAAATTTAGAGAACGAAGTAACACGGCGTTTGGGGTCCACGCAAAAGCAAGACTCCGCCCACTTTTTGCTGATTGGCTGCTGCGTAGCGCCCACCAATCAATATGGATCAACCACCGTAATTACTGCGTAGCAGCCCCGCTCAAAACACCGGCCCCGGTCAGCTAAGTATCCACTCACAGACTGACAGTCGGACAGACTGACAGTTGTCAGACTGACAGTCAACACGCTTAACAACTGCCCGCCAATTCAAATTTGATTTAATTTGAAAAGTAAATATTCGCTCCAAGGTTCCGTGTGTACGACGACTAATCCGACACCAAAATACTGTAATTTTTCGCATCAACCTATAAATCGTGCTTTGAAATGGCGTGAGTAAACAAATAAAGATAAAAACAATCAGTTGTCGATTGCATATGGATACGGCAACGATCTCTATTCGAATTTCAATATTCATTCCTTTGTCTCTCTAACCCATATTCCCACCTTCTTCATTCTCAGCTCTATCTCGCTTTTCAATGATTTGAGCTTCGAAGTACTTGTTTTATGTTTTTAAATTCCCTGCATGCATTTAGCAAAGAAAGATTGAAAACAATCAGTTCACGATTCTGCACGAATACGGTATGAATGGAATCGATCTTTAATCTAATCTCCACATTCATTGCTTTGTTCCTCTCATTCATCCACTCTCTCCCTCATTCTGCTTCTCCTTCTCGCTCTCTTCGCTCGCGCCGCGCGGTCGCCTCCACTATCTCTACTAAAAATGGATAATGTAAGATTGATCTCTGGCCTATTGGCCCGTTATTCTTTGATCTATTGATGATTACTTTCAGCGCATCTCAATCGTCATATCTTGATCTTTGATCTTTGTATCATGATCTTTGTACATTGATCTTTGATCTTTAATATTCCTTTCTTGATTGTCTACAGTATTGTTTGTAGGAACTGAAAGCCGAGAACCTGTGCCTTCTCAAGGAGCTCAAGAAAAGTAAAGAGGAAAATGAGAAGTTGAAGCTGCAAGTGCAGTTCTATAAGGATGAAATTGACATGGTAAGATCTTTAGTAAATGATCTTTGATCTTTATTATACAAGTTCCTTTATAATGTGAAATCCCTTGCAGAGTGACGGAGAGGGATGATAGAAGATCTTCCGAGGTGATCGCAACTCGGCGACAATAGTTGATCTTTGATCTTCACCTCTGGTTTCAGAGTATCGTGATAATATTTTCCATTCCACTCGTAGCTGACCTTTGACGAACGTTCGAGGGGCGGTGAAAGGAAGAGACCGGGAGGAGGCGGTAGATCAAGTGTCCTCCTCCCCCTTCCTTCTCCCTGCCTCTCTCCCAGACAATCGATAGCTCGCTAACCAGCACATCTCATTTGCTGAGCATTTCAAACGCACGATATGCTGGCTGAACAAGGGCTGCTCTCATCATAACGCCCATTCTCGATAAATGAATTTTAAATGTTGTACCTAAAGCCTTAAAAATCGACTAGAATTCCAATTGGAAAGTGATCTTATCGTAAGATAATAAACCGTTTCACGCGTAACCAAATGATGACGACAATGCAGATTTTTTCCTGCGCGGCCCTTGCCAAAAAGTGCGCGCTTTTGTGTCTTTTTTCGTTTCTCCGTTTCCTGGTAGGGACATTCACGTAAAAATTCAAACTCTATTAAAATGTCCAATTTTTTGGTTGTGGGGCTCAAGGGCGTGCAGAATCACGATTACACTTCCAGAATTTTAAAATATTTTAAGTTAAGCGAGATCCAGCACGCAAAGGACACGCAAAAGAAAAGCGCCGGTGGAGTTATGATAAGCAGGGTGAAAAATTCACGAAGCCGCGCGTTTGTTTCGCGCGCGCGCGCGCATTTGCAATTTCCGGATGTGATTCCGGCTCCCATTACGAAATTCGCTCGGGAATCATTTTATACATGTTAAAGTTATATTTAAATGCTAGTTCCTGCTATGAATGGACTTTATATGATTCTCCATCGACCGAAACCGAGAACAGGTTATTTTATTGCGAATTCGTGGACATTAGCTCGATGCCGTGTTTTCACAGTAAACATGTGCGCTCGTGTATTTCCTGACTTTTCCTTGTATTATTTCAGCTGTTTCATATGATCTAGCACCTAAATACATCATTTGTGCTGAAAATTAAATAAAAAGGGAGAACTTGGTTACTCGCGAGGAAAATTTAAATTAATTTAAAATTCGCGCCACCGGTTCTGCGACGCGTCGTCCAAACCTTGGAATTTTGCCAAAACGGCATCTGTCCTCTCCGTGCCAGGCACCCATTCTTAGCCCCGCCCCTCGTGGTGTAAAGCCAGCGAGTGTGCGGTCAGCTGTGTCACTTTATTTTAACATGTCAGATACGAATATTTTCAAATGTGTTTCCTTCTTTTATTTTTTGCTCTATTAGATAGAGTAATTTCACTTGAACAATTATTGATACATATTGAAGCATTTTTCAGTTCACAACGAGCGTACTTATCACTTTTAGAATCGTGGTATACTGTAGCCGTACCTGATGAGGTAGTTTTGTAGCTGGAATTCCATGGAATGGAGAATTACACATTGCAATGTTTTCTGCAGTGTGTAATTAATCCGTTAATTGTACAAAATGTAAATGAAAACAGTCGTAGTTTGTAAACAAAGAGACAAGATCCATTATTTCACGGAATGTTTGATGTTATTTTTCTAAGTTTTGCTAACTACGATTTGTCTGATTTTTTCTTGAGGCTTCTTTTAATGTTCATAGAGCGATTTGATAACAGAAACAAGAAGGCACACGTCTTAACTCGGAAGCTAGATAATTAAAACTTTAATTGCAGATTTTCACTGCCGAATTAAATTGTGTTTGCTAACATCGATTTTTTTCATTTTTGGTTTAATAATGCAATGCCTTAGGAACTGTTAATTTCAATGAAAATTCAAGAGGCACACTCTCCTGTTAAGAGACCTTCTCCATAAAAATTCACCATTTCGACCCCCCTTCCGGACATCCTCCAGGATATTCGAGTCAGACCTTCACACTGCAGTCATAGGAGAGGGTCGACCCCTTGTTTACAAAACTACAATACTTAGCCCCTCTAGCCGCCTACGCGTGCCGCCAGGTGCGCGCGAAAGTGAGATTTTGGCCAAAAACGTGATATTCATATCTCGGCAACGGAACAAGTTAGGGATAAAATTCTTTTTGCGTTATGTTAGTGACCTCTTATGTGCAAAAAAGCACCATTGAAGAAAAATAAATCTTTCATTTTAGTCCGATTTTTTAAAGAATATTTTCGAATTTTTCACTTCTTGCTGCCTCGCGAACGTTTCCGCAGGATCTCATATAGCATATATTGTAGCCTTCATGGTCCCAGTAAACACCCACCACAAATACAGAAGATCGAGATTTTCCGGAGTACTGAAAAGTGAGGTCGAATGGTGCAGAGTGCAAAAATCCAATTACCGAACTTTTTGAATAGATTGTCTACTGCTGTAATTTCACATCTAAAATTCGTAGAGTATTCAATTTACAACTTTTGCACAGTTTTTAGAATTGTACTAATTGATTTTGCGTCGATATTCAATATTCTGCGCATGGACACAAAAATGAAAGTCGTAGAGAACGGTTTTCTCTCAATTCTCAGACATACATGGTTTTGCGCAAGACCTAACTTAGCACATTTTTTTACCATCATCTGTCTGCTAATTATGAGCGGCAAATGTAGACCATCGAGATTTTCCGGAATACCGAAAAGTCCATCTGAACGACTCGGAGTCAGTCACAGAAACGCTGTTTTTGTTGCTGTCTGGCTATCCCGTATGTGATTTTTGTAAAATGCCACTCAAAATAAATTGACACACCATCAGGTGAATACTCATCGCCATAAGAGTCGAATCCGCCACCATGACATTATTGACCCGTGACCCGGGGTTCATGCTTCAGAAGTGACTTTCGACCATGAACCCCGGGTCAATTTCCGAATGTATGACATCGCAATGCATGTTTCACTAGTCCATCAATACAGCAGCACCAGGATTAGCCCAATCGGGCTCCCTCAAAATCTGGCCTTGTTGGACCATGATCCGGGGTTCATGGTCGAAAGTCACTTCTGAGGCGTGAACCCCGGGTCATGGGTCAATAAAGTCATGGTGGCGAATTCGACTCTTATGGCGATGAGTATTCACCTGATGGTGTGTCAATTTATTTTGAGTGGTATTTTACAAAAATCACATACGGGATAGCCAGATAGCAACAAAAACAGCGTTTCTGTGATCGACTCCGAGTCGTTCAGATGAACTTTTGGGTACTCCGGAAAATCTCGATGTGCTATATTTGCAGCTCATAATTTGCAGACATGTGATAGTCAAAAAATGTGCTAGGTTAGATCCTGCGCAAATCCATGTCAGTCTGAGAATTGCGAGAAAACCGATCTCCACGACATCCATTTTTGTGTCCACGCGCAGAATATTGAATATCGACGCAAAATCAATTAGTACAATTCTAAAAACTGTGCAAAAGTTGTAAATTGAATACTCTACGAATTTTAGATGTGAAATTACAGCAGTAGACAATCTATTCAAAAAGTTCGGTAATTGGATTTTTGCACTCTGCACCATTCGACCTCACTTTTCAGTACTCCGGAAAATCTCGATCTTCTGTATTTGTGGTGGGTGTTTACTGGGACCATGAAGGCTACAATATATGCTATATGAGATCCTGCGGAAACGTTCGCGAGGCAGCAAGAAGTGAAAAATTCGAAAATATTCTTTAAAAAATCGGACTAAAATGAAAGATTTATTTTTCTTCAATGGTGCTTTTTTGCACATAAGAGGTCACTAACATAACGCAAAAAGAATTTTATCCCTAACTTGTTCCGTTGCCGAGATATGAATATCACGTTTTTGGCCAAAATCTCACTTTCGCGCGCACCTGGCGGCACGCGTAGGCGGCTAGAGGGGCTAAGTATTGTAGTTTTGTAAACAAGGGGTCGACCCTCTCCTATGACTGCAGTGTGAAGGTCTGACTCGAATATCCTGGAGGATGTCCGGCCCATGCTGAATTTTTAAGGAGAAGGTCTCTTAATTTTATAACCAGTAAAAACAAAATTATAAGGTACTTTCAAACTCGCGCCGGTGCTCCCGTTTAACTTTCCAACTTTGACCTTTCCCCGGCTCTCAATTTTTATTTCCCGGTTTGAATGTCCCTAGTTTCCTGGGGCTAATACAAAAGTACTCGCACTCGCACTCGCACTCGCACTCGCAGAGATGACTCGCACGACTCGCATGAGAGCACACAACGCAATTTGAAATATTATCGGAACGAAAAAACACACGTCACACAAAGTATACTGTAATGATTTGAGATCGAATGTTCTCTCTTCTTTGATATCATTTGTAAATCACTGATATATTTTTTTATATATTTATGTTTAATTAACTGCATTTTAATTAAATAATAGAAACAATAAGAAATATACATTTAGAGTATCCATCTCTCTCTTAATGGATTGGATGAATAGGGGATACTATGATTCATTTCAATCGAGAAGAGGAATTGAAATTCAAAGTAATTTCAACAATGAATCAGGGGTAAGTAAAATTTGTCGTTCAGAATGATGAGAATACGGAGTGAGATAGTTTTTGTTTCAGGATAGAGCATCGAATCTCAGAGTTCATAATAATAACCTAATAAGGAATGAAATCGGATATGGCGGAGATCACATGAAGGCAATGCGAGATAGAAGAGAATGCTCAGCAAGGGTCAGTTATTCACATTTCACATTGTGCAATCGACTTCTGATGTCTCAGACTGAGTATTTGTGATTTCAGAATGAACGAGTAATTGGTCAATCTAGTCAACGATATTACATGGATCGAGAAGAAACAAGGGAGGATGATCGGTTAACATGGAATGGAAATGTGAATGGAGTCAGAGAGAGGAGGAGATTCATCCAGGATAGATACAATATGAGGACGGAATATCAATTGAATGATCGAGATAATGCTCTACAAGGAATGATGGATCGTACAGAAGAATATGAAGAAGAGAGAGGAATTGATACTCATGATATATATGGTGAATGTAATGAGGAGTTCAATAGTGAGAGATTAGAGAATGATGAAGCTGAGAAAGAAAGATATGAGGTATTCAATTAAATAATTCCATCAGAACATAAGTTCTTTCAGGAGAGCGATGGAATGGTCTATCACTTAGCTTGTTATAGTTCACTTCATTGTAACTAAAAAAAATCATTCATGAAATTACTGTATGCGATCGATAAAATAATTTAAAAATGCAGTGGAGGGGGTATTTACATATCGAAAATCATGATTGCAGAAGGTGCCCAATTCACCTTCTGTTGTAAACCCTCGGGATCTATTCATTTCGAGAGGGCTGTTCATTAGGGGAATATGCATAGTGCTAATAGAAATGTATGCACACGCATGCAGTTCTCAACTACAGGGGATTGTGTTTATCGCCAAATAATAAACACATATCCGCGGTAGCCAAAAACCGCTTTGCGAATGGCCATATAAGTCTAAATCAGTCAGTCAAAACGAAGAAGTAGAGGGAGAGTTTCCCATCTATTTTGAAATAGGTATTCGACAAAAGAAGGCCGATTGGACAAACTTGTTTTGGAATAAGAGCATGGCCCTAAAGAGGGCCGTTGGGTTCAACTTGGTTTGGAACATGTGTGTGGCCCTAAAGAGGGCCGTTGGGATCAATCAACTTGGTTTGGAATTGGTTTGTGGCCCTAAAGAGGGCCGTTGGGTTCTGGGGTTTTGCACTCGCGGAAGCACTCGTCGGGGTCGAGGACTTATCCAACGAATCCGTAGAGGGTGCGGCCCTGGGGCTTGAAAGCGTAGACGACGTCCAAGGCGGTGACGGTCTTTCTCTTGGCATGCTCGCAGTAGGTGACGGCGTCACGGATCACGTTCTCAAGGAACACCTTGAGGACACCGCGGGTCTCCTCATAGATGAGTCCAGAGATACGCTTGACTCAACAACGGCGGGCGAGACGGCGAATAGCGGGCTTGGTGATGCCCTGGATGTTGTCGCGAAGAACCTTGCGATGGCGCTTGGCTCCTCCCTTTCCGAGTCAGGACATGACTGTTCTTTTTTAACTGAATCTACTTCTGGAAAGCCTTATTATTACTGAAAACATAATGTTTGAAAAAATAAAATACGAACGATGAAAGTAACTCTTACCTTTTATTAGAGACACGAGTGCTGCGAGCGTTGTCGATCATCATCTTTGCGCCTGAAAAATATAACTCGGAGAACCAGCAGTAGGTAGGTACCAGCAATAGCCGCAGCATCGACATAAGAGCAGTGCGGCCTCCCCCATCGAAATCAGGATGACCTTTCTTCTCCATAATCGAATCACGCAGTCGACAGTACTCCACGTAAGTTGTCACATCCTAAATTCAGAAATTAAAAACAAAAATAGGATCAAGAAAAGCAGTAACATTTCATAAGCAACACTCGCAGTCGCACCTTCACATTGAATCCTTTCAGCTCAACTCCATCTTTGTCTGACTCCCTCATGCCTGGAATTAAAGCACAATCAGAGTGGTATGACAAATAGGCCCAACATAAATAAACACGCGACACATCATCGTGCTCACGTAAATGAACAACCAAAAGAAAGCCAACAGCGCTCCTAAAGGAAAAGCACTAGAACATTCTTTAGAACCTACTTAAAAAAAATAGAAGCTTCCAGAAACTTCAAAAATATTTATGCGATCCGACAATATTGCATAAACGCGCATGCGAGTCGTGCGAGTCAGGATTGCGAGTGCGAGTCAGAGTGCGCGTGCGAGTACTTTGGTGTTCGCCGTTTCCTGGCTGTTTTACGTTTCCTCGCTGTTTTCCCTGTTTATTTTTCTTGTTTTGTTGTGCAAATTATCATTTTGATGGTTCTACTTCACAAATAATTAGACGTATTGTGCGTACATTAGGTCACGCCACGGTATCAAGGCAATTAACTTTGTAAAACTAGGACTGATTCGTTAGTTGTGCTCTAATGTTTCGCGTTTTCACGTTTTATCGCTGTTTTGTTTAATTAATTATTTATTTGCAGGCCAAACTTACCTCCGCGAGTACCTGAACCTCCCCGAGGGAATCGTTCCCGCCACCGTCAAGACCAAGCCCAGAGAAGGTCGCGTCCCCGGAATGGAATACCGCGCAACAGGTGACCAACAATAGTCTTTTCTCCATCCTAATATTACTTTATTAGTACACAACTTGGTCAGTTTTTATCATAAGTTCTTATTATTCACAGCTCGTGATATGTTTCACAATAGTTGTGCGCAGCGACGGGATTATGATCAAATTTTCTTATTTGAGTAACACAGTTCTGTTACAGATTCCCGAACGAATTTTAATGGGAGCCGGAATCACATCCGGAAATTGCACTTGCCGAAACAAACGCGCGGCTTCGCGAACTTTTCGCCCTGCTTATCATAACTCCAGCGGCGCTTTTCTTTTGCGTGTCCTCTGCGGGGTATACCAAATGACCCGAGAATTTGGCGCCGCCTGCTAATCGTCGTCCACCCTTATCGATCCGGCGCGCCCCCTCATCCCGTTATCAACGTCGTTTAGTAGTCGACGAAACGTTCCCGCTGCTCTCTTGTTTGACCATGTGGCGTTTAAAGCGGGCGCACAACGGTAGTCTCGCGGGTGTTGCACGATTCACCTTCCGTCTTGTCGTTTTAGTTTAAACTCATTTCGAGGCCAGATGTAAACTAAGACCCCATTGTGACGTGCCGAATTGACCGCGCGTTTCCCGTCTTTGTTGGCGCTTTTTTCTCGGGGGTTCCATGCGTTTGCTAGCTTAAAGGGCAGGCGCGGGGCGGTAGTCATTGATTTGGCCCCTTTGTCATCGGCTTGCGCCTTCCTCCTTTTTTCATGCGCTGCTTTTTTTATTTGTTTGTTCCGGTCAGCACGCGAGTTATCCAGCCTCGAGACTTACTGCGGTTAGCAACGATTGGAATGGAATATCGACATTGCAGGTAGATCGTCGGCGGGCGCCCACGACGAGCAGGAGAATAGAAGAGTCGGCGGAATGAGCACCATTCCAAGGTAGGTGGGGGCACAGATGAAATGGGTGGGAATTTTTGATGGTATGGATCTCATACCATGGGAATTTTCGACCCAAGATGGCGTATACCATGGTAATTTTTGATCCGAACATGGCTCGTACCATTGGCATTTTTGCTTCTTCACCCAAAATGGCTCATACCATGGGATTTTTTTGATTTTTTTTCACCCAAAAATAGCACATACGGTCATACCATGGGAATTTTTGGGCCAAAATTACCCTTTTTAACTGTGGGTGGGGGTCGTAATCAAGGCTGAAATGCATGGCGAGAACTTCCTAAACAAGCTAAAAACGTGGAATCTTTTATCTTTTGATTAAAAATCGTGTTTGGGTTTAAGAAATGCCGGTTTACGAAGGTTAAAGGGGAATGATTGTGTCTTGTTGTTGTTTTTATTGATGTTTATTTAAAATATTCATTGATTTAATTGCCAGATCGACGCCGGGAACGATGGGCGTCGCACCCGCCAGTGGTAAATAATTCATATTTATTATTTTAATTGATATTGTTTTATTTATTATTATTGTATTATGTTAGGCAGAAAATCTGTGATCTCTTGATATAAAAAATTCTGCAGGAAGCATCGGAGCCGTGAATGAGGACGACTTCCGCAACAGCTTCCATTCTGGCGTGGAGATAACTGTGAGTTATGAGTTCTATTTTCCTAAAAACGCATTTAAAGCAATATTCTGACTTGCAAATTCAGCTTATCTTCTTTTCGTTTTGTTAGCACTACTGAGCGAGTGATATCGAATGCTTGGGCCTAGGTGCCAAACATATGACCCTTGTGAAACCTGGAATCAGCACAACGGTTACTCGCATAATTTCTCGTGAAGTTCAATATAGTTCAATATGACAAAAATCATGTTTTGTATACTGTTCAGGGTGTTTAGTAACCTGGACTATTGCTCTTTGTGTACAAACCGTTATTGAAATATATTTCAAAAATGAAAATACGTTTATTTAAAATTGGTTCTCCCCTTCCTGCATTTTCATACCTCCCGGGCCAGTAATCAGACCACTATATATTTAACGGAATCTGTCGTCGGACCACAATATATTCACTATAAAATCGGATTGTAAGCCATTAGATCTTGGATATTGGTGTTAGACCACTATATATTTTCGATTCCCTGCTGACAATGAAAATGAATGCTCCCCTTTGTAGATCTCCGATGCGCGCACGTTGAGCATGGAGATGGGCAAGGCGCGCGAGTGCATGGCCGACGACAAACAGGACTGGAACAAGAGAACCGCGGCTGTATGTTTAGTTAATTATTTAATTAATTGCTTTATTTATTAACGAAAAAAGAAACAAGGAGTAGTAGTGTGCCCCTTGAAAGAGTAGTTGAGATTGTAACAACAAAAAAGCCCGTCGTCGATAGGGCTTTTCCCAATTTATGAGAGCATTTGTTTTTTTAAAAGAAATATAGCGGAATCTGATTATGTGGCATGAATACGCCTAGTATTGATGATGGTGTGAAACTCGAAGAAACCATGTCCGCTTTCCAGCTGAAGACCTTCCGAGGAATCCACCAGAACGGAGGTCGAGACTTCGAGGACCTCTACCTCCAGGTGAGCATACCCTAATCGGAACTTGTTCGACTTTTTGCCCCCAGGCAACAATCGCTCCGAATGCGGAGGGGTGTGAAATGAGAAAAGTAGGGAGGGAATGCTGTGCGAGACAAGGCTTGGCCATAAATCGAAGAAGTGCTCCGTAATCTTACCTTACCGTTTTTTTTGGATACCTTACTCCTCACGTCTAATACTTGCACCGGGAAATCGTTATCTGAACATGACCAGCCATTCTTGAGCTTCACTTGTTATTCGAGATCATTATGATTAGGTGTATGCAATGTTCTACCTACTCGCAGTAAATTTGTATATCTACCGTCTCCCATCACCAACCGTAATCTAATCCTACCGTATCTACAGGAAGTTCTCCGGTCGGAAGAGGCTCTTCTCGTGTCCGTGAAGGACCGCCGCTCGCAACTCTGCCGAGAGGCATGCGTCACTGTATCGTGAGTGATTATTGATTATTATTTTTTATTTGTTTATTTGAATTATTATTCTACACAGCGTGTCAGAGAAAGAAAATCGCGGCAAACGAAGAATCTCGTTTCATATTTTCTGCTCTCTTATTCCTCTCCTTCCGGAGTGAACAGAGCTGTCTGTTCGACAAGAGAGAGGCCAAAAAAAAAATGAAATAATATCAAGTGAAATCGAATATGTTTTATATGTTTCCGTGAAACATATTCAACTAACCCAAACAAATTTCAAATGGGTGAAAAAGAGTAATACATAGAATATTTATTGCTATAACTCCTTGCAGATATCTCTCGGAGATGCTCGGCGTGGGAATTCTTCGGATCGCCGAGTCCCTGCTGCCGCCGCTTATCAATCTCATCCAGAACTCGGCCAAAGTATATTATTATTATTATAAATTAATTAATTTAATTAAAATATAATTTCAGATCATGTCCACGTCCGGCATCCTCGCCGCCACGTTCCTCGTCCGGGTGAGTGGTTAATGCGGAGAGGGGGGGGGTGCGGTAGGGTACGGTAGCGACAGAGAGTACGGTAGGATATTAGAGGGCAGGGAGTAACTGGGCGTAGTGAAGTTGAGTGGATCAAACTCGCTGCAGGTGTTTAACGCTTGGTGATTGTTACATACAAAAACAATTCAAATTTCAAGTTGCAACCTGGCATTGTGATGTTACATGGAAGAGACTTATAATCGGAGTTTCTGGGATTGTTGATTCCTTTGACAGAAGCCTTCCAAATACTAAAAAAGCACCGAAAGTCATTGCAACGAGTTTTAACCAACCATATCAGGTTCCATGGAGCATCTGTGCACTGGGAGTTTTGGGACCGTTGATTGCTTTGCCAATTTTAGTTATACTAGAAACAAGCGCAAACACCATACAACACACTTTACACCAGGCATTGTGAGGTTCTACGGATGATACATGTTCTTGAAGAATCGAGATTGTTGATGGCTCCTTGGTTGGAATTGTAGACAAATATTATTGATCCCCTTGTGCTTTCCAGAACGTCCAGCACTCGAAGCTGATTTCGATCGTGCTGGCAGGTCTATCGAGCAAGTCGAAGGACATTAGAAGGTGAGGAGGATGGGGATTGAAGGGAGGGCATTGAGGAGGATGTGAAACATGGGAGAATTGAGATCGTCCATTTTGCATGTCAGATTTTTTGAGGTGATTTGAGTGAAGATGGAAGGTTATAAGGAAAGGGTGAAACACGGAAGGGGCGGGTTGAATTTATATATTTTTTGGTTGTTCGTACCTGATCGTGATTAGTAAGAGGTTCCTGGCTGGAAGCTATTAGACGATGCCGAAACATGAGTCAGTCGGGATGAATCAAATTAGTGTTGATTATTTTTTTGACTTTAAAGTTTTAAATTTTAATTTTAATCAACGATGAGCACCATCCTCGAACAATTGCACAAAATCGGGCGTTCGGCAAGAAAGCTGTTGAAAATCGCTGGTTTTGCTTCCGAAAAAAAAACGGGTTTCAGGGTACAAACCCTGGGTCAAAATCGGGTGTATAGTCCGATATAGTGCTCATCACTGATTTTAATTCAGAGAGACGGTAGCGCTGATGGGCATCGCGTTGGAGTGGGAGGCGAAGAAGGTGGAGAAGAGTCTGCCGCAGATTGTCGACGCTATCAAGGTCAGGGTGCGCGTGCTAGACGCGCCGGGTTAGAAAGCGTAGGGGGAGGCGTGTTGGGGAGCGATCTGCTAGCTCAATTTGAAGTGTTCTTTTGGTGGGACCAGGTGAAATTGTGTTAGGTAACCATCTTGATCGGTGTTTTAAAGGTTGATCATGGGCTTGTCTAGTAGTCACTCTGGCTGGGTCAAATGAAAAAATGACATAAATGAAAAGTCGCAAATTGTTTGATTGGTAGGAATGCGAATGTAGTTTTCTATCCCCAGTAATCACTGTGTCACTCAAGAACTCAAGAAGAGTGAAACAAATGTAAGTTGCGATTTGCGGTTTCAGCCTCATGTCATAGTTGTGGAGGTTCATTGAAGTGTGATCCGCCATCACTCTCTTTTCAACCACCAATAAAATCAACAATACCTTTAACTTTACTTTTAACACACAAAATCATATCCCTCAATTGCAGTCGGGACTGGGCGACGCGGATCCGGGCGCGCGGACGAACGCGCGCGGCGCGTACAACAAGCTGGTGGCTGCGTTCCCGCGATCGGCCGAGATGCTCTACAAGGTACGGTAGCGAAGGGGGGATACGGTAGCTGGTTGATTGGCAATTGACTTTTTGGGGGACTCGCAAATCAATTGATTAATCCGGACAGGGACGAGAAGCGGCAACGCGCTGCTACTACTGTATGTCGTGATGTTTAGTAGTAGGGCTGGCAATACGGGTTAACGGCCCCGCTACGGGGGAGGGAGAGCGTAGCGGCCCCGCTACCTCCCGCTACCTCCCGCTACTTCCCGCTACGTTTCGGGGAAAGGAGCAGTTTTCAATAAAGCGTGCGCACCAGTCTATACGGGTTAGCAAGAGCAGACGCAGGGGAAGAATGGGGGCGGAGCTTCGCACTCCCTTCCCTTCCCTTTCTCGTAGCGGGAGGTAGCGAGTGTAGCGGGGCCGCTACGCTCCCTCCCTCGTAGCGGGGCCGCTATCCCGCTACCGTTTAGCCATCCCTATTTAGTAGACATGCATGTTTTTGGAACTGTTACACATCTCCTGACATAAATTGCGCCAAAATTTTGTTACAATTTTTATCCAATTTTCATGGACAATTTGTCCGGAGGTGTGTAGGAGGGCCATATTATCTTTTATTAATAAAATGGTAATTAATATTCATTAATTAAAGAGTCTGGATCCGTCGAAACAACGCGCGCTCGCGGGAGGCACCGCCAGCCAGTCGTCCTCCACCCAATCCATCGTCAGCGAGAAGGTATTTTTATTTTTATTATTGTTATTGTTATTATTATTTTAAATTTTTAAAAAATAGAGTAAAAAATTACCAGCGTGGTTGAAGTTACGCTTGCTATAGACACTCTCTTGCACGAGTTGTGATTTGATATGAGTGCGAAGCACAATACATGAGAAAAAAACTTGGTATAAATTGTAAGAGTTAGATTGCCGTTTCGTTACTTGAATATGGGATTGTTCATCCTACTTGCGTGTTACAGTATGCGCTCCAGTTCTGCATAATATCTAATTTGTATGGAAGGTTAAGAAGGCAACAATCGCACGTGTAAATTTGTGCTTACAGGACGGTATGGCCTCCAATCAACGGATCGGCAACTTCGGGCTGCGGAAACAGAAGGTAAGCGAGTGGTGCGAGTGGTGCTCGAGTGATGAATAGGAATAATCCAGTCTAAAAAAATAATGTACCTTCGTTGAATGGTTTTGAACACTTCTTTTTTCTACTGTAATATACGTTGTTCGCTCATCAAATGAAGAGGGTGCGATTTTATATAAAATAATGCAAATAAGGCGTACTTCGGCGGACGCAGTACGTCTGAGATCGATCCGGCAGCGGCGCGGCGCGCTGGCATGACGCCGCCAGGAAAGATACTGGCCGAAGGTGAGGAACTTAATAGCATTCGGTGACAAAGAGTAGGTGAAACACACATATACCTAGAAGGGGAAATTGTGAAAATGGTAAGATATGTATGACAGTAACCTGTGGATGTCTGGAGGAGCGGCTGCCCGGAGGAGTGGCCGGAGGTGAGGAAGGAGGGGAACCATTTGAGGATATTGGGTGAGGTTTAAACACGGATATACCTAGATGAGAACATTGTGAGATTGGAAAGATAGGCCGATACTGATGAGATTTTTTCGATTCGGAATAGCCAAAATATTGCCATCTGTGAGCCTTTCCGTATATAGGGAACGGCAGCGGCGCAAATGTGCCTTGTTGTCGGACCTTCAGAAATACAATTGTACCAATTCAATTTTTTCGAGATAATACGGGCCAACCATTGAGGCATACTGGCCTAGTGTCACATGAGGAGTCGGTGCAGCCTTGGTTCGCCTAGATTTAAAAAAATCTCTTTTTAGGCGTGTTTTTGCAAATCTTTGTTCTCGAATGCTGGATTGAATTCTTCATTGTTGCAGCGATGCGTAAGATGACGACGCCGGTCTCCTCGCTGCACTCTCGCATGAGTCTGCCGCCGTCCGGAGGTAGCAGCAGCAACAGTGCAGCAAGCAGTCGCATGATGCGATCGACCACGACCAGTGGAATGACCGGTGAGTGGTGCAGAAGCTTGAGGGGGAACTATTCCCCGGTCTGGTGGGGAATGATAGCTAGCATGATGAGATGTTTCGGCCATGTACACGGATCAACTGGCTCACAATTTGAGCCTATTCCTCCAAATTTCTTCCCGCACACACTGTGAGACGCGCCTGATCTGAACTGACAATGTGATCGAACCGTTGTGTATAATGAAAACGCAAAGTCTTGTGTGTATTACTTTGTGAAAATGCTTTTTAATTTTTTGAGAATTGGTGTAATGCAAAGGGGCCGGGTTCTTAGAACGCTGAGGCTGCTCAGAATTGCTTTGTAAATATGCCGAAGGTTTTAGAATCTTACTGGAGGACTAAACAACCGGGTTTGACATTTCGCAATACAGCGGCATTGTTAGGTATCTTTAGCGATGCGCTCGCGCATATTGCACATTCTCTATTAGGATTTTTAAATGTTCTGGCAGTAACCAGGGCCATTGAATACTTTTCTTGATAATAAAATTTTAATTTAAAATCAATTTGCAGAGTCCGGCAGCGACGGCTCCGCCTCGCAGTGCCTCGCAGTTCCCAACGTGGCCCGAGGAGTGGGAGGAAGAGGCATGGGATCAGTGGTGAGCGCTCTCCTTTAACTTGCGGGGGTACACGCGAAATCGTGCACCCCCCCCCCCCCCGCACGCGCCTCTCCCTACGCTCTCTAACCCGGTGGCTCTAGCGCACACCCTCTCTGTATAACGGCTGTACCACCAGAGAGAGAGAGAGAGAGAGATTCTCAATCCGAAATTAGGATTAACTCGAAATGTGATCTTTATTAAATAAAGATGAAGTTGAGACGGAATTGTAGCAATTGGTAATGCGGGCTCATAGGGTCAAAATGAAACCAGAACCGGGATAGTGCGGCACAGGGAGTGAGAGTGGGAGGAATGACGATGGGTGTGAGCCCGAGAAAGATAAATATTTACGTGAAAATTGTCGTTTATGGAAAAGGACCCAAGTACGTATTGTAGCAATTAGTAATGTGGGTTGATAGGGGGGGGCTTAATGAAACGAGAAAAGTGATAGCGTTAATGGTTGAGATTGAGATACTTATGCGGTTTCTTTGGAAGGACCCTTCTTGGCATTCTAGCAAGTGGGCATGTGGGCGGTTATGTGGCAATTGAAACCCCCCCCCCATGTCCATGCCCAATCGGATATTGATGTGTGAGGACAGTCTGATAACGACAGTTTAGGTTATATTATTTTTTTAGGGTGAGTGCCCATATCTAATTATGACTAGTGGGTAGGCGCATTTGTACGCATTTGTTAAAACCGCACACTTTCAGGGGTGAAACAATGTGATTTAATTAATACTAATATTTTCTAATCGTTAATTACAGGCGAACGGTACGACGAGCAGTGACGCGAGCCCGCTGCGGAGAGGATTCGAGCTGATGGGCGGAGCGGTGTGTGAAGAGGTCGTTGATATGTAGAGATTGAAACCTAAAGCAGCCAAGTTGGAGAGGAATGAGAACGATGAGAAAATAGTAGCCTGTATGGGAAAGCTGTTCCCCAATTTCGTCCTAGTATTCTATTTTTTTTCTCGGCTGTAGTCGACGGAAATACTAGCTCGTGGGAAATTGTTTCGAATGTATATAAAAACGAGTGCGGCGGGAAACTGGCAGGTCTGAGGAACAATTTCATTGATGGTTCAAAAGGCACGCGTTGTTGTCTCGTGCCAATTCAAACTGACGAATCGGCCTTCCGAGTGTGTTGTTTATGTGGGCGAATGAAACGCATTTCATGCTGGTCAGTAACATTTCTATGATTTTTTTCAGCTCTCGTTCGACTCCGTCGTCCCTACTCCGTCGCGCTGGACTCGTTGCCGCAGAGGTCATATACTCATGTCATGAAACTTAAATTGTGGCGTGCTTTTACACAATTTGAAGGTTATTGGGCATATTGTGGTTAGGTTTCGTATTATTTTCTCGGTTTTTGTGTAATGGTGGTATGCTTTTCTCTAATTTTTGTTCAAATGAGGCTCAAAATGTGGCATGCATAGGTCCTTTTGAGGGTAGCATTTGATCTCTGTCACGCCCACGCGCACAACCGGGTTTGCCATTTCGCAATACAGCGGCATTGTTAGGTATCTTTAACGATGCGCTCGCGCATATTGCACATTCTCTATTAGGATTTTTAAATGTTCTGGCAGTAACCAGGGCCATTGAATACTTTTCTTGATAAAGGTAAAAAGGTAAAGGTCATCCCGTTAATCAAGGCACTTGCGTCCTGCGGGAGAGCACTGCTAGGCCAGTGAATATTAGGCCAATTCAGTCCGGAGGGCCCAATCTCTTCTTCGGACCTACTTTACCGCGTGATCTAGTCACTCCCAATTCCCCTTTCGGGCGCATTGGTGGGGCGGAGACGGAAATCGAACCCAGGTAGAATGGAATGGGAGGGCGCGCCATAGACCACTATACCACTTCGTCTCACCTTACCTTTTATCTTGATAATAAAATTTTAATTTAAAATCAATTTGCAGGGTCGGGCAGCAACGGCTCCGTCTCGCAGCCCTGCTCACGCAGCACTTCAGCTTCTCCACGGTGAGTGAGTGGAATGTGCGCGGCGGCGTTGCGAGAAGTGCGCGCCTCACGTTTTCGATAGTTTTCAATCATTTTATGCAGAAATTATTGTACCTGAATAGCGTGCGCCACTCGTTTGGTTTATATAGAGAGCATGATGTGAAAGCGGAGTGTAAAAAGCGCGCAGCAGCGTGGCAGCAATCGCGCGAGCGAAAGGAAGGACTCGCCTCCCTCAAGGAATGCATCGTTGGGTCAGTTTATGAGAGTTGAGTGAAGCATAGAGTAACCTGGTGAAGTATAGTGCCAAGTTCTTTAGTGAGCCTAAGATATTTAAAGATAGTGATCAGTTTATAGTGATTTAGTGAAGCGTAGAGTAACGAGGACTGAGCCCTTTGTGAAATGAAGTGATGGCTCTTCGTGGAGGGCCGGTGAAATAAGGCCTGCATCCAGGGGTTAGTTTAAAGTGATTGAGTGAAGCATATAATAGCCAAATATAGTGCCAAGTTTGTCTGGCCAAAATAGTAAAATAACGTAGAAACAAGAAGTTTGTGCTACAAATGTGGTTTTTTTCTCACACCCAGACTGGCTCGATCAGTTTGCTAAACTTATGGCCTGATAATGATAACATTGCGAAGCGCGAAACAACCAGGTTCTTTCCGCGAGCGATTATTTTGGAAATCGCTGTAGCATCAAATTTTGCAGTACCGCGCCGCTCGACGCGCACAACATCGTGAAGATTCGGGAGATGCTCACGAAGATGCTCGCCGACGACAACACTAAGGTTAGTTTTGTGATATTTAAGTATGAATTGTTATCCGAATGTTGGTATTTGGCCTATGTGAGGGGTCTATGTGATGTTGGGTTTCAAGTGGATTAGTAGGTGCTGACAGTCTGAGTGGACAAGGTTGGAATAATAAATCCCCCAACTAATTGTTAGAGTTATGGTAGGCATTTTTGCCCCTTGTATAAGAATTGTATAGGGAAGGGTCTGGTATTTGAATCTCATGAATCAATCATGTCAATATTCGCTGCAGATGCAGTCGCATGGCAGATTGGTGTTTATTTGCAATCCTTATAACCCGAACTGCACATCATTTTCTAATCGAGTAATGAGCTTCAACTTTATAAATATTCTCATTTGCAGCAAGTGAAGGTGGCGGCGGAGCAGTGCGGCAAGACCGTTATCTCCCATCTCCCTCCCCAGGTACGGCATCGAGCGAAGGTGGTTACGGTAGTCACGAGTCTGACCCACCGGACTATCCATAACATGCTCAAGATTACGGTACCGATGAGTATCTAGGCTATGAAAGTCATCGGACTGACCCGCCGGACTGCTCTCGCCCCGGGTTACTGTAATCCGTTTGCGTTGTGTCAGGTGGCGATCCGCGTGCTCATGCCGATCGTGGAAGCGGACGAGGAGGGCGAGCGGAAGGCGTTCGCACTCAAGGTACGGTAGTTGCGAGTCTGACCCACCGGACCACCCGGATGGAGTACGGTAGTCATCAATCTGACCCTCCGGACCAGTCAACTAGATTACGGTATTCATTTATCGATTTATCCCTGTCAGATGCTGCCGCCTCTGTGCGAAAACCTGAGCCCGGAGGAGCTGCACGGATACCTGCCCGATGTCGTGCCCGGAGTGGTCCAGGTACGGTAGGGAGGGTTACGGTAGACGAATATACGATAGTAGATACGGTAAAAGAGGAAAATGTGCGACGGTACAAGAAATGGAAGTGAATGTCGAAATGTTTATGTCATGTTGAATTTGAGTTTTTGCGATCCATCAAGATAGCTTCAAGTGCTAGTGTGTTGATAGTAACTGAGCTCCTTGTAGAATTGAAAATATATTCCTCAAATCGAAATCAATGCTGTTTTTCACCAGGCTTTAAAATGTTTCATCACGCATATAATGTGTGGCTAAACTCGATAATATCAATATTTTTCTTTTATCTGTCTCAACTAAAACCGCAAACTATCAATCGATGTTTCATCAGGCGTATACCCTGTGGCTAAACTCGATCTCATCAATACGATTCCCATATCTTTCTCAACTAAACCGCCAAATATCAATCAATGTTTCCCTTCAAATCGATGTTTCACCACCCTATTGAATGTTCACTAGGCTAATGAATGTTTCTCCCAGCTGATGATTGTTCCCCTCCAAATCGATGTTTCACCAGCCTAATGAATGTTTCACGAGGCGTACAACGTGGGCCTTCGTAGGCGTAGGCTTTATTGTTAGCGCTTACTCTTTTCGTTTGCTATTAGGTTTTATCAACTCGTTGTTGTTTCTAGTGTTAGACACCTCTTTCACAGCTAAAACCGCAAACTATCTATAAATGTTTCCCTTCACATCGATGTTTCACCAGGTGTGCAACGTGTCCAAGGAGTTGACCGTGCGGAAGGCGGCGATGTTCGCCCTCGTCGCCCTACACAACAAGCTCGGCCAATCCGCACTCCAGCCCTACGTGGCCGTCCTCGAACCGGCGAGGGTGAGTACTACGGTAGCGTGGGGATACGGTAGAAGGAGCTGACTGGGTACGGTAGAGTGATGCGGCCGGAGAATGGTGATCTCGGTATTGGAGTGTATACGGTAGCATGTGCATACGGTAGCATGGGGATACGGTAGAAAGAGATGCGTAGGGTAGACGAGGTAGTTGGGTGCAGTAGGACAGTAGAAGAGGTGAGTTGAGTATAGGAGAAGGAGAGTTCGGTAGCATGTGGATACGGTAGTTGTGCGGATTCGGTATGTGAGCTGACTGGGTACGGTATGGGGAGGAATACAGTAAGATAGCAGGATGTGTACGGTAGAGGAATTTTGGCCTAATTTCCGGTTCTTGCAGCTCCGACTGATGGAGGTGTACATCGGGCGCTCCCAGACGGCCAGCAACCACTTCTAGAGTGGTGTACGGTAGTCGATTCCACCGATATCCCCTAGCAGTGTGAAATCGTGTTTTAGTGTATCGATGTTTCTCTTTCTGTAGCTCGCCCTCTCACGCTTACAGTTGAAATAACAATATCGATATCTTCCTCTCAATCCCGGCTGCCTTATTTGTTGATTGATGCGTATACCATGGTCAAAACGTGTCTTTATTATTGATTGACTTCCCACACTTTTTATTTATGCTAATTTGAAATGTTTTGGAATAAATAATTTAATGCAGGAGACTTGGCTACCGGAATGCCACCGTACTCAGCCGGTGATAGCCTATTGTTGTGTGTTGATCTGTGATTCGAGCAAAGCCTAGCCTGTCTTTGTTAGAAAAGGACATTTCATTGAAATCGTTGTTTCGTAGCTAAAGTAAAGTCTTAACGTTCGTAAAATTCTTAAAGTTCAAGTTCTTTGTCTCGGCGTCCGTTTAAGGGTGCTTTTGCCTTAATTAGCTTATCGTTGTCACTGCCTTTGCGCGGGCGTCCCTATGCTCTGTTTCTAGAATCGTCTGATGTGTGGGGTGTTTTATGCGCTGTTCTTTCTTGTCCACACTATTGCTCCGCACATAGCTCCAAAGCAATACAACTGACAACTTGTGAGTCAGAAAGAGGGAAGCTATCCGGCTGAAGAGTGGGTTCTGCAACAGATTTGCTCATAATTCCGTACCATGAAAAAGGGAATGAAGATTACGGTATTAAAGTATGAAGGGGTGGGGGAAATGATTAATGACTCTTAACAAAATAAAGAATGAGATCTATATTCAATTCGATATCGTAACCGTATCCAGTTCTAGTATCCGAACTACAGCAACCTCTGACTGCATAAACGGGAATGAAGAGAAGAAGAATGAAGAGAAAATTGAGTGATCGTCTCTTCATTTGCAATGAAATAACTCATTTGTCATTTAAAGGCAATTAAGAGGCAGAGGAGCTTGCAGGATGAAGAACTGCCAGTAAGAAATTCAAGTGAATGAGGATGCTAAAAGAAGAGAGGTGCAATCCGATTTCCCGCATTGGTAATGTGACTGCCGAAGTAGGAAATAATCTGCGTAGAATGCCCCCTTTGTAGAGAGATTAAGAATCATATTGTTCCGAACAATGAGCTACAGTGGATACCTTCCGTCTCATTAGAATCACAAATGTTGTCAATAGAATTCTGCATGACTTTTTCTGCCATCAGCTACTTCATCTTCTCTACGGCCTCACCTCATTTCACTATTAGTGGCCACAAGTAGCCACAAGTTCTATATTACTACAGCTACGATTCAGCTTTTCATGTTCTCATTACTCATTGCCAATGATTGAGTGCCCCCTCATCTCACTTATACACTATGCACAGACAAACAAGTTAAACCCATACCGTAACGCATACAGTATCCGGTCCCTTGAATGCCCTCTCATCTTACACATACACTGTGCACAAACAGTCCGAGAGCCACTGGCTATAGCAGTGGAGCCGGTTAAGAATTGAAATAACAAAAATACAATACAATTCAAGTGATTAATGAAAGTATGTTTCTTCTCTTCTCTGTTTCTTCTCTTCTTTCTACTCTTGTTGCTCTTCCGTCTTCTTATCAACCTCTCCCTACTTCTCGTCTCTCATCTCATTTCCTTTCATCACGATGCCGTTTCTGCTGAAAGAAGGAGACATTTAGTTTAATGTTTCAATTGATTTTAATCTTCCTAGATTTTTACTAAATCGCAATGATTTATTTCACTGATTGCCATCAATCAAAACAATGTTTTAGTAGGGGTTGTATCGCATTCAATGGACTGTCAAGTAATAGCGAAACATAAATTCAGCAAGTACAAAAACAATGTTTCGAGTCACTTATTTGGAACTTATTTTCATAAGGTGAAATATCGTTCGGACATTGGTCAACATTGAAAAGGACGCAGATTAATCCTTGATTACGAAACAGCTATTCCGCGGGTAAAAATTGGTTCATTTCACTAATTAGCATGATGCGAAACACCTATTCAGCAGGTACAAAAATGTTTCACGTCTAGTCTTTCAATGGTAACGAAACAACTAGTTGTTTAATAGGGAAATGCACAGCTTTCTTCACGAGAGACAGCGCGGAATGAAGAGAGCGAAGAGTGATTTCCCTATTAGACAACTAGTTGTTTCGTTACGATTCAAAGTCTATTCACGTCACTTATTGGCACAAACCGAAAGAGTGTTTTAGCAAGGACCAACATTGCATTCAAATCAAAACGAGATTATCGTTATTACATTATCACGTACATTATCGTTGACGAAAGTGAGTTTCGGAATAACATCAGCTCGATCCCTCATCAATGGCCCGCCGCGCACCAGATAGAAAAGGTCGATGACTCGAATTTACCTGTAATCGCCTCCATAATTCACTGAACCAACCCTCTAATGTTCATCCACTTCAAATAATACAAATTACCAACCGTACTCTTCTCCTGCTTCACTTTATCCCCGGGCTTCTTCTCATGTTCGGACGGATAGTCGTTTACTTGACTCTGAAAGATCACGATAAAACTTGTCACATGATATGTGTCAACTAATAGTCTAGTAAATTCAGTTATTGGCGTATCCTAATGCTTAATAGTAATGCAATGAAATCAAATTACCTTGCCATCATCCACAACCGCAATCGTGACCTTCTTGTGATCGCCTGAATCCGTTTTCACGTCCAGCGTAAACTGAACAGACATTTATCATACCCTTTCAGGTGGCATAATAAAAGTAATAATCTATGAGCAATATATTTAATCATTTCAAAAATCAGTAAAGCAGTCGAATGGAGTGTAAGTAGAGGACAAGATTGTATCGCATTCAATAGACTGTCAAGTAATGGCTAAGCATCGATTGAGCAGGTAAAAAAAAATGGTTCACGTCGCGCATTGCCATAAAGCAAAATAGTTTTAGCAAGGGCCACCATTACGTTGCATTCTATATTTTATAGCGAAAACGAACTAGCAAATATTAAAAGAGAAGATTGATTCCTATCATTTATCGATCAATTGCCAAATAGAAATCAATGTTTGTTTGAAACAGTAGAAACTACCCTATTTTTCAAACTTTCATTCATACAACTAATCACAAATCTAACGGGAATCGCGTTTAAATCAATCAATGAAGGAAGGAATAACTCACATCCTGTCTTCTCTATTTCTTCTTCATTTACTTCATCCTCCATTTTCTTCTTCCTTCTTTATCTCCCTTCCATCACCACTACCCTTTCATCGTGGTCGATCACACAATCAACCGCACTACGGGTCGATTTGGCATCCGAGTCGGTAGCGCTGACAATAAAATGGTGAGTTTCATATGCGGTGCAAAAGTAAATCATTGCCAAAAGTAAGGGTAATGATCTAGGCGTCAAAAGACTCGATCATAGATAACCAGATCATTCAAATGTCAATCAGATAATTCGGATAATTCAAGATCATTCAAATGTGAACTCACACTGGCTGTTCATTATAGTGGTTCTTTCCCTCTTTCTCTCCATCATCTTCTTCCTTAATCATTTCCCTTCCATCTCCACTGCCCTTCTCATCGTGATCGATCACACATTCGTCACTGCATTCCTTTCAATATTCACTGATGACGATACGAGTGCATCCTTTGCAACTCTATCGAGAAGGCTCATACGACATTACAATTATTTTAATTTAATCATAAAAGATGGGCCCCACGTCCAGTATTCTCTAAAAGTGACTCTTTCCGCCTATTCATCTCATCCCAGCCATCCTCTTTCTTCCCTGTTTCCAAAATTAAATCTTGGCTTGATCTTTGATCTCTACCCACCCCCTCCCCATTCCCCTACTCTTGCTGCCGCAAGAACCGAATCGACATCGTCGACGGTCATCCGTCTCTGGTCAACTCTCTCGCATTCAATAGACTGTCAAGTAATGGCTAAACATCGATTGAGCAGGTAAAAAAAATGGTTCTCGTCGCGCATTGCCATAAAGCCAAATAGTTTTAGCAACGACCAGCAAGGACCAGGCTGTTCATTCTAGAGGTTCTTTCCCTCTTCTTCTTCTTCTTCCTTCTTCATCCCCCCTCCATCTCCTTCCTTCTCATCGTGATCGATCACACATTCGGCATTGCATTCCTTGCAATATTCACTGATGACGAGACGAGTGCATCTCTTGCAACTGCAGAGAGAAAGGCTCGTACGACACTACAATTATTTTAATTTTAAAAATATAAATTAAATGTAAAACGTGTTGGAACATTCAAAAAACTAGTGAACATTTGGCAATAAACAAACGGCTCCGATTTGTTAATAGCATCAATTGTATCAATGGAAAATAATAGAACAGAATATGCTCACGATTCATTCCTCCCAGATACTTCATCGCGAATTAACAATCATCACCATAAAAAATACAACCGGGAAGAGTCTTTCCCTGTAAAGAATATATTATGATTCACATACCTCGAATCAGAAGTTGTGCTTCTCCGAGAGCATTCGTCAATCGTACGGTGCAATAATTGCTAAACAAACTCGGGAAACGACACTCTCGATCCTGCAACAGCAACGAGAATTCACTGTGCGCGAGAATAAAATAAACACTCTTTTTGTACTTTCTAATACTACCGACTAAGATTAATCGTTCTACTCTCGGAACAGTCAAACAACTAATTCAATTATATCCACTATTTCCGGAATAAGAATCGAACAGTGGATATTTCATTCTTCGGATCGATTCTCGTTCCGGAATGTCCATTGTTCGTTTTTAACCCGTTCCGGAGTGAGACAATAATTGAATCAAAAGAACGCTTTCCTTTTCGTTTCGTCAACCCCATAGATCAAATACCCCTCCCGAAAGGCCCTATGCATGCCACTTTTTTTAGGACAATTTGAACAAAAATTAGAGAAAAGCATACTACCGATCGACTAAAAAAAGAGGATTGTACCCGAATCCTAACCACCGCAAGTGCAATAGCCTTTGTTAAAGCATGCCACTTCTTGGGTTTCATGGCCTAAGCATTTGACCCCTGGTCAACCCTCCTACCAACCTGCGCCGGCTTCAAGTCTCGATCGGATGGTCCTTGTTCGAAGCATCTCACCGATTCGAAAGACACGAGTAAGCGAGAGGAAATCGAGCAGCTTCATCTGAAAAATATAATCAAGACAACGTGAAATAAAATATACCTGAATAAATAACATTTACACTTGTAAATCAATCACATACCTCACTGTACCACTCCGAGTTGTCGGTGCACTTGGGCTCACTTTCGGCTCCCAACAGGATCCTCTTCCGGGCGTTCCTTCACTGCAATTGGGTCTGCTTCATAATACGATGCTTATTCTCGAGAACTTCGTTTAGACGAGAGGCATCCCGGTCTGGAATACAAACATTATCATTTTGTACAATACAACGTAATTAAATGCACTCCTGGTGACAGATCTTCGACACTTTTGATCCTAATCTCCATTGTCCGACACACAATAACAGTTCATTTGTGAGCAAATTGAGAAAGTCCCTCATTTTAATTCTTTATTCGATAGATAATCGGCCAATTCACACCAATTTACCCTATAAAAACCCTCGTCGATCGGTTTCCTCTTCACAACCAAGTCGTCGACATGGCTCAGTCTCGTCCCGGAGATCTCTGCTTCAAAAAACGTCTCCAAGATGATCTTCAATGCCCCCTACGATGACAAGCTCTCCTACCGCATCATGGTACCGTACTCCCACCCCCGATCCACCTTGACTCACTTACCGTAGCTACTGTATTATTGAACCTATGGTTGTCCCTCATTCCCTAGACTAGCACAGTACATCCTTGTTACTACAGATCCGTAACACGACCGATGAGGTTCTCTCGTGGAACGTCTATAGCTGGTTCAACATCGTGAAGTTGTGGCCCGTGTACGGCAGCCTCCAGCCGGACCGCTACAGAAAATAATGCACGTCAAAACGTTCAAAAACAGTCACACTCACTTTGCAATCATCACTCTTCAACATCCAATCGAAGCGGGGCAGAATCCCCTTCCCAGGTCAGGGAAGAGCAGCAGGAGAGAGATCGCTATCCGCCTGAAACAATTTAGTTAAATATTTAAATAGCTTTAAATATCTAATGCACCGATAACAGGGTTCATTTGGAAGATTTGATGCTAATCTCCATTGTCCGGCAGATAATACGTGGTCTTTTGTGCGCAAATCGATACAATCTCTCATTTCCCTAGTCCAATCGATGAACAATGCCCAATTTACATCCCCATTTCCGCCTATAAAACCTTCGCCGATCGGTCTCCTCCTCACACCGAGTCAACAATGGGCATATCGTACTCTCTCGACACGTCTCCTCTCCGCCCTCTCGTCATCCAGCCCGCCACCAAGATCGTCTTCAACGCCCCCTACGATGACAAGCACACCTACCCACTGAAGGTACCGAACCCCGCACCCTCAGCTAGCACTGTATTACTAAGCCTACCATAATCTCCCTGGTTCAATACACTTTTTTTACAGTTAACCAATCGGACCAAGGCGACGATAGAATACGGAATCGTCTCGAGCATGGCCAAGCAGGAGGATCCCGTCGTCTTCGGCGTTCTCAAGGCCCTGGAGAGCTCCGTCGTCGCCATCAATAGAGAGGCATTTCAGTACAGCGAGAAGGTACAGTTTGCATGCCCAACCCCCTCCTTCTCTTCCCTCAGGCATACTGTAGTAGTCTACCGTAATCATCGTCTTCCGTTCAGGAGACACGATTCGATCGGCTGTACGTCATCTGGGCGTACAAGCCGAGTGAGGAACAAGACGGCCAAATGCACAACTGGTACGATCAAGTGACGAAGAATGTTTGTACTCTTCCAATTGAGTACAACCCTTGAATAAAGGTGGTTGATGCTCATCCAATCGTCTCATCACATCGCGTTGACAACTGTACCGACAGATCTATGGGTGCTTCTCAGGGTACACAAAAGGGGAGGGGGGGAATCAGTTCGTCATTCTTCTTGCTCTTCTCTTCTTGTCAGTTCTCTTCTCGTTCTCTGCGATCTCCCAATTGCCCCGCCCCCTTTCATTCCCATCAGACAGGAACATTGATATCGCCAAAGACAGGAAGTCGATTCTTGTGTCTTCTCCCTTACCAGATTCACACCCGCTCCTCCAATCGTATGCATCGCTCCAATCGAGTGAGAGGACGAGCCTGAATGAGTCATGTTAGACAGAAATAGAAGAGCACTAGGGAAGAACATAGGGCACTTTTCTAGTTCCGTACTAGGCCCCGCCCCTCCGCCCCCTTTCCCCACACGCCCCTCCCTCATCCCTCCTCCCCCCTCGTCTTTTGCAAGCTTAGAGGAGGAGCGACGGGCGAGAGAGTGCGAGGCTGCGCTCTTCCCCTCTCCCTCTCCCTACTCTCTCTACCCCGTCGCGACTAGCACGCACTCTCTCTATAACCTCCCTACGCTCTCTCCTCTCGCCAATCGGACGGGGCACTGTTCCTCTGCCCGATTGTTTGCCGCTTGTTCGGCATTTTTGGAGTGCCTCCTACCCCCTAAAGGGGTGGATAGGAGGCGGGCTCCACCCCTCCCCTCTATTGAGGGGAAGGGGTGGAGTCAAGGGGGTGTGGCCTAGTACGGAACTAGAAAAGTCCCGAACATAGCAACGAACACTCCTTTCACGCGAGTTTGCTGTTTCCATTCATACTATTTTCAACCTACACACTTTACTCTCCAACATACCGAGAGTCTTTGAGTCGATTCATCCCTATGTGTCTGCCGTAGTCGAGGGCCCGTCCGTCTGAAAACATTTAATTATGTATTTACATAATTTAGCGATTCCATACACCGAAAACAGGGTTCCTCTCACAATTTCGACGCTAATCTCCATTGTCCGACACACAATACGATTTCATTTGTGAGGAAATCCCTCATTTTCATGCTTTATTCGTATTCGATGGATAATCGGCCAATTTACATCTCATTTCACCCTATAAAACCCTCGCCTCGCGGTCTCCTCCTCACAACCAAGTCAACGGCATGGCTCCCCCGCCCACCCCTTCTGGTGAGATAACGCCCGCCGACAAGATCACCTTCTACGCGCCCTTCCACGAAAAGCACGCCTTCCTCATCAAGGTACCGTACCCCCAACCCCCCTCGCCTTCACGACATCCAGTAGATCTGACCGTACCCACTGCAATATCTATGATTGCTCACCACATCGCCCTTTATCCCCATCATCAAACTAGCATAGTGTATCCTTGTTTCTATAGGCAAGCAACAAGTCGGAGTCGCGCGTCAGCTGGAGTGCCTACTCGATGCTGGGTACTGTCCGCCTCTCTCCGGTCTACGGCCGACTGGAACCGGGACAGACGGCCATGATCTTCGTTCACTGCCGCTCCGAGAACCCGAACATTAAGGTACGGTTCGGATCATCATCCCTCTTCTCCTAGACATCCTGTATCCGACACCACTACCACTTTTCACCACTTTTCTTACAATTGGATACAGTAGTTTGTCTCGGGTCTACGACTACTGTTATGCTCCGTTCAGGCAGTCAAGAAGGACACGATCCAGCTCATCTCCGTTCACAACGGAATCCACTTCATCCAGCATTATGAAGTACAGTTTCAGGCTTGAATAAAGGTGGTGCTTGACTCTCAAACCAATTGTCTTATCAAAGATAGTTCAATACTGTGCACCTCAAGATCTATGGGTGAATCATCGTCGTTCGTCGTGCACTTCTCCTCAGTTATCGCCTTGTTCTCTACAATCTCATAGCACAGCCTCTTCCCTCCCAGCCAAAGCACACGTACATTCAGTGGGGGCATCGATTGAATCAAAGGTCCTAAGGCGCCTTTACCTGAACACGTCGCGGTTTCGTGACAATCGACGCGGTGAAGAGGATCTTGCCACCTCCGCCCGGCAACAAACCGCGATTGATCTGTATTTTATAATCTATTTTTATTTTTGAAAAGTGAGCCTCAAGCTGTGGCAACCTTGAAATACAGAATCTTCGTCCTTCAGCACAAATTTAGTGCATACAGGAACTTCCTCACCATATGAGTCCAGTCCAGTAGTGGGTTCATCACAAACGAGAACGGGAGGATTAGAGAGAAGTTCACATGCAAATGTGAGACGACGAGCTTCACCTCCTTAAGGAATGAATGAATGAGGAGAGGGAGAGGGGGAAGGGAGAGGGGAGACGAACCAGATATTCCCTTCTTCACTCCCATTACTCCTATTCGTGTATGTTGACACTTCAATAAACCGAGTTGTCTGAGTACAATGGATACTCTTCTTTCTTCTGATCCAAATACTCGAGGATGAGCCTTTAGTGTATTCATTATAGAAGGGAGGGAATGAGGGGAATGCACCTGGATTGATAGATACTCCCTCACAGTGAGAGTTCCCACGAATAATTCCTCTTGTTGAGCATATGCAGCCAAAGTGGCTTGAATCGAGAGAGATCGCAGTCAAGGGAAGCATCGCCACTCAACAGAACTCCCGGTGTGAACCGTAATCGAGTACCTAAAAATAGTTCATTATATAAATAAAATGAGCTCGAGACATGGTCAAATCCACTCACCAGTCCTGCTTAATCTCCGTCTGTGATATCGTTTAGCAGATTGAGCAGTAGTGTTTTATGCGCTGAAGAAGGTATAATTGTCGCGAAATGCTCAGTAGTCACACCTGCGTACTTCATGTACTTAAGTACTCGGCTACCCGTAAAAAAAGTTCTGATAATTGAAAAAGGTCGGCTCCCAGTAAGAAAATTTTGACTTTTTTGAGCGTTTAGTGCAAAATATGACGGTTTTTGAGAGGAATAGGTCGGCTACCCGTAGATAAAAATTCTAATTATTTGCGGCTACCCGTTCTTATAGGCAGCAAAAATTCCAAGTACATACTTGGCACAGGTATGTCAGTAGTAGGGTGTTGCACGCACCTTTCAGCAATTTCAAAATAATTCATATTCGAAATCAAGATGATTTCCCTCACCAGATACACAACTCATGAGGCACAATTCAAAATTTGGGCATAGCCTTCGGCCGCCCTATCGAAAAATGCCACAGAAAATAATGCACGTCAAAACTTTCAAAAACAGTCACACTCACTTTGCAATCATCACTCTTCAACATCCAATCGAAGCGGGGCAGAATCCCTTCCCCAGAGCAGGGTTGAGCGACAGGAGAGAGGTCGCGATCCGGCTAAAAGCATTTAGTTAAATAGCTTTAAATAGCTTTAAATATCCAGTGCACAGATAACAGGGTTCATCTGACAGATTTGATGATTTGATGCTCCATTGCCCGACAGACAATACGTTGTCATGTGTGAGTAAATTGAGAAAATCCCTCATTTTCATTCTTTATTCGATGGATAATCGGCCAATTTACATCATTTTACCCTATAAAACCCTCGTCTATCGGTCTCCTCCTCACAACCAAGTCGTCGACATGGTTCTCACGGGAGAAATCACTCGTGCACAGACTCTCACCTTCCACGCGCCCTACGACGCTCGCCACGGCTACCTCGTGCAGGTATCTTATTTCCCCCCTCCCCCTCCGACTCCCACTAGACATTACCGTACCTGTATTATCTATGGTTGCTCACCGTATCTCCCCTTATTCTCTTCCGGGGGGAACTCAAGTGAAGCATCGAGGGTCCGATCGCGGGGGGTACACGCCAAAAGTTGGAGGGGTCGCTCCTCGTCACTGCCTTCAAACAAACTAGCCTAGTACATCCTTGTTTCTACAGTAGGGTTGTCAGGGTGAAGCATTCGTCTCTTCATTCCGCATACTCTCTCGCTGGTCAGAGTGGCAGGCAAGAGAGTACGCGAAATGAAGAGACGGATTCTTCAGCCTGACAGCCCTATTTCTACAGCTGCACAACCGTGGACAGGCGGCAGTGCCCTTCTCGTGCGGAAGTCACCACGGCGCCGTCAAGTTCACGCCCGACGAGGGCATCGTCAACCCCGGCACGATTCAGTTCGTCTACGTGACGACAAACATGCCGGCCCACCGCTTGGAGGTATACTTTGATCCCTGCCCCCCCCCTCCTCCCCGAGGCATACAATATAGTCACTCGAGGTCTACCTTAACTGCCTTGTCCTTAACCTTAACCTGTTCTTAATCCTAAATATCTTGCTCTCCGTTCAGGTCCTCCGCGACGTCGACGTGAACGACGAGGCACTCATCTTCATCGGACCCATGCCCGATGGCACAACCGTCACTCAGGTCTACCCCATCAAGTATTAATGAAACGTGTGGCCCGTCCCAACCAATCGTGTTGTCACATCGCGTTGAATACTGTACCTACAGATCTATGGGTGCTTCTCAGAGTACACAAAGAGGGTGGGCACTTCTTTACTTTAGTGCCCAAAGGTAGATAATATCTACTAGATATATTTTTTTCCTCGCTCTTTCGATAGCTCGCTGTCTCATTTCTCACTAACCACAAGTAAAAGCGCGGCGTTTGGGCACTAAAGTATGGAAGTGCCAGAGAGTGAATCAGTCGCCACTCGTCGTCTTTTCTTCTCAGTCTTCGCTTTGTCCTCTGGAACCTCTTCGCCCCCTTACCTCCCAGTCAAAGCTCACGTGAACACAGTATGCGAACCGTTTGAATCAACGGTCATAAGCTCCGCCCCCTTTCACGAAGTCGCTCACTTACCGCCGTTCATTCCCTTCCTCTGATCCACCGTGATGTACACGTCTGTGAGATATCCACGAAGGGGCTGCTTCGCACCATCGATCAGACGATGAGCGAGGGAAGGAGACATCTTAATCGTTATAGACAATCATCGATATCAAGACAACTTATGATAAATAAGATTGAACTCAAAGAATAGAGCAGAAATTGGAGAAGAATGACGATTTCTTCGAAGACCCCGAATTGAGTGGAAGCTTTCCGCTATTTGAAGGCTGCTGAGCTTAATCTGCAATTATATATGAGGGTATTTGTAAAAGATGCAAACACTGACAATTTAGATTTTCTATGAAACTATCTTTCAAGGATTCTGTAGACGATGATCTTAATAACTTTGTTGACAAGAAGCTCCTGTTAGCCTCACATTCAGATGATGTAATCTCCAATTTTTTTCTACGACTCACTGAACAATTGTTTCAACTAAAATTGCACCGAAATTGAGGTTGACTATGAAAATCTAAAAATCGCTTTTTCCTTTACTATTTACCCCAATTTACACAGGCACTCGGTACCAATAATAAAGCAAAAAAACAACAACATTTTGAAATCAGACCTCTCTCCATCTTTTAATATCCTTTGCGAGAGTAAGAAAAGCATCTTCCACATTACGATTCGCTTTAGCGGACGTTTCCATGAACTTCGCAACATAACATACTCGCTTCGTAACATACTCGCCAACTGAAAGTAAAAAATTAGGGTAACAAAAACGTTTCACAAGAAAACATTTGCATATAGTGCAACTGTGCACTAAAATGAACAATTTAACTTGGTAAGAGATAAAAAAATATAAACAACCTGCTGGCTTTTCTCCCGTGAAACTTGTCTCTTATCCTCCATATCGCACTTATTACCGATAATCATTCGCTCGACCTAATTAGAAACAATTACAAAGTATGGTTCTAATTCGATCATAAGTAGTTTAAGAAAACTTACGTCCTGTGACGCGTGTTCCTCGATGTTTCTTATCCAGTTTCTGATGTTTTCAAACGATTTCTCATTGGTGATGTCGTAAACTAGCAAGATTCCCTGAAATGCTAAAATCAAAATGATCCAAATAAAAGAGTACTACCATCGCTCCTCTATAGTATGCGGTAATAATAGTCCTGAAACGTTCTTGGCCAGCGGTATCCCAGAATAGAAGTTTGATCTTTTTCCCGTCTATTTCAACTGATCTGGCCCTGAAATCAATGCCGTAACAAGTAGTTGTGAAATTTCTTGATATTACTGGTTATGTTTTGAAAGCAGTAAAGCTTTCAAACGAAGAAATAGCGAAACAACAAACTATTTCCCTCGGAATAATAGACAACTAGATACAACGAAACAAGGTGAAACATCCTAAGAAGGTTTCACGGTGTCTAGTACCCTCACAAGCTACGCAAAGATGGAAATGCATAGGTGTACGGACGAAATGGTGCGACGAGGGCACATCAATTAAGCTTATTTAGGAAGAAAGGCGGCTGTCAACAAAAATTTGCAAGGTACAAGCACTAAAAAGGGAACTATATAATCAAGATTTGAGATCAATAATCAACTAGCAAGGCTTCCTCGACTAGGAAACTCGAATGAAAAAGACCAAATCGATCAATTATCAAACGGAGGCCTCTATCATCTTCGAAACGTAAGTTTTAGGTGATATGGTACATCACCACAGCCCCGAAATTAGGGTTACACGTACTGAGCTGCGGAAATTGAGCTGTATTTTTATTTGCTAAACACCGTATGCCGTACTTTTCAAAATTCTCGTACTTGAATAAATATTAACGAAATCAATTAATTCAAATTCAAAACACAAAACCATATAAATTTTCCTTAAATTATCACACTTTCTCTCTTTTGCGCATTGTCTCGATGAATGGACACTTCGAAACAATTCAATGGTGAGATGAATGGGGCTACCTCCAGCTTCTCCTGTCATCTCTGTCGATCCGTCCGTGAATCGAAAATCCCATCGAAGGAGCTCCGGTGCATTATTAAATTATCGATTGATCGTTTGCTACCGTACTCATGGCAAGTAGAATACTAACTGGGAAATAGATCCAAAACAACACAACTGCTTGGAATGAGGGCGCAAACCGAGTGAAGAGTGGATACATTTGGTCTACCCATCAGAGTGTACGGTGAAAATGGGGAGGATGGTTACGATATTCATTTTGTCGATACCGTATCTATCTGCGATCGTGAACTGAATGATTTACCTTTCATTGAAGCGAGAGAGATGAAGAACAGACCATTCAAGAAGAGAGAATATGTGAAGAATGAGAAGGAAATGAAGAATGTTTGAAAAGTGCGAACAAAGGAAAGAATGAAATTAAATTGAAATGAAGAGAGATAATTAGATTATGCAGAATGGATAATTCTATTTATGAATTTCATTCCTCTTTCCGCGATGAAAACATCAGTTGTCGATTGCCTACCGTAATCATAAAAATGATGACTGTGTGATCAATGTTCAATTGAATTTCAATCAGAAATCTTAATTTACAGAAAGGACAGGACGGGGACGACGAAGGAAGACGTCTGCGAGAGGCGCCGTTCATCTCTCCTTCTGAATTTAGAGATCAAAAATTAATCAATTTTATGAGATCAATTTTATGTTTTTAAATTCCCAGCATGCATTTAGCAAAGAAAGGTTGAAAACAATCAGTTCACGATTCTGCACGAATACGGTATGAATGGCATCGATCTCTAATCTAATTTCAATATTCATTCCATTGTCTCTCTCTCATTCATCCACCCTCCCCCTCCTTCTCCCTCTCCTTCTTCATCTCTTCGCACCCGCCGCGCAGTCGCCTCCCTCCTCCTCGTCTTAATGGACAACATAAGAGTGATCTTTAGTCTTTTGTCCCGCTATTCATGATCTGATACTAGACTATCAGCTGAACCCCTGACCTTCCTAGTTGCAAATATTTCTGTCGGGTGATTTGTGTTCAAGTTCTGGGTCGTATAATCAAGAGCCCTACACTTCCAATGGGACTGGCCGTTTGGAAGAATAATAATATTCGCTTACCATATTCGGTCCGGTGATGAGGGCGAAGCGAGAGGACGGCGTCAGGTACTGTAATCTTCATCTATCGTACCTCCTGCTACAGTACCCCGCCCACCTACCGTAACTCTCCTGCTTACAGTATCTTGTTCATCTACCGTAACTTTCCTGTGTACAGTATCCCGCCCATCTACCATAACTCCTGACTACAGTATCCCGCCCATCTACAGTAACTCTTCTGCCTACAGTACCCTGTTCATCAATCGTAGCTTTCCTGACAACCGTACCCCGTCTACCGTAATCTCACCGTATCATTGGGCACGACCGGTCTGCCGGGCACGTCCAACAGCGGATATCGACCTGCCTTGATGATGACTGAAGTGCCAAACGAGGGACGGACTGAATGGATCGCTTATCAGCTACCGTACTCCCCAACTACCACCGTTTCTCCACCATTGGCTACCGTATTATCGATCTGTCTTTCCCCTACGGTCATACGGTATCCTACAGCACCCCCTCACCAGTGTCTCTTTCGGTCGCATATACGACGAGGGCGCATAGGAAGTCGAGCGTGGAAAGGGTGTCGATGAGAGTGTAGAGAACCTCGACGTGAGGACGAATCTGAATACTATTTAATTGTGATTTCCAGTGAAACCATTAATAAGAAAAAAGAGATATTCCATGTAAAGCGGAGGAGGATTTTCGGTTTCACATGGTTCATATGTTTTTACGTTTCACCTTTCTACAATCCAGCCTGTGTATTCGTTCTCCAAAACAAATGTAATGTGAATTATTGTAGAAGATAACGTGGATTGATCACGACCAAAGTGGCTCAACCCCTATTCAAAGAATCATGGAACTCAGATTCTACAAGCATCCCTACCATACCCTAACCAACCGTATCTCCCTCATTCTCACCGCATCGATTGCCTCGGAGATGACGTCATCCGACTCGAGCATCACTTCGCACACCGATTGCTCGATTCGATCTGCAAGGAGGATACCGTGTTCAACTGACTATCGTAATTATTGGGTCATATCTACTTTTTAAATTGAATTCGAACAGATTAGTATTTTCGCAGGCAAGCTGATGTTTCAGAAATAATTCAAAGTCGTTCAATACTGGAAAATACAATAGACCGTCGAAATCTGTCTTTTACAATTAGCCTACTCGAAAACTTCACCTAGTGTGATGTTTCAACCTAACAGTGTCTCAACCTGTAAACCTATAGCCGAGTATATTCACTAACGGTAATAAGTGTCCGTTACCTCTGATTAAACTCACCATTAAATCTCATGAGATGTCTACTCGAGAAGGTGAGCGATGCTTTGTTCCTCACGATGTTGATAAAGTTGCCCGGCATCTGAAAATGATAAGATCAAAGATCAAATTGCATCAAAATATGAAAAACAAGTTTTTGATTCGAATTCATCACAAGTGCGTTTTGCGCCCCACAATGTTTTCATATTCAGTGTGCTACCTTGATCTTTGATTCGATGAACTGTGTCAGTCTTAAAACATTATTTACGATACCAGGATGGAGTTAGTTTCACGTTTCACTCGATTCCTATTATCCGATCATTTCACCTCTAGTTGATTCCATCAGCTAACTTAGAACAAAAAAAAAACAATTCCACACTACTCAGCTAATATCACACGTACATTCTAGCATACTAGGGTTATACAGATTAGGTATATACTTTTCAGGTTTTTTTTATCTGATACGTTAGGGTCGAGAAGCAAAAAAACGTATAAAGCAACATACTGGGACTCGATTCGCTTCATGGGTGATCCATAGATAGTGGAAGAGACGAGAGGCCGAGTAGGCCAATTGCACGTTCTGATCGGGTAGGCACTCCTGCAACGAATTGAGAGGATTACGGTATCATTCTACAGTACTCCAGTGGTCATACAACTGTCCTCCAGTTCCCCCGTATTCAACTGGTAAATGCAGCATTCAAACCCAACGACAATCGTAATCCGAATAGTCCAAATGATATATTCCGTATCCTATAGTACTCTCGAACCGATCACAAACTGACATCCAGTTCCCTCGTATCCGAGTGAAGATCCCTTAGTAGTTCCTCATACGCTTGCCTCGCCACATCCAGAGGAGTGCTCAGACCCTTCTGAAGAAGAAATTATTGATGAGAATAAGAAAGATTGAAATAATCATTCGCCTTGAGATATTGGAAATGAATTGAGAACGTGCAGCATTAATCCGATGGGTCACGTTTACCTGTACTGTAACATAAGCATGGGAATAATTCTAGCTGTAAAGAGGAGATTGACAACACACTATTGCGCCAAGCAAGATATTCGCATTACATGAACAACGTGTAATAGGAAATTCGCGGGTCACTGATTTCTATCGCTGCTCATAACTTACAAAAGGAATTCTACGGTTATGGTAAATACGCCTCAGAGCGATCGCTAAATCCAGGATCACGGCCTTACAACCATTATTTGCAGCCCGAAATCACCAGGACGAAAATAGGAGTAGAAACAGGCCTTGATGGCGTATATCTTCTGATTCCTCGCATCCATACTATTCTTCTTTCCATTGAGTGAGAGGACGTCCACGTTGAGAGTATCGTCGAGAATCGAACGAATCTGTTCGATTCGATCGTCCAGAAGCGTCTTAAAGTATCCATTTTGTTTTATTTCGTAGATATAGCAAACAGGAAAGATCAAAGATCAAAGAGGGATGCAACAAACAGGACAGATCAAAGATCAAAGAGGGATGTAACAAACAGGAAAGATCAAAGATCACAATCTTACCTCGGCCTTGTTCGCAATAATGGCGGAGAGGAAATTGGGCATAAGCTGTCGTAGTTTCTCCACCAATTGAAGTGTTTGACGGAGATGAACGAGCTGAAAATGATGAGGATTTAGATCAATTTTTAAATGGTTAACAGACAAATTACATAAAGCATCTTTCTCCGCTGTCTAAAGTTTTCTTATTTGTTGTAAAGAAAGTAAAATGATGGAACTATCATCCAAACGCAGGCACTGGGACCATAGGTTGATGATGCAACAAAAACCCACCCGTAACAATAACTATATTTGGAAAATCACCACCCTTTGTGGTGGAAACGCACTATTATTATTGAGATCTACTAAATAGCAAGCTGATATCGATGAACCTCGTTTCCCTCAATCTTGAGCAAAGTGTGAAAGTCAATTGTGTCAAGTACGCAAAAACGTTTGAACACTGCTCAGTCAACATAAACTAGACCCATACAGCAATTTTCAACTTCGATCAATGCTCAACCAATCCCTACCGTACTCCTACCATACCTGAGTGATTCGATGCTCCGCCTTGACGATCGTTTTCTCTCTGTATTTCTTCACGATCACAGGTAGAATGGAGTCAATCGATTGGGCGCACGCGAGAAGAGAACGACCGCGTTCGAGAAGCTGAGCAACATCATTTATGGAAGACTATAAACCTTCCACGAAAATAAATTTTGCTTTGGTCAACAAGAAACTACTGAAATATTTTCCTGCCACTAGATATACCTTTGTCATGAAACTCATAACAGCAATCGGAAGGAAAATGCAGTCCCAACACTAGTACGTGATTAATGAATGAGAGAGAGAGACATTTTCGGGAATACCGATACCGAATCTATAACCCTAACGTATGATCCTAACCCTAAACTAACTAACCCTAACGTGTGACCAACCGCACAATAATGAAAGGCGCCCGCGCCACAAGGTTTGGCTTCTTCGTGCAACCTCGAGCCTCCTACTGGCACATTTCACTGCTCCACAATTTTCAGTCAACTCAATCTTTTCTCTAGTCTTGCATTGCAATACCGTGCTTGTTGTCCACATTAGACCAACTCGAACCCCCATTTTCGCGATAACCACTCTTCTCCACAGCTGGCATAGCAGTGGACTCCCAGTCTCCCACAGGTTACTCTCTCTCTCTCTCCCACTCACATGAGGTTTATCCAACATTTCCTCGACAGCATCGGCCCTCGCTGCAATCTCCTCCTCGTCCGCCAGTGGCTGTAGCAGAGAGGCACGCAGCAGACGCGCACCTGAATGAGGAATACATCGATTAGACGCATCGCTCTGTATGAGATAGGATATTCAGGTTTATTAGATTACACGGCTGTTGTTGAAGAAGAAAGAAGATATATTTAAATATAAGAAGATCCCTCATTTCCCTCCCAATCCCCTCTCACTCCCTCCCAATCCTCCTTTTGCATCCCACTAATCCAATCACCGACCCCTATATAAGCCCCGAGCCCCTTCACCAAATCGGTGTTGGTTGATGGATAAACTGTGATATGTGGCCTGTTCGAGGGTTTTCGCAGTGCATCCGGAGATCGATACCCCAAGCCGGGGAAACCTAGCTTGTTCAGCTCAACAATATCGCCGATTGATCATGCGGATGCGGGCACCGAAAGAGAAATTTGTAACGCTTTGCGGAGCCCTTCCGGGCTTACATAGGATGGATACAGGATCATTGGAAACTAAAGAGGACCTAACGACTTATCTGCTTCAAGAATACTCGAAATGGAACATGAATCGTTCCATTTGATAAAGCAGCACAAGCATTTGCTCAAGGTAGGCCATCGTTTCAGCGATACCTGTACTGCGGAACTTACGGTTATCACAGATGATTATCAGAAGAAGTCTAATCCAAAGAATCTATTCTCAATTTTACTGTCATACCTGCTCCCGTGAGAGTGCCACTCGCGAGCATCGAGAACATCGTGCGACGGTCCTACAACGAATCAATTCGTGATTACGGTAGTCTAGAGATTACGGTATCTCAACCTCCAGTATACCTTTCCTTTGGCGGCCCTCGTTCGATCGATCACCCGCAGGTTCTCCCACGTCTCCGCGTCTGGAAAATCGAGTTTAATGAGCATAACTTTTTGTGCTTCTTTGTGCTTTTTTGTACTTTTTGTGCTTTGTACACTAGATGCCCTGAATCTTTCTATCTTTAATTATTTTGCATCGCTGTCATTACAAAATTTCCTCCTCTTGCACCAATGTGCCATCTAACTAGATTCGTCTTCTGTTCACAGATTCAATACGCTCATAACATTTACGTCTCACAAATACTGCTCAAGTCCAATTTTTCCTCATCTAAGAAGTATCTGCCGAAAGTACGAATATAATAAATAATACTCCTCAACACCCAATAATACCCTCACTCACCCATATTGCACAGTGCAGCATCCTCGTGGAAGGTTATCCTAATCGAGGAGGACGCGAATAGGAATCCCTCGATGTGTTCTATGTACTTGACGAGCGCAGCGAATGCGGCCAGACACAATTCCCTGATATAGAGCAGAGATCAAAGATCAAAGATCAAGGATCAGATGTGCAGTCAGATAATAAAAATCATCGAGTATTACCTATATTCGAGCTAAACTACTGCCTATTGATTTACACATGTTTTTTTCCCAACCGTGAAACCCGTAACTCACTTGTCCGTCGGATTCTCCAATTTTGAATCGGGATCGCTCCTGGCGCGTAGTGAGCGGTACATATCGTGACCGCGCGCGCCGTCAAAGTATCTGCAATCGACGAACTATATCATAGGCAAGGCCAAGGCAAGGCAAAGAAAATAGGGCTAATTACACACGTATTACATACTTCAGATCAATTGTCTATGATGATCCGTCTCTTCTTCCTCCTCCTCGTCTCTTCTTCCTCTTCTTCCTTCTTCCGTCTTCTTTGCCGCCCACCCGCCCACTGTGTTCCTGACGTTGTCTTCGTTGCCGCCCACCAGCCCACTGAGTTCCTGACGTTGTCTTCTTTGGGGGCGTACTTGCCCCTCCGTTCCTGACGTTGTCTTCTTTGCCGCCCACCCGCCCACTGTGTTCCTGACGTTGTCTTCTTTGGGGGGCGTACTTGCCCCTCCGTTCCTGACGTTGTCTTCTTCGGGGGCGTACTTGCCCCTCCGTTCCTGACGTAGTCTTCTTTGCCGCCCACCCGCCCACTGAGTTCCTGACGTTGTCGTACGTCGAATCAGACTGTACGTCGAATCAGACAGTACGTCGAATCAGACAGTACGTCGCATCAGACAGTACGTCGAATCAGACAGTACGTCGCATCAGACAGTACGTCGCATCAGACAGTACGTCGCATCAGACAGTACGTCGAATCAGACAGTACGTCGCATCAGACAGTACGTCGAATCAGACTGTACGTCGAATCAGACAGTACGTCGCATCAGACTGTACGTCGAATCAGACTGTACGTCGAATCAGACAGTACGTCGCATCAGACTGTACGTCGAATCAGACAGTACGTCGCATCAGACAGTACGTCGAATCAGACAGTACGTCGAATCAGACAGTACGTCGCATCAGACAGTACGTCGCATCAGACTGTACGTCGAATCAGACAGTACGTCGAATCAGACAGTACGTCGAATCAGACAGTACGTCGCATCAGACAGTACGTCGCATCAGACAGTACGTCGAATCAGACTGTACGTCGAATCAGACAGTACGTCGCATCAGACAGTACGTCGAATCAGACAGTACGTCGCATCAGACAGTACGTCGAATCAGACAGTACGTCGCATCAGACAGTACGTCGAATCAGACAGTACGTCGAATCAGACAGTACGTCGCATCAGACAGTACGTCGAATCAGACAGTACGTCGCATCAGACAGTACGTCGCATCAGACAGTACGTCGCATCAGACAGTACGTCGCATCAGACAGTACGTCGCATCAGACAGTACGTCGCATCAGACAGTACGTCGAATCAGACAGTACGTCGCATCAGACAGTACGTCGCATCAGACTGTACGTCGAATCAGACAGTACGTCGCATCAGACTGTACGTCGAATCAGACAGTACGTCGCATCAGACAGTACGTCGAATCAGACAGTACGTCGCATCAGACAGTACGTCGCATCAGACTGTACGTCGAATCAGACAGTACGTCGCATCAGACAGTACGTCGCATCAGACAGTACGTCGCATCAGACAGTACGTCGCATCAGACAGTACGTCGCATCAGACTGTACGTCGAATCAGACAGTACGTCGCATCAGACAGTACGTCGCATCAGACAGTACGTCGCATCAGACTGTACGTCGCATCAGACTGTACGTCGCAGACTGTACGTCGAATCAGACAGTACGTCGAATCAGACAGTACGTCGAATCAGACAGTACGTCGCATCAGACAGTACGTCGCATCAGACTGTACGTCGAATCAGACAGTACGTCGAATCAGACAGTACGTCGAATCAGACAGTACGTCGCATCAGACAGTACGTCGCATCAGACAGTACGTCGAATCAGACTGTACGTCGAATCAGACAGTACGTCGCATCAGACAGTACGTCGAATCAGACAGTACGTCGCATCAGACAGTACGTCGCATCAGACTGTACGTCGCATCAGACTGTACGTCGAATCAGACAGTACGTCGAATCAGACAGTACGTCGAATCAGACAGTACGTCGCATCAGACAGTACGTCGCATCAGACTGTACGTCGAATCAGACAGTACGTCGAATCAGACAGTACGTCGAATCAGACAGTACGTCGCATCAGACAGTACGTCGCATCAGACAGTACGTCGAATCAGACTGTACGTCGAATCAGACAGTACGTCGCATCAGACAGTACGTCGAATCAGACAGTACGTCGCATCAGACAGTACGTCGAATCAGACAGTACGTCGCATCAGACAGTACGTCGAATCAGACAGTACGTCGAATCAGACAGTACGTCGCATCAGACAGTACGTCGAATCAGACAGTACGTCGCATCAGACAGTACGTCGCATCAGACAGTACGTCGCATCAGACAGTACGTCGCATCAGACAGTACGTCGCATCAGACAGTACGTCGAATCAGACAGTACGTCGCATCAGACAGTACGTCGCATCAGACTGTACGTCGAATCAGACAGTACGTCGCATCAGACTGTACGTCGAATCAGACAGTACGTCGCATCAGACAGTACGTCGAATCAGACAGTACGTCGCATCAGACAGTACGTCGCATCAGACTGTACGTCGAATCAGACAGTACGTCGCATCAGACTGTACGTCGAATCAGACAGTACGTCGCATCAGACAGTACGTCGCATCAGACAGTACGTCGCATCAGACAGTACGTCGCATCAGACTGTACGTCGAATCAGACAGTACGTCGCATCAGACAGTACGTCGCATCAGACAGTACGTCGCATCAGACTGTACGTCGCATCAGACTGTACGTCGCAGACTGTACGTCGAATCAGACAGTACGTCGCATCAGACAGTACGTCGCATCAGACAGTACGTCGAATCAGACAGTACGTCGCATCAGACAGTACGTCGAATCAGACAGTACGTCGAATCAGACAGTACGTCGCATCAGACAGTACGTCGAATCAGACAGTACGTCGCATCAGACAGTACGTCGAATCAGACAGTACGTCGCATCAGACTGTACGTCGAATCAGACAGTACGTCGCATCAGACAGTACGTCGAATCAGACAGTACGTCGCATCAGACAGTACGTCGAATCAGACAGTACGTCGAATCAGACAGTACGTCGCATCAGACTGTACGTCGAATCAGACAGTACGTCGCATCAGACAGTACGTCGAATCAGACTGTACGTCGAATCAGACAGTACGTCGCATCAGACTGTACGTCGAATCAGACAGTACGTCGCATCAGACAGTACGTCGCATCAGACAGTACGTCGAATCAGACAGTACGTCGAATCAGACAGTACGTCGCATCAGACAGTACGTCGCATCAGACAGTACGTCGCATCAGACTGTACGTCGAATCAGACAGTACGTCGCATCAGACAGTACGTCGCATCAGACTGTACGTCGAATCAGACAGTACGTCGCATCAGACAGTACGTCGCATCAGACAGTACGTCGAATCAGACAGTACGTCGCATCAGACTGTACGTCGAATCAGACAGTACGTCGCATCAGACAGTACGTCGCATCAGACAGTACGTCGAATCAGACAGTACGTCGCATCAGACAGTACGTCGCATCAGACAGTACGTCGAATCAGACAGTACGTCGCATCAGACAGTACGTCGAATCAGACAGTACGTCGCATCAGACAGTACGTCGCATCAGACAGTACGTCGCATCAGACAGTACGTCGGATTTGTTTGTGATGAGGCCCTCCCACCGACCACCCCCATCACCACCGCTGTTCCTCCTCATGGAATGATGCGTTCATCGGAACATATTCAACATTTCACTAGCGAGAAAATATTGTCTTAAGTTTTACGTAGTATATTTTCACTGGCGATCTTAGGAACACAAAGGAATATAAATAACACGGAATCATGATAAAAAGGCAGAAAATAAAATGAAATGGTAAAATGTCCCATTACAATTCCCAATATCAATGTTAAAAAGATTGAAATGGATTGACTGACAGGACTAGAATGAATTTGTTTGTTCATCGTACTTTCTTCCTATCAAAAGGTTAAGCACTCAGGGAAATCAACGATGAAGTTACAGGAACGAAATTACCTTGTTTAGATGTTCATGAACAATAGTGTCAAAATGCGACCAGTCCGTATTTTTTTTGTTCTTCGTAGGGTCTTCCTATCAATAAGGCTTAACACCTAGGGGTATAGTAGATACAGCGAACCCTCAAGTTACCTGGTTGAATTTGCTTTGCCTTTGCAACGTTTCGATCGTCATTGCTTTTCATTATACTCGAGAGCAGAAAAATAAAGGGAGATTGGAAGAGAGAGGGAGGGAGTGGAGAGCTGTCATACGACTGGTTAGAGAGTATGGAGAGGGGAGAGAGGGGTAGAGAAGATAGGGTGCGAGAGTGAGGGAAAGGGGGAGAGGGGAGGAAGGAAGGGAGAGGGAGAGAGATAGCGAGCAACAACGAAAAGAGTAGGGAGAGGGGGAAGGGAGGAGAGGAGAGGGAGGGGGAGGGGGGGGGGTTCGATATTGGATACGAACTGTTTAAGGGGTGATGATAAGGTATCGATGAAGCGCATTTCCTAATCACTAATAACTTGTAAGGTAGCTTAATTACATAAAACCTCATTGCAGTTAGCATGAAAACTATTAATGCGCGTACACATCCTCAATGTGAAACAATGCGCGATAATTCAGATATTATTATGGAAGATACAACCAGCAGTCAATCGAAACGGAGTGAAATCGAACAGTAAAGACGTTATCGTGAATCATCATAGCACAAGGAAAAAACGGTAACAACATTAACAACGCTTACATCAATCTTACATGGATTATACCACAGATTAAATTTCACAGGAATAAATAAATTTGCAAATCAGCAACAAGATTACAGCTATTCTAGCTTGTAGAATCAAAGATCAAAGATCATCTTTCCATTCTCACTCTTCCTCCTCCTCTTCGTCCCTTTCCATCGAATTTCTCGCTCTTACCACTTCCAGGAATCGAGCACGAATCTGGAAAGATCAAAGATCATGATAGGACCTTTTTGTTTGTTTTCGCCTTGTATGATGAAGTACTATTGCAACAGATCCCGATTGGTGCGTATCATGAACCTTTGCAACCTCAGTCTGCCAAGGAACTTGCAACACCAATGACCAAGGACAGTAACAGAAAAAAAGAATCGCAATACCAGCAGGTATAGCATGAGCAAATGAGAATGATCGAATAATAATAAATATAGCACAGCATATGTATAATTTAACGAAAATTCAGTATCTTCTCGCATCTAAAGGCACCTTGCAACCCCAGTCTGCCTAGGAACTCGAACAAGGCGAACTTTCACGACTCATACCAACCCCCCCCCCCACACACCCGGATAAGCTTATTATTATTATAACCAACATCAACCAAAAACAGGGGTCAAAGATCAAAGATCATCCCCCCTTTCCCTCTCTCACCTGCATCATATTCGTCTTGGTCGTCGCTCCTCGCGGCTGTCGAAGGAGATCACGGAAAGCGTGTGCGCATCTGATTAGGGATGGATTAGTTAGGGCAAGGATACCGAACAAATATTGATTTTATTCTAACCAAGTTAGAAGGACCTACTATTGACAGTGACAGATCTACTGGATTCTATAGAACTTGTGAAACAACCGCGTGTCAGGAACAATATCAATTCACCCGTTCCTCAATGAAATTAGCCCGATTATTGAGGGCATTTGATTATTGATAGTTTGTTTTGTTGATGGAATGGATTCATGATTGGGAGATTGTCTCAATGCCATGAATATTTTATCGTAGCGTGCAGACGGCGGAATCGATAGCAACAGACCTGCTTGGACCTAAAGAACTCGCGAAACATCTCTTTGCACAGATCAGATAGATAATTGATTATTTGTTTAGTTGATTGGATAAAATTATGATTGGATATTGTATAATGATGTAACAATACCTGAGTATTTCTCTTGTCTCCATCATTTCCTCCTCTTGTTCTCTTCTCGTCTTCCATTCCTCATGTAATCTCTGGGCCAATTCCCTTGCTCGAATCAGCATCGAAGAGGGAAGAGCAGCCAGTTCAGCCACTTCGAACCCGTACAGAGGACCTGCAATTACAATATTTAAGTCATGCATGAACATGTAGGCGATTAGCGGCTTCATTCAGACGTCACTATCATTTAGTAACAGCCGAAATCGATCAATGTTTCTCTTATTTCAGCATAAAACTACTAATATTCCAGACAACGCATTTTGATGATTCTAGTTCTTCGTAATGAAATGGAAACAAGTTCGAAGGTCGGTTCATGAGGGTGTCATCATAAAGCGTATATTTACTAAACGAACTATGACATGCTTTGTTTTACACTACATGGAGAACGATGAATCATCACATACGCTCATTGCATGGCAAAGTAGTAACCATGAATATAATTATCACCGGGATCTTTAAATCTTAAATAAAATGTTCTAAACGCATACTAGGATTCAAGAAGTTGGAATTTCGGTTTGTTCTACGTATTCTGGACGAATCAACTATCTCTAGCTTGTCGAAATTACGTAATGAATGAGAAACAGCAACGTACCGAGTGGTACTGCCACATAATGGATTCTCGAATTAGAATTACTGCACTGTTACCTGTTCCACAGTTTCTACTTAACTGCTGATCCTACCACAATTCAGTCATTCCAGAACACGAAGAAAAACCAAACATGAAATCATGTTATCTGGGACTATGACGCTGCACTGCGAATAAAAATTTTAAACTAAAATTCGACCGCCCTTGTCTATTAGACTTCATTGTTAACTCTTACATAGAAGCTATCAGATCTCTACATTCATGATACCTCGCAAATAGTATGCGAATTCTAGTAAAACTTAAAAAAAAGGAACCAGGTGATCGCGCGTCTCACTGTCTCTACTACATCCAAAGATCCCAAATCACACCAATCACTCGAGATTACGTAGAACAACCAACCAAACATTCTTATTCGCTAATGTCTTTCATTCTACCTTTTCAAGCGAGTCACTTGAAGCGACAAATAACTAACCAGCATAGCTTCCTCTGTAGAGAGTGTGGGAGGGATCGAGTACCTCTCCATCGCTCGTTTGACGGACTTGAGGAGCGAAATGGAAACTGCAATTTAATGTACAACACAGTATTTTTCCCGCTCATTGTGAAGTATATATTGAAATATATAAAGATGTTCTTCACTTTCACAAGCGAACATTAATTTCACAATGTATTCCCTCGTCTTTTTTATCACAACTGCTATGAATAGTGTTCCTAATATGTTTATTAACCACGACAAGCCACACGAATGACAACTCTCCGGTATTCCCGACTAATCACAACCACCCGAAACTTGACTCCTCCTGCCCGGTATGCAGAAACCTTTCCATTGAAATACTCGCTCATCTGTTCTTTCTACAGTGGCAAATGCATCTATGATTGCAGCTTTACTATCAGGAACACGATGTTCTTTCCCCTATCAGATATGCCCATTAATTCTCCTTTCCCCTTACTCACTTCTCGACGGCAGCATACGACGCGTCGAGTGTCGCCAGATCGAGGAAGTGGGAGGTGAACACAACGAAACACTGCAAATACGGAATAATGAAAAAATATTGTTTAAAAAATCGTGGACCGGACTACGCATTGTATAAAGGTGAACTTTACCACTCATACAATATTCGCGCACCCTAAATCAACCAGGACAATCATCACTCATTAATCCTTCGTATTTCTTGCCAAAAAATCCGATTGGCAGTATTAGAGGTGTCTGATTTTTTTTTTTGAAGAGTTCCATACGGATATCATCAATTCATGAAAGGGTGCGATCTTGGACTACTCATGAATCTCCAACCCCACCAATCCCCCCTTCTCATTCTCCTATCATCACCTTTCTCTCGATCAACTCCTCGATGACTGCATACGAGATGCCGATTCCCTCCTCCACTGAAGTACCTAAAGAAAATTGAAATTGAGAAACACGGGAGATTACTGTCTCACCCTCTCCGTATCTACATCTTCCCTCACATAAGCTAATTTGTCTCTAGCGTTCTGGATAAAAATCACCTATCAATCAATACTTATCCTTCTACCGTACCCCTCATCTACCGTACACTCCACTCACTCCTTGCCAATTCATCGACCATCACGAGTGTTCGCTCGTCTGCACACGAAAGAATGCCGAGCGTGGAAAGGGTGTCGATGAGAGTGTAGAGAACCTCGACGTGAGGACGAAGTCGAGCGTGGAAAGGGTGTCGATGAGAGTGTAGAGAACCTCGACGTGAGGACGAATCTGAATACTATTTAATTGTGATTTCCAGTGAAACCATTAATAAGAAAAAAGAGATATTCCATGTAAAGCGGAGGAGGATTTTCGGTTTCACATGGTTCATATGTTTTTACGTTTCACCTTTCTACAATCCAGCCTGTGTATTCGTTCTCCAAAACAAATGTAATGTGAATTATTGTAGAAGATAACGTGGATTGATCACGACCAAAGTGGCTCAACCCCTATTCAAAGAATCATGGAACTCAGATTCTACAAGCATCCCTACCATACCCTAACCAACCGTATCTCCCTCATTCTCACCGCATCGATTGCCTCGGAGATGACGTCATCCGACTCGAGCATCACTTCGCACACCGATTGCTCGATTCGATCTGCAAGGAGGATACCGTGTTCAACTGACTATCGTAATTATTGGGTCATATCTACTTTTTTAAATTGAATTCGAACAGATTAGTATTTTCGCAGGCAAGCTGATGTTTCAGAAATAATTCAAAGTCGTTCAATACTGGAAAATACAATAGACCGTCGAAATCTGTCTTTTACAATTAGCCTACTCGAAAACTTCACCTAGTGTGATGTTTCAACCTAACAGTGTCTCAACCTGTAAACCTATAGCCGAGTATATTCACTAACGGTAATAAGTGTCCGTTACCTCTGATTAAACTCACCATTAAATCTCATGAGATGTCTACTCGAGAAGGTGAGCGATGCTTTGTTCCTCACGATGTTGATAAAGTTGCCCGGCATCTGAAAATGATAAGATCAAAGATCAAATTGCATCAAAATATGAAAAACAAGTTTTTGATTCGAATTCATCACAAGTGCGTTTTGCGCCCCACAATGTTTTCATATTCAGTGTGCTACCTTGATCTTTGATTCGATGAACTGTGTCAGTCTTAAAACATTATTTACGATACCAGGATGGAGTTAGTTTCACGTTTCACTCGATTCCTATTATCCGATCATTTCACCTCTAGTTGATTCCATCAGCTAACTTAGAACAAAAAAAAAACAATTCCACACTACTCAGCTAATATCACACGTACATTCTAGCATACTAGGGTTATACAGATTAGGTATATACTTTTCAGGTTTTTTTTATCTGATACGTTAGGGTCGAGAAGCAAAAAAACGTATAAAGCAACATACTGGGACTCGATTCGCTTCATGGGTGATCCATAGATAGTGGAAGAGACGAGAGGCCGAGTAGGCCAATTGCACGTTCTGATCGGGTAGGCACTCCTGCAACGAATTGAGAGGATTACGGTATCATTCTACAGTACTCCAGTGGTCATACAACTGTCCTCCAGTTCCCCCGTATTCAACTGGTAAATGCAGCATTCAAACCCAACGACAATCGTAATCCGAATAGTCCAAATGATATATTCCGTATCCTATAGTACTCTCGAACCGATCACAAACTGACATCCAGTTCCCTCGTATCCGAGTGAAGATCCCTTAGTAGTTCCTCATACGCTTGCCTCGCCACATCCAGAGGAGTGCTCAGACCCTTCTGAAGAAGAAATTATTGATAAGAATAAGAAAGATTGAAATAATCATTCGCCTTGAGATATTGGAAATGAATTGAGAACGTGCAGCATTAATCCGATGGGTCACGTTTACCTGTACTGTAACATAAGCATGGGAATAATTCTAGCTGTAAAGAGGAGATTGACAACACACTATTGCGCCAAGCAAGATATTCGCATTACATGAACAACGTGTAATAGGAAATTCGCGGGTCACTGATTTCTATCGCTGCTCATAACTTAAAAAAGGAATTCTACGGTTATGGTAAATACGCCTCAGAGCGATCGCTAAATCCAGGATCACGGCCTTACAACCATTATTTGCAGCCCGAAATCACCAGGACGAAAATAGGAGTAGAAACAGGCCTTGATGGCGTATATCTTCTGATTTCTCGCATCCATACTATTCTTCTTTCCATTGAGTGAGAGGACGTCCACGTTGAGAGTATCGTCGAGAATCGAACGAATCTGTTCGATTCGATCGTCCAGAAGCGTCTTAAAGTATCCATTTTGTTTTATTTCGTAGATATAGCAAACAGGAAAGATCAAAGATCAAAGAGGGATGCAACAAACAGGACAGATCAAAGATCAAAGAGGGATGTAACAAACAGGAAAGATCAAAGATCACAATCTTACCTCGGCCTTGTTCGCAATAATGGCGGAGAGGAAATTGGGCAGAAGCTGTCGTAGTTTCTCCACCAATTGAAGTGTTTGACGGAGATGAACGAGCTGAAAATGATGAGGATTTAGATCAATTTTTAAATGGTTAACAGACAAATTACATAAAGCATCTTTCTCCGCTGTCTAAAGTTTTCTTATTTGTTGTAAAGAAAGTAAAATGATGGAACTATCATCCAAACGCAGGCACTGGGACCATAGGTTGATGATGCAACAAAAACCCACCCGTAACAATAACTATATTTGGAAAATCACCACCCTTTGTGGTGGAAACGCACTATTATTATTGAGATCTACTAAATAGCAAGCTGATATCGATGAACCTCGTTTCCCTCAATCTTGAGCAAAGTGTGAAAGTCAATTGTGTCAAGTACGCAAAAACGTTTGAACACTGCTCAGTCAACATAAACTAGACCCATACAGCAATTTTCAACTTCGATCAATGCTCAACCAATCCCTACCGTACTCCTACCATACCTGAGTGATTCGATGCTCCGCCTTGACGATCGTTTTCTCTCTGTATTTCTTCACGATCACAGGTAGAATGGAGTCAATCGATTGGGCGCACGCGAGAAGAGAACGACCGCGTTCGAGAAGCTGAGCAACATCATTTATGGAAGACTATAAACCTTCCACGAAAATAAATTTTGCTTTGGTCGACAAGAAACTACTGAAATATTTTCCTGCCACTAGATATACCTTTGTCATGAAACTCATAACAGCAATCGGAAGGAAAATGCAGTCCCAACACTAGTACGTGATTAATGAATGAGAGAGAGAGAGACATTTTCGGGAATACCGATACCGAATCTATAACCCTAACGTATGATCCTAACCCTAAACTAACTAACCCTAACGTGTGACCAACCGCACAATAATGAAAGGCGCCCGCGCCACAAGCTTTGGCTTCTTCGTGCAACCTCGAGCCTCCTACTGGCACATTTCACTGCTCCACAATGTTTCAACTTCAGTCAACTCAATCTTTTCTCTAGTCTTGCATTGCAATACCGTGCTTGTTGTCCACATTAGACCAACTCGAACCCCCATTTTCGCGATAACCACTCTTCTCCACAGCTGGCCTAGCAGTGGACTCCCAGTCTCCCACAGGTTACTCTCTCTCTCTCCCACTCACATGAGGTTTATCCAACATTTCCTCGACAGCATCGGCCCTCGCTGCAATCTCCTCCTCGCCCGCCAGTGGCTGTAGCAGAGAGGCACGCAGCAGACGCGCACCTGAATGAGGAATACATCGATTAGACGCATCGCTCTGTATGAGATAGGATATTCAGGTTTATTAGATTACACGGCTGTTGTTGAAGAAGAAAGAAGATATATTTAAATATAAGAAGATCCCTCATTTCCCTCCCAATCCCCTCTCACTCCCTCCCAATCCTCCTTTTGCATCCCACTAATCCAATCACCGACCCCTATATAAGCCCCGAGCCCCTTCACCAAATCGGTGTTGGTTGATGGATAAACTGTGATATGTGGCCTGTTCGAGGGTTTTCGCAGTGCATCCGGAGATCGATACCCCAAGCCGGGGAAACCTAGCTTGTTCAGCTCAACAATATCGCCGATTGATCATGCGGATGCGGGCACCGAAAGAGAAATTTGTAACGCTTTGCGGAGCCCTTCCGGGCTTACATAGGATGGATACAGGATCATTGGAAACTAAAGAGGACCTAACGACTTATCTGCTTCAAGAATACTCGAAATGGAACATGAATCGTTCCATTTGATAAAGCAGCACAAGCATTTGCTCAAGGTAGGCCATCGTTTCAGCGATACCTGTACTGCGGAACTTACGGTTATCACAGATGATTATCAAAAGAAGTCTAATCCAAAGAATCTATTCTCAATTTTACTGTCATACCTGCTCCCGTGAGAGTGCCACTCGCGAGCATCGAGAACATCGTGCGACGGTCCTACAACGAATCAATTCGTGATTACGGTAGTCTAGAGATTACGGTATCTCAACCTACAGTATACCTTTCCTTTGGCGGCCCTCGTTCGATCGATCACCCGCAGGTTCTCCCACGTCTCCGCGTCTGGAAAATCGAGTTTAATGAGCATAACTTTTTGTGCTTCTTTGTGCTTTTTTGTACTTTTTGTGCTTTGTACACTAGATGCCCTGAATCTTTCTATCTTTAATTATTTTGCATCGCTGTCATTACAAAATTTCCTCCTCTTGCACCAATGTGCCATCTAACTAGATTCGTCTTCTGTTCACAGATTCAATACGCTCATAACATTTACGTCTCACAAATACTGCTCAAGTCCAATTTTTCCTCATCTAAGAAGTATCTGCCGAAAGTACGAATATAATAAATAATACTCCTCAACACCCAATAATACCCTCACTCACCCATATTGCACAGTGCAGCATCCTCGTGGAAGGTTATCCTAATCGAGGAGGACGCGAATAGGAATCCCTCGATGTGTTCTATGTACTTGACGAGCGCAGCGAATGCGGCCAGACACAATTCCCTGATATAGAGCAGAGATCAAAGATCAAAGATCAAGGATCAGATGTGCAGTCAGATAATAAAAATCATCGAGTATTACCTATATTCGAGCTAAACTACTGCCTATTGATTTACACATGTTTTTTCCCAACCGTGAAACCCGTAACTCACTTGTCCGTCGGATTCTCCAATTTTGAATCGGGATCGCTCCTGGCGCGTAGTGAGCGGTACATATCGTGACCGCGCGCGCCGTCAAAGTATCTGCAATCGACGAACTATATCATAGGCAAGGCCAAGGCAAGGCAAAGAAAATAGGGCTAATTACACACGTATTACATACTTCAGATCAATTGTCTATGATGATCCGTCTCTTCTTCCTCCTCCTCGTCTCTTCTTCCTCTTCTTCCTTCTTCCGTCTTCTTTGCCGCCCACCCGCCCACTGTGTTCCTGACGTTGTCTTCGTTGCCGCCCACCAGCCCACTGAGTTCCTGACGTTGTCTTCTTTGGGGGCGTACTTGCCCCTCCGTTCCTGACGTTGTCTTCTTTGCCGCCCACCCGCCCACTGTGTTCCTGACGTTGTCTTCTTCGGGGGCGTACTTGCCCCTCCGTTCCTGACGTAGTCTTCTTTGCCGCCCACCCGCCCACTGAGTTCCTGACGTTGTCGTACGTCGAATCAGACAGTACGTCGCATCAGACAGTACGTCGAATCAGACAGTACGTCGCATCAGACAGTACGTCGCATCAGACAGTACGTCGCATCAGACAGTACGTCGAATCAGACAGTACGTCGCATCAGACAGTACGTCGAATCAGACTGTACGTCGAATCAGACAGTACGTCGCATCAGACTGTACGTCGAATCAGACAGTACGTCGCATCAGACTGTACGTCGAATCAGACAGTACGTCGCATCAGACAGTACGTCGCATCAGACAGTACGTCGCATCAGACAGTACGTCGCATCAGACAGTACGTCGCATCAGACAGTACGTCGCATCAGACAGTACGTCGCATCAGACAGTACGTCGAATCAGACAGTACGTCGCATCAGACAGTACGTCGCATCAGACTGTACGTCGAATCAGACAGTACGTCGCATCAGACAGTACGTCGAATCAGACAGTACGTCGAATCAGACAGTACGTCGCATCAGACAGTACGTCGAATCAGACAGTACGTCGCATCAGACAGTACGTCGCATCAGACTGTACGTCGAATCAGACAGTACGTCGCATCAGACAGTACGTCGCATCAGACAGTACGTCGCATCAGACAGTACGTCGCATCAGACAGTACGTCGCATCAGACTGTACGTCGAATCAGACAGTACGTCGCAGACTGTACGTCGAATCAGACAGTACGTCGCATCAGACAGTACGTCGCATCAGACAGTACGTCGAATCAGACAGTACGTCGAATCAGACAGTACGTCGAATCAGACAGTACGTCGCATCAGACAGTACGTCGCATCAGACAGTACGTCGAATCAGACAGTACGTCGCATCAGACAGTACGTCGAATCAGACAGTACGTCGAATCAGACAGTACGTCGCATCAGACAGTACGTCGCATCAGACTGTACGTCGAATCAGACAGTACGTCGCATCAGACAGTACGTCGCATCAGACAGTACGTCGAATCAGACAGTACGTCGAATCAGACAGTACGTCGAATCAGACAGTACGTCGAATCAGACAGTACGTCGCATCAGACAGTACGTCGCATCAGACAGTACGTCGAATCAGACAGTACGTCGCATCAGACAGTACGTCGAATCAGACAGTACGTCGCATCAGACAGTACTTCGCATTTGTTTGTGATGAGGCCCTCCCACCGACCACCCCCATCACCACCGCTGTTCCTCCTCATGGAATGATGCGTTCATCGGAACATATTCAACATTTCACTAGCGAGAAAATATTGTCTTAAGTTTTACGTAGTATATTTTCACTGACGATCTTAGGAACACAAAGGAATATAAATAACACGGAATCGTGATAAAAAGGCAGAAAATAAAATGAAATGGTAAAATGTCCCATTACAATTCCCAATATCAATGTTAAAAAGATTGAAATGGATTGACTGACAGGACTAGAATGAATTTGTTTGTTCATCGTACTTTCTTCCTATCAAAAGGTTAAGCACTCAGGGAAATCAACGATGAAGTTACAGGAACGAAATTACCTTATTTAGATGTTCATGAACAATAGTGTCAAAATGCGACCAGTCCGTATTTTCTTGTTCTTCGTAGGGTCTTCCTATCAATAAGGCTTAACACCTAGGGGTATAGTAGATACAGCGAACCCTCAAGTTACCTGGTTGAATTTGCTTTGCCTTTGCAACGTTTCGATCGTCATTGCTTTTCATTATACTCGAGAGCAGAAAAATAAAGGGAGATTGGAAGAGAGAGGGAGGGAGTGGAGAGCTGTCATACGACTGGTTAGAGAGTATGGAGAGGGGAGAGAGGGGTAGAGAAGACAGGGTGCGAGAGTGAGGGAAAGGGGGAGAGGGAAGGAAGGAAGGGAGAGGGAGAGAGATAGCGAGCAACAACGAAAAGAGTAGGGAGAGGGGGAAGGGAGGAGAGGAGAGGGAGGGGGAGAGGGGGGTTCGATATTGGATACGAACTGTTTAAGGGGTGATGATAAGGTATCGATGAAGCGCATTTCCTAATCACTAATAACTTGTAAGGTAGCTTAATTACATAAAACCTCATTGCAGTTAGCATGAAAACTATTAATGCGCGTACACATCCTCAATGTGAAACAATGCGCGATAATTCAGATATTATTATGGAAGATACAACCTGCAGTCAATCGAAACGGAGTGAAATCGAACAGTAAAGACGTTATCGTGAATCATCATAGCACAAGGAAAAAACGGTAACAACATTAACAACGCTTACAGCAATCTTACATGGATTATACCACAGATTAAATTTCACAGGAATAAATAAATTTGCAAATCAGCAACAAGATTACAGCTATTCTAGCTTGTAGAATCAAAGATCAAAGATCATCTTTCCATTCTCACTCTTCCTCCTCCTCTTCGTCCCTTTCCATCGAATTTCTAGCTCTTACCACTTCCAGGAATCGAGCACGAATCTGGAAAGATCAAAGATCATGATAGGACCTTTTTGTTTGTTTTCGCCTTGTATGATGAAGTACTATTGCAACAGATCCCGATTGGTGCGTATCATGAACCTTTGCAACCTCAGTCTGCCAAGGAACTTGCAACACCAATGACCAAGGACAGTAACAGAAAAAAAGAATCGCAATACCAGCAGGTATAGCATGAGCAAATGAGAATGATCGAATAATAATAAATATAGCACAGCATATGTATAATTTAACGAAAATTCAGTATCTTCTCGCATCTAAAGGCACCTTGCAACCCCAGTCTGCCTAGGAACTCGAACAAGGCGAACTTTCACGACTCATACCAACCCCCCCCCCACACACCCGGATAAGCTTATTATTATTATAACCAACATCAACCAAAAACAGGGGTCAAAGATCAAAGATCATCCCCCTTTCCCTCTCTCACCTGCATCATATTCGTCTTGGTCGTCGCTCCTCGCGGCTGTCGAAGGAGATCACGGAAAGCGTGTGCGCATCTGATTAGGGATCGATTAGTTAGGGCAAGGATACCGAACAAATATTGATTTTATTCTAACCAAGTTAGAAGGACCTACTATTGACAGTGACAGATCTACTGGATTCTATAGAACTTGTGAAACAACCGCGTGTCAGGAACAATATCAATTCACCCGTTCCTCAATGAAATTAGCCCGATTATTGAGGGCATTTGATTATTGATAGTTTGTTTTGTTGATGGAATGGATTCATGATTGGGAGATTGTCTCAATGCCATGAATATTTTATCGTAGCGTGCAGACGGCGGAATCGATAGCAACAGACCTGCTTGGACCTAAAGAACTCGCGAAACATCTCTTTGCACAGATCAGATAGATAATTGATTATTTGTTTAGTTGATTGGATAAAATTATGATTGGATATTGTATAATGATGTAACAATACCTGAGTATTTCTCTTGTCTCCATCATTTCCTCCTCTTGTTCTCTTCTCGTCTTCCATTCCTCATGTAATCTCTGGGCCAATTCCCTTGCTCGAATCAGCATCGAAGAGGGAAGAGCAGCCAGTTCAGCCACTTCGAACCCGTACAGAGGACCTGCAATTACAATATTTAAGTCATGCATGAACATGTAGGCGATTAGCGGCTTCATTCAGACGTCACTATCATTTAGTAACAGCCGAAATCGATCAATGTTTCTCTTATTTCAGCATAAAACTACTAATATTCCAGACAACGCATTTTGATGATTCTAGTTCTTCGTAATGAAATGGAAACAAGTTCGAAGGTCGGTTCATGAGGGTGTCATCATAAAGCGTATATTTACTAAACGAACTATGACATGCTTTGTTTTACACTACATGGAGAACGATGAATCATCACATACGCTCATTGCATGGCAAAGTAGTAACCATGAATATAATTATCACCGGGATCTTTAAATCTTAAATAAAATGTTCTAAACGCATACTAGGATTCAAGAAGTTGGAATTTCGGTTTGTTCTACGTATTCTGGACGAATCAACTATCTCTAGCTTGTCGAAATTACGTAATGAATGAGAAACAGCAACGTACCGAGTGGTACTGCCACATAATGGATTCTCGAATTAGAATTACTGCACTGTTACCTGTTCCACAGTTTCTACTTAACTGCTGATCCTACCACAATTCAGTCATTCCAGAACACGAAGAAAAACCAAACATGAAATCATGTTATCTGGGACTATGACGCTGCACTGCGAATAAAAATTTTAAACTAAAATTCGACCGCCCTTGTCTATTAGACTTCATTGTTAACTCTTACATAGAAGCTATCAGATCTCTACATTCATGATACCTCGCAAATAGTATGCGAATTCTAGTAAAACTTAAAAAAAAGGAACCAGGTGATCGCGCGTCTCACTGTCTCTACTACATCCAAAGATCCCAAATCACACCAATCACTCGAGATTACGTAGAACAACCAACCAAACATTCTTATTCGCTAATGTCTTTCATTCTACCTTTTCAAGCGAGTCACTTGAAGCGACAAATAACTAACCAGCATAGCTTCCTCTGTAGAGAGTGTGGGAGGGATCGAGTACCTCTCCATCGCTCGTTTGACGGACTTGAGGAGCGAAATGGAAACTGCAATTTAATGTACAACACAGTATTTTTCCCGCTCATTGTGAAGTATATATTGAAATATATAAAGATGTTCTTCACTTTCACAAGCGAACATTAATTTCACAATGTATTCCCTCGTCTTTTTTATCACAACTGCTATGAATAGTGTTCCTAATATGTTTATTAACCACGACAAGCCACACGAATGACAACTCTCCGGTATTCCCGACTAATCACAACCACCCGAAACTTGACTCCTCCTGCCCGGTCTGCAGAAACCTTTCCATTGAAATACTCGCTCATCTGTTCTTTCTACAGTGGCAAATGCCACTGTCATGTATCTATGATTGCAGCTTTACTATCAGGAATACGATGTTCTTTCCCCTATCAGATATGCCCATTAATTCTCCTTTCCCCTTACTCACTTCTCGACGGCAGCATACGACGCGTCGAGTGTCGCCAGATCGAGGAAGTGGGAGGTGAACACAACGAAACACTGCAAATACGGAATAATGAAAAAAATATTGTTTAAAAAATCGTGGACCGGACTACGCATTGTATAAAGGTGAACTTTACCACTCATACAATATTCGCGCACCCTAAATCAACCAGGACAATCATCACTCATTAATCCCTCGTATTTCTTGCCAAAAAATCCGATTGGCAGTATTAGAGGTGTCTGATTTTTTTTTTGAAGAGTTCCATACGGATATCATCAATTCATGAAAGGGTGCGATCTTGGACTACTCATGAATCTCCAACCCCACCAATCCCCCCTTCTCATTCTCCTATCATCACCTTTCTCTCGATCAACTCCTCTATGACTGCATACGAGATGCCGATTCCCTCCTCCACTGAAGTACCTAAAGAAAATTGAAATTGAGAAACACGGGAGATTACTGTCTCACCCTCTCCGTATCTACATCTTCCCTCACATAAGCTAATTTGTCTCTAGCGTTCTGGATAAAAATCACCTATCAATCAATACTTATCCTTCTACCGTACCCCTCATCTACCGTACACTCCACTCACTCCTTGCCAATTCATCGACCATCACGAGTGTTCGCTCGTCTGCACACGAAAGAATGCCCGCTATTCCCACCATTTCCGCAGCGAACGAAGAGAGATTCTCAGCCAGTGTATCGTTCTGACCAACCTGTGAAGAGGCCAATTATCGATTGACACGGTTTGTGCAGAATGGGACATTAAGGGAGAGATGGAGGTGTTAACCCGTGCAACGTTACACGATTAGGTGAAAGTTATCGATACCCAGTTATGAGGGATTTTTAATGGTTTTTTAAATGATAGGACTATCACATAGCGAATCTCATAGCTTTCTCATCATTAACTCGTGCAACCTGACATCAATAGGTGTCGGCGGCTTTCGATAGCCCCCCCCCCTCCTACCGTACCCTGGATGAGATCCTCTTGAATATGGGCAGACAAGCTGCTTCCGCCGGCACAAATGATCCGATTTGAGCGAGAAGACACAGGGAGCCCACTTGACGAGTGTACGTTGATTTGCCCGCCTAAATGTCTGTTTATTGTTTTAACATTCAAAAATCAGGCGGAAGGTGTGTATTTTTTCAACCAACAGATCACTTCATCACTTCCGAATTCTCCATCCGAACTAGACTATCAGCTGAACCCCTGACCTTCCTAGTTGCAAATATTTCTGTCGGGTGATTTGTGTTCAAGTTCTGGGTCGTATAATCAAGAGCCCTACACTTCCAATGGGACTGGCCGTTTGGAAGAATAATAATATTCGCTTACCATATTCGGTCCGGTGATGAGGGCGAAGCGAGAGGACGGCGTCAGGTACTGTAATCTTCATCTATCGTACCTCCTGCTACAGTACCCCGCCCACCTACCGTAACTCTCCTGCCTACAGTATCTTGTTCATCTACCGTAACTTTCCTGTGTACAGTATCCCGCCCATCTACCATAACTCCTGACTACAGTATCCCGCCCATCTACAGTAACTCTTCTGCCTACAGTACCCTGTTCATCAATCGTAGCTTTCCTGACTACCGTACCCCGTCTACCGTAATCTCACCGTATCCTTGGGCACGACCGGTCTGCCGGGCACGTCCAACAGCGGATATCGACCTGCCTTGATGATGACTGAAGTGCCAAACGAGGGACGGACTGAATGGATCGCTTGTCAGCTACCGTACTCCCCAACTACCACCGTTTCTCCACCATTGGCTACCGTATTATCGATCTGTCTTTCCCCTACGGTCATACGGTATCCTACAGCACCCCCTCACCAGTGTCTCTTTCGGTCGCATATACGACGAGGGCGCATAGGAAGTCGAGCGTGGAAAGGGTGTCGATGAGAGTGTAGAGAACCTCGACGTGAGGACGAATCTGAATACTATTTACAATTAATTGTGATTTCCAGTGAAACCATTAATAAGAAAAAAAGAGATATTCCATGTAAAGCGGAGGAGGATTTTCGGTTTCACATGGTTCATATGTTTTTACGTTTCACCTTTCTACAATCCAGCCTGTGTATTCGTTCTCCAAAACAAATGTAATGTGAATTATTGTAGAAGATAACATGGATTGATCACGACCAAAGTGGCTCAACCCCTATTCAAAGAATCATGGAACTCAGATTTTACAAGCATCCCTACCATACCCTAACCAACCGTATCTCCCTCATTCTCACCGCATCGATTGCCTCGGAGATGACGTCATCCGACTCGAGCATCACTTCGCACACCGATTGCTCGATTCGATCTGCAAGGAGGATACCGTGTTCAACTGACTATCGTAATTATTGGGTCATATCTACTTTTTAAATTGAATTCGAACAGATTAGTATTTTCGCAGGCAAGCTGATGTTTCAGAAATAATTCAAAGTCGTTCAATACTGGAAAATACAATAGACCGTCGAAATCTGTCTTTTACAATTAGCCTACTCGAAAACTTCACCTAGTGTGATGTTTCAACCTAACAGTGTCTCAACCTGTAAACCTATAGCCGAGTATATTCACTAACGGTAATAAGTGTCCGTTACCTCTGATTAAACTCACCATTAAATCTCATGAGATGTCTACTCGAGAAGGTGAGCGATGCTTTGTTCCTCACGATGTTGATAAAGTTGCCCGGCATCTGAAAATGATAAGATCAAAGATCAAATTGCATCAAAATATGAAAAACAAGTTTTTGATTCGAATTCATCACAAGTGCGTTTTGCGCCCCACAATGTTTTCATATTCAGTGTGCTACCTTGATCTTTGATTCGATGAACTGTGTCAGTCTTAAAACATTATTTACGATACCAGGATGGAGTTAGTTTCACTTTTCACTCGATTCCTATTATCCGATCATTTCACCTCTAGTTGATTCCATCAGCTAACTTAGAACAAAAAAAAACAATTCCACACTACTCAGCTAATATCACACGTACATTCTAGCATACTAGGGTTATACAGATTAGGTATATACTTTTCAGGTTTTTTTTTATCTGATACGTTAGGGTCGAGAAGCAAAAAAACGTATAAAGCAACATACTGGGACTCGATTCGCTTCATGGGTGATCCATAGATAGTGGAAGAGACGAGAGGCCGAGTAGGCCAATTGCACGTTCTGATCGGGTAGGCACTCCTGCAACGAATTGAGAGGATTACGGTATCATTCTACAGTACTCCAGTGGTCATACAACTGTCCTCCAGTTCCCCCGTATTCAACTGGTAAATGCAGCATTCAAACCCAACGACAATCGTAATCCGAATAGTCCAAATGATATATTCCGTATCCTATAGTACTCTCGAACCGATCACAAACTGACATCCAGTTCCCTCGTATCCGAGTGAAGATCCCTTAGTAGTTCCTCATACGCTTGCCTCGCCACATCCAGAGGAGTGCTCAGACCCTTCTGAAGAAGAAATTATTGATAAGAATAAGAAAGATTGAAATAATCATTCGCCTTGAGATATTGGAAATGAATTGAGAACGTGCAGCATTAATCCGATGGGTCACGTTTACCTGTACTGTAACATAAGCATGGGAATAATTCTAGCTGTAAAGAGGAGATTGACAACACACTATTGCGCCAAGCAAGATATTCGCATTACATGAACAACGTGTAATAGGAAATTCGCGGGTCACTGATTTCTATCGCTGCTCATAACTTACAAAAGGAATTCTACGGTTATGGTAAATACGCCTCAGAGCGATCGCTAAATCCAGGATCACGGCCTTACAACCATTATTTGCAGCCCGAAATCACCAGGACGAAAATAGGAGTAGAAACAGGCCTTGATGGCGTATATCTTCTGATTTCTCGCATCCATACTATTCTTCTTTCCATTGAGTGAGAGGACGTCCACGTTGAGAGTATCGTCGAGAATCGAACGAATCTGTTCGATTCGATCGTCCAGAAGCGTCTTAAAGTATCCATTTTGTTTTATTTCGTAGATATAGCAAACAGGAAAGATCAAAGATCAAAGAGGGATGCAACAAACAGGACAGATCAAAGATCAAAGAGGGATGTAACAAACAGGAAAGATCAAAGATCACAATCTTACCTCGGCCTTGTTCGCAATAATGGCGGAGAGGAAATTGGGCAGAAGCTGTCGTAGTTTCTCCACCAATTGAAGTGTTTGACGGAGATGAACGAGCTGAAAATGATGAGGATTTAGATCAATTTTTAAATGGTTAACAGACAAATTACATAAAGCATCTTTCTCCGCTGTCTAAAGTTTTCTTATTTGTTGTAAAGAAAGTAAAATGATGGAACTATCATCCAAACGCAGGCACTGGGACCATAGGTTGATGATGCAACAAAAACCCACCCGTAACAATAACTATATTTGGAAAATCACCACCCTTTGTGGTGGAAACGCACTATTATTATTGAGATCTACTAAATAGCAAGCTGATATCGATGAACCTCGTTTCCCTCAATCTTGAGCAAAGTGTGAAAGTCAATTGTGTCAAGTACGCAAAAACGTTTGAACACTGCTCAGTCAACATAAACTAGACCCATACAGCAATTTTCAACTTCGATCAATGCTCAACCAATCCCTACCGTACTCCTACCATACCTGAGTGATTCGATGCTCCGCCTTGACGATCGTTTTCTCTCTGTATTTCTTCACGATCACAGGTAGAATGGAGTCAATCGATTGGGCGCACGCGAGAAGAGAACGACCGCGTTCGAGAAGCTGAGCAACATCATTTATGGAAGACTATAAACCTTCCACGAAAATAAATTTTGCTTTGGTCGACAAGAAACTACTGAAATATTTTCCTGCCACTAGATATACCTTTGTCATGAAACTCATAACAGCAATCGGAAGGAAAATGCAGTCCCAACACTAGTACGTGATTAATGAATGAGAGAGAGAGAGACATTTTCGGGAATACCGATACCGAATCTATAACCCTAACGTATGATCCTAACCCTAAACTAACTAACCCTAACGTGTGACCAACCGCACAATAATGAAAGGCGCCCGCGCCACAAGCTTTGGCTTCTTCGTGCAACCTCGAGCCTCCTACTGGCACATTTCACTGCTCCACAATGTTTCAACTTCAGTCAACTCAATCTTTTCTCTAGTCTTGCATTGCAATACCGTGCTTGTTGTCCACATTAGACCAACTCGAACCCCCATTTTCGCGATAACCACTCTTCTCCACAGCTGGCCTAGCAGTGGACTCCCAGTCTCCCACAGGTTACTCTCTCTCTCTCCCACTCACATGAGGTTTATCCAACATTTCCTCGACAGCATCGGCCCTCGCTGCAATCTCCTCCTCGCCCGCCAGTGGCTGTAGCAGAGAGGCACGCAGCAGACGCGCACCTGAATGAGGAATACATCGATTAGACGCATCGCTCTGTATGAGATAGGATATTCAGGTTTATTAGATTACACGGCTGTTGTTGAAGAAGAAAGAAGATATATTTAAATATAAGAAGATCCCTCATTTCCCTCCCAATCCCCTCTCACTCCCTCCCAATCCTCCTTTTGCATCCCACTAATCCAATCACCGACCCCTATATAAGCCCCGAGCCCCTTCACCAAATCGGTGTTGGTTGATGGATAAACTGTGATATGTGGCCTGTTCGAGGGTTTTCGCAGTGCATCCGGAGATCGATACCCCAAGCCGGGGAAACCTAGCTTGTTCAGCTCAACAATATCGCCGATTGATCATGCGGATGCGGGCACCGAAAGAGAAATTTGTAACGCTTTGCGGAGCCCTTCCGGGCTTACATAGGATGGATACAGGATCATTGGAAACTAAAGAGGACCTAACGACTTATCTGCTTCAAGAATACTCGAAATGGAACATGAATCGTTCCATTTGATAAAGCAGCACAAGCATTTGCTCAAGGTAGGCCATCGTTTCAGCGATACCTGTACTGCGGAACTTACGGTTATCACAGATGATTATCAAAAGAAGTCTAATCCAAAGAATATATTCTCAATTTTACTGTCATACCTGCTCCCGTGAGAGTGCCACCCGCGAGCATCGAGAACATCGTGCGACGGTCCTACAACGAATCAATTCGTGATTACGGTAGTCTAGAGATTACGGTATCTCAACCTACAGTATACCTTTCCTTTGGCGGCCCTCGTTCGATCGATCACCCGCAGGTTCTCCCACGTCTCCGCGTCTGGAAAATCGAGTTTAATGAGCATAACTTTTTGTGCTTCTTTGTGCTTTTTTGTACTTTTTGTGCTTTGTACACTAGATGCCCTGAATCTTTCTATCTTTAATTATTTTGCATCGCTGTCATTACAAAATTTCCTCCTCTTGCACCAATGTGCCATCTAACTAGATTCGTCTTCTGTTCACAGATTCAATACGCTCATAACATTTACGTCTCACAAATACTGCTCAAGTCCAATTTTTCCTCATCTAAGAAGTATCTGCCGAAAGTACGAATATAATAAATAATACTCCTCAACACCCAATAATACCCTCACTCACCCATATTGCACAGTGCAGCATCCTCGTGGAAGGTTATCCTAATCGAGGAGGACGCGAATAGGAATCCCTCGATGTGTTCTATGTACTTGACGAGCGCAGCGAATGCGGCCAGACACAATTCCCTGATATAGAGCAGAGATCAAAGATCAAAGATCAAGGATCAGATGTGCAGTCAGATAATAAAAATCATCGAGTATTACCTATATTCGAGCTAAACTACTGCCTATTGATTTACACATGTTTTTTCCCAACCGTGAAACCCGTAACTCACTTGTCCGTCGGATTCTCCAATTTTGAATCGGGATCGCTCCTGGCGCGTAGTGAGCGGTACATATCGTGACCGCGCGCGCCGTCAAAGTATCTGCAATCGACGAACTATATCATAGGCAAGGCCAAGGCAAGGCAAAGAAAATAGGGCTAATTACACACGTATTACATACTTCAGATCAATTGTCTATGATGATCCGTCTCTTCTTCCTCCTCCTCGTCTCTTCTTCCTCTTCTTCCTTCTTCCGTCTTCTTTGCCGCCCACCCGCCCACTGTGTTCCTGACGTTGTCTTCGTTGCCGCCCACCAGCCCACTGAGTTCCTGACGTTGTCTTCTTTGGGGGCGTACTTGCCCCTCCGTTCCTGACGTTGTCTTCTTTGCCGCCCACCCGCCCACTGTGTTCCTGACGTTGTCTTCTTCGGGGGCGTACTTGCCCCTCCGTTCCTGACGTAGTCTTCTTTGCCGCCCACCCGCCCACTGAGTTCCTGACGTTGTCGTACGTCGAATCAGACAGTACGTCGCATCAGACAGTACGTCGAATCAGACAGTACGTCGCATCAGACAGTACGTCGCATCAGACAGTACGTCGCATCAGACAGTACGTCGAATCAGACAGTACGTCGCATCAGACAGTACGTCGAATCAGACTGTACGTCGAATCAGACAGTACGTCGCATCAGACTGTACGTCGAATCAGACAGTACGTCGCATCAGACTGTACGTCGAATCAGACAGTACGTCGCATCAGACAGTACGTCGCATCAGACAGTACGTCGCATCAGACAGTACGTCGCATCAGACAGTACGCCGCATCAGACAGTACGTCGCATCAGACAGTACGTCGAATCAGACAGTACGTCGCATCAGACAGTACGTCGCATCAGACTGTACGTCGAATCAGACAGTACGTCGCATCAGACAGTACGTCGAATCAGACAGTACGTCGAATCAGACAGTACGTCGCATCAGACAGTACGTCGAATCAGACAGTACGTCGCATCAGACAGTACGTCGCATCAGACTGTACGTCGAATCAGACAGTACGTCGCATCAGACAGTACGTCGCATCAGACAGTACGTCGCATCAGACAGTACGTCGCATCAGACAGTACGTCGCATCAGACTGTACGTCGAATCAGACAGTACGTCGCAGACTGTACGTCGAATCAGACAGTACGTCGCATCAGACAGTACGTCGCATCAGACAGTACGTCGAATCAGACAGTACGTCGAATCAGACAGTACGTCGAATCAGACAGTACGTCGCATCAGACAGTACGTCGCATCAGACAGTACGTCGAATCAGACAGTACGTCGCATCAGACAGTACGTCGAATCAGACAGTACGTCGAATCAGACAGTACGTCGCATCAGACAGTACGTCGCATCAGACTGTACGTCGAATCAGACAGTACGTCGCATCAGACAGTACGTCGCATCAGACAGTACGTCGAATCAGACAGTACGTCGAATCAGACAGTACGTCGAATCAGACAGTACGTCGAATCAGACAGTACGTCGCATCAGACAGTACGTCGCATCAGACAGTACGTCGAATCAGACAGTACGTCGCATCAGACAGTACGTCGAATCAGACAGTACGTCGCATCAGACAGTACTTCGCATTTGTTTGTGATGAGGCCCTCCCACCGACCACCCCCATCACCACCGCTGTTCCTCCTCATGGAATGATGCGTTCATCGGAACATATTCAACATTTCACTAGCGAGAAAATATTGTCTTAAGTTTTACGTAGTATATTTTCACTGACGATCTTAGGAACACAAAGGAATATAAATAACACGGAATCGTGATAAAAAGGCAGAAAATAAAATGAAATGGTAAAATGTCCCATTACAATTCCCAATATCAATGTTAAAAAGATTGAAATGGATTGACTGACAGGACTAGAATGAATTTGTTTGTTCATCGTACTTTCTTCCTATCAAAAGGTTAAGCACTCAGGGAAATCAACGATGAAGTTACAGGAACGAAATTACCTTATTTAGATGTTCATGAACAATAGTGTCAAAATGCGACCAGTCCGTATTTTCTTGTTCTTCGTAGGGTCTTCCTATCAATAAGGCTTAACACCTAGGGGTATAGTAGATACAGCGAACCCTCAAGTTACCTGGTTGAATTTGCTTTGCCTTTGCAACGTTTCGATCGTCATTGCTTTTCATTATACTCGAGAGCAGAAAAATAAAGGGAGATTGGAAGAGAGAGGGAGGGAGTGGAGAGCTGTCATACGACTGGTTAGAGAGTATGGAGAGGGGAGAGAGGGGTAGAGAAGACAGGGTGCGAGAGTGAGGGAAAGGGGGAGAGGGAAGGAAGGAAGGAAGGGAGAGGGAGAGAGATAGCGAGCAACAACGAAAAGAGTAGGGAGAGGGGGAAGGGAGGAGAGGAGAGGGAGGGGGAGAGGGGGGTTCGATATTGGATACGAACTGTTTAAGGGGTGATGATAAGGTATCGATGAAGCGCATTTCCTAATCACTAATAACTTGTAAGGTAGCTTAATTACATAAAACCTCATTGCAGTTAGCATGAAAACTATTAATGCGCGTACACATCCTCAATGTGAAACAATGCGCGATAATTCAGATATTATTATGGAAGATACAACCTGCAGTCAATCGAAACGGAGTGAAATCGAACAGTAAAGACGTTATCGTGAATCATCATAGCACAAGGAAAAAACGGTAACAACATTAACAACGCTTACAGCAATCTTACATGGATTATACCACAGATTAAATTTCACAGGAATAAATAAATTTGCAAATCAGCAACAAGATTACAGCTATTCTAGCTTGTAGAATCAAAGATCAAAGATCATCTTTCCATTCTCACTCTTCCTCCTCCTCTTCGTCCCTTTCCATCGAATTTCTAGCTCTTACCACTTCCAGGAATCGAGCACGAATCTGGAAAGATCAAAGATCATGATAGGACCTTTTTGTTTGTTTTCGCCTTGTATGATGAAGTACTATTGCAACAGATCCCGATTGGTGCGTATCATGAACCTTTGCAACCTCAGTCTGCCAAGGAACTTGCAACACCAATGACCAAGGACAGTAACAGAAAAAAAGAATCGCAATACCAGCAGGTATAGCATGAGCAAATGAGAATGATCGAATAATAATAAATATAGCACAGCATATGTATAATTTAACGAAAATTCAGTATCTTCTCGCATCTAAAGGCACCTTGCAACCCCAGTCTGCCTAGGAACTCGAACAAGGCGAACTTTCACGACTCATACCAACCCCCCCCCCCACACACCCGGATAAGCTTATTATTATTATAACCAACATCAACCAAAAACAGGGGTCAAAGATCAAAGATCATCCCCCCTTTCCCTCTCTCACCTGCATCATATTCGTCTTGGTCGTCGCTCCTCGCGGCTGTCGAAGGAGATCACGGAAAGCGTGTGCGCATCTGATTAGGGATCGATTAGTTAGGGCAAGGATACCGAACAAATATTGATTTTATTCTAACCAAGTTAGAAGGACCTACTATTGACAGTGACAGATCTACTGGATTCTATAGAACTTGTGAAACAACCGCGTGTCAGGAACAATATCAATTCACCCGTTCCTCAATGAAATTAGCCCGATTATTGAGGGCATTTGATTATTGATAGTTTGTTTTGTTGATGGAATGGATTCATGATTGGGAGATTGTCTCAATGCCATGAATATTTTATCGTAGCGTGCAGACGGCGGAATCGATAGCAACAGACCTGCTTGGACCTAAAGAACTCGCGAAACATCTCTTTGCACAGATCAGATAGATAATTGATTATTTGTTTAGTTGATTGGATAAAATTATGATTGGATATTGTATAATGATGTAACAATACCTGAGTATTTCTCTTGTCTCCATCATTTCCTCCTCTTGTTCTCTTCTCGTCTTCCATTCCTCATGTAATCTCTGGGCCAATTCCCTTGCTCGAATCAGCATCGAAGAGGGAAGAGCAGCCAGTTCAGCCACTTCGAACCCGTACAGAGGACCTGCAATTACAATATTTAAGTCATGCATGAACATGTAGGCGATTAGCGGCTTCATTCAGACGTCACTATCATTTAGTAACAGCCGAAATCGATCAATGTTTCTCTTATTTCAGCATAAAACTACTAATATTCCAGACAACGCATTTTGATGATTCTAGTTCTTCGTAATGAAATGGAAACAAGTTCGAAGGTCGGTTCATGAGGGTGTCATCATAAAGCGTATATTTACTAAACGAACTATGACATGCTTTGTTTTACACTACATGGAGAACGATGAATCATCACATACGCTCATTGCATGGCAAAGTAGTAACCATGAATATAATTATCACCGGGATCTTTAAATCTTAAATAAAATGTTCTAAACGCATACTAGGATTCAAGAAGTTGGAATTTCGGTTTGTTCTACGTATTCTGGACGAATCAACTATCTCTAGCTTGTCGAAATTACGTAATGAATGAGAAACAGCAAAGTACCGAATGGTACTGCCACATAATGGATTCTCGAATTAGAATTACCGCACTGTTACCTGTTCCACAGTTTCTACTTAACTGCTGATCCTACCACAATTCAGTCATTCCAGAACACGAAGAAAAACCAAACATGAAATCATGTTATCTGGGACTATGACGCTGCACTGCGAATAAAAATTTTAAACTAAAATTCGACCGCCCTTGTCTATTAGACTTCATTGTTAACTCTTACACAGAAGCTATCAGATCTCTACATTCATGATACCTCGCAAATAGTATGCGAATTCTAGTAAAACTTAAAAAAAGGAACCAGGTGATCGCGCGTCTCACTGTCTCTACTACATCCAAAGATCCCAAATCACACCAATCACTCGAGATTACGTAGAACAACCAACCAAACATTCTTATTCGCTAATGTCTTTCATTCTACCTTTTCAAGCGAGTCACTTGAAGCGACAAATAACTAACCAGCATAGCTTCCTCTGTAGAGAGTGTGGGAGGGATCGAGTACCTCTCCATCGCTCGTTTGACGGACTTGAGGAGCGAAATGGAAACTGCAATTTAATGTACAACACAGTATTTTTCCCGCTCATTGTGAAGTATATATTGAAATATATAAAGATGTTCTTCACTTTCACAAGCGAACATTAATTTCACAATGTATTCCCTCGTCTTTTTTATCACAACTGCTATGAATAGTGTTCCTAATATGTTTATTAACCACGACAAGCCACACGAATGACAACTCTCCGGTATTCCCGACTAATCACAACCACCCGAAACTTGACTCCTCCTGCCCGGTCTGCAGAAACCTTTCCATTGAAATACTCGCTCATCTGTTCTTTCTACAGTGGCAAATGCCACTGTCATGTATCTATGATTGCAGCTTTACTATCAGGAACACGATGTTCTTTCCCCTATCAGATATGCCCATTAATTCTCCTTTCCCCTTACTCACTTCTCGACGGCAGCATACGACGCGTCGAGTGTCGCCAGATCGAGGAAGTGGGAGGTGAACACAACGAAACACTGCAAATACGGAATAATGAAAAAATATTGTTTAAAAAATCGTGGACCGGACTACGCATTGTATAAAGGTGAACTTTACCACTCATACAATATTCGCGCACCCTAAATCAACCAGGACAATCATCACTCATTAATCCCTCGTATTTCTTGCCAAAAAATCCGATTGGCAGTATTAGAGGTGTCTGATTTTTTTTTTTGAAGAGTTCCATACGGATATCATCAATTCATGAAAGGGTGCGATCTTGGACTACTCATGAATCTCCAACCCCACCAATCCCCCCTTCTCATTCTCCTATCATCACCTTTCTCTCGATCAACTCCTCTATGACTGCATACGAGATGCCGATTCCCTCCTCCACTGAAGTACCTAAAGAAAATTGAAATTGAGAAACACGGGAGATTACTGTCTCACCCTCTCCGTATCTACATCTTCCCTCACATAAGCTAATTTGTCTCTAGCGTTCTGGATAAAAATCACCTATCAATCAATACTTATCCTTCTACCGTACCCCTCATCTACCGTACACTCCACTCACTCCTTGCCAATTCATCGACCATCACGAGTGTTCGCTCGTCTGCACACGAAAGAATGCCCGCTATTCCCACCATTTCCGCAGCGAACGAAGAGAGATTCTCAGCCAGTGTATCGTTCTGACCAACCTGTGAAGAGGCCAATTATCGATTGACACGGTTTGTGCAGAATGCAGTGTTCGAAAAGTCATGTCAAAAGCATTTTGCCGTCGGGCACCTCGACCTGTTTTTCGGGCACCTCGACCTATTTTTTCGGGCACCTCGACCCTAAAAAAATTGAAAATAATTTTGGCCGCCTATATACTTTACTAGCATTGTGTAATAATGAATACGTTCATCTAAAACCTATCGGATCATATCGGATCATATGCCACATTCGTTATATTGGCTTGTATCGATTTTGACATGTGATCTGACATGACCAATTTTTGTGAAACTTTGAATGTACGTAGTTAATTTATTTTTGAATTTTATACCATGCGGCAGATTGAATCGAACGTCTGGCAGTCTCTACTTTTTTTTGAAAAAAAAAATTAACCATATAGTCAAGAAATGGCTGAGAAAGGCACCTCGACTCACTTGACATGTGCAATTTTAGCGCCAACGAAAAATTAAAAGGTTTTGATTACGGTAGTTTTCGCAACGGAGAGATGCTAGAGCACTTGAAATTCAACTTTTCGGGTACTATTTCGGGCACCTCACCTAATTTTTTCCCGACCTCGTCGGGCACCTCATGTCAGTTTTGACATACTTTTCGAACACTGGCAGAATGGGACATTAAGGGAGAGATGGAGGTGTTAACCCGTGCAACGTTACACGATTAGGTGAAAGTTATCGATACCCAGTTATGAGGGATTTTTTAATGGTTTTTTAAATGATAGGACTATCACATAGCGAATCTCATAGCTTTCTCATCATTAACTCGTGCAACCTGACATCAATAGGTGTCGGCGGCTTTCGATAGCCCCCCCCCTCCTACCGTACCCTGGATGAGATCCTCTTGAATATGGGCAGACAAGCTGCTTCCGCCGGCACAAATGATCCGATTTGAGCGAGAAGACACAGGGAGCCCACTTGACGAGTGTACGTTGATTTGCCCGCCTAAATGTCTGTTTATTGTTTTAACATTCAAAAATCAGGCGGAAGGTGTGTATTTTTTCAACCAACAGATCACTTCATCACTTCCGAATTCTCCATCCGAACTAGACTATCAGCTGAACCCCTGACCTTCCTAGTTGCAAATATTTCTGTCGGGTGATTTGTGTTCAAGTTCTGGGTCGTATAATCAAGAGCCCTACACTTCCAATGGGACTGGCCGTTTGGAAGAATAATAATATTCGCTTACCATATTCGGTCCGGTGATGAGGGCGAAGCGAAAGGACGGCGTCAGGTACTGTAATCTTCATCTATCGTACCTCCTGCTACAGTACCCCGCCCACCTACCGTAACTCTCCTGCCTACAGTATCTTGTTCATCTACCGTAACTTTCCTGTGTACAGTATCCCGCCCATCTACCATAACTCCTGACTACAGTATCCCGCCCATCTACAGTAACTCTTCTGCCTACAGTACCCTGTTCATCAATCGTAGCTTTCCTGACTACCGTACCCGTCTACCGTAATCTCACCGTATCATTGGGCACGACCGGTCTGCCGGGCACGTCCAACAGCGGATATCGACCTGCCTTGATGATGACTGAAGTGCCAAACGAGGGACGGACTGAATGGATCGCTTGTCAGCTACCGTACTCCCCAACTACCACCGTTTCTCCACCATTGGCTACCGTATTATCGATCTGTCTTTCCCCTACGGTCATACGGTATCCTACAGCACCCCCTCACCAGTGTCTCTTTCGGTCGCATATACGACGAGGGCGCATAGGAAGTCGAGCGTGGAAAGGGTGTCGATGAGAGTGTAGAGAACCTCGACGTGAGGACGAATCTGAATACTATTTAATTGTGATTTCCAGTGAAACCATTAATAAGAAAAAAGAGATATTCCATGTAAAGCGGAGGAGGATTTTCGGTTTCACATGGTTCATATGTTTTTACGTTTCACCTTTCTACAATCCAGTCTGTGTATTCGTTCTCCAAAACAAATGTAATGTGAATTATTGTAGAAGATAACGTGGATTGATCACGACCAAAGTGGCTCAACCCCTATTCAAAGAATCATGGAACTCAGATTTTACAAGCATCCCTACCATACCCTAACCAACCGTATCTCCCTCATTCTCACCGCATCGATTGCCTCGGAGATGACGTCATCCGACTCGAGCATCACTTCGCACACCGATTGCTCGATTCGATCTGCAAGGAGGATACCGTGTTCAACTGACTATCGTAATTATTGGGTCATATCTACTTTTTTAAATTGAATTCGAACAGATTAGTATTTTCGCAGGCAAGCTGATGTTTCAGAAATAATTCAAAGTCGTTCAATACTGGAAAATACAATAGACCGTCGAAATCTGTCTTTTACAATTAGCCTACTCGAAAACTTCACCTAGTGTGATGTTTCAACCTAACAGTGTCTCAACCTGTAAACCTATAGCCGAGTATATTCACTAACGGTAATAAGTGTCCGTTACCTCTGATTAAACTCACCATTAAATCTCATGAGATGTCTACTCGAGAAGGTGAGCGATGCTTTGTTCCTCACGATGTTGATAAAGTTGCCCGGCATCTGAAAATGATAAGATCAAAGATCAAATTGCATCAAAATATGAAAAACAAGTTTTTGATTCGAATTCATCACAAGTGCGTTTTGCGCCCCACAATGTTTTCATATTCAGTGTGCTACCTTGATCTTTGATTCGATGAACTGTGTCAGTCTTAAAACATTATTTACGATACCAGGATGGAGTTAGTTTCACGTTTCACTCGATTCCTATTATCCGATCATTTCACCTCTAGTTGATTCCATCAGCTAACTTAGAACAAAAAAAAAACAATTCCACACTACTCAGCTAATATCACACGTACATTCTAGCATACTAGGGTTATACAGATTAGGTATATACTTTTCAGGTTTTTTTTATCTGATACGTTAGGGTCGAGAAGCAAAAAAACGTATAAAGCAACATACTGGGACTCGATTCGCTTCATGGGTGATCCATAGATAGTGGAAGAGACGAGAGGCCGAGTAGGCCAATTGCACGTTCTGATCGGGTAGGCACTCCTGCAACGAATTGAGAGGATTACGGTATCATTCTACAGTACTCCAGTGGTCATACAACTGTCCTCCAGTTCCCCCGTATTCAACTGGTAAATGCAGCATTCAAACCCAACGACAATCGTAATCCGAATAGTCCAAATGATATATTCCGTATCCTATAGTACTCTCGAACCGATCACAAACTGACATCCAGTTCCCTCGTATCCGAGTGAAGATCCCTTAGTAGTTCCTCATACGCTTGCCTCGCCACATCCAGAGGAGTGCTCAGACCCTTCTGAAGAAGAAATTATTGATAAGAATAAGAAAGATTGAAATAATCATTCGCCTTGAGATATTGGAAATGAATTGAGAACGTGCAGCATTAATCCGATGGGTCACGTTTACCTGTACTGTAACATAAGCATGGGAATAATTCTAGCTGTAAAGAGGAGATTGACAACACACTATTGCGCCAAGCAAGATATTCGCATTACATGAACAACGTGTAATAGGAAATTCGCGGGTCACTGATTTCTATCGCTGCTCATAACTTAAAAAAGGAATTCTACGGTTATGGTAAATACGCCTCAGAGCGATCGCTAAATCCAGGATCACGGCCTTACAACCATTATTTGCAGCCCGAAATCACCAGGACGAAAATAGGAGTAGAAACAGGCCTTGATGGCGTATATCTTCTGATTTCTCGCATCCATACTATTCTTCTTTCCATTGAGTGAGAGGACGTCCACGTTGAGAGTATCGTCGAGAATCGAACGAATCTGTTCGATTCGATCGTCCAGAAGCGTCTTAAAGTATCCATTTTGTTTTATTTCGTAGATATAGCAAACAGGAAAGATCAAAGATCAAAGAGGGATGCAACAAACAGGACAGATCAAAGATCAAAGAGGGATGTAACAAACAGGAAAGATCAAAGATCACAATCTTACCTCGGCCTTGTTCGCAATAATGGCGGAGAGGAAATTGGGCAGAAGCTGTCGTAGTTTCTCCACCAATTGAAGTGTTTGACGGAGATGAACGAGCTGAAAATGATGAGGATTTAGATCAATTTTTAAATGGTTAACAGACAAATTACATAAAGCATCTTTCTCCGCTGTCTAAAGTTTTCTTATTTGTTGTAAAGAAAGTAAAATGATGGAACTATCATCCAAACGCAGGCACTGGGACCATAGGTTGATGATGCAACAAAAACCCACCCGTAACAATAACTATATTTGGAAAATCACCACCCTTTGTGGTGGAAACGCACTATTATTATTGAGATCTACTAAATAGCAAGCTGATATCGATGAACCTCGTTTCCCTCAATCTTGAGCAAAGTGTGAAAGTCAATTGTGTCAAGTACGCAAAAACGTTTGAACACTGCTCAGTCAACATAAACTAGACCCATACAGCAATTTTCAACTTCGATCAATGCTCAACCAATCCCTACCGTACTCCTACCATACCTGAGTGATTCGATGCTCCGCCTTGACGATCGTTTTCTCTCTGTATTTCTTCACGATCACAGGTAGAATGGAGTCAATCGATTGGGCGCACGCGAGAAGAGAACGACCGCGTTCGAGAAGCTGAGCAACATCATTTATGGAAGACTATAAACCTTCCACGAAAATAAATTTTGCTTTGGTCGACAAGAAACTACTGAAATATTTTCCTGCCACTAGATATACCTTTGTCATGAAACTCATAACAGCAATCGGAAGGAAAATGCAGTCCCAACACTAGTACGTGATTAATGAATGAGAGAGAGAGAGACATTTTCGGGAATACCGATACCGAATCTATAACCCTAACGTATGATCCTAACCCTAAACTAACTAACCCTAACGTGTGACCAACCGCACAATAATGAAAGGCGCCCGCGCCACAAGCTTTGGCTTCTTCGTGCAACCTCGAGCCTCCTACTGGCACATTTCACTGCTCCACAATGTTTCAACTTCAGTCAACTCAATCTTTTCTCTAGTCTTGCATTGCAATACCGTGCTTGTTGTCCACATTAGACCAACTCGAACCCCCATTTTCGCGATAACCACTCTTCTCCACAGCTGGCCTAGCAGTGGACTCCCAGTCTCCCACAGGTTACTCTCTCTCTCTCCCACTCACATGAGGTTTATCCAACATTTCCTCGACAGCATCGGCCCTCGCTGCAATCTCCTCCTCGCCCGCCAGTGGCTGTAGCAGAGAGGCACGCAGCAGACGCGCACCTGAATGAGGAATACATCGATTAGACGCATCGCTCTGTATGAGATAGGATATTCAGGTTTATTAGATTACACGGCTGTTGTTGAAGAAGAAAGAAGATATATTTAAATATAAGAAGATCCCTCATTTCCCTCCCAATCCCCTCTCACTCCCTCCCAATCCTCCTTTTGCATCCCACTAATCCAATCACCGACCCCTATATAAGCCCCGAGCCCCTTCACCAAATCGGTGTTGGTTGATGGATAAACTGTGATATGTGGCCTGTTCGAGGGTTTTCGCAGTGCATCCGGAGATCGATACCCCAAGCCGGGGAAACCTAGCTTGTTCAGCTCAACAATATCGCCGATTGATCATGCGGATGCGGGCACCGAAAGAGAAATTTGTAACGCTTTGCGGAGCCCTTCCGGGCTTACATAGGATGGATACAGGATCATTGGAAACTAAAGAGGACCTAACGACTTATCTGCTTCAAGAATACTCGAAATGGAACATGAATCGTTCCATTTGATAAAGCAGCACAAGCATTTGCTCAAGGTAGGCCATCGTTTCAGCGATACCTGTACTGCGGAACTTACGGTTATCACAGATGATTATCAAAAGAAGTCTAATCCAAAGAATCTATTCTCAATTTTACTGTCATACCTGCTCCCGTGAGAGTGCCACTCGCGAGCATCGAGAACATCGTGCGACGGTCCTACAACGAATCAATTCGTGATTACGGTAGTCTAGAGATTACGGTATCTCAACCTACAGTATACCTTTCCTTTGGCGGCCCTCGTTCGATCGATCACCCGCAGGTTCTCCCACGTCTCCGCGTCTGGAAAATCGAGTTTAATGAGCATAACTTTTTGTGCTTCTTTGTGCTTTTTTGTACTTTTTGTGCTTTGTACACTAGATGCCCTGAATCTTTCTATCTTTAATTATTTTGCATCGCTGTCATTACAAAATTTCCTCCTCTTGCACCAATGTGCCATCTAACTAGATTCGTCTTCTGTTCACAGATTCAATACGCTCATAACATTTACGTCTCACAAATACTGCTCAAGTCCAATTTTTCCTCATCTAAGAAGTATCTGCCGAAAGTACGAATATAATAAATAATACTCCTCAACACCCAATAATACCCTCACTCACCCATATTGCACAGTGCAGCATCCTCGTGGAAGGTTATCCTAATCGAGGAGGACGCGAATAGGAATCCCTCGATGTGTTCTATGTACTTGACGAGCGCAGCGAATGCGGCCAGACACAATTCCCTGATATAGAGCAGAGATCAAAGATCAAAGATCAAGGATCAGATGTGCAGTCAGATAATAAAAATCATCGAGTATTACCTATATTCGAGCTAAACTACTGCCTATTGATTTACACATGTTTTTTCCCAACCGTGAAACCCGTAACTCACTTGTCCGTCGGATTCTCCAATTTTGAATCGGGATCGCTCCTGGCGCGTAGTGAGCGGTACATATCGTGACCGCGCGCGCCGTCAAAGTATCTGCAATCGACGAACTATATCATAGGCAAGGCCAAGGCAAGGCAAAGAAAATAGGGCTAATTACACACGTATTACATACTTCAGATCAATTGTCTATGATGATCCGTCTCTTCTTCCTCCTCCTCGTCTCTTCTTCCTCTTCTTCCTTCTTCCGTCTTCTTTGCCGCCCACCCGCCCACTGTGTTCCTGACGTTGTCTTCGTTGCCGCCCACCAGCCCACTGAGTTCCTGACGTTGTCTTCTTTGGGGGCGTACTTGCCCCTCCGTTCCTGACGTTGTCTTCTTTGCCGCCCACCCGCCCACTGTGTTCCTGACGTTGTCTTCTTCGGGGGCGTACTTGCCCCTCCGTTCCTGACGTAGTCTTCTTTGCCGCCCACCCGCCCACTGAGTTCCTGACGTTGTCGTACGTCGAATCAGACAGTACGTCGCATCAGACAGTACGTCGAATCAGACAGTACGTCGCATCAGACAGTACGTCGCATCAGACAGTACGTCGCATCAGACAGTACGTCGAATCAGACAGTACGTCGCATCAGACAGTACGTCGAATCAGACTGTACGTCGAATCAGACAGTACGTCGCATCAGACTGTACGTCGAATCAGACAGTACGTCGCATCAGACTGTACGTCGAATCAGACAGTACGTCGCATCAGACAGTACGTCGCATCAGACAGTACGTCGCATCAGACAGTACGTCGCATCAGACAGTACGTCGCATCAGACAGTACGTCGCATCAGACAGTACGTCGCATCAGACAGTACGTCGAATCAGACAGTACGTCGCATCAGACAGTACGTCGCATCAGACTGTACGTCGAATCAGACAGTACGTCGCATCAGACAGTACGTCGAATCAGACAGTACGTCGAATCAGACAGTACGTCGCATCAGACAGTACGTCGAATCAGACAGTACGTCGCATCAGACAGTACGTCGCATCAGACTGTACGTCGAATCAGACAGTACGTCGCATCAGACAGTACGTCGCATCAGACAGTACGTCGCATCAGACAGTACGTCGCATCAGACAGTACGTCGCATCAGACTGTACGTCGAATCAGACAGTACGTCGCAGACTGTACGTCGAATCAGACAGTACGTCGCATCAGACAGTACGTCGCATCAGACAGTACGTCGAATCAGACAGTACGTCGAATCAGACAGTACGTCGAATCAGACAGTACGTCGCATCAGACAGTACGTCGCATCAGACAGTACGTCGAATCAGACAGTACGTCGCATCAGACAGTACGTCGAATCAGACAGTACGTCGAATCAGACAGTACGTCGCATCAGACAGTACGTCGCATCAGACTGTACGTCGAATCAGACAGTACGTCGCATCAGACAGTACGTCGCATCAGACAGTACGTCGAATCAGACAGTACGTCGAATCAGACAGTACGTCGAATCAGACAGTACGTCGAATCAGACAGTACGTCGCATCAGACAGTACGTCGCATCAGACAGTACGTCGAATCAGACAGTACGTCGCATCAGACAGTACGTCGAATCAGACAGTACGTCGCATCAGACAGTACTTCGCATTTGTTTGTGATGAGGCCCTCCCACCGACCACCCCCATCACCACCGCTGTTCCTCCTCATGGAATGATGCGTTCATCGGAACATATTCAACATTTCACTAGCGAGAAAATATTGTCTTAAGTTTTACGTAGTATATTTTCACTGACGATCTTAGGAACACAAAGGAATATAAATAACACGGAATCGTGATAAAAAGGCAGAAAATAAAATGAAATGGTAAAATGTCCCATTACAATTCCCAATATCAATGTTAAAAAGATTGAAATGGATTGACTGACAGGACTAGAATGAATTTGTTTGTTCATCGTACTTTCTTCCTATCAAAAGGTTAAGCACTCAGGGAAATCAACGATGAAGTTACAGGAACGAAATTACCTTATTTAGATGTTCATGAACAATAGTGTCAAAATGCGACCAGTCCGTATTTTCTTGTTCTTCGTAGGGTCTTCCTATCAATAAGGCTTAACACCTAGGGGTATAGTAGATACAGCGAACCCTCAAGTTACCTGGTTGAATTTGCTTTGCCTTTGCAACGTTTCGATCGTCATTGCTTTTCATTATACTCGAGAGCAGAAAAATAAAGGGAGATTGGAAGAGAGAGGGAGGGAGTGGAGAGCTGTCATACGACTGGTTAGAGAGTATGGAGAGGGGAGAGAGGGGTAGAGAAGACAGGGTGCGAGAGTGAGGGAAAGGGGGAGAGGGAAGGAAGGAAGGGAGAGGGAGAGAGATAGCGAGCAACAACGAAAAGAGTAGGGAGAGGGGGAAGGGAGGAGAGGAGAGGGAGGGGGAGAGGGGGGTTCGATATTGGATACGAACTGTTTAAGGGGTGATGATAAGGTATCGATGAAGCGCATTTCCTAATCACTAATAACTTGTAAGGTAGCTTAATTACATAAAACCTCATTGCAGTTAGCATGAAAACTATTAATGCGCGTACACATCCTCAATGTGAAACAATGCGCGATAATTCAGATATTATTATGGAAGATACAACCTGCAGTCAATCGAAACGGAGTGAAATCGAACAGTAAAGACGTTATCGTGAATCATCATAGCACAAGGAAAAAACGGTAACAACATTAACAACGCTTACAGCAATCTTACATGGATTATACCACAGATTAAATTTCACAGGAATAAATAAATTTGCAAATCAGCAACAAGATTACAGCTATTCTAGCTTGTAGAATCAAAGATCAAAGATCATCTTTCCATTCTCACTCTTCCTCCTCCTCTTCGTCCCTTTCCATCGAATTTCTAGCTCTTACCACTTCCAGGAATCGAGCACGAATCTGGAAAGATCAAAGATCATGATAGGACCTTTTTGTTTGTTTTCGCCTTGTATGATGAAGTACTATTGCAACAGATCCCGATTGGTGCGTATCATGAACCTTTGCAACCTCAGTCTGCCAAGGAACTTGCAACACCAATGACCAAGGACAGTAACAGAAAAAAAGAATCGCAATACCAGCAGGTATAGCATGAGCAAATGAGAATGATCGAATAATAATAAATATAGCACAGCATATGTATAATTTAACGAAAATTCAGTATCTTCTCGCATCTAAAGGCACCTTGCAACCCCAGTCTGCCTAGGAACTCGAACAAGGCGAACTTTCACGACTCATACCAACCCCCCCCCCACACACCCGGATAAGCTTATTATTATTATAACCAACATCAACCAAAAACAGGGGTCAAAGATCAAAGATCATCCCCCCTTTCCCTCTCTCACCTGCATCATATTCGTCTTGGTCGTCGCTCCTCGCGGCTGTCGAAGGAGATCACGGAAAGCGTGTGCGCATCTGATTAGGGATCGATTAGTTAGGGCAAGGATACCGAACAAATATTGATTTTATTCTAACCAAGTTAGAAGGACCTACTATTGACAGTGACAGATCTACTGGATTCTATAGAACTTGTGAAACAACCGCGTGTCAGGAACAATATCAATTCACCCGTTCCTCAATGAAATTAGCCCGATTATTGAGGGCATTTGATTATTGATAGTTTGTTTTGTTGATGGAATGGATTCATGATTGGGAGATTGTCTCAATGCCATGAATATTTTATCGTAGCGTGCAGACGGCGGAATCGATAGCAACAGACCTGCTTGGACCTAAAGAACTCGCGAAACATCTCTTTGCACAGATCAGATAGATAATTGATTATTTGTTTAGTTGATTGGATAAAATTATGATTGGATATTGTATAATGATGTAACAATACCTGAGTATTTCTCTTGTCTCCATCATTTCCTCCTCTTGTTCTCTTCTCGTCTTCCATTCCTCATGTAATCTCTGGGCCAATTCCCTTGCTCGAATCAGCATCGAAGAGGGAAGAGCAGCCAGTTCAGCCACTTCGAACCCGTACAGAGGACCTGCAATTACAATATTTAAGTCATGCATGAACATGTAGGCGATTAGCGGCTTCATTCAGACGTCACTATCATTTAGTAACAGCCGAAATCGATCAATGTTTCTCTTATTTCAGCATAAAACTACTAATATTCCAGACAACGCATTTTGATGATTCTAGTTCTTCGTAATGAAATGGAAACAAGTTCGAAGGTCGGTTCATGAGGGTGTCATCATAAAGCGTATATTTACTAAACGAACTATGACATGCTTTGTTTTACACTACATGGAGAACGATGAATCATCACATACGCTCATTGCATGGCAAAGTAGTAACCATGAATATAATTATCACCGGGATCTTTAAATCTTAAATAAAATGTTCTAAACGCATACTAGGATTCAAGAAGTTGGAATTTCGGTTTGTTCTACGTATTCTGGACGAATCAACTATCTCTAGCTTGTCGAAATTACGTAATGAATGAGAAACAGCAAAGTACCGAGTGGTACTGCCACATAATGGATTCTCGAATTAGAATTACCGCACTGTTACCTGTTCCACAGTTTCTACTTAACTGCTGATCCTACCTGCTCCTGATTCCAGAACACGAAGAAAAACCAAACATGAAATCATGTTATCTGGGACTATGACGCTGCACTGCGAATAAAAATTTTAAACTAAAATTCGACCGCCCTTGTCTATTAGACTTCATTGTTAACTCTTACACAGAAGCTATCAGATCTCTACATTCATGATACCTCGCAAATAGTATGCGAATTCTAGTAAAACTTAAAAAAAGGAACCAGGTGATCGCGCGTCTCACTGTCTCTACTACATCCAAAGATCCCAAATCACACCAATCACTCGAGATTACGTAGAACAACCAACCAAACATTCTTATTCGCTAATGTCTTTCATTCTACCTTTTCAAGCGAGTCACTTGAAGCGACAAATAACTAACCAGCATAGCTTCCTCTGTAGAGAGTGTGGGAGGGATCGAGTACCTCTCCATCGCTCGTTTGACGGACTTGAGGAGCGAAATGGAAACTGCAATTTAATGTACAACACAGTATTTTTCCCGCTCATTGTGAAGTATATATTGAAATATATAAAGATGTTCTTCACTTTCACAAGCGAACATTAATTTCACAATGTATTCCCTCGTCTTTTTTATCACAACTGCTATGAATAGTGTTCCTAATATGTTTATTAACCACGACAAGCCACACGAATGACAACTCTCCGGTATTCCCGACTAATCACAACCACCCGAAACTTGACTCCTCCTGCCCGGTCTGCAGAAACCTTTCCATTGAAATACTCGCTCATCTGTTCTTTCTACAGTGGCAAATGCCACTGTCATGTATCTATGATTGCAGCTTTACTATCAGGAATACGATGTTCTTTCCCCTATCAGATATGCCCATTAATTCTCCTTTCCCCTTACTCACTTCTCGACGGCAGCATACGACGCGTCGAGTGTCGCCAGATCGAGGAAGTGGGAGGTGAACACAACGAAACACTGCAAATACGGAATAATGAAAAAAATATTGTTTAAAAAAATCGTGGACCGGACTACGCATTGTATAAAGGTGAACTTTACCACTCATACAATATTCGCGCACCCTAAATCAACCAGGACAATCATCACTCATTAATCCCTCGTATTTCTTGCCAAAAAATCCGATTGGCAGTATTAGAGGTGTCTGATTTTTTTTTTGAAGAGTTCCATACGGATATCATCAATTCATGAAAGGGTGCGATCTTGGACTACTCATGAATCTCCAACCCCACCAATCCCCCCTTCTCATTCTCCTATCATCACCTTTCTCTCGATCAACTCCTCTATGACTGCATACGAGATGCCGATTCCCTCCTCCACTGAAGTACCTAAAGAAAATTGAAATTGAGAAACACGGGAGATTACTGTCTCACCCTCTCCGTATCTACATCTTCCCTCACATAAGCTAATTTGTCTCTAGCGTTCTGGATAAAAATCACCTATCAATCAATACTTATCCTTCTACCGTACCCCTCATCTACCGTACACTCCACTCACTCCTTGCCAATTCATCGACCATCACGAGTGTTCGCTCGTCTGCACACGAAAGAATGCCCGCTATTCCCACCATTTCCGCAGCGAACGAAGAGAGATTCTCAGCCAGTGTATCGTTCTGACCAACCTGTGAAGAGGCCAATTATCGATTGACACGGTTTGTGCAGAATGGGACATTAAGGGAGAGATGGAGGTGTTAACCCGTGCAACGTTACACGATTAGGTGAAAGTTATCGATACCCAGTTATGAGGGATTTTTAATGGTTTTTTAAATGATAGGACTATCACATAGCGAATCTCATAGCTTTCTCATCATTAACTCGTGCAACCTGACATCAATAGGTGTCGGCGGCTTTCGATAGCCCCCCCCCCTCCTACCGTACCCTGGATGAGATCCTCTTGAATATGGGCAGACAAGCTGCTTCCGCCGGCACAAATGATCCGATTTGAGCGAGAAGACACAGGGAGCCCACTTGACGAGTGTACGTTGATTTGCCCGCCTAAATGTCTGTTTATTGTTTTAACATTCAAAAATCAGGCGGAAGGTGTGTATTTTTTCAACCAACAGATCACTTCATCACTTCCGAATTCTCCATCCGAACTAGACTATCAGCTGAACCCCTGACCTTCCTAGTTGCAAATATTTCTGTCGGGTGATTTGTGTTCAAGTTCTGGGTCGTATAATCAAGAGCCCTACACTTCCAATGGGACTGGCCGTTTGGAAGAATAATAATATTCGCTTACCATATTCGGTCCGGTGATGAGGGCGAAGCGAGAGGACGGCGTCAGGTACTGTAATCTTCATCTATCGTACCTCCTGCTACAGTACCCCGCCCACCTACCGTAACTCTCCTGCCTACAGTATCTTGTTCATCTACCGTAACTTTCCTGTGTACAGTATCCCGCCCATCTACCATAACTCCTGACTACAGTATCCCGCCCATCTACAGTAACTCTTCTGCCTACAGTACCCTGTTCATCAATCGTAGCTTTCCTGACTACCGTACCCCGTCTACCGTAATCTCACCGTATCCTTGGGCACGACCGGTCTGCCGGGCACGTCCAACAGCGGATATCGACCTGCCTTGATGATGACTGAAGTGCCAAACGAGGGACGGACTGAATGGATCGCTTGTCAGCTACCGTACTCCCCAACTACCACCGTTTCTCCACCATTGGCTACCGTATTATCGATCTGTCTTTCCCCTACGGTCATACGGTATCCTACAGCACCCCCTCACCAGTGTCTCTTTCGGTCGCATATACGACGAGGGCGCATAGGAAGTCGAGCGTGGAAAGGGTGTCGATGAGAGTGTAGAGAACCTCGACGTGAGGACGAATCTGAATACTATTTACAATTAATTGTGATTTCCAGTGAAACCATTAATAAGAAAAAAAGAGATATTCCATGTAAAGCGGAGGAGGATTTTCGGTTTCACATGGTTCATATGTTTTTACGTTTCACCTTTCTACAATCCAGCCTGTGTATTCGTTCTCCAAAACAAATGTAATGTGAATTATTGTAGAAGATAACATGGATTGATCACGACCAAAGTGGCTCAACCCCTATTCAAAGAATCATGGAACTCAGATTTTACAAGCATCCCTACCATACCCTAACCAACCGTATCTCCCTCATTCTCACCGCATCGATTGCCTCGGAGATGACGTCATCCGACTCGAGCATCACTTCGCACACCGATTGCTCGATTCGATCTGCAAGGAGGATACCGTGTTCAACTGACTATCGTAATTATTGGGTCATATCTACTTTTTAAATTGAATTCGAACAGATTAGTATTTTCGCAGGCAAGCTGATGTTTCAGAAATAATTCAAAGTCGTTCAATACTGGAAAATACAATAGACCGTCGAAATCTGTCTTTTACAATTAGCCTACTCGAAAACTTCACCTAGTGTGATGTTTCAACCTAACAGTGTCTCAACCTGTAAACCTATAGCCGAGTATATTCACTAACGGTAATAAGTGTCCGTTACCTCTGATTAAACTCACCATTAAATCTCATGAGATGTCTACTCGAGAAGGTGAGCGATGCTTTGTTCCTCACGATGTTGATAAAGTTGCCCGGCATCTGAAAATGATAAGATCAAAGATCAAATTGCATCAAAATATGAAAAACAAGTTTTTGATTCGAATTCATCACAAGTGCGTTTTGCGCCCCACAATGTTTTCATATTCAGTGTGCTACCTTGATCTTTGATTCGATGAACTGTGTCAGTCTTAAAACATTATTTACGATACCAGGATGGAGTTAGTTTCACTTTTCACTCGATTCCTATTATCCGATCATTTCACCTCTAGTTGATTCCATCAGCTAACTTAGAACAAAAAAAAAACAATTCCACACTACTCAGCTAATATCACACGTACATTCTAGCATACTAGGGTTATACAGATTAGGTATATACTTTTCAGGTTTTTTTTTATCTGATACGTTAGGGTCGAGAAGCAAAAAAACGTATAAAGCAACATACTGGGACTCGATTCGCTTCATGGGTGATCCATAGATAGTGGAAGAGACGAGAGGCCGAGTAGGCCAATTGCACGTTCTGATCGGGTAGGCACTCCTGCAACGAATTGAGAGGATTACGGTATCATTCTACAGTACTCCAGTGGTCATACAACTGTCCTCCAGTTCCCCCGTATTCAACTGGTAAATGCAGCATTCAAACCCAACGACAATCGTAATCCGAATAGTCCAAATGATATATTCCGTATCCTATAGTACTCTCGAACCGATCACAAACTGACATCCAGTTCCCTCGTATCCGAGTGAAGATCCCTTAGTAGTTCCTCATACGCTTGCCTCGCCACATCCAGAGGAGTGCTCAGACCCTTCTGAAGAAGAAATTATTGATAAGAATAAGAAAGATTGAAATAATCATTCGCCTTGAGATATTGGAAATGAATTGAGAACGTGCAGCATTAATCCGATGGGTCACGTTTACCTGTACTGTAACATAAGCATGGGAATAATTCTAGCTGTAAAGAGGAGATTGACAACACACTATTGCGCCAAGCAAGATATTCGCATTACATGAACAACGTGTAATAGGAAATTCGCGGGTCACTGATTTCTATCGCTGCTCATAACTTACAAAAGGAATTCTACGGTTATGGTAAATACGCCTCAGAGCGATCGCTAAATCCAGGATCACGGCCTTACAACCATTATTTGCAGCCCGAAATCACCAGGACGAAAATAGGAGTAGAAACAGGCCTTGATGGCGTATATCTTCTGATTTCTCGCATCCATACTATTCTTCTTTCCATTGAGTGAGAGGACGTCCACGTTGAGAGTATCGTCGAGAATCGAACGAATCTGTTCGATTCGATCGTCCAGAAGCGTCTTAAAGTATCCATTTTGTTTTATTTCGTAGATATAGCAAACAGGAAAGATCAAAGATCAAAGAGGGATGCAACAAACAGGACAGATCAAAGATCAAAGAGGGATGTAACAAACAGGAAAGATCAAAGATCACAATCTTACCTCGGCCTTGTTCGCAATAATGGCGGAGAGGAAATTGGGCAGAAGCTGTCGTAGTTTCTCCACCAATTGAAGTGTTTGACGGAGATGAACGAGCTGAAAATGATGAGGATTTAGATCAATTTTTAAATGGTTAACAGACAAATTACATAAAGCATCTTTCTCCGCTGTCTAAAGTTTTCTTATTTGTTGTAAAGAAAGTAAAATGATGGAACTATCATCCAAACGCAGGCACTGGGACCATAGGTTGATGATGCAACAAAAACCCACCCGTAACAATAACTATATTTGGAAAATCACCACCCTTTGTGGTGGAAACGCACTATTATTATTGAGATCTACTAAATAGCAAGCTGATATCGATGAACCTCGTTTCCCTCAATCTTGAGCAAAGTGTGAAAGTCAATTGTGTCAAGTACGCAAAAACGTTTGAACACTGCTCAGTCAACATAAACTAGACCCATACAGCAATTTTCAACTTCGATCAATGCTCAACCAATCCCTACCGTACTCCTACCATACCTGAGTGATTCGATGCTCCGCCTTGACGATCGTTTTCTCTCTGTATTTCTTCACGATCACAGGTAGAATGGAGTCAATCGATTGGGCGCACGCGAGAAGAGAACGACCGCGTTCGAGAAGCTGAGCAACATCATTTATGGAAGACTATAAACCTTCCACGAAAATAAATTTTGCTTTGGTCGACAAGAAACTACTGAAATATTTTCCTGCCACTAGATATACCTTTGTCATGAAACTCATAACAGCAATCGGAAGGAAAATGCAGTCCCAACACTAGTACGTGATTAATGAATGAGAGAGAGAGAGACATTTTCGGGAATACCGATACCGAATCTATAACCCTAACGTATGATCCTAACCCTAAACTAACTAACCCTAACGTGTGACCAACCGCACAATAATGAAAGGCGCCCGCGCCACAAGCTTTGGCTTCTTCGTGCAACCTCGAGCCTCCTACTGGCACATTTCACTGCTCCACAATGTTTCAACTTCAGTCAACTCAATCTTTTCTCTAGTCTTGCATTGCAATACCGTGCTTGTTGTCCACATTAGACCAACTCGAACCCCCATTTTCGCGATAACCACTCTTCTCCACAGCTGGCCTAGCAGTGGACTCCCAGTCTCCCACAGGTTACTCTCTCTCTCTCCCACTCACATGAGGTTTATCCAACATTTCCTCGACAGCATCGGCCCTCGCTGCAATCTCCTCCTCGCCCGCCAGTGGCTGTAGCAGAGAGGCACGCAGCAGACGCGCACCTGAATGAGGAATACATCGATTAGACGCATCGCTCTGTATGAGATAGGATATTCAGGTTTATTAGATTACACGGCTGTTGTTGAAGAAGAAAGAAGATATATTTAAATATAAGAAGATCCCTCATTTCCCTCCCAATCCCCTCTCACTCCCTCCCAATCCTCCTTTTGCATCCCACTAATCCAATCACCGACCCCTATATAAGCCCCGAGCCCCTTCACCAAATCGGTGTTGGTTGATGGATAAACTGTGATATGTGGCCTGTTCGAGGGTTTTCGCAGTGCATCCGGAGATCGATACCCCAAGCCGGGGAAACCTAGCTTGTTCAGCTCAACAATATCGCCGATTGATCATGCGGATGCGGGCACCGAAAGAGAAATTTGTAACGCTTTGCGGAGCCCTTCCGGGCTTACATAGGATGGATACAGGATCATTGGAAACTAAAGAGGACCTAACGACTTATCTGCTTCAAGAATACTCGAAATGGAACATGAATCGTTCCATTTGATAAAGCAGCACAAGCATTTGCTCAAGGTAGGCCATCGTTTCAGCGATACCTGTACTGCGGAACTTACGGTTATCACAGATGATTATCAAAAGAAGTCTAATCCAAAGAATCTATTCTCAATTTTACTGTCATACCTGCTCCCGTGAGAGTGCCACCCGCGAGCATCGAGAACATCGTGCGACGGTCCTACAACGAATCAATTCGTGATTACGGTAGTCTAGAGATTACGGTATCTCAACCTACAGTATACCTTTCCTTTGGCGGCCCTCGTTCGATCGATCACCCGCAGGTTCTCCCACGTCTCCGCGTCTGGAAAATCGAGTTTAATGAGCATAACTTTTTGTGCTTCTTTGTGCTTTTTTGTACTTTTTGTGCTTTGTACACTAGATGCCCTGAATCTTTCTATCTTTAATTATTTTGCATCGCTGTCATTACAAAATTTCCTCCTCTTGCACCAATGTGCCATCTAACTAGATTCGTCTTCTGTTCACAGATTCAATACGCTCATAACATTTACGTCTCACAAATACTGCTCAAGTCCAATTTTTCCTCATCTAAGAAGTATCTGCCGAAAGTACGAATATAATAAATAATACTCCTCAACACCCAATAATACCCTCACTCACCCATATTGCACAGTGCAGCATCCTCGTGGAAGGTTATCCTAATCGAGGAGGACGCGAATAGGAATCCCTCGATGTGTTCTATGTACTTGACGAGCGCAGCGAATGCGGCCAGACACAATTCCCTGATATAGAGCAGAGATCAAAGATCAAAGATCAAGGATCAGATGTGCAGTCAGATAATAAAAATCATCGAGTATTACCTATATTCGAGCTAAACTACTGCCTATTGATTTACACATGTTTTTTCCCAACCGTGAAACCCGTAACTCACTTGTCCGTCGGATTCTCCAATTTTGAATCGGGATCGCTCCTGGCGCGTAGTGAGCGGTACATATCGTGACCGCGCGCGCCGTCAAAGTATCTGCAATCGACGAACTATATCATAGGCAAGGCCAAGGCAAGGCAAAGAAAATAGGGCTAATTACACACGTATTACATACTTCAGATCAATTGTCTATGATGATCCGTCTCTTCTTCCTCCTCCTCGTCTCTTCTTCCTCTTCTTCCTTCTTCCGTCTTCTTTGCCGCCCACCCGCCCACTGTGTTCCTGACGTTGTCTTCGTTGCCGCCCACCAGCCCACTGAGTTCCTGACGTTGTCTTCGTTGCCGCCCACCAGCCCACTGAGTTCCTGACGTTGTCTTCTTTGGGGGCGTACTTGCCCCTCCGTTCCTGACGTTGTCTTCTTTGCCGCCCACCCGCCCACTGTGTTCCTGACGTTGTCTTCTTCGGGGGCGTACTTGCCCCTCCGTTCCTGACGTAGTCTTCTTTGCCGCCCACCCGCCCACTGAGTTCCTGACGTTGTCGTACGTCGAATCAGACAGTACGTCGCATCAGACAGTACGTCGAATCAGACAGTACGTCGCATCAGACAGTACGTCGCATCAGACAGTACGTCGCATCAGACAGTACGTCGAATCAGACAGTACGTCGCATCAGACAGTACGTCGAATCAGACTGTACGTCGAATCAGACAGTACGTCGCATCAGACTGTACGTCGAATCAGACAGTACGTCGCATCAGACTGTACGTCGAATCAGACAGTACGTCGCATCAGACAGTACGTCGCATCAGACAGTACGTCGCATCAGACAGTACGTCGCATCAGACAGTACGCCGCATCAGACAGTACGTCGCATCAGACAGTACGTCGAATCAGACAGTACGTCGCATCAGACAGTACGTCGCATCAGACTGTACGTCGAATCAGACAGTACGTCGCATCAGACAGTACGTCGAATCAGACAGTACGTCGAATCAGACAGTACGTCGCATCAGACAGTACGTCGAATCAGACAGTACGTCGCATCAGACAGTACGTCGCATCAGACTGTACGTCGAATCAGACAGTACGTCGCATCAGACAGTACGTCGCATCAGACAGTACGTCGCATCAGACAGTACGTCGCATCAGACAGTACGTCGCATCAGACTGTACGTCGAATCAGACAGTACGTCGCAGACTGTACGTCGAATCAGACAGTACGTCGCATCAGACAGTACGTCGCATCAGACAGTACGTCGAATCAGACAGTACGTCGAATCAGACAGTACGTCGAATCAGACAGTACGTCGCATCAGACAGTACGTCGCATCAGACAGTACGTCGAATCAGACAGTACGTCGCATCAGACAGTACGTCGAATCAGACAGTACGTCGAATCAGACAGTACGTCGCATCAGACAGTACGTCGCATCAGACTGTACGTCGAATCAGACAGTACGTCGCATCAGACAGTACGTCGCATCAGACAGTACGTCGAATCAGACAGTACGTCGAATCAGACAGTACGTCGAATCAGACAGTACGTCGAATCAGACAGTACGTCGCATCAGACAGTACGTCGCATCAGACAGTACGTCGAATCAGACAGTACGTCGCATCAGACAGTACGTCGAATCAGACAGTACGTCGCATCAGACAGTACTTCGCATTTGTTTGTGATGAGGCCCTCCCACCGACCACCCCCATCACCACCGCTGTTCCTCCTCATGGAATGATGCGTTCATCGGAACATATTCAACATTTCACTAGCGAGAAAATATTGTCTTAAGTTTTACGTAGTATATTTTCACTGACGATCTTAGGAACACAAAGGAATATAAATAACACGGAATCGTGATAAAAAGGCAGAAAATAAAATGAAATGGTAAAATGTCCCATTACAATTCCCAATATCAATGTTAAAAAGATTGAAATGGATTGACTGACAGGACTAGAATGAATTTGTTTGTTCATCGTACTTTCTTCCTATCAAAAGGTTAAGCACTCAGGGAAATCAACGATGAAGTTACAGGAACGAAATTACCTTATTTAGATGTTCATGAACAATAGTGTCAAAATGCGACCAGTCCGTATTTTCTTGTTCTTCGTAGGGTCTTCCTATCAATAAGGCTTAACACCTAGGGGTATAGTAGATACAGCGAACCCTCAAGTTACCTGGTTGAATTTGCTTTGCCTTTGCAACGTTTCGATCGTCATTGCTTTTCATTATACTCGAGAGCAGAAAAATAAAGGGAGATTGGAAGAGAGAGGGAGGGAGCGGAGAGCTGTCATACGACTGGTTAGAGAGTATGGAGAGGGGAGAGAGGGGTAGAGAAGACAGGGTGCGAGAGTGAGGGAAAGGGGGAGAGGGAAGGAAGGAAGGAAGGGAGAGGGAGAGAGATAGCGAGCAACAACGAAAAGAGTAGGGAGAGGGGGAAGGGAGGAGAGGAGAGGGAGGGGGAGAGGGGGGTTCGATATTGGATACGAACTGTTTAAGGGGTGATGATAAGGTATCGATGAAGCGCATTTCCTAATCACTAATAACTTGTAAGGTAGCTTAATTACATAAAACCTCATTGCAGTTAGCATGAAAACTATTAATGCGCGTACACATCCTCAATGTGAAACAATGCGCGATAATTCAGATATTATTATGGAAGATACAACCTGCAGTCAATCGAAACGGAGTGAAATCGAACAGTAAAGACGTTATCGTGAATCATCATAGCACAAGGAAAAAACGGTAACAACATTAACAACGCTTACAGCAATCTTACATGGATTATACCACAGATTAAATTTCACAGGAATAAATAAATTTGCAAATCAGCAACAAGATTACAGCTATTCTAGCTTGTAGAATCAAAGATCAAAGATCATCTTTCCATTCTCACTCTTCCTCCTCCTCTTCGTCCCTTTCCATCGAATTTCTAGCTCTTACCACTTCCAGGAATCGAGCACGAATCTGGAAAGATCAAAGATCATGATAGGACCTTTTTGTTTGTTTTCGCCTTGTATGATGAAGTACTATTGCAACAGATCCCGATTGGTGCGTATCATGAACCTTTGCAACCTCAGTCTGCCAAGGAACTTGCAACACCAATGACCAAGGACAGTAACAGAAAAAAAGAATCGCAATACCAGCAGGTATAGCATGAGCAAATGAGAATGATCGAATAATAATAAATATAGCACAGCATATGTATAATTTAACGAAAATTCAGTATCTTCTCGCATCTAAAGGCACCTTGCAACCCCAGTCTGCCTAGGAACTCGAACAAGGCGAACTTTCACGACTCATACCAACCCCCCCCCCACACACCCGGATAAGCTTATTATTATTATAACCAACATCAACCAAAAACAGGGGTCAAAGATCAAAGATCATCCCCCCTTTCCCTCTCTCACCTGCATCATATTCGTCTTGGTCGTCGCTCCTCGCGGCTGTCGAAGGAGATCACGGAAAGCGTGTGCGCATCTGATTAGGGATCGATTAGTTAGGGCAAGGATACCGAACAAATATTGATTTTATTCTAACCAAGTTAGAAGGACCTACTATTGACAGTGACAGATCTACTGGATTCTATAGAACTTGTGAAACAACCGCGTGTCAGGAACAATATCAATTCACCCGTTCCTCAATGAAATTAGCCCGATTATTGAGGGCATTTGATTATTGATAGTTTGTTTTGTTGATGGAATGGATTCATGATTGGGAGATTGTCTCAATGCCATGAATATTTTATCGTAGCGTGCAGACGGCGGAATCGATAGCAACAGACCTGCTTGGACCTAAAGAACTCGCGAAACATCTCTTTGCACAGATCAGATAGATAATTGATTATTTGTTTAGTTGATTGGATAAAATTATGATTGGATATTGTATAATGATGTAACAATACCTGAGTATTTCTCTTGTCTCCATCATTTCCTCCTCTTGTTCTCTTCTCGTCTTCCATTCCTCATGTAATCTCTGGGCCAATTCCCTTGCTCGAATCAGCATCGAAGAGGGAAGAGCAGCCAGTTCAGCCACTTCGAACCCGTACAGAGGACCTGCAATTACAATATTTAAGTCATGCATGAACATGTAGGCGATTAGCGGCTTCATTCAGACGTCACTATCATTTAGTAACAGCCGAAATCGATCAATGTTTCTCTTATTTCAGCATAAAACTACTAATATTCCAGACAACGCATTTTGATGATTCTAGTTCTTCGTAATGAAATGGAAACAAGTTCGAAGGTCGGTTCATGAGGGTGTCATCATAAAGCGTATATTTACTAAACGAACTATGACATGCTTTGTTTTACACTACATGGAGAACGATGAATCATCACATACGCTCATTGCATGGCAAAGTAGTAACCATGAATATAATTATCACCGGGATCTTTAAATCTTAAATAAAATGTTCTAAACGCATACTAGGATTCAAGAAGTTGGAATTTCGGTTTGTTCTACGTATTCTGGACGAATCAACTATCTCTAGCTTGTCGAAATTACGTAATGAATGAGAAACAGCAAAGTACCGAATGGTACTGCCACATAATGGATTCTCGAATTAGAATTACCGCACTGTTACCTGTTCCACAGTTTCTACTTAACTGCTGATCCTACCACAATTCAGTCATTCCAGAACACGAAGAAAAACCAAACATGAAATCATGTTATCTGGGACTATGACGCTGCACTGCGAATAAAAATTTTAAACTAAAATTCGACCGCCCTTGTCTATTAGACTTCATTGTTAACTCTTACACAGAAGCTATCAGATCTCTACATTCATGATACCTCGCAAATAGTATGCGAATTCTAGTAAAACTTAAAAAAGGAACCAGGTGATCGCGCGTCTCACTGTCTCTACTACATCCAAAGATCCCAAATCACACCAATCACTCGAGATTACGTAGAACAACCAACCAAACATTCTTATTCGCTAATGTCTTTCATTCTACCTTTTCAAGCGAGTCACTTGAAGCGACAAATAACTAACCAGCATAGCTTCCTCTGTAGAGAGTGTGGGAGGGATCGAGTACCTCTCCATCGCTCGTTTGACGGACTTGAGGAGCGAAATGGAAACTGCAATTTAATGTACAACACAGTATTTTTCCCGCTCATTGTGAAGTATATATTGAAATATATAAAGATGTTCTTCACTTTCACAAGCGAACATTAATTTCACAATGTATTCCCTCGTCTTTTTTATCACAACTGCTATGAATAGTGTTCCTAATATGTTTATTAACCACGACAAGCCACACGAATGACAACTCTCCGGTATTCCCGACTAATCACAACCACCCGAAACTTGACTCCTCCTGCCCGGTCTGCAGAAACCTTTCCATTGAAATACTCGCTCATCTGTTCTTTCTACAGTGGCAAATGCCACTGTCATGTATCTATGATTGCAGCTTTACTATCAGGAACACGATGTTCTTTCCCCTATCAGATATGCCCATTAATTCTCCTTTCCCCTTACTCACTTCTCGACGGCAGCATACGACGCGTCGAGTGTCGCCAGATCGAGGAAGTGGGAGGTGAACACAACGAAACACTGCAAATACGGAATAATGAAAAAATATTGTTTAAAAAATCGTGGACCGGACTACGCATTGTATAAAGGTGAACTTTACCACTCATACAATATTCGCGCACCCTAAATCAACCAGGACAATCATCACTCATTAATCCCTCGTATTTCTTGCCAAAAAATCCGATTGGCAGTATTAGAGGTGTCTGATTTTTTTTTTTTGAAGAGTTCCATACGGATATCATCAATTCATGAAAGGGTGCGATCTTGGACTACTCATGAATCTCCAACCCCACCAATCCCCCCTTCTCATTCTCCTATCATCACCTTTCTCTCGATCAACTCCTCTATGACTGCATACGAGATGCCGATTCCCTCCTCCACTGAAGTACCTAAAGAAAATTGAAATTGAGAAACACGGGAGATTACTGTCTCACCCTCTCCGTATCTACATCTTCCCTCACATAAGCTAATTTGTCTCTAGCGTTCTGGATAAAAATCACCTATCAATCAATACTTATCCTTCTACCGTACCCCTCATCTACCGTACACTCCACTCACTCCTTGCCAATTCATCGACCATCACGAGTGTTCGCTCGTCTGCACACGAAAGAATGCCCGCTATTCCCACCATTTCCGCAGCGAACGAAGAGAGATTCTCAGCCAGTGTATCGTTCTGACCAACCTGTGAAGAGGCCAATTATCGATTGACACGGTTTGTGCAGAATGCAGTGTTCGAAAAGTCATGTCAAAAGCATTTTGCCGTCGGGCACCTCGACCTGTTTTTCGGGCACCTCGACCTATTTTTTCGGGCACCTCGACCCTAAAAAAATTGAAAATAATTTTGGCCGCCTATATACTTTACTAGCATTGTGTAATAATGAATACGTTCATCTAAAACCTATCGGATCATATCGGATCATATGCCACATTCGTTATATTGGCTTGTATCGATTTTGACATGTGATCTGACATGACCAATTTTTGTGAAACTTTGAATGTACGTAGTTAATTTATTTTTGAATTTTATACCATGCGGCAGATTGAATCGAACGTCTGGCAGTCTCTACTTTTTTTTGAAAAAAAAAATTAACCATATAGTCAAGAAATGGCTGAGAAAGGCACCTCGACTCACTTGACATGTGCAATTTTAGCGCCAACGAAAAATTAAAAGGTTTTGATTACGGTAGTTTTCGCAACGGAGAGATGCTAGAGCACTTGAAATTCAACTTTTCGGGTACTATTTCGGGCACCTCACCTAATTTTTTCCCGACCTCGTCGGGCACCTCATGTCAGTTTTGACATACTTTTCGAACACTGGCAGAATGGGACATTAAGGGAGAGATGGAGGTGTTAACCCGTGCAACGTTACACGATTAGGTGAAAGTTATCGATACCCAGTTATGAGGGATTTTTTAATGGTTTTTTAAATGATAGGACTATCACATAGCGAATCTCATAGCTTTCTCATCATTAACTCGTGCAACCTGACATCAATAGGTGTCGGCGGCTTTCGATAGCCCCCCCCCTCCTACCGTACCCTGGATGAGATCCTCTTGAATATGGGCAGACAAGCTGCTTCCGCCGGCACAAATGATCCGATTTGAGCGAGAAGACACAGGGAGCCCACTTGACGAGTGTACGTTGATTTGCCCGCCTAAATGTCTGTTTATTGTTTTAACATTCAAAAATCAGGCGGAAGGTGTGTATTTTTTCAACCAACAGATCACTTCATCACTTCCGAATTCTCCATCCGAACTAGACTATCAGCTGAACCCCTGACCTTCCTAGTTGCAAATATTTCTGTCGGGTGATTTGTGTTCAAGTTCTGGGTCGTATAATCAAGAGCCCTACACTTCCAATGGGACTGGCCGTTTGGAAGAATAATAATATTCGCTTACCATATTCGGTCCGGTGATGAGGGCGAAGCGAAAGGACGGCGTCAGGTACTGTAATCTTCATCTATCGTACCTCCTGCTACAGTACCCCGCCCACCTACCGTAACTCTCCTGCCTACAGTATCTTGTTCATCTACCGTAACTTTCCTGTGTACAGTATCCCGCCCATCTACCATAACTCCTGACTACAGTATCCCGCCCATCTACAGTAACTCTTCTGCCTACAGTACCCTGTTCATCAATCGTAGCTTTCCTGACTACCGTACCCGTCTACCGTAATCTCACCGTATCATTGGGCACGACCGGTCTGCCGGGCACGTCCAACAGCGGATATCGACCTGCCTTGATGATGACTGAAGTGCCAAACGAGGGACGGACTGAATGGATCGCTTGTCAGCTACCGTACTCCCCAACTACCACCGTTTCTCCACCATTGGCTACCGTATTATCGATCTGTCTTTCCCCTACGGTCATACGGTATCCTACAGCACCCCCTCACCAGTGTCTCTTTCGGTCGCATATACGACGAGGGCGCATAGGAAGTCGAGCGTGGAAAGGGTGTCGATGAGAGTGTAGAGAACCTCGACGTGAGGACGAATCTGAATACTATTTAATTGTGATTTCCAGTGAAACCATTAATAAGAAAAAAGAGATATTCCATGTAAAGCGGAGGAGGATTTTCGGTTTCACATGGTTCATATGTTTTTACGTTTCACCTTTCTACAATCCAGTCTGTGTATTCGTTCTCCAAAACAAATGTAATGTGAATTATTGTAGAAGATAACGTGGATTGATCACGACCAAAGTGGCTCAACCCCTATTCAAAGAATCATGGAACTCAGATTTTACAAGCATCCCTACCATACCCTAACCAACCGTATCTCCCTCATTCTCACCGCATCGATTGCCTCGGAGATGACGTCATCCGACTCGAGCATCACTTCGCACACCGATTGCTCGATTCGATCTGCAAGGAGGATACCGTGTTCAACTGACTATCGTAATTATTGGGTCATATCTACTTTTTTAAATTGAATTCGAACAGATTAGTATTTTCGCAGGCAAGCTGATGTTTCAGAAATAATTCAAAGTCGTTCAATACTGGAAAATACAATAGACCGTCGAAATCTGTCTTTTACAATTAGCCTACTCGAAAACTTCACCTAGTGTGATGTTTCAACCTAACAGTGTCTCAACCTGTAAACCTATAGCCGAGTATATTCACTAACGGTAATAAGTGTCCGTTACCTCTGATTAAACTCACCATTAAATCTCATGAGATGTCTACTCGAGAAGGTGAGCGATGCTTTGTTCCTCACGATGTTGATAAAGTTGCCCGGCATCTGAAAATGATAAGATCAAAGATCAAATTGCATCAAAATATGAAAAACAAGTTTTTGATTCGAATTCATCACAAGTGCGTTTTGCGCCCCACAATGTTTTCATATTCAGTGTGCTACCTTGATCTTTGATTCGATGAACTGTGTCAGTCTTAAAACATTATTTACGATACCAGGATGGAGTTAGTTTCACGTTTCACTCGATTCCTATTATCCGATCATTTCACCTCTAGTTGATTCCATCAGCTAACTTAGAACAAAAAAAAACAATTCCACACTACTCAGCTAATATCACACGTACATTCTAGCATACTAGGGTTATACAGATTAGGTATATACTTTTCAGGTTTTTTTTATCTGATACGTTAGGGTCGAGAAGCAAAAAAACGTATAAAGCAACATACTGGGACTCGATTCGCTTCATGGGTGATCCATAGATAGTGGAAGAGACGAGAGGCCGAGTAGGCCAATTGCACGTTCTGATCGGGTAGGCACTCCTGCAACGAATTGAGAGGATTACGGTATCATTCTACAGTACTCCAGTGGTCATACAACTGTCCTCCAGTTCCCCCGTATTCAACTGGTAAATGCAGCATTCAAACCCAACGACAATCGTAATCCGAATAGTCCAAATGATATATTCCGTATCCTATAGTACTCTCGAACCGATCACAAACTGACATCCAGTTCCCTCGTATCCGAGTGAAGATCCCTTAGTAGTTCCTCATACGCTTGCCTCGCCACATCCAGAGGAGTGCTCAGACCCTTCTGAAGAAGAAATTATTGATGAGAATAAGAAAGATTGAAATAATCATTCGCCTTGAGATATTGGAAATGAATTGAGAACGTGCAGCATTAATCCGATGGGTCACGTTTACCTGTACTGTAACATAAGCATGGGAATAATTCTAGCTGTAAAGAGGAGATTGACAACACACTATTGCGCCAAGCAAGATATTCGCATTACATGAACAACGTGTAATAGGAAATTCGCGGGTCACTGATTTCTATCGCTGCTCATAACTTACAAAAGGAATTCTACGGTTATGGTAAATACGCCTCAGAGCGATCGCTAAATCCAGGATCACGGCCTTACAACCATTATTTGCAGCCCGAAATCACCAGGACGAAAATAGGAGTAGAAACAGGCCTTGATGGCGTATATCTTCTGATTCCTCGCATCCATACTATTCTTCTTTCCATTGAGTGAGAGGACGTCCACGTTGAGAGTATCGTCGAGAATCGAACGAATCTGTTCGATTCGATCGTCCAGAAGCGTCTTAAAGTATCCATTTTGTTTTATTTCGTAGATATAGCAAACAGAAAAGATCAAAGATCAAAGAGGGATGCAACAAGCAGGACAGATCAAAGATCAAAGAGGGATGTAACAAACAGGAAAGATCAAAGATCACAATCTTACATCGGCCTTGTTCGCAATAATGGCGGAGAGGAAATTGGGCAGAAGCTGTCGTAGTTTCTCCACCAATTGAAGTGTTTGACGGAGATGAACGAGCTGAAAATGATGAGGATTTAGATCAATTTTTAAATGGTTAACAGACAAATTACATAAAGCATCTTTCTCCGCTGTCTAAAGTTTTCTTATTTGTTGTAAAGAAAGTAAAATGATGGAACTATCATCCAAACGCAGGCACTGGGACCATAGGTTGATGATGCAACAAAAACCCACCCGTAACAATAACTATATTTGGAAAATCACCACCCTTTGTGGTGGAAACGCACTATTATTATTGAGATCTACTAAATAGCAAGCTGATATCGATGAACCTCGTTTCCCTCAATCTTGAGCAAAGTGTGAAAGTCAATTGTGTCAAGTACGCAAAAACGTTTGAACACTGCTCAGTCAACATAAACTAGACACATACAGCAATTTTCAACTTCGATCAATGCTCAACCAATCCCTACCGTACTCCTACCATACCTGAGTGATTCGATGCTCCGCCTTGACGATCGTTTTCTCTCTGTATTTCTTCACGATCACAGGTAGAATGGAGTCAATCGATTGGGCGCACGCGAGAAGAGAACGACCGCGTTCGAGAAGCTGAGCAACATCATTTATGGAAGACTATAAACCTTCCACGAAAATAAATTTTGCTTTGGTCAACAAGAAACTACTGAAATATTTTCCTGCCACTAGATATACCTTTGTCATGAAACTCATAACAGCAATCGGAAGGAAAATGCAGTCCCAACACTAGTACGTGATTAATGAATGAGAGAGAGACATTTTCGGGAATACCGATACCGAATCTATAACCCTAACGTATGATCCTAACCCTAAACTAACTAACCCTAACGTGTGACCAACCGCACAATAATGAAAGGCGCCCGCGCCACAAGCTTTGGCTTCTTCGTGCAACCTCGAGCCTCCTACTGGCACATTTCACTACTCCACAATGTTTCAACTTCAGTCAACTCAATCTTTTCTCTAGTCTTGCATTGCAATACCGTGCTTGTTGTCCACATTAGACCAACTCGAACCCCCATTTTCGCGATAACCACTCTTCTCCACAGCTGGCCTAGCAGTGGACTCCCAGTCTCCCACAGGTTACTCTCTCTCTCTCTCCCACTCACATGAGGTTTATCCAACATTTCCTCGACAGCATCGGCCCTCGCTGCAATCTCCTCCTCGTCCGCCAGTGGCTGTAGCAGAGAGGCACGCAGCAGACGCGCACCTGAATGAGGAATACATCGATTAGACGCATCGCTCTGTATGAGATAGGATATTCAGGTTTATTAGATTACACGGCTGTTGTTGAAAAGACACTATCTGAGAGGATCGACATGTTTGTGTTGGAACTTGGCATTCTTCAAAAGACAACCTATGCTCTTTTTTGCATGGTAGGTAGTGCGTGGTGAGTGCATGCAGGGAAGGGGGATAGCTAAGCTTCCTAGCGTATCTGCGCTTCAGGGGGTAGTAGAAAGTGCATGATGACGTCACAGGTCAAAATGCGTAAATCGAATCGGATCGATTCGGGAGTGGTCTAGGTGTGTTCCTCGTCAAATACTAAGACACTTTTACTCGTGGACATTTTTCGCTCAAATGTCATCAAAGGCTGAAAATCGATAAATTCGTAATTTTCGCCAGTTTTTATTTATTTTTATATATTTACAGGTTCGTTTACAGGTGTTTTATTTGCTAATAATGTGCGTATTATGGTATCACATCTTCAATAAATAGGACGTAATTTATCTCGATTTCAAAGGATGTTCTATTCGCTAAAACCGTTAAAAAGTTTGAAGATAATGCTTACAGTACCCTCGAACTAATTGATGGCTCCGGTTTTTAGCTTACGGCTCTGGCTCTAAACTGTCTCTTTTGTTCAAAAAAATTTCTAACAACAGTCTAACATACCGTACCTTGTTACCGTAACCCTGCCTACCGTAACCCGATAGAATCACAACCTGACTTTATTTTCTAATGATGTTTTTGATGAATATTAAAATTCAATGGTTACACTGCGCGTGAGTTTCATTCATAAACCCCCGAGTTTTGTATAATTTTCCATTCGCAGAAAAAAAACAAATAAGAAAAATCGTTTAAAAAATTGCTGGCACATAAAATCAGTGTGTGATTATATCGTGGTACGGTAGTCAGGGTTACAGTAACAATCTACGGTATGTTAGAATGTTGTTAGAATTTTTTTTTGAACATAAGAGGCAGATTAGAGCCAGAACCGTAAGCTAAAAACCGGAGCCGGGAATTAGTTCGAGGGTACTGTAAGCCAAATCGTCAAACTTTTTAACGGTTTTTAGCGAATAGAACATCCTTTGAAATCGAGATAAATTACGTCCTATTTATTGAAGATGTGATACCATAATACGCACATTATTAGCAAATAAAACACCTGTAAACGAACCTGTAAATATATAAAAATAAATAAAAACTGGCGAAAATTACGAATTTATCGATTTTCAGCCTTTGATGACATTTGAGCGAAAAATGTCCACGAGTAAAAGTGTCTTAGAATTTGACGAGGAACACACCTAGACCACTCCCGAATCGATCCGATTCGATTTACGCATTTTGACCTGTGACGTCATCATGCACTTTCTACTACCCCCTGAAGCGCAGATACGCTAGGAAGCTTAGCTAACCCCCTTCCCTGCATGCACTCACCACGCACTACCTACCATGCAAAAAAGAGCATAGGTTGTCTTTTGAAGAATGCCAAGACTATGTCGATCGAGTCAGATAATGTCTTTGAAGAAGAAAGAAGATATATTTAAATATAAGAAGATCCCTCATTTCCCTCCCAATCCCCTCTCACTCCCTCCCAATCCTCCTTTTGCATCCCACTAATCCAATCACCGACCCCTATATAAGCCCCGAGCCCCTTCACCAAATCGGTGTTGGTTGATGGATAAACTGTGATATGTGGCCTGTTCGAGGGTTTTCGCAGTGCATCCGGAGATCGATACCCCAAGCCGGGGAAACCTAGCTTGTTCAGCTCAACAATATCGCCGATTGATCATGCGGATGCGGGCACCGAAAGAGAAATTTGTAACGCTTTGCGGAGCCCTTCCGGGCTTACATAGGATGGATACAGGATCATTGGAAACTAAAGAGGACCTAACGACTTATCTGCTTCAAGAATACTCGAAATGGAACATGAATCGTTCCATTTGATAAAGCAGCACAAGCATTTGCTCAAGGTAGGCCATCGTTTCAGCGATACCTGTACTGCGGAACTTACGGTTATCACAGATGATTATCAAAAGAAGTCTAATCCAAAGAATCTATTCTCAATTTTACTGTCATACCTGCTCCCGTGAGAGTGCCACTCGCGAGCATCGAGAACATCGTGCGACGGTCCTACAACGAATCAATTCGTGATTACGGTAGTCTAGAGATTACGGTATCTCAACCTACAGTATACCTTTCCTTTGGCGGCCCTCGTTCGATCGATCACCCGCAGGTTCTCCCACGTCTCCGCGTCTGGAAAATCGAGTTTAATGAGCATAACTTTTTGTGCTTCTTTGTGCTTTTTTGTACTTTTTGTGCTTTGTACACTAGATGCCCTGAATCTTTCTATCTTTAATTATTTTGCATCGCTGTCATTACAAAATTTCCTCCTCTTGCACCAATGTGCCATCTAACTAGATTCGTCTTCTGTTCACAGATTCAATACGCTCATAACATTTACGTCTCACAAATACTGCTCAAGTCCAATTTTTCCTCATCTAAGAAGTATCTGCCGAAAGTACGAATATAATAAATAATACTCCTCAACACCCAATAATACCCTCACTCACCCATATTGCACAGTGCAGCATCCTCGTGGAAGGTTATCCTAATCGAGGAGGACGCGAATAGGAATCCCTCGATGTGTTCTATGTACTTGACGAGCGCAGCGAATGCGGCCAGACACAATTCCCTGATATAGAGCAGAGATCAAAGATCAAAGATCAAGGATCAGATGTGCAGTCAGATAATAAAAATCATCGAGTATTACCTATATTCGAGCTAAACTACTGCCTATTGATTTACACATGTTTTTTTCCCAACCGTGAAACCCGTAACTCACTTGTCCGTCGGATTCTCCAATTTTGAATCGGGATCGCTCCTGGCGCGTAGTGAGCGGTACATATCGTGACCGCGCGCGCCGTCAAAGTATCTGCAATCGACGAACTATATCATAGGCAAGGCCAAGGCAATGCAAAGAAAATAGGGCTAATTACACACGTATTACATTCTTCAGATCAATTGTCTATGATGATCCGTCTCTTCTTCCTCCTCGTCTCTTCTTCCTTCTTCCGTCTTCTTTGCCGCCCACCCGCCCACTGTGTTCCTGACGTTGTCTTCTTTGCCGCCCACCAGCCCACTGAGTTCCTAACGTTGTCTTCTTCGGGGGCGTACTTGCCCCTCCGTTCCTGACGTAGTCTTCTTTGCCGCCCACCCGCCCACTGAGTTCCTGACGTTGTCGTACGTCGAATCAGACTGTACGTCGAATCAGACAGTACGTCGAATCAGACAGTACGTCGCATCAGACAGTACGTCGAATCAGACAGTACGTCGCATCAGACAGTACGTCGCATCAGACAGTACGTCGCATCAGACAGTACGTCGAATCAGACAGTACGTCGAATCAGACAGTACGTCGAATCAGACTGTACGTCGAATCAGACAGTACGTCGCATCAGACTGTACGTCGAATCAGACAGTACGTCGCATCAGACTGTACGTCGAATCAGACAGTACGTCGCATCAGACAGTACGTCGCATCAGACAGTACGTCGCATCAGACAGTACGTCGCATCAGACAGTACGTCGCATCAGACAGTACGTCGCATCAGACAGTACGTCGCATCAGACAGTACGTCGCATCAGACAGTACGTCGAATCAGACAGTACGTCGCATCAGACAGTACGTCGCATCAGACTGTACGTCGAATCAGACAGTACGTCGCATCAGACAGTACGTCGAATCAGACAGTACGTCGAATCAGACAGTACGTCGCATCAGACAGTACGTCGCATCAGACAGTACGTCGCATCAGACAGTACGTCGAATCAGACAGTACGTCGCATCAGACAGTACGTCGCATCAGACAGTACGTCGCATCAGACAGTACGTCGCATCAGACAGTACGTCGCATCAGACAGTACGTCGCATCAGACAGTACGTCGAATCAGACAGTACGTCGAATCAGACAGTACGCCGCATCAGACAGTACGTCGCATCAGACAGTACGTCGAATCAGACAGTACGTCGCATCAGACAGTACGTCGCATCAGACAGTACGTCGAATCAGACAGTACGTCGAATCAGACAGTACGTCGCATCAGACAGTACGTCGCATCAGACAGTACGTCGAATCAGACAGTACGTCGCATCAGACAGTATGTCGAATCAGACAGTACGTCGCATCAGACAGTACGTCGAATCAGACAGTACGTCGAATCAGACAGTACGTCGAATCAGGCAGTACGTCGAATCAGACAGTACGTCGAATCAGACAGTACGTCGCATCAGACAGTACGTCGCATCAGACAGTACGTCGCATCAGACAGTACGTCGCATCAGACAGTACGTCGCATCAGACAGTACGTCGCATCAGACAGTACGTCGCATCAGACAATACGTCGCATCAGACAGTACGTCGCATCAGACAGTACGTCGCATCAGACAGTACGTCGCATCAGACAGTACGTCGGATTTGTTTGTGATGAGGCCCTCCCACCGACCACCCCCATCACCACCGCTGTTCCTCCTCATGGAATGATGCGTTCATCGGAACATATTCAACATTTCACTAGCGAGAAAATATTGTCTTTAGTTTTACGTAGTATCTTTTCACTGGCGATCTTAGGAACACAAAGGAATATAAATAACACGGAATCATGATAAAAAGGCAGAAAATAAAATGAAATGGTAAAATGTCCCATTACAATTCCCAATATCCATGTTAAAAAGATTGAAATGGATTGACTGACAGGACTAGAATGAATTTGTTTGTTCATCGTACTTTCTTCCTATCAAAAGGTTAAGCACTCAGGGAAATCAACGATGAAGTTACAGGAACGAAATAACCTTGTTTAGATGTTCATTAACAATAGTGTCAAAATGCGACTAGTTCGTATTTTTTTGTTCTTCGTAGGGTCTTCCTATCAATAAGGCTTAACACCTAGGGATATAGTAGATACAGCGAACCCTCAAGTTACCTGGTTGAATTTGCTTTGCCTTTGCAACGTTTCGATCGTCATTGCTTTTCATTATACTCTCTTTTACCGACGCTAGGAAATTAGTCTAATTAGTGAACATAAATGAAACATGCTCAGACCTTCGCTGGACGGCCGATATTGTGGCCTGATCGCATACTGATCTCACTGCCTCGTGTAGGACTGCATTGGAATGACGCTCGTTGATCGAATCACAGATGATCACCTCCACTGGCTCAAGCACCTTAAACAGATACACAATCAAAATAATTATTCAGTTATATGAATTTCAATTCACTACTGAGGAATCTTTGCACACCAAAGGTAGACCTAACTGTGAAACCAGAAAGAAACAAGACGTATTCAGAAAAATCCGCCAGAACCTCGATTAGCCTTACTAATTTAATTGGCAATTCGAATTGTAAACTCAGTGCCAAACGACTATTATTGCATACCAATATCTATTCAGCTATTTACGGAATTGTGAAACCACAAATTCACCAGAAAAATATGATTTTAATATGAGGAAATGGGATTTTACCCACTTGCAGCTGCGTCTTCAGTGACGAGTAAGCGGACGAATCGACGAAGGCGAACAGATGAAAGTCCATAGTCGTCAAATCGATCGCCGCCAGACCAATCTGACCACGAGCCGCCGATCGACCCTCCATTATCGCTGAGTGTCGCTGTTTTAGTTTTCACAAAGACTGCAGAAACAATTGAAGTCCCAAACTAGTTATGAAAGGTGTAAAACGCGTTTGTGCCTGCTCCATTTCAAATTGATTTTCGCTTGAAGTTTGCTAATTTAAAGCATATTTAAGCGTAAATCAGGTAGTAAACTGACGTGCAAGCTCAGTCTTACTCAATTTTAACATGTCTAAGAGTGAATAAAGTGGTAAACGTACATGCAAATACGGGCGATATGCAATTGGAAGCGGAGATTGACGTATTCGTTGTTCTCGATGCATTCTTTCCACGACGAGGAGCCGATCGACCCGATGAAAGAGTACGAGAGACACCCGGGAAGCGACGCGTCGAGGACGTATTCATACCTACGTGAGTGATCATCAATTGATAGCCATTTGATATACGATCATTAGTGATACTTCGAAATAACCATTAGTGATGGCAATTAGGAATGCACACCTTATTTTGCATTCTCTCTCGCCTGTCTTATTAGCGAGAGAGCATTCGAAATGAGAGAGACGTGTGCCGAATTATTATTGGACTTGTTCCCTTTTTATCCAAGTTATTCGTGAAAAATACTTTCGGGGTTTGAAAAACCTCATAACTTGAAATTAATCGAATAAAAAAATAGATCAAACATATTTATTCTTCAATCGTTGCAAACAAGAAAATTGATAGCAGAGAAGTGAAACGAACTCAAGATCAGCAAAATATTAACTACAATTCACAAGATTCGTGAAAAAGAGAACAACTCCTAGTAACGAAACGAATTGAAGTTTGGTGAGCAAGATTCAATTGTTGTCTCGACACTTACAAGTAGTTATTTTTTGAACATGCACTGAAAGAATAAGAAAATACATCCATAATATTAAGTTGTTTTAGTAAATGATAGTGAGTAGAGATTATCATCAATATATGGGATTGGTGTAAGGATAGATACCAGGGAGGATGATGAGGTCAAACGCCAAGAGATCAAAGATCAAAGACCAGTCGATGGAGTATTCTGAGTGGGGGAAGGGGAGGACGTTGGGGCATCTCCTCCCGCTTTCCTCGATTGAAGGTGATTGGATGGATTGGAGGGAGAAGGTATCGGACGACTGAAATGAATACGGTAAACCATTGCACATCCTCTTGAAATATTGGGGGTTACCAAAAAAAAATACTTGAAGTAATCAAAGACATGGAAACACTGCTCACCCCTCAATGGACGTATTCCTTCCTTCGTCCCTTCTGCCGTTTTGGATGGACATTCTGAAATGAGAAGGGATTCAGACCGCACTTGACCATTATTTATAGAGAACCATATATCTCGATCAAATCATTTCTGCAACCCCTCCACATGTTTCATCTCTTCATGAAACCTCAACTCACATTGACTCCGATATTATTCCCCGCTTTCGACTATTTTCCATTAAATAAGTACTACGCGATTTCATTATTTCATGCTTGCTTCACTCAATTTACTACCACCCGAAGGCTCAATCCAGCTTGCATTCTAATATATTACTCCATGATTTAAAGTCACAAGAAGAAATACTACCATCAATTAGCAGCCTTACCCATCCAGATCCTTCGTATCTCTTGCTACAATGTAGCCGCGCTCACGGGCCCAGTTCATTATTCTGCAATTGCTAATTCAGTCATTAATAATTACAGATTTAATCGCCCCTTAGGTTTCACGCTTCAGCACTTCTTCTAGTTACCAAGGGATTTCGTTTATCAATTTACTTCAGACATGCTATCATATTACACTAGCTGGCCAGTATTCACGATAGAGTATTTGAAATCAAAAGCGAATCCCCTAATCAATAAATATCTCACCTCGATGGTTCTCCGTTCGCTTTGGCAGCCGCGACGGTCTGGCTGAATTCACACATTCGATATTGGTTACATAATTAATACGACAGCACTTCTGTAGCACTTCTGAGACAAATTTATGCTTGAATCCTCAATTCAACTAGCAAAACCGAAATCAAAATTCTAGGCGAATAATCTCGATGTTCATTCTATTATCGACTCACCCTCCTCTCATCATCATTCCTCCTAATACGCTCTGATTGCCCATCAGAGACTGCACCAGCACGGGCGAGCTACAAATACTTATATATTCATTTACAAAAGAGGTAAGCAATGAGCAACCCTGACACTTCGCGCTTCATCAAATGATCAAGTTTCACAGAAATCAGCTTCCTCAATTCCAATTCACTTCTCCTCCTACGAAATAATACACGCCAAAAGTTGGAGGGGTCGCTCGTCACTGCCTTCAAACAAACTAGCCTAGTACATCCTTGTTTCTACAGTAGGGTTGTCAGGGTGAAGCATTCGTCTCTTCATTCCGCATACTCTCTCGCTGGTCAGAGTGGCAGGCAAGAGAGTACGCGAAATGAAGAGACGGATTCTTCAGCCTGACAGCCCTATTTCTACAGCTGCACAACCGTGGACAGGCGGCAGTGCCCTTCTCGTGCGGAAGTCACCACGGCGCCGTCAAGTTCACCCCCGCCGAGGGCATCGTCAACCCCGGCACGATTCAGTTCGTCTACGTGACGACAAACATGCCGGCCCACCGCTTGGAGGTATACTTTGATTTTGGAGGTATACTTTGATTTTTAGTCACTCGAGGTCTACCTTAACTGCCTTGTCCTTAACCTTAACCTGTTCTTAATCCTAAATATCTTGCTCTCCGTTCAGGTCCTCCGCGACGTCGACGTGAACGACGAGGCACTCATCTTCATCGGACCCATGCCCGATGGCACAACCGTCACTCAGGTCTACCCCATCAAGTATTGATGAAACGTGTGGCCCGTCCCAACCAATCGTGTTGTCACATCGCGTTGAATACTGTACCTACAGATCTATGAGTGCTTCTCAGAGTACACAAAGAGGGTGGGCACTTCTTTACTTTAGTGCCCAAAGGTAGATAATATCTACTAGATATATTTTTTTCCTCGCTCTTTCGATAGCTCGCTGTCTCATTTCTCACTAACCACAAGTAAAAGCGCGGCGTTTGGGCACTAAAGTATGGAAGTGCCAGAGAGTGAATCAGTCGCCACTCGTCGTCTTTTCTTCTCAGTCTTCGCTTTGTCCTCTGGAACCTCTTCACCCCCTTACCTCCCAGTCAAAGCACACGTGAACACAGTATGCGAACCGTTTGAATCAACGGTCATAAGCTCCGCCCCCTTTCACGAAGTCGCTCACTTACCGCCGTTCATTCCCTTCCTCTGATCCACCGTGATGTACACGTCTGTGAGATATCCACGAAGGGGCTGCTTCGCACCATCGATCAGACGATGAGCGAGGGAAGGAGACATCTTAATCGTTATAGACAATCATCGATATCAAGACAACTTATGATAAATAAGATTGAACTCAAAGAATAGAGCAGAAATTGGAGAAGAATGACGATTTCTTCGAAGACCCCGAATTGAGTGGAAGCTTTCCGCTATTTGAAGGCTGCTGAGCTTAATCTGCAATTATATATGAGGGTATTTGTAAAAGATGCAAACACTGACAATTTAGATTTTCTATGAAACTATCTTTCAAGGATTCTGTAGACGATGATCTTAATAACTTTGTTGACAAGAAGCTCCTGTTAGCCTCACATTCAGATGATGTAATCTCCAATTTTTTTCTACGACTCACTGAACTATTGTTTCAACTAAAATTGCACCGAAATTGAGGTTGACTAAGAAAATCTAAAAATCGCTTTTTCCTTTACTATTTACCCCAATTTACACAGGCACTCGATACCAATAATAAAGCAAAAAAACAACAACATTTTGAAATCAGACCTCTCTCCATCTTTTAATATCCTTTGCGAGAGTAAGAAAAGCATCCTCCACATTACGATTCGCTTTAGCGGACGTTTCCATGAACTTCGCAACATAACATACTCGCTTCGTAACATACTCGCCAACTGAAAGTAAAAAATTAGGGTAACAAAAACGTTTCACAAGAAAACATTTGCATATAGTGCAGCTGTGCACTAAAATGAACAATTTAACTTGGTAAGAGATAAAAAAAAAACAACCTGCTGGCTTTTCTCCCGTGAAACTTGTCTCTTATCCTCCATATCGCACTTATTACCGATAATCATTCGCTCGACCTAATTAGAAACAATTACAAAGTATGGTTCTAATTCGATCATAAGTAGTTTAAGAAAACTTACGTCCTGTGACGCGTGTTCCTCGATGTTTCTTATCCAGTTTCTGATGTTTTCAAACGATTTCTCATTGGTGATGTCGTAACCTAGCAAGATTCCCTGAAATGCTAAAATCAAAATGATCCAAATAAAAGAGTACTACCATCGCTCCTCTATAGTATGCGGTAATAATAGTCCTGAAACGTTCTTGGCCAGCGGTATCCCAGAATAGAAGTTTGATTTTTTCCCTACCACGAGCCGCCGATCGACCCTCCATTATCGCTGAGTGTCGCTGTTTTAGTTTTCACAAAGACTGCAGAAACAATTGAAGTCCCAAACTAGTTATGAAAGGTGTAAAACGCGTTTGTGCCTGCTCCATTTCAAATTGATTTTCGCTTGAAGTTTGCTAATTTAAAGCATATTTAAGCGTAAATCAGGTAGTAAACTGACGTGCAAGCTCAGTCTTACTCAATTTTAACATGTCTAAGAGTGAATAAAGTGGTAAACGTACATGCAAATACGGGCGATATGCAATTGGAAGCGGAGATTGACGTATTCGTTGTTCTCGATGCATTCTTTCCACGACGAGGAGCCGATCGACCCGATGAAAGAGTACGAGAGACACCCGGGAAGCGACGCGTCGAGGACGTATTCATACCTACGTGAGTGATCATCAATTGATAGCCATTTGATATACGATCATTAGTGATACTTCGAAATAACCATTAGTGATGGCAATTAGGAATGCACACCTTATTTTGCATTCTCTCTCGCCTGTCTTATTAGCGAGAGAGCATTCGAAATGAGAGAGACGTGTGCCGAATTATTATTGGACTTGTTCCCTTTTTATCCAAGTTATTCGTGAAAAATACTTTCGGGGTTTGAAAAACCTCATAACTTGAAATTAATCGAATAAAAAAATAGATCAAACATATTTATTCTTCAATCGTTGCAAACAAGAAAATTGATAGCAGAGAAGTGAAACGAACTCAAGATCAGCAAAATATTAACTACAATTCACAAGATTCGTGAAAAAGAGAACAACTCCTAGTAACGAAACGAATTGAAGTTTGGTGAGCAAGATTCAATTGTTGTCTCGACACTTACAAGTAGTTATTTTTTGAACATGCACTGAAAGAATAAGAAAATACATCCATAATATTAAGTTGTTTTAGTAAATGATAGTGAGTAGAGATTATCATCAATATATGGGATTGGTGTAAGGATAGATACCAGGGAGGATGATGAGGTCAAACGCCAAGAGATCAAAGATCAAAGACCAGTCGATGGAGTATTCTGAGTGGGGGAAGGGGAGGACGTTGGGGCATCTCCTCCCGCTTTCCTCGATTGAAGGTGATTGGATGGATTGGAGGGAGAAGGTATCGGACGACTGAAATGAATACGGTAAACCATTGCACATCCTCTTGAAATATTGGGGGTTACCAAAAAAAAATACTTGAAGTAATCAAAGACATGGAAACACTGCTCACCCCTCAATGGACGTATTCCTTCCTTCGTCCCTTCTGCCGTTTTGGATGGACATTCTGAAATGAGAAGGGATTCAGACCGCACTTGACCATTATTTATAGAGAACCATATATCTCGATCAAATCATTTCTGCAACCCCTCCACATGTTTCATCTCTTCATGAAACCTCAACTCACATTGACTCCGATATTATTCCCCGCTTTCGACTATTTTCCATTAAATAAGTACTACGCGATTTCATTATTTCATGCTTGCTTCACTCAATTTACTACCACCCGAAGGCTCAATCCAGCTTGCATTCTAATATATTACTCCATGATTTAAAGTCACAAGAAGAAATACTACCATCAATTAGCAGCCTTACCCATCCAGATCCTTCGTATCTCTTGCTACAATGTAGCCGCGCTCACGGGCCCAGTTCATTATTCTGCAATTGCTAATTCAGTCATTAATAATTACAGATTTAATCGCCCCTTAGGTTTCACGCTTCAGCACTTCTTCTAGTTACCAAGGGATTTCGTTTATCAATTTACTTCAGACATGCTATCATATTACACTAGCTGACCAGTATTCACGATAGAGTATTTGAAATCAAAAGCGAATCCCCGAATCAATAAATATCTCACCTCGATGGTTCTCCGTTCGCTTTGGCAGCCGCGACGGTCTGGCTGAATTCACACATTCGATATTGGTTACATAATTAATACGACTCGAAAAAATTGCATCTTGTAGCCCTTCTGAGACAAATTTATGCTTGAATCCTCAATTCAACTAGCAAAACCGAAATCAAAATTCTAGGCGAATAATCTCGATGTTCATTCTATTATCGACTCACCCTCCTCTCATCATCATTCCTCCTAATACGCTCTGATTGCCCATCAGAGACTGCACCAGCACGGGCGAGCTACAAATACTTATATATTCATTTACAAAAGAGGTAAGCAATGAGCAACCCTGACACTTCGCGCTTCATCAAATGATCAAGTTTCACAGAAATCAGCTTCCTCAATTCCAATTCACTTCTCCTCCTACGAAATAATACACGCCAAAAGTTGGAGGGGTCGCTCGTCACTGCCTTCAAACAAACTAGCCTAGTACATCCTTGTTTCTACAGTAGGGTTGTCAGGGTGAAGCATTCGTCTCTTCATTCCGCATACTCTCTCGCTGGTCAGAGTGGCAGGCAAGAGAGTACGCGAAATGAAGAGACGGATTCTTCAGCCTGACAGCCCTATTTCTACAGCTGCACAACCGTGGACAGGCGGCAGTGCCCTTCTCGTGCGGAAGTCACCACGGCGCCGTCAAGTTCACCCCCGCCGAGGGCATCGTCAACCCCGGCACGATTCAGTTCGTCTACGTGACGACAAACATGCCGGCCCACCGCTTGGAGGTATACTTTGATTTTGGAGGTATACTTTGATTTTTAGTCACTCGAGGTCTACCTTAACTGCCTTGTCCTTAACCTTAACCTGTTCTTAATCCTAAATATCTTGCTCTCCGTTCAGGTCCTCCGCGACGTCGACGTGAACGACGAGGCACTCATCTTCATCGGACCCATGCCCGATGGCACAACCGTCACTCAGGTCTACCCCATCAAGTATTGATGAAACGTGTGGCCCGTCCCAACCAATCGTGTTGTCACATCGCGTTGAATACTGTACCTACAGATCTATGAGTGCTTCTCAGAGTACACAAAGAGGGTGGGCACTTCTTTACTTTAGTGCCCAAAGGTAGATAATATCTACTAGATATATTTTTTTCCTCGCTCTTTCGATAGCTCGCTGTCTCATTTCTCACTAACCACAAGTAAAAGCGCGGCGTTTGGGCACTAAAGTATGGAAGTGCCAGAGAGTGAATCAGTCGCCACTCGTCGTCTTTTCTTCTCAGTCTTCGCTTTGTCCTCTGGAACCTCTTCACCCCCTTACCTCCCAGTCAAAGCACACGTGAACACAGTATGCGAACCGTTTGAATCAACGGTCATAAGCTCCGCCCCCTTTCACGAAGTCGCTCACTTACCGCCGTTCATTCCCTTCCTCTGATCCACCGTGATGTACACGTCTGTGAGATATCCACGAAGGGGCTGCTTCGCACCATCGATCAGACGATGAGCGAGGGAAGGAGACATCTTAATCGTTATAGACAATCATCGATATCAAGACAACTTATGATAAATAAGATTGAACTCAAAGAATAGAGCAGAAATTGGAGAAGAATGACGATTTCTTCGAAGACCCCGAATTGAGTGGAAGCTTTCCGCTATTTGAAGGCTGCTGAGCTTAATCTGCAATTATATATGAGGGTATTTGTAAAAGATGCAAACACTGACAATTTAGATTTTCTATGAAACTATCTTTCAAGGATTCTGTAGACGATGATCTTAATAACTTTGTTGACAAGAAGCTCCTGTTAGCCTCACATTCAGATGATGTAATCTCCAATTTTTTTCTACGACTCACTGAACTATTGTTTCAACTAAAATTGCACCGAAATTGAGGTTGACTAAGAAAATCTAAAAATCGCTTTTTCCTTTACTATTTACCCCAATTTACACAGGCACTCGATACCAATAATAAAGCAAAAAAACAACAACATTTTGAAATCAGACCTCTCTCCATCTTTTAATATCCTTTGCGAGAGTAAGAAAAGCATCCTCCACATTACGATTCGCTTTAGCGGACGTTTCCATGAACTTCGCAACATAACATACTCGCTTCGTAACATACTCGCCAACTGAAAGTAAAAAATTAGGGTAACAAAAACGTTTCACAAGAAAACATTTGCATATAGTGCAGCTGTGCACTAAAATGAACAATTTAACTTGGTAAGAGATAAAAAAAAAACAACCTGCTGGCTTTTCTCCCGTGAAACTTGTCTCTTATCCTCCATATCGCACTTATTACCGATAATCATTCGCTCGACCTAATTAGAAACAATTACAAAGTATGGTTCTAATTCGATCATAAGTAGTTTAAGAAAACTTACGTCCTGTGACGCGTGTTCCTCGATGTTTCTTATCCAGTTTCTGATGTTTTCAAACGATTTCTCATTGGTGATGTCGTAACCTAGCAAGATTCCCTGAAATGCTAAAATCAAAATGATCCAAATAAAAGAGTACTACCATCGCTCCTCTATAGTATGCGGTAATAATAGTCCTGAAACGTTCTTGGCCAGCGGTATCCCAGAATAGAAGTTTGATTTTTTCCCTACCACGAGCCGCCGATCGACCCTCCATTATCGCTGAGTGTCGCTGTTTTAGTTTTCACAAAGACTGCAGAAACAATTGAAGTCCCAAACTAGTTATGAAAGGTGTAAAACGCGTTTGTGCCTGCTCCATTTCAAATTGATTTTCGCTTGAAGTTTGCTAATTTAAAGCATATTTAAGCGTAAATCAGGTAGTAAACTGACGTGCAAGCTCAGTCTTACTCAATTTTAACATGTCTAAGAGTGAATAAAGTGGTAAACGTACATGCAAATACGGGCGATATGCAATTGGAAGCGGAGATTGACGTATTCGTTGTTCTCGATGCATTCTTTCCACGACGAGGAGCCGATCGACCCGATGAAAGAGTACGAGAGACACCCGGGAAGCGACGCGTCGAGGACGTATTCATACCTACGTGAGTGATCATCAATTGATAGCCATTTGATATACGATCATTAGTGATACTTCGAAATAACCATTAGTGATGGCAATTAGGAATGCACACCTTATTTTGCATTCTCTCTCGCCTGTCTTATTAGCGAGAGAGCATTCGAAATGAGAGAGACGTGTGCCGAATTATTATTGGACTTGTTCCCTTTTTATCCAAGTTATTCGTGAAAAATACTTTCGGGGTTTGAAAAACCTCATAACTTGAAATTAATCGAATAAAAAAATAGATCAAACATATTTATTCTTCAATCGTTGCAAACAAGAAAATTGATAGCAGAGAAGTGAAACGAACTCAAGATCAGCAAAATATTAACTACAATTCACAAGATTCGTGAAAAAGAGAACAACTCCTAGTAACGAAACGAATTGAAGTTTGGTGAGCAAGATTCAATTGTTGTCTCGACACTTACAAGTAGTTATTTTTTGAACATGCACTGAAAGAATAAGAAAATACATCCATAATATTAAGTTGTTTTAGTAAATGATAGTGAGTAGAGATTATCATCAATATATGGGATTGGTGTAAGGATAGATACCAGGGAGGATGATGAGGTCAAACGCCAAGAGATCAAAGATCAAAGACCAGTCGATGGAGTATTCTGAGTGGGGGAAGGGGAGGACGTTGGGGCATCTCCTCCCGCTTTCCTCGATTGAAGGTGATTGGATGGATTGGAGGGAGAAGGTATCGGACGACTGAAATGAATACGGTAAACCATTGCACATCCTCTTGAAATATTGGGGGTTACCAAAAAAAATACTTGAAGTAATCAAAGACATGGAAACACTGCTCACCCCTCAATGGACGTATTCCTTCCTTCGTCCCTTCTGCCGTTTTGGATGGACATTCTGAAATGAGAAGGGATTCAGACCGCACTTGACCATTATTTATAGAGAACCATATATCTCGATCAAATCATTTCTGCAACCCCTCCACATGTTTCATCTCTTCATGAAACCTCAACTCACATTGACTCCGATATTATTCCCCGCTTTCGACTATTTTCCATTAAATAAGTACTACGCGATTTCATTATTTCATGCTTGCTTCACTCAATTTACTACCACCCGAAGGCTCAATCCAGCTTGCATTCTAATATATTACTCCATGATTTAAAGTCACAAGAAGAAATACTACCATCAATTAGCAGCCTTACCCATCCAGATCCTTCGTATCTCTTGCTACAATGTAGCCGCGCTCACGGGCCCAGTTCATTATTCTGCAATTGCTAATTCAGTCATTAATAATTACAGATTTAATCGCCCCTTAGGTTTCACGCTTCAGCACTTCTTCTAGTTACCAAGGGATTTCGTTTATCAATTTACTTCAGACATGCTATCATATTACACTAGCTGACCAGTATTCACGATAGAGTATTTGAAATCAAAAGCGAATCCCCGAATCAATAAATATCTCACCTCGATGGTTCTCCGTTCGCTTTGGCAGCCGCGACGGTCTGGCTGAATTCACACATTCGATATTGGTTACATAATTAATACGACAGCACTTCTGTAGCACTTCTGAGACAAATTTATGCTTGAATCCTCAATTCAACTAGCAAAACCGAAATCAAAATTCTAGGCGAATAATCTCGATGTTCATTCTATTATCGACTCACCCTCCTCTCATCATCATTCCTCCTAATACGCTCTGATTGCCCATCAGAGACTGCACCAGCACGGGCGAGCTACAAATACTTATATATTCATTTACAAAAGAGGTAAGCAATGAGCAACCCTGACACTTCGCGCTTCATCAAATGATCAAGTTTCACAGAAATCAGCTTCCTCAATTCCAATTCACTTCTCCTCCTACGAAATAATACACGCCAAAAGTTGGAGGGGTCGCTCGTCACTGCCTTCAAACAAACTAGCCTAGTACATCCTTGTTTCTACAGTAGGGTTGTCAGGGTGAAGCATTCGTCTCTTCATTCCGCATACTCTCTCGCTGGTCAGAGTGGCAGGCAAGAGAGTACGCGAAATGAAGAGACGGATTCTTCAGCCTGACAGCCCTATTTCTACAGCTGCACAACCGTGGACAGGCGGCAGTGCCCTTCTCGTGCGGAAGTCACCACGGCGCCGTCAAGTTCACCCCCGCCGAGGGCATCGTCAACCCCGGCACGATTCAGTTCGTCTACGTGACGACAAACATGCCGGCCCACCGCTTGGAGGTATACTTTGATCCCTGCCCCCCCCCCATCCTCCCCGAGGCATACAATATAGTCACTCGAGGTCTACCTTAACTGCCTTGTCCTTAACCTTAACCTGTTCTTAATCCTAAATATCTTGCTCTCCGCTCAGGTCCTCCGCGACGTCGACGTCAACGACGAGGCACTCATCTTCATCGGACCCATGCCCGATGGCACAACCGTCACTCAGGTCTACCCCATCAAGTATTGATGAAACGTGTGGCCCGTCCCAACCAATCGTGTTGTCACATCGCGTTGAATACTGTACCTACAGATCTATGAGTGCTTCTCAGAGTACACAAAGAGGGTGGGCACTTCTTTACTTTAGTGCCCAAAGGTAGATAATATCTACTAGATATATTTTTTTCCTCGCTCTTTCGATAGCTCGCTGTCTCATTTCTCACTAACCACAAGTAAAAGCGCGGCGTTTGGGCACTAAAGTATGGAAGTGCCAGAGAGTGAATCAGTCGCCACTCGTCGTCTTTTCTTCTCAGTCTTCGCTTTGTCCTCTGGAACCTCTTCACCCCCTTACCTCCCAGTCAAAGCACACGTGAACACAGTATACGAACCGTTTGAATCAACGGTCATAAGCTCCGCCCCCTTTCACGAAGTCGCTCACTTACCGCCGTTCATTCCCTTCCTCTGATCCACCGTGATGTACACGTCTGTGAGATATCCACGAAGGGGCTGCTTCGCACCATCGATCAGACGGTGAGCGAGGGAAGGAGACATCTTAATCGTTATAGACAATCATCGATATCAAGACAACTTATGATAAATAAGATTGAACTCAAAGAATAGAGCAGAAATTGGAGAAGAATGACGATTTCTTCGAAGACCCCGAATTGAGTGGAAGCTTTCCGCTATTTGAAGGCTGCTGAGCTTAATCTGCAATTATATATGAGGGTATTTGTAAAAGATGCAAACACTGACAATTTAGATTTTCTATGAAACTATCTTTCAAGGATTCTGTAGACGATGATCTTAATAACTTTGTTGACAAGAAGCTCCTGTTAGCCTCACATTCAGATGATGTAATCTCCAATTTTTTTCTACGACTCACTGAACTATTGTTTCAACTAAAATTGCACCGAAATTGAGGTTGACAAAGAAAATCTAAAAATCGCTTTTTCCTTTACTATTTACCCAAATTTACACAGGCACTCGATACCAATAATAAAGCAAAAAAACAACAACATTTTGAAATCAGACCTCTCTCCATCTTTTAATATCCTTTGCGAGAGCAAGAAAAGCATCCTCCACATTACGATTCGCTTTAGCGGACGTTTCCATGAACTTCGCAACATAACATACTCGCTTCGTAACATACTCGCCAACTGAAAGTAAAAAATTAGGGTAACAAAAACGTTTCACAAGAAAACATTTGCATATGGTGCAGCTGTGCACTAAAATGAACAATTTAACTTGGTAAGAGATAAAAAAAATATAAACAACCTGCTGGCTTTTCTCCCGTGAAACTTGTCTCTTATCCTCCATATCGCACTTATTACCGATAATCATTCGCTCGACCTAATTAGAAACAATTACAAAGTATGGTTCTAATTCGATCATAAGTAGTTTAAGAAAACTTACGTCCTGTGACGCGTGTTCCTCGATGTTTCTTATCCAGTTTCTGATGTTTTCAAACGATTTCTCATTGGTGATGTCGTAACCTAGCAAGATTCCCTGAAATGCTAAAATCAAAATGATCCAAATAAAAGAGTACTACCATCGCTCCTCTATAGTATGCGGTAATAATAGTCCTGAAACGTTCTTGGCCAGCGGTATCCCAGAATAGAAGTTTGATTTTTTCCCGTCTATTTCAACTGATCTGGCCCTGAAATCAATGCCGTAACAAGTAGTTGTGAAATTTCTTGATATTACTGGTTATGTTTTGAAAGCAGTAAAGCTTTCAAACGAAGAAATAGCGAAACAACAAACTATTTCCCTCGGAATAATAGACAACTAGATACAACGAAACAAGGTGAAACATCCTAAGAAGGTTTCACGGTGTCTAGTACCCTTACAAGCTACGCAAAGATGAAAATGCATAGGTGTACGGACGAAATGGTGCGATGAGGGCACATCAATTAAGCTTATTTAGGAAGAAAGGCGACTGTCAACAAAAATTTGCAAGGTACAAGCACTAAAAAGGGAACTATATAATCAAGATTTGAGATCAATAATCAACTAGCAAGGCTTCCTCGACTAGGAAACTCGAATGAAAAGGACAAAATCGATCAATTATCAAACGGAGGCCTCTATCAGCTTCAAAACGTAAGTTTTAGGTTCCTTGATGGCAAAACGCACATGAACGGTTTCCAGAAAAGTGCCAGTTTCTCGAGAAAAGCGGTGAAAGCGCTCAAAAGGGCAGAAAGTGCAACGTTTGTCAAAGAAGCGCCCTTTTGCCATCATTTACACCGGATTGAGCTCAGATGATCTGGCGCGTATAGCGGACGTCTTAGTGGTTGAAAACAAGGGAAAACGCGAGCAAAAACGATATGGTACATCACCACAGCCCCGAAATTAGGGTTACACGTACTGAGCTGCGGAAATTGAGCTGTATTTTTATTTGCTAAACACCGTATGCCGTACTTGTCAACATTCTCGTACTTGAATAAATATTAACGAAATCAATTAATTCAAATTCAAAACACAAAATCAATAAATTTTCCCTAAATTATTACACTTCCTCTCTTTTACGCCTTGTCTCGATGAATGGACACTTCGAAACAATAAAATGGTGAGATGAATGGGGCTACCTCCAGCTTCTCCTGTCATCTCTGTCGATCCGTCCGTGAATCGAAAATCCCAACGAAGGAGCTCCGGTGCATTATTAAATTATCGATTGATCGTTTGCTACCGTACTCATGGCAAGTAGAATACTAACTGGGAAATAGATCCAAAACAACACAACTGCTTGGAATGAGGGCGCAAACCGAGTGAAGAGTGGATACATTTGGTCTACCCATCAGAGTGTACGGTGAAAATGGGGAGGATGGTTACGATATTCATTTTGTCGATACCGTATCTATCTGCGATCGTGAACTGAATGATTTACCTTTCATTGAAGCAAGAGAGATGAAGAACAGACCATTCAAGAAGAGAGAACATGTGAAGAATGAGAAGGAAATGAAGAATGATTGAAAAGTGCGAACAAAGGAAAGAATGAAATTAAATTGAAATTAAGAGAGATAATTAGATTATGCAGAATGGATAATTCTATTTATGAATTTCATTCCTCTTTCCGCGATGAAAACATCAGTTGTCGATTGCCTACCGTAATCATAAAAATGATGACTGTGTGATCAATGTTCAATTGAATTTCAATCAGAAATCGTTCTTTATCGATAGGACAGAGGACGGGGGGGACGAAGGAGTCCTCGAGACGTCCTCGTCTACTTCTGAATTTAGACTTCACAAACCAAAGATCAAAGATCATCTATTGTCGTCGAGTTGAAATCACCTCAGCAGCGTCTCTCATCAGCTCCTCCTCACGAAGCTGCAATCGGGAATTTGTATAATAGAGATCAAAGATCATTGAGATCAAAGATCAAAGATCAATTTCTAAAGAACTTACAAGGACGATCTCGGCGGCGTACATCGCCACTTGGCCTTGAGTGCCTCGTTCTCCTCACGGAGGCGCTGGTTTTCGGCCTTGTAGTCCTACAAGCAATACTGTAGAAGATCAAGAAAAGAATGTCAAAGATCAAAGATCAATGGTAAAGACGCTATGATTGAGATACGCTGACAGTCATCAGCAAGAGATCAAAGATCAAAGAATAGCGAAACAAAAGGCCAAAGATCGAACTTACATTTTCCATTTCGATTCGAAAAGAGGAGTGGACCGTTAGAGGTGGACGGTGAGAGCGAGAATACTGTAAATGGAGGATAATGTATCTGTCATCGTAGAATACGGTAGACCTCTAGAACTGTAATGTTCAAGTTCCTCCTTTCCCATTTGCATTCATTGATTGAGTTTGCACCAATCATTTGTCTAAGGGGGCAATTTCTATTCAAATCATTCTGCTCTCCTCTCTCTCATTCTCCTCCTCCATTTCATTCTGCCATCATTGCAATGGATGACTCGATCGGATCACCTGTCGCAGGTAATTTTCAAAGTTTTACTTTTCATTCTACCGTATATCTACCGTACCCAGATCAATAGATTACCTATACTACCGAACTTATACCAGATAGATAAAGGAAGCGCTCATTCTTCCGTATATCTACGGTACACTGACACTCCGAAAATCGTTTTCCTTTCGAATCTTCGCTCGACCTAATTATTCGAATCTGCAGCATCTCAGCCTGACGCCGAGGCCGTCGAGAGCGTGAACGCCCTCTGGGAGAAGGTACGGTATCTAATGATGATACTGTCAGAGTATTGCAAACTAGCCTAAAGAAGAAACTGAAGTAGTAATGTGATAACGAGGTTACACGAGCACCCTGAAGTCCTAGATTCCAATTCAACATCTACTTTAAGGCTCGCCAGCTGGCGATCAGGGCGACTGCCCATGAAGATCTCTCTTGGGTCGGCAGGGAGATGGCCGAGTTGGACGAGAAGGAAGCTGAGCATTGGGCGAATCGAGCCAAGGAGGAGTCGGCGGCGGGTCAACCCGACCAGGTTAGAAGAAAAAAAAAGCGAAAGATGCATTCTCACTCTGAGTAATTGCACCTCCAATTACTCTGTAGGAGTATTGCGAACTATCCTCCGATATCATCGTCATCTTCTATCCATATGGACCATGTTGAACGTAGTTTCAATAGTGGTCGTACAAAAAAGAAACGATGATGATGATTACTAGTGATGATTACTGATGTTGACAGGCATTTTTTTTCGTGCACGATGAGTACTGCATCTCGATTGAATTTGAATTGTTTCTTTACAGTCGCGCGCGCTGATGGCCCATGCGGTCAAGCATGAGGACCTCGCTGAGATCGCTCGTCTTCTCGCGAGTGCTGACGAGCGAACGGCAGCCAGCTTTGCCCATAGAGCCGTTCGTGCCCGTGAGGAAGCGGCGCAGGCCGAGGCAGCCCTTCGCAAGTAGATAAAAAAATCTCTCTGAAATCATTTGTGTAAATAACATGCTTAAGAACAGTTAAAATAATTAGACAGGCTTATTCGCAAAGGTTGCAAGAGGCGAGTGAATGTGTGTTATGCATTATCGAATTGTTTCCTTTCCACACTCTTATTATCCTCTCTTCAATGGGTTGGCGTCGAATCAACAGATTAAGAGATGGGCGGACTGATTCTCTGGTTGACTGCCAAATTGGAGCGCAAATTGAGAAAAGAAAGATTCAAAACAATCAGTTGTCGATTTCATACGGATACGGTAACGATCTCCAATTGATTTTCAATTTCCATTCCTTTGTCTCTCTAACCCAGAGTCTCACCTTCTTCATTCTGAATGTGAGTTCTATCTCGTTTTATGATGTAGATTTGAGCTGCGAAGTACTTGTTTTATGTTTTTAAAACTCCCAGCATGCATTTACACGACGGTTACAAAATAAGACAAACGGCTGGTTGGTTTAAAAAGCGGTTTGAATTGGCGGTTTAAAATTTGCAGGAAATTCGCTATGAGACTACTCAAATCCCAAAAAAATCCAAAAAATCCAAAAAAATGCAAACCCCGGCTCTCTTTTTTGAAAATTCCGGCTCCAGTGTTGGCAATGTGGAAATGAGCCCGCCACGACTCGTACAGCCTTATAATCATAGTTTTTATTGAATTTGCCAACGTTTCACAGCCTAAGCAATTTTATAACACCAGAAATATACTATGAAACTCACCCATTGCTTGGCAAATTCAACCCCCTTGAATCGAGTCTGTCGGCGATCTGACCTAGCGAACTCACCGATTTCCATCACTTTGGTTGCTTTTGTGCATAATTTGCAGCGGTTTCACTAAATTTGGGGCGCTGAACAATCTGAAACCAATTGCAAAATAGTATTTTGAACAGTTTGAAAAATTCACCCAAATTTAGTCAAAAATGCGACGCGTAGTTACGGTAACCGCGACGCATGAAAAATTTCAAATGAACCAGCCGGTGTTACCGTCGTGATTTAGCAAAGAAAGGTTGAAAACAATCAGTTCACGATTCTACACGAATACGGTGTGAATGGAATCGATCTCTAATCTAATTTCAATATTCATTCCATTGTCTCTCTCATTCATCCACCCTCTTCCTCCTTCTCCCTCTCCTTCTTCATCTCTTCACTCGCGCGGCCCGGTCGCCTCTCTCCTCCTATAATGGACAACAACGTAAGAGTGATCTTTAGTTTTTTGTCCCGCTATTCATGATCTTTGATCTCTTGCTGACGACTGTCAGCGTGTCTCAATAGTTGTACCTTGATCTTTGATCTTTGTATATTTATCTTTGTATCTTGTTCTTTTATCTTTGATTTTTGACATTCCTTTCTTGATCTTCTACAGTATTGCTTGTAGGACTACAAGGCCGAAAATCAGCGCCTCCGTCAGGAAAACGAGGCACTCAAGGCCAAGGTGGCGATGTACGCCGCCGAGATCGTCCTTGTAAGTTCTTTAGAAATTGATCTTTGATCTTTGATCTCAATGATCTTTGATCTCTATTATACAAGTTCCCGATTGCAGCTACGTGAGGAGGAGTTGATGAGAGACGCTGCTGAGGTGATTTCAACTCGACGACAATAGATGATCTTTGATCTTTGGTTTGTGAAGTCTAAATTCAGAAGTAGACGAGGATGTCTCGCGGACTCCTTCGTCCCCCCCCCCCCCGTCGTACTGTCCTATAGATAAAGTAGGATTTCTGATTGAAATTCAATTGAACATTGATCACACAGTCATCATTTTTATGATTATGGTAGGCAATCGACAACTGATGTTTTCATCGCGGAAAGAGGAATGAAATTCATAAATAGAATTATCCATTCTGCATAATCTAATTATCTCTCTTAATTTCAATTTAATTTCATTCTTTCCTTTGTTAGCACTTTTCAATTATTCTTCATTTCCTTCTCATTCTTCACATGTTCTCTCTTCTTGAATGGTCTGTTCTTCATCTCTCTTGCTTCAATGAAAGGTAAATCATTCAGTTCACGATCGCAGATAGATACGGTATCGACAAAATGAATATCGTAACCATCCTCCCCATTTTCACCGTACACTCTGATGGGTAGACCAAATGTATCCACTCTTCACTCGGTTTGCGCCCTCATTCCAAGCAGTTGTGTTGTTTTGGATCTATTTCCCAGTTAGTATTCTACTTGCCATGAGTACGGTAGCAAACGATCAATCGATAATTTAATAATGCACCGGAGCTCCTTCGTTGGGATTTTCGATTCACGGACGGATCGACAGAGATGACAGGAGAAGCTGGAGGTAGCCCCATTCATCTCACCATTGAATAGTTTCGAAGTGTCCATTCATCGAGACAATGCGCAAAAGAGAGAAAGTGTGATAATTTAAGGAAAATTTATATGGTTTTGTGTTTTGAATTTGAATTAATTGATTTCGTTAATATTTATTCAAGTACGAGAATTTTGAAAAGTACGGCATACGGTATTTAGCAAATAAAAATACAGCTCAATTTCCGCAGCTCAGTACGTGTAACCCTAATTTCGGGGCTGTGGTGATGTACCATATCGTTTTTGCTCGCGTTTTCCCTTGTTTTCAACCACTAAGACGTCCGCTATACGCGCCAGATCATCTGAGCTCAATCCGGTGTAAATGATGGCAAAAGGGCGCTTCTTTGACAAACGTTGCACTTTCTGCCCTTTTGAGCGCTTTCACCGCTTTTCTCGAGAAACTGGCACTTTTCTGGAAACCGTTCATGTGCGTTTTGCCATCAAGGAACCTAAAACTTACGTTTTGAAGCTGATAGAGGCCTCCGTTTGATAATTGATCGATTTTGTCCTTTTCATTCGAGTTTCCTAGTCGAGGAAGCCTTGCTAGTTGATTATTGATCTCAAATCTTGATTATATAGTTCCCTTTTTAGTGCTTGTACCTTGCAAATTTTTATTGACAGTCGCCTTTCTTCCTAAATAAGCTTAATTGATGTGCCCTCATCGCACCATTTCGTCCGTACACCTATGCATTTTCATCTTTGCGTAGCTTGTGAGGGTACTAGACACCGTGAAACCTTCTTAGGATGTTTCACCTTGTTTCGTTGTATCTAGTTGTCTATTATTCCGAGGGAAATAGTTTGTTGTTTCGCTATTTCTTCGTTTGAAAGCTTTACTGCTTTCAAAACATAACCAGTAATATCAAGAAATTTCACAACTACTTGTTACGGCATTGATTTCAGGGCCAGATCAGTTGAAATAGACGGGAAAAAGATCAAACTTCTATTCTGGGATACCGCTGGCCAAGAACGTTTCAGGACTATTATTACCGCATACTATAGAGGAGCGATGGTAGTACTCTTTTATTTGGATCATTTTGATTTTAGCATTTCAGGGAATCTTGCTAGGTTACGACATCACCAATGAGAAATCGTTTGAAAACATCAGAAACTGGATAAGAAACATCGAGGAACACGCGTCACAGGACGTAAGTTTTCTTAAACTACTTATGATCGAATTAGAACCATACTTTGTAATTGTTTCTAATTAGGTCGAGCGAATGATTATCGGTAATAAGTGCGATATGGAGGATAAGAGACAAGTTTCACGGGAGAAAAGCCAGCAGGTTTTTTATATTTTTTTTATCTCTTACCAAGTTAAATTGTTCATTTTAGTGCACAGCTGCACTATATGCAAATGTTTTCTTGTGAAACGTTTTTGTTACCCTAATTTTTTACTTTCAGTTGGCGAGTATGTTACGAAGCGAGTATGTTATGTTGCGAAGTTCATGGAAACGTCCGCTAAAGCGAATCGTAATGTGGAGGATGCTTTTCTTACTCTCGCAAAGGATATTAAAAGATGGTGAGAGGTCTGATTTCAAAATGTTGTTGTTTTTTCCCTTTATTATTGGTATCGAGTGCCTGTGTAAATTGGGGTAAATAGTAAAGGAAAAAGCGATTTTTAGATTTTCATAGTCAACCTCAATTTCGGTGCAATTTTAGTTGAAACAATAGTTCAGTGAGTCGTAGAAAAAAATTGGAGATTAAATCATCTGAATGTGAGGCTAACAGGAGCTTCTTGTCAACAAAGTTATTAAGATCATCGTCTACAGAATCCTTGAAAGATAGTTTCATAGAAAATCTAAATTTTTGAACAATGTCAGTGTTTGCTTCTTTTACAAATACCCTCATATATAATTGCAGATCAAGCTCAGCAGCCTTCAAATAGCGGAAAGCTTCCACTAAATTCAGGGTCTTCGAAGAAATCGTCATTATTCTCCATTTTCTGCTCTATTCTTTGAGTTCAATCTTATTTATCATAAGTTGTCTTGATATCGATGATTGTCTATAACGATTAAGATGTCTCCTTCCCTCGCTCACCGTCTGATCGATGGTGCGAAGCAATCCCGTCGTGGATATCTCACAGACGTGTACATCACAGTGGATCAGAGGAAGGGAATGAACGGCGGTAAGTGAGCGACTTCGTGAAAGGGGGCGGAGCTCTACGGTATCGTCAGAATTGCTAACGGTGGAAAGATACTGACCGGATACGGAAGGGTCAGGGGTCAAGCCGTACCTCCTGTCCGTAGGCGAAGGCATCACAGGAAACGGCGATGAGAGCGTTCTCCTGGGGGCCGAGTTGGCCGTTGGAAGGGGCCACGTTCACCAGGCCCGAGACGCTGCTGGCGGATCAAGTGACAGCCTCGTCGCCACCATTCTCAATCTGTAGAAACAAGAATGCATCATGTTCATTGAATGTTCATTGAATGTTCATTGAATTGAATGCTTGTTCATTGAATTGAGGGGCAACTATAGATTCAGCAATACAGTAGGCACGGTAGTGTCTATTGGGCAGTGAGGGCGGAACGGAGATACGATACCTTGACATCATACCTTGTATTCGTGGTCCTGTATGAGGCTCCGTAGAAGACCATGTGGGCGGGAAGAAGCGAAGCTTGTTGGCCCATTGTTGACTTAAATGTGAGGAGGAGGCCGATGCGAGGGGATTTTATTGGGTGAAATTTATAGGGTGATGTAAATTGAGTCATTATCCAAAGAATGGAGAAGGGAAATGAGGGATTTTCTCGATTTGTACACTAATTCCCACATATTACGTTTCAGACAATGAAAATTAGCATAAAAACTGTCAGAGGACCCATGTTGTAGGTGTGATTTGTGCATTCATTCTGCATTCATTCGATTATACTTCTTTCAGTCAGTAAAGTGACGTTCGGAGAGTTCGCCGAGTGTGTAGTAGAACACGAGAAGAGACTGGAAATGATATTCCTCGATCTGGATAAGAATAGAGATGGTCAGTCTAAAAAAAAAAATTTTTATAGTAAGATCATTACAAATAAACGTCAAAGCTGATCATAATTGCAAAGCGAGTTAGAAAAGAACTGATTTCGATGTTAAGCACTGATAAAGTTATCAATGTCAAATGTTTATTATTGTAGGATTCATCGACGTATAGGTGATAAAGCACATGAGTTGGGAGTGTCTCTATCGGAGAAAAGGCACAGAATCTTGTATCACAGTCAGTTTCCATGTTTACAGCTGATACTATGCTCAAAAAAGAAATATTTGCCGCTGTTCATTTTGATGAGTATCTTCTTACAGGCAGGCGGCTGCCAAAGGGCGTTTACGCTGGATTTGTTTCGCCCGTCGAAGTTTGACTGCCTGCCAATTGTTATCATTGAAAGAGCGACAGCTCTGATTGGAGATCCAAGTGGAAGATCCACAGGTACTGGAACCTCAGTTTGGAATCGTTTCCAATAGAGGATACACCTTTGGCGTGTTTTTAATTATACGTTGTATCGTAAAAGCGATAACATTTGTATTCCAGACCGGGATGCATCTCGTCTACACGAAGCTCTCGAGAATAAGCATCGTATTATAAAGCAGACCCAATTGCTGTGAAGGAACGCCCGGAAGAGCATCCTGTTGGGAGCCGAAAGTGAGCCCAAGTGCACCGACAACTCGGAGTGGTACAGTGAGGTTTGTGGAATCGGAAATCGCCCTTCTTTGTCCTTATTTTTAAAGAGACTAACCTGAGGCGCAAAGAGACTAACCTTTCTCTTTTTTTTCTCTTATTGTTAGTTAATAATGCAACGGTCTAATTATTTCATCATAGGTGTACCTCATATGTGTGTCATACACTTTTTTTTTTTTTAAAACCCATTTATTGGTTTTTATTTTAAAAAAAGAATTTTGCAGAAACACGTCGAAGAGAAAGTGTCCGTCGTTTCGAATCAGTTGGAAGAAGAAGATGATTCTTAGCAGAGAGGATTGGTTGTGGATTATGATAAGGAGGGTCTGCTCAACTTAAAGGTATTACATTCTATTATGCGATGTATAATCATGATTATGATATACAAAGTATGTAATTTTGTATAGTTACACAATTTAGCTAGCATGCTAAGCTTTTTTTTATTTTTCAACTTCAACTCGATCTCATTGTAGGTTCCCGATGCGGCCAAGCCCTGTATGGCAACGGAGGGCGATGAACGACTGATCATCACTGACATCACTGTCGAAAACTTTAAATCGTACCGTGGAATAAGACGCATTGGACCTTTTCACCATGTCATAATGCTTTTTTTAACATTTTATAATTCACGGAATTATTGCATCGAACCTAGCGTTTTTTTTTCAGTGCTTCACCTCGCTTATCGGTCCCCACGTTCTGACAAATCGAATGTGATTGATGCAATGCTCTTCGTCTTCGGTTACAAGGTATTATTGTTTGTTTTTTGTTCGATGATTCACTGCAATTCATTCAATTTGTAAAGAAATTGCAGGCATCGAAGATTCGGTCGAAGAAAGTCTCTGTGTTCATTCATTCGTCCGCAGGGGAAAGAAAATAATATTTTGTGCTCCGTGAAGATCTTCTTCCAGAAGATCATCGGCAAAGACGGCAAAGAAGAATTTTTCATCCTACTGGTTGAGAAATGGATTTTAAAAAGTATTTCAGGGCAAAGTTGAGCAGATTGCATTGATGAAGCCAAAATCGGAGAAAGAATCGGGAGGTGATTACGGAATGCTCGAATATCTGGAGGATATTATCGACAGTTCGCGATACAAGGTAATTGGCATTTGCTAATTGCGTATTATCGCTTATTTTTTTCTCTGTTTAATGGAGTTTTAGAATAATTTTGATTCGTTTTCAGGCGCCAATCGACCAGTTGGCAATCAAACTGGATAAACTTCAATCTGAGAAAAGTCATCAGATTACCAGGTAATATTATTTGGACTATTTCATGAACGCTTATTCATTTTTCTTTATTCAAATTGTTAGTTCAAAGTTTTTTTTATTCAAATTGTTAGTTCAAAGTTACAATTAGCGTATTACGAGATGGGACACTTCTTTACTTTAGTGCCCAAAGGTGGAAAAGACTATTTTATTACTCGCTGAGTTGCTCGCTCGCTTTCTCATTTCTCACTACCCCATACTTTGAGCACGGCCTTTGGACACTAAAGTAAAGAAGTGCCCGAGATGGATGTAATGAATGAATGCATTGCAGAACGGAGACTGCTCGTAGGGCGAAGGGGGCGGTTTGGTGGAATCAGTGCAGAATACGATCAAGTGCTTGTCGATGCAGAACAAGCTGTTAGCTATCAACTGCATGCAGTATCTATTACAGAAGTAAGGACTGACTGAGGTAGCTATGGCGCTGAATCAAAAATGAAGCCTTGGGGTTTTTGTTTTGTTTTATAAGTTATTAGCAGTGGTGGAGTCGACCGTGTTGTCTTGTGGAATGTCGCGATTGTTATTATTTTTGTTCCCCACATAAAAACATGTAATCAGATGGGACAAAAAAAATTGGAAAGATCGCTAGCTTCTCAAAATTGACGTTCTCGCGTTATAGGTACAAAGTGCAGGATGATTTTGAAATTATTAGTATTATTTTTTAAATTCGATTTACAGTACCGCTCAAAAGTATGGCCCTAAAATTCAAATCCTCATAACTTTCTTGAAAATGTAGCTAGACACCCACGGTTTTGAGAGTTCGGAAGGGCTTGGTCAGGGGAACAACCACATGTTGTGTTAGTGCTCGTGACCTCACAAACTCATTCGCTGCAATCCATTTCCAGAGGAGCGGTTTTCAATATTTTATTAAGCCTCTACGGAATTTCGCCACAGTCTCCCACTTCCTGTGGAAGTAGTACAACCATTGATGAGCATGATACACTATGAGAGCAGTTGAGCGCTTTTCGCAAAGAGCCGGTATATTGATTTTCCCGCACCCATGAAAAAAGTTCTAAATGCCATAACTTCGGTCCCAATAGAGCTACAGACCCCAAATTTTGTGGGTATCATCAGTAAGTGTTGGAGCAACATCCTGCCAAGTTTGAAGCATATCGGCCTCTTGCAGCGAAAATTCGAAAAAAATCATATCTTGATTTTCACAGACTTGAAAATTGCCATTCCCGAGATGAGAAAAATCTGAAATTACGCACCAGCGCGAAGAATATATTAGTGAATATGTGTACGAAATTGCAAAATGAAGACTTCATTTTGAAGCATTTTATGCTGTCTTAATCACAGGTATCAGACTGGCTAAAGTGATGCCCAAGCCCAATTGCTCGATTGAAGAATAGTGAAGAATCGAGCTCTTACCTACTTTTTTATGTTCAAATGGATTTCTGGTTTCTTCTCAAAACACTTTACGATGATTTTGATACGAATTTCAGCACATTCGACATCTTCAAATAATCCAAAAATGAAAGTTGTCATAATTTCTGACATTGGACCTCCCTCATTAAGACACCCTAAAATGCGCCAAAATGAAGTCTTCACTTTGCAATTTCGTACACATATTCACTAATATATTCTTCGCGTTGGTTCGTAATTTCAGATTTTTCTCATCTCGGGAATGGCAATTTTCAAGTCTGTGAAAATCAAGATATGATATTTTTCGAATTTTCGCTGCAAGAGGCTGATATGCTTCAAACTTGGCAGGATGTTGCTCCAACACTTACTGATGATACCCACCAAATTTGGGGCATGTAGCTCTATTGGGACCGAAGTTATGGCATTTAAAACTTTTTTCATGGGTGCGGGAAAATCAATATACCGGCTCTTTGCGAAAAGCGCTCAACTGCTCTCATAGTGTATCATGCTCATCAATGGTTGTACTACTTCCACAGGAAGTGGGAGACTGTGGTGAAATTCCGTAGAGGCTTAATAAAATATTGAAAACCGCTCCTCTGGAAATGGATTGCAGCGAATGAGTTTGTGAGGTCACGAGCACTAACACAACATGTGGTTGTTCCCCTGACCAAGCCCTTCCGAACTCTCAAAACCGTGGGTGTCTAGCTACATTATCAAGAAAGTTATGAGGATTTGAATTTTAGGGCCATACTTTTGAGCGGTACTGTATACTTATTCTTGTCAGGTTCACGCAACGAAGACGAACAATCCCTACGTGTTCTCCGTGCTCAAATTATTGCACGTTGAGGGAGGAATTAAGTCGTTCTGGAGAGGAAACGGCATCAATGTAGTCAAAATAGCTTCAGAATACGCCACCAAGTTTATGACCTATGGACGCGTTCCATTACCATTGTCATCAACAATTTTTAGTTTAACAATATTTTTGGTGTAAATTGGGTAACATGCCACGAGATTTTTTGATTTTTATCGATTAGTATTAGATCCGGGATAAATTATAAGACTTTATTACTAGAAGGCATATAAAAGGAAGAGAAAACTGTTTTGTGAATAATAGATGATAAATATAGAAGAAACGATTGCCTTATATGTGAAAATATGGAGATTGCAGTGTCTTATGAGCCTTCTCGCTAGAGTTGCAAAGGATGCACTCGTATCGTCATCAGTGAATATTGCAAGGACTGCAGTGACGAATGTGTGATCGATCACGATGAGAAGGGCAGTGGAGATGGAGGGGAGATGAAGTAAATGAAGAAGAAATAAAGGAGACAGGATCTAGCGTGCGCCGCCTAAGAGGAGTTCTGGTATTCAGTTTTTTTTTCGAACCGGGAAATTATCAGTATAATCTTCTTTTTTTCTTCACTCTTTCCCGCTTTTGTATGACATTTCTCTCTCACAGGTTCATGGTGGAGCATGAACATCTCCGTGCAGCGGCTACGGAATTGCTGCTCAACATGCTCTTTCTCGAGGAATACTGCGAAAATGTAGTCATGGTATGCGCAATTATCAATCAGTGTCCAATTATTTTTTCATATAATATTGCTTCTGAATGTGATCCAGAGCCTTTTGCTGTATGAGGATTGACACTTACATCACATCTAATTCCACCATGCAATAAAATGTACGAATTCATGTTTTGGATTAACAGAATACGGGATCAATATACTGAATTGGAATTGGCTCTCTGCAACAACTGTTTTGATTAATATGATCACTTAACCATTGCTGTACTAAATTTATCCTTAATTTCAGAAAGGAACGGATAAACTCAAATTATGGATTCTGTACGCATCAGAAGCGGAAGATGCGCGTCTCGCGCGTACGAGTGCTGCGGGATTCGTCATCCTTTCCGAGGTGATGTGAATCATTTGTGTACCTGCTGATTCGGTGTTTCGCATTCAAGTAATATTCGATAGGATGCAACTTAATGGTGCTACTTTTCGCATCATTATAATTAGTGACATGAATCTATCTTTGTTGTACCTGTAGAATAGTTATTTTTTTTCCATCAAGAAGTATTTTTTATTCATTACAATGTTGGTCAATGCTAAGACTATGTTTCTCCTTTGTGACGGGAAACTAATATGTGACATCAAAAAGGTCTACGTGACAGGAAACATTGTGTTTGTACCTTCTGATTCGGTGTTTCGCCATCACGTAACAGTCTATTGAATGAGATACAATGTGATGTAATCTTGGCTCCTACTAGAGCTCTCTTAATTGAATTGAGTGCTATTTGAAAAGTGATATCTTATTGGAATTCAAATAACTTTGGAAATTCCGGAATTGATTCCAATAAGAGAATTGAAACATGAAACTAACCGTCTCTTTCTTTCAGCAGCAACGATGTCATAGCAGCACGACTGGAGAAGTGAGACGGAAAGAAGACGGAAATGAAAGAGTAGTTGAAGGAAGAGGAATAAGGGAGGGGGAGGTGAGTGGGTACGGTAGCATTATGGTAGGTTGGCGAAATTCTCTATATTGAGAACAGAGTCAACTCGTTCTATGATAATGCTGCCGTGCCCCAGATATATGAGAATAAACTTTCTTTTGAACAAACTGTTGTATTGATCATTGACATTGGAGTTTCATCCGACTTGAGCACACGGAAAAGATCTTTAACGATATAAGAATGGACTAAGTCTCTGATTATATTCCATTCTCATCAATAAATCTTCTTTTCTCCTCTACTGGATGAATTCGAGAGAAACACATCCACTGTGGTCTTAGAAGTATTGTGAAGTGTTATGATATTGAGTCAGATGAGACGGAGATGAATGTTGTAGGTGAATTCATGAAAGTCCTTGTTACGAAAGAATTTGTTGCATCATGGCTTCACACAAGTTGGCATCCTAGTAGTCTCACTATTATTCATTTTCCGAGATGTTTAATTGGTGTCGCAACGAAGAGACGAAATGCAACGAAACGATTTGAATTTGAAGTTTTTTCGAGTAGGCAATCAATATACTTACTGTTTCTTGTCAGTGATTTCCTGTCATGGGCTCATGGGATGTAGTTGCGGAAGAGCCGTTCCTTGATTATGCAAGAGTGTTGTCCAAACTCATCCATCTTCTCGAACAGTCCATCACTGTGTTTGTCCTTGCCTTTTGCTGACGATATCAAATCTTAACATCAGGCTGTTAATAATTCGAGCCATGGCTTCAGGGGGGGGGGGGGCTATTAAGACATCGTTGGAAACCGGTAAACATTTCTTCATTCCACTTGCAAGGTAGGACGACGAGAGAGTGCATGGAATGAAGAGACATTCTATCACTCACGCCTTTCTTCTCTTCTTTCTATTCTTCATCCTTATTCTCTCCCTTATCATTCCTACATATTTTAGTTCAGAATGTGGAAGGAATGGTCACGGTATTGATCTCGAATAGATTATCGATTATATTTTTCTCTCCATCCCCTCCAGTCGTTTTTTTTTTCTTTTCGATGGTAAAAATCAGTACGCAAAGAATGATTCAAAATAACCAATTCTCGATTACATTTGGATACGGTATGAATGGTATCGATCTCTAATTGAATTTCAATATTCATTCCATTGTCTCTCTCTCTCTCTCATTCACCCTCTCCCTCCCTCTCCTTATCGCTCTCTTCACTCCTCTCATTCGGTCGTCTGCTCCTTCATCTTCAAGATGCCATTCGACGTGAGTTTGCTCTTTGATCTTACGCCCTGCTGATCTTTGATCTTTGATCTTTACTCCTGATCTGCAACTATTGATTATAGACGCTGAAGTCCAAGATCACAAACCTCCGCTTGATGATTGTTTCGACGCAAGCCTCTATAAAGATCGTGAGCTTTCAATCTGATCTTTGATCTTTGATCTTTCAATCTGATCTTTGATCTTTCATACTAATCTTTGTCATGCAGGAGCGCGACTACGCAGCGCGTCTCGATCCCGTCATCGAGGAGACTCGGGCTAAGCTGGAGGCTGTAAGTGATGAGCCTGATCTTTGATCTCTTTGCTATCCGAGTTTCTAGTTAATCCCTTGCAGGCCAAGAAGCAGCTTGCGCAGCTGGAGGGTGAGAAGAAGGAGTAGAGAGAAGAAGGAGTCTCCTTCCCTCCCCTCACACTCCCCCCCCCCCCCGGTCATATAAAGGGTGTTTATCAAACATAGAGCGAATTCAATAGACAATGACAGTAGACAATGATTACGGTAGACACTCGACAGATGCCGATCAATATTTCTTCAGTATTAGATTCCGAAGAGAAAACAATCAGTTATCGATTCTACACCAATACGGTATGAATGACATCGATCTCTAATCGAATCTCCATATTCATTCCTTTGTCTCTCTCATCCACTCTCTCTCCCTCTCCTTATTCATTCATTCGCTTCAGTCGAGAGGTCGTCGACTCTTCTCTCCTCTATGGACGTGAGATTCCTCTTTAGCCTTATCTATGCGCTTTTCAATCTGCAATCTTTGATCTCGTGCTTCTGCTCAAATACAATTGATTGCAGGCTCTTAGAGAGAAATTCAACTACCTTCGTCGTGCCTTAGTCGAATGGCGTCGGGAGCTCCTCGAGGTGAGCCTTCCTATTACAAGTATTACACAACCTCTTTGCATGTGATCTTTGATCTTTCCATCTCATCTATGATATGCAGGCTCGACGGAGCCATTTGGAGCGTGACGCGGAACTTCGCGCCCTGCGGGTTGAGCTGGCCGCGGTAAGTAAGCGATACACTTTATTACCTGATCGTTGGTCTTTGAAGCCTGCTTTCCGAATTCTAGTTCAAAAACGAATTACCTTTCAGACCGAGGTCAAGATCGCTGAAAGGGAGGCGAGCAACAAGACGGAGTGAGGCTGCTGCTCCCCTCTCCCTTCTCCCAACAATAAAGATTATCGCATTAATCGAATACAGTGCGAACTAGCATTTCGATCGAAAAGAAAACCATTTTTAAATAATAATTCAACTGCTTCTTGGACAGGTCACTCGATTGGGCTTTGATCTAATCGACTCTCATTGTCACAGCCCATTCCCCCTTCACTTTCAATCGATATCCGATACCGCAGAATCTTTTTACAATTCACTACCGTTAATACTTTTCACTCTCTTCCATCACACTCGTAGCGACGATATCAAGACTTCAAATATTCCTATCAAAAAATGAGCTCATAATGCGAAAAGCCAAATCGAAATCAAGTCATGTCATACCGAATCAGTTTACATTCAAAATATAGAAAATAATTCTACTCGAACAGTTAGTGCAACATATGCAGACAGGGTGAATACCAAGCCAACAGAGGGAAAAAATCGTTTCATCGCCGTCGAGTCTATCGATTCAGTTGATTCATTGATGAGTGACTATGGGCAGTGAAAGCAAATGGAAAAAGCGATATACGTGGTGTTTAGCATCATTATAAACTGTCTTATCCCATTGTCACGCAACATCCGCATTGTATTTCCGAAGACATACACATGACATGTGCGACTATCTGCTTACCATCACTTCAGCTCTTCCTCGAGTAATTGTAAACAGAGAAAAATGAGATTCCCCATTCATTACCACAAATATTTTTCATTCCATTCCCACACGCTCCAAGCGATCAAAAACACAACCGAAATAGTTTTTCTTAATCATAATATCACCCACTCTCTTCACTCACGTTCCTAGCAACGAAACGAAGAAAAAGATTTAAACTAACAAATACCTTTATCGACATGTTTAACAGAAACAAAAGTCGAAAAGGGTTAGATGGGGTTGTTAACTCCGTCGGGAACGAGACGGTCTTCGGCTCTCATTCTCTCGTAGTCAGCCTTGTTCCACTTAGAGAAACCCCACTTCTTGGAGACGACGACGAACTGACAGCCGGGGAACTTGAACTTGGCACGACGGAAGGCCTCAATGGCGTGCTGAAATTTACATAGGTAATGAAAATAACACCGAAACATTAAAACCACATATATTAACGCCGAGTCAAAATAGTCACTGGCCAAGCTGTGGGCTCCCGCAAAACGCAAATGCGTTGAATGTGAGGAAAACCTTTACCATCCTATTAGTGCACCAACTATAAACGTCATCTTGAGCATTTGTCAAAACATTATCACTAACACAAGAATAACAACAGATATCTGTATACCTGTCCGAAGACGATCAGCACCGGCACACGAGAGCATCTTGTTGATGCGGACGACGTGGTTCGGGTGCTTTCTGACGCGCATGTGGAATGCGTCCTTTCCGCAGTTCTTGACGAGGAACCTGAAAATAATTCATTTAGAATCGGGAAGAATATGAAGGGGTGGGCCAATTCTCGAGTTTTGGTAATATCGTGACCACACTTCAAAACAAACAAGATGTGGAGGAAGGTACACCATGATTTCAATCTCGATACGCTGAAGGTTTGTCTCCAGCAAAAAACCAACTAATGGTTTACGAATCTCTTCCGGCTCTCTCTCTCTCTGAAACCCAATGTCGGTTTACCTCCTCCCCCCCCCCCACTAGGGTTCATTATAAAAATTGGCATTTTACACCTTTCTAGTGGGCAATATGACCTTCTTCGAAACCTCAAATAGAATGCAGTTTCGTAATTCAACATCTTTCAACCAACTACGGATTAGAGGTCATGTAGTGGATCGTTACGGAAGTATCCGATTCTCTTGCGGTAACATTGAACACCATGGCTACGAAGTGGGCAGCATAAGCAATCAGCCTAAGAGAAACCACAGCCTACGGCTAATAAAAAACAGCCTAATGGAAAGTATTCAACTATCCCAATACTATAATCTGACTGGTCCTACACTCGGTTATCGCAAGTGGGAAAGGAAACCAGAATCCAAATATAACTCGAATATTTTTCTTTAATTGATCACGGAATCCGTAAGAAAGTGAGTTAGATAGACTGATAGGATCACTGTAAAACCAAATCCCTGCTGAGCATACTGAGCACAGCCTCCTTCAAAGCACCTTGCTCCTACGTGTAGGCGGGAGAAAAATAGAAAAGAAAAAAAAAGAAAAATAGTTAAGTAGAAACTTATAAACTACCTTAAAAATTCATCACTCTTCGAAAATTCAGTTTTTTTTAAAAAAAAACATATAAAAGCTTGAAGAACAGAAATACTTTTTAAAAATATATATATTCTTACTTGTTCGCGCAAATGCGGGCAGCCTCGAGAGCCTCGAATGAGAGCATCTCAGGCTCGTTGTAGATCATGTGGACGCAAGCAGGGAACTCATCGACGAAAGCCTTTTTCCGAGATCGAAAATTCTGATCTTGGCATCAGGAACTCCTCTGCAGAAGCGTGACTTGGGGTACGGCTTGTTCTTGATGTACCGGTAGCAACGGGCCGGTCGGCGACCCATGTTCTGTAATAATTATTTTAGCAAACACTTTTAAAGACGATACAAAAATCAGGCAAGAAAGTAAATAAGACATGAAACGGCGGCAACAATTCCACGGCACGGTCTCCGGGGTGCCGACATTAGAAGGAAAAAAACGTCCGGGTGTTTTTTGGCACATAGCCAAATTTTTGAAAAAATCTAGCGGTCTTACCACGGGTTTTCTGTGGATCACTTTTTTATCACTTTTTTCTCAATCTTGCGCGGTACAAACTACTGTAGTATTCAAAAAAAAGTGGAGCTACGGCGCTTAGCGAAAACATTTTACCGCACGGATTTTGCAGCTCCCGGACATTTTGGACAGCCCTAAGTCGCCTCCCCGGGGACCGTGCCACGGCAAAGTCGCGAAAATATTGAAAAAGGAAAAGTCGTTATTTCGGGCCAAAAATGAAAGGTACGGTGGATCCGGGGATTCCGTGTAAGAGTAAATTCATTACGATTATTATACATAATTGAATTCCTGTTGTTTCCACTGTATTTTGGTCGTGTTGATGTTTATTTTTCGCAAAGGATATAGATAAATATAAAAATACAAAGAAAACATAGTTTTATTAAATAAACAACAATAATTATGAATATTAGATAAATAAACATGACTCAAGATGTGCTCAAACTCTACTAAATACGGTATGCGCATATAGACTTTCTTTAGATGGCTATCGATTTTTGTAGTTTTCCTGTTTTGATCGATTTTATTCGAACATGGGCTCGCATGCTTTGATTTTGCCGAATTTCGATCGATAATTTGCGTGTAAAGTCCCACAATGACCGTAGCCGCGCATAACTGCTGTTAATATTTTACACATATGACGACTCCTCTATTCTGTGCTCGATTTTGAAGCCGATCTGTCTGCTCCCATAGGGCATAAGGAAACATACCCAATGTTGCTTCTTCCCATTTGTTTGCGTCTAATGGTTTCATAACTTTATATGTGTTACAGGGATGGCCTATCAGCCACCTCACCCGGGACGTCCGTACGGTAATCAGTCATTTCCTAATCGGAAGGGAATGAATCCACCTCAGCCACAGTTCCAACAGCCTCAGGGTGAGTTGTTTCTTCTTTTCTAGTATTGAAATAGTTCATATTATTCGGTGAGTATCATCTAATGGATCAATTGTTTGCAGCACCGAAGCCATTCCCTCCAAACGGCCAGCCTTCCGCTCCATTCCCTGCTCCTAACCAGTATCCTGCTCCAAGTCATGGCTATCTCCAGAAGCAGCCACAACACCCTCAATGGGGGGCTCCTCAGCCTCCACAGGATGGATATCCCAGGGGTCCTCCCCGTCCTCCCCGTCCTCCCATGCAACCAGCTGCAGTTTCTCCACGAGGAGTTCCTCATTCAGCAGCTCCTCCAACTACATCTTCTCATGCTTCCGGTCCTCCTTCGATACCCGGTATGAATGATTCACTTCAATCGTCTGTAGAAATGTTTTTTTTCTCATTTCAATTTATTCGGTAGAAGAAAATTCTTTTTTTTTGTTTTTATTATTATTTTGAATCAATTTATGATATTTATTTGGGAAACGATTTGACTGTTTTCAGGTATGCGTCTCGGTCCGCTGTCTGGAATGCCTCCAATGGGTGGACCTCGTCCTGGAAAGGTGAATGGGCCTCCTCCTACTCAAATGGGTGGTCCTCCAAGTGGAATTCCAGGTTAGTTCAAATTTTATCATCAGAACCATATAGTTTTTATTTTTTAGGAGCGGAATTATGTGTTTAAAACGAGTACTCAAATTAAACTGTTTAAGAATCTTGATGCAACATGGTCCAATATTATAATGTGCTCTTCTTTGTTATGGTTTCTGGTCTATTATCTTCTTAATTCACCACTCTTTGTTGCAGTCATGTCCTCTGATCTGAAGGACCTCAAGCACGTCGTCAAGGGCGGTCTCAAGCTCAAGAACAGCGAGAAGAAGAAGAAGGAGGTGAGCTATTCTTGTCAAAATGTTGTTCGCACTCGGCGATAGGTGCTCCCTAACGAGGTTTCATCGCAAAAAATGATCAAATGATTGATGTTGCAAGCAGATCCTGTAGTTTCTAAATTCAAAATGAATTATCACTCATTAATTTTTTTTCAACACACGCTCAGCCGTATTCGCTTGCTCATACAATCACATGACATATTTGACTTCTTCACTATTTGTAATTTAGTTTTATAGTTTTATACATATTTTGCATGTGGGCATAATATAATATACATGAGATGGGGATGGGAGAGGGTCATGGTTTATCTTGTGGAACAATCTTCATGAAATCTGATAAGGAAATCTGCGAATTAGCTTGTTGATCATTTTTTTGTAATTCTCTCTGCCCAATCACTAAATTCATCGCCATTCAGGGGTCATATACGCAGATCATAATACTCAAAATGTGTGCTTTTCCGAATGTTCCGAATTTTTGGGCGTTAGGAGGCTATGTTTCGAGCAATCTACACTGATTACATGGAATGATGGCATGCAATTCTTTCATTTTTGCTCAATATGGCCTAAAAATGTGGTATGCATACGGCCTTTCGGGAGCGTATTTGACCTTTGTCGACATTTGCAGGTTGATCTAACTAAGAAAGACTTCATGATCAAGAAGGACGATCACGCGCCAAAATCGATCAAGACCAAGGCGGAGATCGCATGTCGGAAGAGACAGGAGGTCACGCAGGTATCGTTGAGGAATGCGGTCATTATATTTTATTATGTCGGCAAGAAACAGCTGTAAAAAGCGTATTCGGGACGTAACTGAGAGATGGCTACGCAAGTACGCTTGAAAGCGACGCTTAAATCGAACTCTATGCGTTTTCGCGAATTAGTTCTTCATTGCCGGTTCAATAGTTCATAAGACATATGTTCATAAGTCATAACTAGTGGGCCATTCGCATACTTTTTGTGGTGGTGTGTCTCATGAAATGAAAGAAAGATAATTTTTATAAATATCATTCATTTTGAGAAGCGAGCTGCTTTCTCCCCGTCCTCTTCTGCTCGTCGATTGGGTGGTCCGTCCACCCTGAAGAGAAGCAAGCCTTCCATGGCGACTGTGCCCACTACCTCATCATCGCTTGCCCAAGTGAAGAAGACGGATGAGAAGGCCGCCGAGCCACGACGAAAGACCGGAGCTCCGCCCAATTTGCTCAGAAAGAAGTCAGTTTCACTTTAACAAATTCGTTTTAAACCATCAATCCAGGCAGTATTCGAAAAGTCATGTCAAATGCCTATGTGCCCACAAACGTTTGCCTTTGCGACAGATTTCTTTCCTACTTCTGACAGGCTTAGATGCATGTAGGAAAAAAAATCGGACCAATTGATAAAGAAACGGCCGAGAAAACCACCTCGACGCAGTTGGCATTGGCTACACATTTTTCGAACACTAATTCCAGGACCGAGCCGGTATCTCGTCGGTCGCTTGCCGACAAGCCGCCGATCAGGTCTCCCCGTGTGAAGACTGCTGTGGAGATTCTGGGAGAGGTGAGTAGTCGTTTCTCCTAATTATCTACTATGATTAGGCTTTCAATGGTGACGAAACGACTAGTTGTTTTATAGGGAAATCACCCCATCGCTCTCATAATTCTGTGTTGCCTCTCGTGAAGAATGCTGTTCATTTCCCTATCAAACAACTAGTTGTTTTGTTACCTTTTAAAGTCTAATTACCAGTGATCAGTGAGTGCAACCAATTCAATGCGAGAAGTAGTTACCAGCACTGTTGGAACGAGGTCCAAGATTTCGAACGAAGAACGTGCTTCAGATAGCCTGAAACCTTATTTTATCCAAAATGACTTCATACTTAGGGAATCGCAATGAATTCAACAAATTAGCTTGTTCAACGGTATCTCTCAGATTTCGTCCTCTGATGATGACGATTCTCCTCATCCGGAGCTATCGACTACGAGTGGATCCGGTGCTGGCCCGTCGGATCATTTGGAGGTGGGCATAAACCAAGTGTTCGAAGTGAACGCAAATTCACCTTTGTTCTTGCATTTTCCGAATTTTTCAAATTTTTAAGCGCGAGGAGGCTAGGTTTCGAGCAATCGACACTGATTTCATGGAATGGTGGCATGTAATTCTTTAAATTTTGTTCATTATGGCCTAAAAATGTGGTATGCATACGGCCTTTAGGGAGCGGTATTTGACCTTTGTCCACGTTTGCAGGTTGATCTCACTGAGAAGGACATCATGATCAAGAAGGACGAGCACGTGCCGAAATCGGTTAAGAAAGCCGAGATCGCCTTCCAGAAGAGACAGGAGGCCACGCAGGTATTGTTGGTGAATGCGGTCAATATAAGTTATGGCAGTCGGCAAGAAACAGCTGTTTCGGGGTATTAGGGACGTAACTGAGAGATGGCTACGCAAGTACACTTGGAAGTGACGCTTAAATCGAATTCTTTTCGCGTTGCGGTTTGCATGGAATATTCCGGATTAATGCTATCCACACTGCAAATGATATTGATTTCTTTTTTGTTGAAAGAATTCAGTGTTACTCATTTTACGAAAGTCACCGAGAATAAGACGCATTTGATTGAAATTGCAATATCCATTGGATTAACGGGTCTCTAATACAATCCGCGTGTGTCCAATACGATCCTTACTAAGCAACATTGTTGATATAGCAGCACAGTAACGATTAATACAATGATATTTGCGATTATTTAGTGGTTATGCAAAGTAAAAAAATGTTTCCAGTTCGAACGACTGCAGAAGAAGGCGGCGATTTCGCATGGTGAGGAAGTGGAGAAGTTCTACCAGCAGGTATTTTATTGTTTATTTTGTTTGGATATATTTAGATTTGTATTCGTATGGATCCCGAAAATCTGAGAATGAAAGGTGTTGCTTGTTGATCACCTTTTTTTTTGTAATTCTCATGAAAGGAAAATAGAGGTCAGTCAAGGCAAAATTGACTGGAAACAAGTAGGGACAGGGTTTGAATGTAGGTATTTGATAATATTAAAGTTTCGCGTTTCGATATGGGGTGCTTTCTTTGGACATCACAGAGACGCTTGACCCGGTAATGCCCCCTTTTGTTGCAGCTCAAAGGTCGAATTAGAAAAAATCTGTCGAAAGCTACACAATATAAAAAAAGAACAATCTTGATGGGTTGTTTATAAACATGTCTTTGTTTCTAAAAAGGTGCCTTTTATTTAAGTAAATGCAAATTTATTTATATGCATTACTTTGTGAGATCTCCGCTAGGCCGTGGGCCTCCGTAGTCCCCTACTAGCACCGGGAAAAATTCTGCGATACCTCCACAGAGAATTTCCTCAAAAACTGCGGGGTCCCGCCTACTAGTGGTTAAAAGCCCACAAGCATTTATCATACTGTATCCCCCTACCGTACCTCGAATGTCATCCGAAGACTGCTGTGCACATATACAATATTTTAATATTAAAATTTCAGATGGCCGTAGTCGAGGTGTCTGAAGATGATGAGGAAGAGCAGACGATCTGGAAGCAGCACTACGACCAAGTGAGTAGAAAATTCCGAAATACGGATAATCGTGTCTTCATTCCGCACACTAACCCGTTAGAGAAGCTAGAGCGTGAGCGAAATGAAGAGACGATTACCGTCCGTATTTCGAACTCTAGTTAGAACTCTAGTGAGTTCGAACATTCCTGAAGTAGGGCCCCTGAAAATACGTCTGGAAGTTCCGGGGGTTCATGCAGGAAACACATTGGACCGATTGATACATGCATAAGAGGAAACCGTCTCGAAGCCATACATTTTCATTACCTTCCGGGGATCAAAAATATATAGTGGTCAGATAGTGAAAATCACAGTTGACAGGAGTATTTTGAACACCTCAACGTGATATGTAGTGGTCTGATAACTGGATCGGTTACGAATATAGTGGTCTGAATACCGGCCCGGTAGGTATGAAAATGTATGCTCGAAGCATTTGATTTGTGAAATGTTGACTAACATACTTTTCGATCGTGCGTGCTCGCCCTAAGAACGAAGTCGTTGTCGTGAGCGATGACGACGATGAGGAGGAGAAGCCATGGAGACACCAGGTATGGGAGGGCGCGGTGGCGCATTGGTTGTGCGCATACATTTTCATACCTTCCGGGCCGGTAATCAGACCACTATATTTTCAAGAGAGCCCGTTATCAGACCACTTCATATTACGTTCGAGGGTTAAAAATACCCCTGTCAACTATTATTTTCACTATCTGACCACTATATATTTTTGATTCCCGGATGGTAATGCAAATGTATGGTTGTGCGCCAGGAGTGCGATTCGAGAGGCCACAAGTTCGACCCCACCCGCCATCAAATCCACCCAAACCAAGGGGGGTTAAAAATATTGGAGTGGTGAAAACATCAGGAAAGAAGTAGGCCATCAAATCCTCCCAAACCAAGGGGGTTTTCGCATTGCCTCTATCATTACAGTTGTCGCTCGGTTCGCAAAGTTCCCATCCGACCTTTTGTGTCCACGGGCGGTACGCATAGTATTTCCCCATTTGTAGAAGCTTCGTTCACCTTCTCCTGCTCCAGTGCTCAAGGAAGCTGGATCGGATGATCGCATTCGACCATGCAAATTGGATATTCTCCTCCAGTCTACCCCACCCGACGAAGAGATCCAAGTGAGTATTCTTATCATATTTCAGAAATGTACGAATGAATAATATTCATTGAATATGTAAACGACGCACGTGCGTCAAACTTTGTACGTTGATGGAGAGAAATAAGCTACCTGTTTTTGATGGCCTGCCATTAATCAATCAACTGTGTTTTGGACTGAAAGCGACGAGAAATGAAAGCACTGTTGAAAAGGGTGATTTCGGCCCCGAAAAATTCACATGAGATGAGCTATTTTTGGGTGAAAATAATCAAAAATTCCAATGGTATCCGTCATTTTAAGTCAAAAATTTTAAAAAAATACAATGGTGTGAGCCGTTTTCAGGTCAAAAATTGAGTTCCATACTAGGGTTGGCTATATGATACTCTAAACGTGGCAGGTTTAGCTCTCCCTACGCCTGAGATCGGAAGGCTCTCTTCATTCCGCATGCTCTCTCTCGCTCGCAACTAGGGGAGGGGGAGCGTAACCTGCCACGTTTAGAGTATCGTTTAGCCAACCCTATTACATACCATGAAAAAACCTATTCCCCCCCTTTTCATCCCCCATTTCATGTGTGAATGAAAGTTACTTCGTCAGGAGCTTCACGCTTGGAATCCGAACGATAAATCGCCGAATATCTTCGTGAAGGACGCTGACAAATTCACCTTCCATCGTCTTCCCGTCACTCAATCAACTGATTGTATCAGAGGAAAGGTACGGTAGAGAGGGGCGAAGGACCGAGTACGGTAGGAGACAGGGGGGGGGGTGAACTGATCTGAAGTGTGGAAAGAGAGGGGGGGGGATAGGATGGGCATGTGTTTCTCTCTCTCTTGTTATTCTCTCCATTTCACCCCCTTTCTGACCATAGTTTGGGACGTTGGGACGAGAAAGTGGGGTGCGAATTGAGGGAGTCTGATCTTGAAAGAAAATATGGATTAAATTGAAGGAATGGTATGGAGTGGGGATTCATTGGTCTTGCTTCTTATCGATCTTCCTCCTTTTCAGACGGGATACTCTCGTGGATTCCACGTGTGGCAACTCGATTGGCCAGTGCAACAGAGGGGATCGCATGCTGCAGTCGGAGTAGCGACGAAGGCTGCGAGGCTCCAGACTGAGGGCCAAGTCTCTATCATTGGATGTGATAAGGAGAGCTACGGGTAAGGAAGGGAAGGGAAGGAGGGGATTGCACTGTTAGAGTAGTATTCATAGGTGTCCAGCACTGGCGGCGTGAGGGAGGGCACGCGCAGCCCATGACCCGGGGGTCATGGTGTTGGTCAAAAAACGTTGTCAGATCAATTATTGATACCGTACCCATCGTGACACACAGTAACCCAAATTACCGTATACCACTACCATACCCCGAAAAACGGTGCGATGACGTCATTGCGCGGTGCCCTCCCTGATTAGGGAGGGCACGCGCAGCCATGACCCGGGGTTCATGGTCCAAATGGGTTGGTAGGTCATGGTGGAACTTGCCTATGAAACATATCCCAATGCGTTCTACAGTATATTTTTGACTACCGTAACCCTACCGTACCCCGGTTCGATGGGTCAACCATTTTAGCCTTGGGTCAAACTTTTGCCAAAGTGTCTGAAATCGATCGGAAAATTGTTCTACCGTAATCTACAGTATCCTACCGTATCCCTGACTACGGTATCGCGGTTGGGCATCGCGAACTGATTTTTTGTTTTTCGCTCTAAAAATCCGTTCTTTGTGCCTACATGCATAGTTCGTCGAGGAAATTATTTTTGAGTATCGTACCTCCCCTCCCTACCGTAATCGAACCGTACCCAGCCGTGCCCTGGTGAATAAAACGTCGATGACGCATGTTGTTTATTAGTAAAGAGCGCGTCCTAGAATCACCGAGTTAGAGAAAACATCGATTACGGAGGTTGATTATTAATAAAGAGCGCACCCTAGGATCACCGGGTTAAATAAAACTTCGATTACGGAGGTTGATTATTAGAAAAGGGAGCGTCCTAGGGTCACCGGGTTAGAGAAAACATCGATTACGGAGGTTGTTTATTAGTAAAGGGCACATCCTAGGATCACCGGGTTAAATAAAACTTCGATTACGGAGGTTGTTTACTAGTAAAGGGAGCGTCCTAGAATCACCGGGTTAGGCTAAACATCGATTACGGAGGTTGTTTATTAGTAAAGGGCGCATCCTAGGATCACCGGGTTAAATAAAACTTCGATTACGGAGGTTGTTTACTAGTAAAGGGAGCGTCCTAGAATCACCGGGTTAGGCTAAACATCGATTACGGAGGTTGTTTATTAGTAAAGAGCGCATTCTAGAACCACCGGATTAAATTTTTTTCTGAGTTTTTCTAATTTTGTCTAACCCGGAGATTCTAGGACGCACTCTTTACTAATAATCAACCTCCGTAATCGATGTTTTCTCTAACCCGGTGATCCTAGGGTGCGCTCTTTACTAATAAGCAACCTCCGTAATCGATGTTTTCTCTAACCCGGTGATACTAGTATGCGCTCTTTACTAATAAACAACCTCCATAATCGAAGTTTTATCCAACCAGGGCACTTCTGGGTACGATCGGATTACGGTAGGGAAAACGGACGATTTCGGAACGGTACTCAAAAAATAATTTCCTCGACGAAATATGCATGTAGGCACAAATAACGGCTTTGTAGAACGAAAAACAAAAAAAATCAGTTCGCGATGCCCAACCGCGATACCGTAGTCAGGGATACGGTAGATTACTGTAGATTACGGTATAATATTTTTCCGTTCGATTTCAGACACTTTGGCAAACGTTTGACCCAAGGCTAAAATGGTTGACCCATCGAACCGGGGTACGGTAGGGTTACGGTAGTCAAAAATATACTGTAGAACACATTGGGATATGTTTCATAGGCAAGTTCCACCATGACCTACCAACCCATTTTGGACCATGAACCCCGGGTCATGGTTGCGCGTGCCCTCCCTGATGACGTCACGCCGCCGGCGTGGACACCTATGGTAGTATTTTCATTTTGTACCTTGTTAGTACTCGATAGACAGAATATTGCCTCAGTAGATCATCTACTGTAGATGGGAGTAGGAAATGCATAGAGAGGTGCATAATTATTTAAAATAACATGTTATCTAATTTTTCATGAGATAGTGACGACATGAGTAACTTGTAAATAATACATTTCTGTACCAACCCGGTCGGTTATTTGACCACTATGCATTTAACAGTGCATGTTATCAGCCACGTTCGGGGGTTTATTTATCCCATTCAACTGTGGATATCGATTTCAGACCAAAATATATTTTTGGTCCCCAGTTGCTAATAAAAAAGGGTGTGTTGTAGATGGTACATCACTCGGAATGAGTGTCGACACGACTCCAAGTCATCCCCTTCATGGGTATATCCTGTTGGAGTGGAAGGAATTGGAAGAGATGATGTATTCCAGGTACCTGATAAGGTGAGAGAGGGGAAGGGCAGGGAGGGAAGGAATGCAATGCTCAAATGGTCAAATGATCCCTCAATAATGACCTACGCACACCACATTTGTATGCCTTTTTGAATAAAAAATAGAGAAAAGCATACCATCGATCGAGAAAATGATAGAAAATGACCCGAAACCGCAAACCACCGCAACTACAGGAAGCCTAAATTTGTAATAGCGGACCACATCTTTGGTTTCATGACCTGAGTATTCAGTGTCCGTAATGAATCACTTGCAGTTGTACTGTATTCTGGATATGGACGAAGGATACCTCTCATTCGCAACGGATGAACAATACTTGGGAGTGGCATTCAGAGGACTCAAGGTATGGAGACGAGAAACATCGTTGAAGAATCTTTTGATTCGACTTTATTGCTGCTATTATATTTGAAAATGGGATAGTTTGCAGTAGTATGCATCTGGCAGTTGATGTTCGGAGAGGGGATGGGGTGGGGTGGGTGGGTGTAGATGTCTGCATATGAAACGAAGAATAGAAGAAGCAGTGTTCACGGAATCTATTCTGGCGAAATAATGGCTGTCTTGGGGAAAGATCACGTAGTGAAGGGAACGGAAAGGCTCCATCATTTCTCATCCTTTGCAGGGCAAGACTCTCTACCCGATCATATCCGCGGTCTGGGGCCATTGCGAGATCACGATGAAGTATCGTGGAGGAATAAAACTGGACGAAGTACGGTACTCACAGTTGAAAAGAGGGGCAGGATATTATGGCACGAATTTAGGCTATAGAACTCATTCCGTTGATTTTTTTGCCAAATTCTATTCAAAACTACCCCTGCCTTAATGATTTTTCCATGATTCCTTCCCATAAAAAAAGGTTTTAAGCGTCTCTGAATGACATGAAGAGACATCCTTCAATAATTTGGTAAACATGTATTCATTTAAGCCGGAGAAGCCGCTCGTGGCTGCGACTCCGATTGCGGAGCTGGATGACGTCTCGTGGCAGGGTACGGTAATAGAGGTCTATTGATCGATGAGTGACGATCAATTCCAGTCCTCAGTCCGCACATCATACCCGCTCGCCCCTATAATACCCCCCGGTTGCAGCAGCCCCTGCAGCCACTGCAGCAGCTCCGGCAGCTGCGACAGCTGTGGTGGCAGCACAGATTCCTGCTGTCCCGGCTGCAGCCGCGGTCACTACTTGTGCTGCAGCTGCTGCAGCTGTCGTGCCTGGTGTCTGTGTACCTACGGCAGTGCAGCAGAACAACACGGTCAACGATGGATTCAAGTGAGTTGGAACATTCGTTAGGGACATGGTGTACTTTGTGGCACTGGTGGACTTTGATCCTCTAGTTGCGGGGGCTAGGGGAGGAGGGCGGTTTTTAAGAGATTTCTCTGTTGGGGAATCGCAGAACTCTATCCTGTGCCACGAACGGGGATCGTTAGAAATTTCTTTTACCGTTAGAGGCCCCCCCCACAGCCAAACGTAGATAATGCACAGCTTTGTTTTTTTGGTTGAAAGCGGTGTATAGTTGATATTTATCTATGACTTTAGCTGATTTTCTTTCGATTTTGTATCAACTCGTTTGCTCGTAGAGTTCCGCTTCCCTTCTCCTCTGCCTTCGCCTCTCGCAATGGAATGATCTTTGATCTTCCGTTTCGATTTGATCTTTGATCTCTGTGAAATGGGAATATATTGCAGTACGGCGGGTCAGGTGGCCACTCGTGCCGCGTCGATGGAACTACAGCTGCAGGTGCAGCCCATGCAGCCCATGCAGCAGCTGCTGCTGCAGAAGTAAGGCTCTCTTGATCAACGACGTACATTTGCATTGCCAGCCGGGAAACGAAAAGATATCGTGGTCTGACACTAATAGCATAGGTTTAATGGCTCAAAATCCGATTCTATAGTACCATATATTGTGGTCAGACGACAGATTTCATTAAATATATCTGTTTACCGGCCCGGTAAGAACGAAAATGCATGATCAGCGTGGAAAAATATGCCATTGAATTTTCAGTGGCCTCGGACAGTTGAACAACTCTTTCACTGCGCCGGCGATGGCTGGATCATGGCCGATGTGGCCGCATTCGGGTCTACAGCAGGAGATGAATTGGCCATTGGGTGAGGGATACTTCTGTGATGTCATCATTTTTATCACACATTTAGCATTGAGCAATGTTCTCGTCTCTCTCTATTTTGCCTTATGTCTCGTCAGTCAGAGAAACGAGAGAGTATTACGAAATGATAGAGAGACGAAACATCCATCTTAGAATTGTATTGCTGTCTCAGGTGGACTGAGCAACGCGCTGAGTGCCAATCTCAACGCAAGCGCCTGCACCTACAACAACAGTGCGAGTGGAGGCGAGTGAATTGGGGAATCGAATGGGATCATACATTTTCATTTCCAACGGGGGACGAAAAATCTATAGTGGTCTGACACAAAAATCAGAGGTCTAATGGCTTAAAAACCGATGTAATAGTGGATATATTATAGTCTGATGAAAGATTCTATCAAATATATAGTGGTCTGATTACCGGCCCGGTAGGAACGAAAATGTATGTCTGGGAAACTGGTTTTTGGGAGTATCGTGCTTATTCTGACTTTGTGAGGTGTAATTGTAAAGGTAAAGGTGTATCCACGTCAAGCGATTTTACGTCGTAAGACAACGCTAGGTGGTACTGGTAAGGCCACTGGTAAGGCCAGCTGTTAGACGGACTACATACCCGGCTGTCAAATGCATTCTCGGGTAGCCTTGTGAGGTGTGTATTGATAATTCTCTTCAGATGCAAATCGTGGAGCTTTGATGCCGCTTGGTGACGATTTGAGGGAGTACCGAATGATTGCCGGAGAATTTCAGCACCTGCTCGATCAATTTTGGAGGTGAGTACCGTAATTCTGAGAGGAGACGGTAGGGCAGAGGTCAAATGCTCATGTTATGATTCTTGAATTGTGGTGTGCTTTTATGAATTTTTCACGTTATTGGGGCATGTGGTGATTTGGTTTCGTAATATCTTCTCTGTTTTTTTGCGTGATGGAGGTATGATTTTCACTAATTTTTGATCACATGAGGCTCAAAATGTGACATGCATAGGTTATTTTGAGGGGCGAGTATTTGATCTCTGCGGTAGGGTCCACGATGCTGGGCGAATCAACCAAATTGGAGTGGTTAGCGACGGGAAGAGAATGATTTCTGACCATACATTTTGATTACCATCCGGGGACCAAAAATATATTGTGGTCAGATAGTGAAAATCACAGTTGACAGGGATATTTTGAACCGCCAAATGTGATATGTAGTGGTCTGATAACTGGCTCGGTTAAAAATATAGTGGTCTGATTACCGGCCCGGTGGATATGAAAATGTATGTTTCAGACTGCCCGAGGAGAAGAGACGTCGGTGCATCGAAACGACGAAGGCTTTCGTCAATGTCGCCACGGGAGGATTCATGTGAAAAGGATGAGGATGATTATCCCTAAGGGAACCTGTACAACAATAACGTTACTCTGATGCGTTTTCATTGTTATTAATCGCCGTTTTAATTGCATGGTTTTTCCGCCCTTTACTTATTTCTTTGTTAAGATAATATAATCAGAAAGATTTATTCATAGAGTCATGTAAATGCAATATTCCATCTGGAATAATTCAATGATTTATCCAAGGTTTTCCGTTTTATCTGCTTGCTGTTGAAAACACGTGTGTTTTTGTTTATCTTTCGCTCATTACGATAAAGTTTATCGTCAGTGGTAGTTTGTATTGGCTCGATCTGTTTGAGAATGCAGGCACAAGCTATCTTGTTACTATTACTAGTTGTATGCCAATCGCTGATCTACCGCTGAGTATTTGATTCATTTACAATTGTGATCGAAATTTTCGCAGTTTCACCAAAATTATAGCAGTCTCAGTTAAAAATTAGACTTGTTAAGGTATCCATGTAACCGTAATAGCGCTTGGGAACTTTCTAACCTTTACGAAAAGTGCTTTTCTTCAGCTGTTGCACATCTATTCTGACACAATGTTTTCCTTTTTTGATTTTCTACCTTAATCTATTTACAGCATGGTTTATATGTAGATGTTTATCTTGTTATAAAGTTATTTTCAAGTGTTGATCAAACCTTCTTCTCAAACTGTGCGCATTCGGGGACTCCACTAGCTTGAAATCCTTTCTCTCTTTCACGAATCACCTGTTTTGTTACTAACATCTATCGATTGATTGTTGGGCTAGATAACCGCTCGTTTCGCTTGTTAATTATAAGTTAGCACATAAGTGGCACTGCCCACTCCGATTTTGACGCTGTTTCGCTAGTGCGCGCGGTTGAATCGCTTAAGATGTTGTAATCGCGAAATTACGTGTGGTTGGCATCAGAATTGTTCATCTTTCACTTCTAGATGAAGGGTCTCGGCATCTCCGTGCCCTCTTCTCAAATCACGCGTAATTATTTGTAATTAGATCTCGCAGTTAGATGCGTTGACATCCGCAGCCGTTCACCGTGTATATTCTGTATTTATATAAGGCGACTGGATTACTCGGTGTCTAGAATCGAAACTGTTTCAATTGTAAGACGGCCGCATCGCCCCCTCCCCTTCGCCAAGCCGGCGATGCGGCCGAGCGATGCGGCCGTCTTACAATTGAAACAGTTTCGATTCTAGACACCGAGTAATCCAGTCGCCTTATATAGAGGATGCAATTGTACACTGATATTAACGTATTCGCAACGATGAAGGGCCTTGTTATTGTTGCCTGTTTACGCTGTCGTCGTCATTAAGTATGAAGACTAATATTTGTGTAATATTATATTACTATAGATGAAGGGACTCTGCATCTCTGTACCTTTATTAGAAATTCTATCTTGCTGTTAGATGCGCTGACACATCCGCTGCCGTTTACTGTGTACCGTTCACCGTGAGGATGCTATTTCATACTAATTTTAATGTATTCGCAGCGATGAAGGGTCTCGGCATCTCCGTGCCTCCTCTCCACGCTGGCGTCCGTCTCGACCTGGAGACGCTCCTGGCAGCGTTCAAAGCGAAGAACAGCGTCCGATTCGAGGTACGGTAGTTGAGGATGGATCGATAAATGGGTTGGGTACGACAGGTAAAGGTGGTCGTGGTGGTTTTGCATTATCCTCGCAAGGCCGGGCCAGCCACCGCCGATTAGCAACTTGCGCATATCCCGGGACGACCCGTGGGTGGTTGCGAGGCATTACCGCCCTTATTGTGTGCACGTCGTAGGGGATTATTTTCCTTTCGAATAGACGATAGGATTGGGTTTAGTACGGTAGATTTGGGCTGGAAGCGCTCTTGGCGGCGTACAAGGCGAAGAACGCAAGGTAACGCCGGAAAAACACGCACCAGGTGTTATTAGCCAACTTTTCTTTCGCAAGGTGAAAATACAGCCGAATGCCATCGCAGATATGCGCAGAATATCGTAAATGAATTATAGTTTTTTTTTCAAATTTAATTGCCTGCGGACTATTGGAAAGTGCACTTGATAGCTGTACATATTGCCTACGAAACTTGTAAGCACTGGGCTGAAATGAAACCTATTTACTTGGTTCAAAAACGTATCGGTAAAGGTAAAAGGTAAATGTCATCCCGTTAATCAAGGCACTTTCGTCCTGCGGGTTCCAGAGGGCCCAATCTCTTCTCCGGACCTACTGGTATATTCCGAAAATAAAATCAATTATCGCAGGCGTTCGCGGAGTGCTTCGCGGCGCTCAAGATGTCTCTGCTGTTCGCCGGACGGCAGTCGGCTGCCGAGCTCATCGAGGTACGGTAAGGGGATGAGTACGGTAGGGTTACGGTAGTGGTGCAAATGAGCACGGTATAATGAAGCGGAGTGGCTGCCGCAGTTGCTTGAGATACGGTAGTTTATAGTTACGGTCATAGGTGTCCAAGCCGCCGGCTGTCGCAGTGCCCCAAATAAAATATTTTTGGGGCACTGCGACACCATGACCCGGGGTTCATGGTCCAAATGGGTTGGTAGGTCATGGTGGAATCATATCTGAAACATATCCCAATGTGTTCCATTATCGATTTTTGGTTACAGTAACCCTACCGTACCCCGGTTCCGTGGGTCAACCATTTTAGCCTTGGGTCACACTTTTGCCAAAGTGTCTGAAATCGATCGGTAAATTAATCTACCGTAATCTACAGTAACCTACCGCATCCCTGACTACGGTATCGCGGGTGGGCATTGCGAACTGATTTTTTTGTTTTTCGTTCTAAACATCCGTTCTTTGTGCCTACATGCATATTTCGTCGAGGAAATTATTTTTTGAGTACCGTACCGAAATCTTCCTTACCCAATACCGTAATCCGATCGTACCCAGAAGTGCCCTGGTTGGATAAAACTTCGATTATGGAGGTTGTTTATTAGTAAAGAGCGCACCCTAGGATCACCGGGTTACATAAAACTTCGATTACGGAGGTTGTTTATTAGTAAAGAGCGCACCCTAGGATCACCGGGTTACATAAAACTTCGATTACGGAGGTTGTTTATTAGTAAAGAGCGCACCCTAGGATCACCGGGTTAGGCTAAACTTCGATTACGGAGGTTGTTTACTAATAAAGAGTGCGTCCTAGAATCTCCGGGTTAGACAAAATTAGAAAAACTCTGAAAAAAATTTAATTCGGTAGTTCTAGAATGCACTCTTTACTAGTAAACAACCTCCGTAATCGAAGTTTAGCCTAACCCGGTGATCCTAGGACGCACTCTTTATTAGTAAACAACCTCCGTATTCGTCGTTTCATCCAACCCGGTGATCCTAGGATGCGCCCTTTACTAATAATCAACCTCCGTAATCGAAGTTTTATGTAACCCGGTGATCCTAGGATGCGCCCTTTACTAATAATCAACCTCCGTAATCGATGTTTTCTCTAACCCGGTGATCCTAGGGTGCGCTCTTTACTAATAAACAACCTCCATAATCGAAGTTTTATCCAACCAGGGCACTTCTGGGTACGATCGGATTACGGTAGGGGGTACGGAAGATTTCGGTACGGTACTCAAAAAATAATTTCCTCGACGAAATATGTATGTAGGCACAAAGAACGGATGTTTAGAACGAAAAACAAAAAAATCAGTTCGCAATGCCCAACCGCGATACCGTAGTCAGGGATGCGGTAGGTTACTGTAGATTACGGTAGATTAATTTTCCGATCGATTTCAGACACTTTGGCAAAAGTGTGACCCAAGGCTAAAATGGTTGACCCACGGAACCGGGGTACGGTAGGGTTACTGTAACCAAAAATCGATAATGGAACACATTGGGATATGTTTCAGATATGATTCCACCATGACCTACCAACCCATTTGGACCATGAACCCCGGGTCATGGTGTCGCAGTGCCCCAAAAATATTTTATTTGGGGCACTGCGACAAAAGGTCGTCGCCGCCAGTGCTGGACAGGTATGGTTACGGTAGGCGGCATCTGAAGACTGGATGAGACACACGAGATGAGAGTAATCAGTGATGTAGAGTAAAGTTTGGCGACGGTCGGATAGCAGTGCTATTAGCGTTGACGAGATAGATAAATTGAACGAATCTCTGTGGGAATAAGCTTCAGTTTTGCTTTTAAGCAAAAATGAATTTTAAAATAGCAGGCTGATTCATAAGTCTAGTCCGATTTCAACTGTTTGATATTTGGGCCTGTATTTCATTCCTAGTTGGGTTGATAAACTTTTTTGTCATTGATGGCAGTTGCAAACTCTTATTAGCGCACACCAGCAGTTATCGGTCCATTAAATATTACCCGTAGTACGATAACGATTAGTAATTAATTAAATAAAATCAATTTTCAGTTCGAGGAGCACCTCCTGCAGCTGTGCGCGGCGTACATGATGAGCGTGAAGTCGGGCGAGATCGCCGGATATCCGGAGAAGTTCGGAACGGATGGTACGGTAGAGGGGGGGTACGGTAGGATACGGTATCGATTGGGAAGGATTTGAAGTACGGTAGGGAGCGGTATGGGGAGGGGGCATACATGAAAAAGTAAAGTGACAAAGCCTTTCGAATGCCGGGTATGTTTATGAAAAAAGACCTTGGACACCGACTAATTCTATGAAAGCCGGGTGTGTTTGCGAAACGTGGGTTACATGCCTTGTTTTTACAAGTGTTGTTTTTATTTTCGATGATTCACTAAAACGATAGCAATCTCAATGTCAGCTAAAAGCTAGACTTGATAAAGTTTCCATGAAACCGTAGAGCACTTGGGAACTTTCTAACATGTTCGAAAAGTACTGATTCTACAGCTATTATCACTGTGCATCGATTCTGACATGCTAATAATGTTTTCCTATTATTGGTGAATGCGCATTTGCGTTTCACGGTAATATTGGTTGCGAATGCAACTGAACAATAAAAAAAACATTTGTTGTGGCGCGATACTGGGTGATGTTTGCCTTGACGTTTGATCTTTGATCTATGATCTATGATCTCTGTCTTGTTTCCAGCCAAGCCGGACATTCCACAGCACGAGGGCTCGGATCGCTCGGAGGGCTCGGATCGCGCGGCCGAGCACCTGCCTGCCAGGGAGGGTGAGTTGCCTTGTGATGATGGGATAGTGGTACGGAAAAGTGACTGGTAAATGATGTATCTCAACCGGCGCTCCTAATATGCATCCGCTAGGGCCCAGTTTCCAAGTCTTTATGTGCGTTTTTGTTAGATTGTTGGTTGATACTGACAAGAGAGGCCAGGGAGGGTGAGTTGCCTTGTGATTATGATGGGATAGGATAACGAAAATGTGCCTGGGAAATCTATCCGTGATGCATACCACGGCACATCTAAATGGCACTCTCATTGCACGCTCTTATGGTTGGGCATATGGTTGTGGACCTAACCACCGCAATGGCAATTGCCTTCAAAATTTGTAATAGCATGCTGGGTTTATTGGGTTTCATGACCTAAGTATTTGGCCACTGATTGGAGAAGGCTCCACTAGATTATGATGAGGGTGTGCAGTGGATAGATACGAGTAGCGGAATAAGCTGTTATTAGAATGGGCGAATTGAGATATCTGTGTGATCATCAATTATTGAATCGATCAGATCGTATCAAGTTATGACGAATATTTGAAGCACGAAAGTTGCAGGTAACGCTTTTTTCGTAAGACATAGTGTTGGCCAAGCGCAGTGGATAGCCATGCGTAGGAGCAGGTTTTAGAATAGGAAAGGCAGAATTGAGATGGTTTGGCATTATCCTCGTAAGGGCGGGCTAGCAAGTGGCTAGTAGCCACACCATCGCCGATTAGCAATTTGAGCCTATCCTGTGACTGGTTGTCGCCCGTGTTGTGTACACGTGGTAGGGGAGTCCTTTACTGTGGCTTTCACCACTTCCGACATTGCTTTACCCCCTTGATTTGGATAGATCTGACAAGGGGACGAGGTGGTATTATTATTATTATCATTATTGCAGAGACCTCGTACGTTTCCACGCTCGTGGAGCGCATCTTCGGCATCTACTGCTGTTACTCGTTCTTCTACCTGCAACCGAAGGATTATCAGACACAGGTACGGTAGGAGTACTGTAGCAGAGATTACGGTAAGATTAGGAAGTGAGGGTGGTACTGCTGCTATTCCTTCTTCTACCTCCAGCAAACGGTTTATCTCTCACCCAACTAGGCATATGTACGGTAGCCAGGTTGGCACTATCGACATGGATGCATCACTGGAAGGCGTTGCCCATAGGCTAGATGCATTTTGTGAAACACCGATGTGCATTGTAATTGTTCGCTCCAATTAGTCTGCTTCATCTAGAATTTTCACTTTTGTTGACCTAGGCGATTCGAGCTACCAAGGTTCATTGAAGAGGGAAAGGGTTCCGGTTTGGGTGATAAACAGTGCGATTGGAAAAAAATATTTAAAAATTATTTGTTAAATTATTTAAATAATTTGAATTTATAGATCCGCATTTCGCCCTCGCAGCTGCGCGACATCACGGACTTTCTCGAGAAGAGACTGCGGGCGGAGAAGCACCTGGACACGATGGCCTGTCTGTACAAGTGAGTATCGGGACTAGCTGTGTTCGTAGTTTGGTCGATGAGTCTAGGTCAGGGTAGGCCGGGACTAGAGTGTAGTTCCTGTGCTGGCAGAATGTTATTACATGTTACTAAACATATGCTGGATGAATCACATTATCGAATCTTCTGAGGAATGTGGTTTAGCTGCGAGACACTAATGAATTGGGTGTATTCTTTATTCTTTATTCTTTATTCTTTATTCACCACACGAGACAATGAGCGTTAAGGGCGGTACGTGTGCAACAGGTGGTATTCGGGCTCAGGCGAGCTTTTGGGGAAGGGGGTTTGTGGCAGTCCGTGTTTACAATTTAATATGGGAGGTAGGGAGAACTATTGAGGGGGTTCGTCGTAGAAGATTACGGTAAGGTATGCGGGGCAGGGTAACTATTGGGGTAGAAAGGGAATTCCAGAGCGTTAGCGATCGTGTAGCACAGGATGAGAACGAGGCTGGCATAAGAAATGGAATTGCGAGACGTAAGTTATGAGAGGAACGGAGACAACGAGTGAGAGGAGCGATCGAGTAAAGATTAGAGGTGTCTAAGTGTACAAATCCATTCACAGCGTCAAACAGGAAGTACATGTCATTTAGCGCACGTCGATATTCAAGTGTTTCTAATTTGAAGTGCTCAAGTCGCTGGGGATAGGGGAGGTACAGCAATTTTGATCGCCATAGCACACGCCTCGTAAATTCCCTCTGCACTGATAACCTATTCACGAGACCAATGGCAGTAGGGTTCCAGATAACGGTGGATGATTCAATAAAGGGGCGGATGTAAATCTTATAGGCTTTTATGAGTGCGTCAGGCGAGGAAGTGACAAAGGAACGAAGCATAAGGTTACACATAGATTTCGATTTGCGCGTTACCTGATCGATATGATGTTCAAAATGGAATTTACTGTTGAAGAAAACACCAAGATCACGAATTTCAGTTTTTGGAGAAATAACGAAGCCATTAAGAACATATTTCGATCGAGGTTTAAGACGGCCTAGATGCAATACCGCACATTTCATTGTAATGTGAGAAGTTGCTCTGTACTTATCGGCTTTGATCTAGCAGCCTGGAGTAACGGTGTATAGTTGTCGCGTGGAGGAGGAGCAATCTTTGGCCGGTGGTGATGGGGGGTGGTCGGTGGGAGGGCCTCATCACAAGCAATTGCCGCCACATACCGCTGTGTGGTTGGACGACATCGTGGAAGAGGACAATTGCCGCCACATACCGCTGTGTGGTTGGACGACATCGTGGAGGAGGAGCAACTTCATGGCCGGCCGGCCCGCAATTGCCGCCACATACCGCTGTGTGGTTGGACGACATCGTGGAGGAGGAGCAATCTTCGGTCGGTGGTGATGGGGGTGGTCGGTGGGAGGGCCTCATCACAAGCAATTGCCGCCACATACCGCTGTGTGGTTGGACGACATCGTGGAGGAGGACAATTGCCGCCACATACCGCTGTGTGGTTGGACGACATCGTGGAAGAGGACAATTGCCGCCACATACCGCTGTGTGGTTGGACGACATCGTGGAAGAGGACAATTGCCGCCACATACCGCTGTGTGGTTGGACGACATCGTGGAAGAGGACAATTGCCGCCACATACCGCTGTGTGGTTGGACGACATCGTGGAAGAGGACAATTGCCGCCACATACCGCTGTGTGGTTGGACGACATCGTGGAGGAGGACAATTGCCGCCACATACCGCTGTGTGGTTGGACGACATCGTGGAGGAGGAGCAATCTTCGGCCGGTGGTGATGGGGGTGGTCGGTGGGAGGGCCTCATCACAAGCAATTGCCGCCACATACCGCTGTGTGGTTGGACGACATCGTGGAAGAGGACAATTGCCGCCACATACCGCTGTGTGGTTGGACGACATCGTGGAAGAGGACAATTGCCGCCACATACCGCTGTGTGGTTGGACGACATCGTGGAAGAGGACAATTGCCGCCACATACCGCTGTGTGGTTGGACGACATCGTGGAAGAGGACAATTGCCGCCACATACCGCTGTGTGGTTGGACGACATCGTGGAAGAGGACAATTGCCGCCACATACCGCTGTGTGGTTGGACGACATCGTGGAAGAGGACAATTGCCGCCACATACCGCTGTGTGGTTGGACGACATCGTGGAGGAGGAGCAATCTTCGGCCGGTGGTGATGGGGGTGGTCGGTGGGAGGGCCTCATCACAAGCAATTGCCGCCACATACCGCTGTGTGGTTGGACGACATCGTGGAAGAGGGCAATTGCCGCCACATACTGCTGTGTGGTTGGACGACATCGTGGAAGAGGACAATTGCCGCCACATACCGCTGTGTGGTTGGACGACATCGTGGAGGAGGAGCAATCTTCGGCCGGTGGTGATGGGGGTGGTCGGTGGGAGGGCCTCATCACAAGCAATTGCCGCCACATACCGCTGTGTGGTTGGACGACATCGTGGAAGAGGACAATTGCCGCCACATACCGCTGTGTGGTTGGACGACATCGTGGAAGAGGACAATTGCCGCCACATACCGCTGTGTGGTTGGACGACATCGTGGAAGAGGACAATTGCCGCCACATACCGCTGTGTGGTTGGACGACATCGTGGAAGAGGACAATTGCCGCCACATACCGCTGTGTGGTTGGACGACATCGTGGAAGAGGACAATTGCCGCCACATACCGCTGTGTGGTTGGACGACATCGTGGAAGAGGACAATTGCCGCCACATACCGCTGTGTGGTTGGACGACATCGTGGAAGAGGACAATTGCCGCCACATACCGCTGTGTGGTTGGACGACATCGTGGAAGAGGACAATTGCCGCCACATACCGCTGTGTGGTTGGACGACATCGTGGAAGAGGACAATTGCCGCCACATACCGCTGTGTGGTTGGACGACATCGTGGAAGAGGACAATTGCCGCCACATACCGCTGTGTGGTTGGACGACATCGTGGAAGAGGACAATTGCCGCCACATACCGCTGTGTGGTTGGACGACATCGTGGAAGAGGACAATTGCCGCCACATACCGCTGTGTGGTTGGACGACATCGTGGAAGAGGACAATTGCCGCCACATACCGCTGTGTGGTTGGACGACATCGTGGAAGAGGACAATTGCCGCCACATACCGCTGTGTGGTTGGACGACATCGTGGAGGAGGAGCAATCTTCGGCCGGTGGTGATGGGGGTGGTCGGTGGGAGGGCCTCATCACAAGCAATTGCCGCCACATACCGCTGTGTGGTTGGACGACATCGTGGAAGAGGACAATTGCCGCCACATACCGCTGTGTGGTTGGACGACATCGTGGAAGAGGACAATTGCCGCCACATACCGCTGTGTGGTTGGACGACATCGTGGAGGAGGAGCAATCTTCGGCCGGTGGTGATGGGGGTGGTCGGTGGGAGGGCCTCATCACAAGCAATTGCCGCCACATACCGCTGTGTGGTTGGACGACATCGTGGAAGAGGACAATTGCCGCCACATACCGCTGTGTGGTTGGACGACATCGTGGAAGAGGACAATTGCCGCCACATACCGCTGTGTGGTTGGACGACATCGTGGAAGAGGACAATTGCCGCCACATACCGCTGTGTGGTTGGACGACATCGTGGAAGAGGACAATTGCCGCCACATACCGCTGTGTGGTTGGACGACATCGTGGAAGAGGACAATTGCCGCCACATACCGCTGTGTGGTTGGACGACATCGTGGAAGAGGACAATTGCCGCCACATACCGCTGTGTGGTTGGACGACATCGTGGAAGAGGACAATTGCCGCCACATACCGCTGTGTGGTTGGACGACATCGTGGAAGAGGACAATTGCCGCCACATACCGCTGGGTGGTTGGACGACATCGTGGAGGAGGAGCAATCTTCGGCCGGTGGTGATGGGGGTGGTCGGTGGGAGGGCCTCATCACAAGCAATTGCCGCCACATACCGCTGTGTGGTTGGACGACATCGTGGAAGAGGACAATTGCCGCCACATACCGCTGTGTGGTTGGACGACATCGTGGAAGAGGACAATTGCCGCCACATACCGCTGTGTGGTTGGACGACATCGTGGAAGAGGACAATTGCCGCCACATACCGCTGTGTGGTTGGACGACATCGTGGAAGAGGACAATTGCCGCCACATACCGCTGTGTGGTTGGACGACATCGTGGAAGAGGACAATTGCCGCCACATACCGCTGTGTGGTTGGACGACATCGTGGAAGAGGACAATTGCCGCCACATACCGCTGTGTGGTTGGACGACATCGTGGAAGAGGACAATTGCCGCCACATACCGCTGTGTGGTTGGACGACATCGTGGAGGAGGAGCGATCTTCGGCCGGTGGTGATGGGGGTGGTCGGTGGGATGGCCTCATCACAAGCAATTGCCGCCACATACCGCTGTGTGGTTGGACGACATCGTGGAAGAGGACAATTGCCGCCACATACCGCTGTGTGGTTGGACGACATCGTGGAAGAGGACAATTGCCGCCACATACCGCTGTGTGGTTGGACGACATCGTGGAAGAGGACAATTGCCGCCACATACCGCTGTGTGGTTGGACGACATCGTGGAGGAGGAGCGATCTTCGGCCGGTGGTGATGGGGGTGGTCGGTGGGAGGGCCTCATCACAAGCAATTGCCGCCACATACCGCTGTGTGGTTGGACGACATCGTGGAAGAGGACAATTGCCGCCACATACCGCTGTGTGGTTGGACGACATCGTGGAAGAGGACAATTGCCGCCACATACCGCTGTGTGGTTGGACGACATCGTGGAAGAGGACAATTGCCGCCACATACCGCTGTGTGGTTGGACGACATCGTGGAGGAGGAGCGATCTTCGGCCGGTGGTGATGGGGGTGGTCGGTGGGAGGGCCTCATCACAAGCAATTGCCGCCACATACCGCTGTGTGGTTGGACGACATCGTGGAAGAGGACAATTGCCGCCACATACCGCTGTGTGGTTGGACGACATCGTGGAAGAGGACAATTGCCGCCACATACCGCTGTGTGGTTGGACGACATCGTGGAAGAGGACAATTGCCGCCACATACCGCTGTGTGGTTGGACGACATCGTGGAAGAGGACAATTGCGGCCACATACCGCTGTGTGGTTGGACGACATCGTGGAGGAGGAGCAATCTTCGGCCGGTGGTGATGGGGGTGGTCGGTGGGAGGGCCTCATCACAAGCAATTGCCGCCACATACCGCTGTGTGGTTGGACGACATCGTGGAAGAGGACAATTGCCGCCACATACCGCTGTGTGGTTGGACGACATCGTGGAAGAGGACAATTGCCGCCACATACCGCTGTGTGGTTGGACGACATCGTGGAGGAGGAGCAATCTTCGGCCGGTGGTGATGGGGGTGGTCGGTGGGAGGGCCTCATCACAAGCAATTGCCGCCACATACCGCTGTGTGGTTGGACGACATCGTGGAAGAGGACAATTGCCGCCACATACCGCTGTGTGGTTGGACGACATCGTGGAAGAGGACAATTGCCGCCACATACCGCTGTGTGGTTGGACGACATCGTGGAAGAGGACAATTGCCGCCACATACCGCTGTGTGGTTGGACGACATCGTGGAAGAGGACAATTGCCGCCACATACCGCTGTGTGGTTGGACGACATCGTGGAAGAGGACAATTGCCGCCACATACCGCTGTGTGGTTGGACGACATCGTGGAAGAGGACAATTGCCGCCACATACCGCTGTGTGGTTGGACGACATCGTGGAAGAGGACAATTGCCGCCACATACCGCTGTGTGGTTGGACGACATCGTGGAAGAGGACAATTGCCGCCACATACCGCTGTGTGGTTGGACGACATCGTGGAAGAGGACAATTGCCGCCACATACCGCTGGGTGGTTGGACGACATCGTGGAGGAGGAGCAATCTTCGGCCGGTGGTGATGGGGGTGGTCGGTGGGAGGGCCTCATCACAAGCAATTGCCGCCACATACCGCTGTGTGGTTGGACGACATCGTGGAAGAGGACAATTGCCGCCACATACCGCTGTGTGGTTGGACGACATCGTGGAAGAGGACAATTGCCGCCACATACCGCTGTGTGGTTGGACGACATCGTGGAAGAGGACAATTGCCGCCACATACCGCTGTGTGGTTGGACGACATCGTGGAAGAGGACAATTGCCGCCACATACCGCTGTGTGGTTGGACGACATCGTGGAAGAGGACAATTGCCGCCACATACCGCTGTGTGGTTGGACGACATCGTGGAAGAGGACAATTGCCGCCACATACCGCTGTGTGGTTGGACGACATCGTGGAGGAGGAGCGATCTTCGGCCGGTGGTGATGGGGGTGGTCGGTGGGAGGGCCTCATCACAAGCAATTGCCGCCACATACCGCTGTGTGGTTGGACGACATCGTGGAAGAGGACAATTGCCGCCACATACCGCTGTGTGGTTGGACGACATCGTGGAAGAGGACAATTGCCGCCACATACCGCTGTGTGGTTGGACGACATCGTGGAGGAGGACAATTGCCGCCACATACCGCTGTGTGGTTGGACGACATCGTGGAAGAGGACAATTGCCGCCACATACCGCTGTGTGGTTGGACGACATCGTGGAAGAGGACAATTGCCGCCACATACCGCTGTGTGGTTGGACGACATCGTGGAGGAGGACAATTGCCGCCACATACCGCTGTGTGGTTGGACGACATCGTGGAGGAGGAACAACTTCATGGCCGGCCGGCCCGCAATTGCCGCCACATACCGCTGTGTGGTTGGACGACATCGTGGAGGAGGAGGAGGAATCTTCGGTGGTGATGGGGGTGGTCGGTGGGAGGGCCTCATCACAAACAATTGCCGCTGCATACTCTGTATGTAGTTGGACGACATCGGGGAGGAGGAGCAGCTTTATGGCCGGCCGGCCCTCAATTGCCTCTACTTAAATATTTTGTATGTAGTTGGACGACATCGGGGAGGAGCACTGCTGAGCTAGTTTTTTGGGTTGCGGATCGGCGGAGTGGTTTTCGTGAAAAAAATTCGTTTGCGGGTCTGCGTAGTGTGAATTTTTCCTACTGCGGATCCCCGGGAAACTATGACAGCGAAGCTCATCAGTGTACATAGACAGATTTTCGTTTGATTTTTAATCTTTGATCTTTGATCTTTGATCTCTTCAGGCTGCTCAACGAGGGCGCCTTCCGCATCACCGCCTTCGAGCTGACGGTGAGCGTTTATTATTATTATTATTAATTATTCCATCGGGGCAAGTGGGACCTGCCAACAAGGCCGGTGGTTAGACTGATAGACTTTTATATAGTTTTTTTGCTCGACACGCCCTACAAAGATTGACGATTGATGTTGGGCCAGTTGTTGTGCTATGCGCGCGCGACGTCGTAGCTTGAATAGCGGTTTTAGAGACTAGCCGAATTTTTGATCTCGCTGAAACACAAATGTGCGCGCTATTTGGTGCAGGGGTCAAATATTCAGGTAATAAAACCCAAGAAGTGGCATGCTTTAATAAATTTTAAAAAGGTTTTTGCGCTTGTGGTGGTTAGGGTTCCGGTCAAATCCTCTGTTTTAGTCGATCGGTGGTTCGCTTTTCTCTAATTTTTGTTCAAATCGTCCTAAAAATGTGGCATGCGTAGGGCCTTTCGGGAGGGGTATTTGATCTCTGATTTGGTGTATGCATTTTTCATAATTCTGATGATCTGTGATTTATCGATGTGCTAGAGACGAGCCGAATTTATGATCTCGCTGAAACACAAATGTGCGCGCTGTTTGGTGTATGCATTTTTTAACGCTGGCGATCTGTTCCCCTCCCGCACCTTCTTTCGTTCAGCTCCGCTCATAGTGCCCTCATTGAACCTGCGATATCTTCCATACCGTAACCCCGACCTACAGTAATCCTACCGTACCCAGTCTACCGTAACCCTCATTACGAGGGCTAGTCTAGCCTCTCCTCCGGCTACCGTACCACCCCTAGTACCGTACCACCCCTTACAGTACGGACGTTACAGTGACGCTACCGTATCCGTTACCGTAACCCTGATTACAGTACGACCCTGCCTGTCACAAGCGATACGAGGCGGAGGACGAGGACGAGTGCTGCCTGCCGCCCGGTTCGGACGCGCCCCTCGAGAGACTGAAGAACCTCGCGGAGGATCGAACCATGCAGGTACACGGTAGGCAAGGAACCAGGGATCGACGACTGAGTTTATTGACCGGGGGTACGGTAGCTGAGCGAGTATAGGACCATGCAGGTGTACGGTAGGAAGGGGATCGAGGAATGAGTTTATTGACGGGGGCACGGTGCACACACACACACTCTAGACTACACTCTAGTCCCGATATTCATTATGCGCATCACCATATTGAAAGCACGAGAGTTTAACATAAGGCATACGTGAGCCGAGGAGCTCCTTGGAAATATTTGTACGATTTGAACGGGTCTCCGCGTACAAAACCGGCTTTTGAAGTACGGGTCACCTCCTTTTTTAGACCGATTTTATACTATTTTACCTCAAAATCAACGTGTTGTCGCTCAAATTTTCGAAAGTTTTCCTTATTTGAACGGGTCACCGCCTCCTCAAAGTTCCTCAGGGAAATCGGCGCTCAGCTATGACATAAGGTCAAATCCGAGACTACACTCTAGTCCCGATATTGCAGCAACTCGAGCTCCTTCACGCGCGATACGAGGAGTCGAAGAAGGCCGCCGGCTTCGTCGGCGTAACCCACGGAGAGATCGATGTATCGATCTCGGCCCAGAGGTACGGTGTACGGAAGGGGAGTTATACAGCAGGGTTAGGTTACTACCGAATGATGGTTGCTTTTCGAAATTTGTATTCGAACCCTTCATATGTGGGTTGCTGTGATCACAGTGATACCCTAAACAGTCAAAATGTGGGTTGGATAAGTGCCCGAAATGGTGAAAATGTGGGTTGCTTGTGTACTTTGTTGCGTAGTATTCGATCCTCGGTATACGGTAGGAGCGAAAGACGGTGTGAGGACGATACGATAGGAGATGTGTACGATAGGATAGAAGGAGGCCCAGCAATACCCTAGAGGCTGAAATTGTTGAGATGTAATGTTATTTTGTTTGTGTCGAGAACCAAGCCTGTATTACCGTTCAACGGAGCATCACTACTTTGAGTGTATGTTGAAACTCGAGATCGCGTAGTTTCAATTGAGATAAGAAATTGAAATTTGTTGGTGACTTCGGCTGTTTTTCTTGGTTACGATGCCAATGAATGAGATTTAGGATCGGAATACGATAATATTAATTGCTTCTTGCATTTATAGAAGCCAACAGCCGATTTCTTGCATAATTGTCGCAAGAAATCGATGTAAAATGGCATGACGGCTGTCTGTGTTTATTGATTTTTTCAATATCCTGTATCTACCGTATCTCATAATATCGTTGCAGGATTCTCGAGCAGACGAAGGTGGCCATTCAGCTGGACGAGATTCGCCCGCTGATGGAGAGAAGTGGAGGGTACGGTAGCATTTATTGATTCATGGGTACGGTAGTTTGGTGGAATCGGATACGGTACTTTGAGGCTTCATAATGAGATTAGAGCTACTGTGTTTGCGTAGAGCTTGAGCGGCGCCATTGGTGTGTTATCACATCGTAAATTAGTTTTTCTTGATCACGAAGAAATTGGATGAGATCGAAAATCGAGGTAGTTGCTGCTTATGCGCAATCCGTGCGGCAACAAACCACCAAGTCTGCTACATTTTTGCGAAAATGTCCATGAGTAAGATGTGAAAGTATTGAGCTGTAACGTCTATCTGTATTGAATTCAGTGATGAGCACCATCCTCGGATAATTGCAGAAAATAGGGGGTACGGCAAGAAACCAGTTTAAAATCGCGGGTTTTGCTTCTGAAGTCGGGGAATCGCGGGTTTAGTCCGATTTCCGACATCGTGCTCATCACTGATTGAATTTGCAGCACGGCCTCAGCTGCAGCTGCAGCTGCAGCTGCCGCATCTGCAGCAGGCGACGACCCGTTCTCGCGGCTGGACATCAAGAAGCGCGCGTACGCGTCCGGCGTGACCGCGTCGCGTCATCGGAGATACGCGTTCGCGGACGGAGACGCGACCGGTACGATATGGGGAGGGTACGGTAGATGGTATTCGAGAACTGACTATATTAATTGGGAATGGGAACGCTAAAAGGTACGGTATCAGGGGTCAACTAGCACGTTAATTTTAACTTACCGTACCCGCTTTTCCTGATTTTGGACATAAAACGTACCCGCCGGAGGCGGGCCGATTCAGAAAAATAGGGGATAAGAATGGTAAAAAACTAAGATTTTGTCAAAACGTGCACGTCCTTTCGCCATGCGAGTGGAAAACGTACCCGCCTGAAACGATTGTTTTTACCTAGGTAATTGATCCCTGTACGGTATGGAGCAGGGGGGAGGGGTGATCGAGAGCTGACGATTTATTGAGAATGGAACAACGACAAATTGGAATCATTGTAAGTTTGGGGAGAGCGAGTATATGGTGTGGGTATGAAACGCCAAATTCACGGTCACTTTTGACAATCTTTTTAACAATCGTCTACTCGTAAGCTTTTCTCGTCGATCAGAGAAGGAGAGATAGATAGCGGGGAATGGGGTTCACTGGTGGGCGAGGAAAGGTGACAACTATAATATCGCCGATGCCCCCGCATAGTCACTAGTGAGCTGTCACCGTTTATAAAAGGTGTTTCACATTTCGGATATCCGAAGGAATGCCCACCCCCCCCCCTCTTTGTCACCTTTCGATTAGGGCTGTCAGAGTGAAGAATCCGTCTCTTCATTCCTCGCACTCTCTCGTCACTCTGACCGGTAAGAGAGTGCGCGGAATGAAGAGACGGATTCTTCACTTTGACAGCCCTACTTTCGATGTCACCAGTGGAGAGGGTCTGGTAATTTCTCAATGTGTCTCCTTTTGCAGTGGCTGGCCTCGATGAGGAGTCGGAGGGCGATGATGAGCCGACTACGAGCAAGAGAGAGAAGGGAGGAGGCGGGAAGAAGAGAGGGGTGAGTGATGGGGTTATGGAAAAGGGGTGAAACAGAGGATTGGCGGGCCCCTAGATTGATTGAAGTGGGGAATAGAGGAGTGAAGAAAGGACAAGGGAAGGAAGGGTCGGGAAGAGGAGGGAAAAGAGGCGTGAGTGGGGTTATGGAAAAGGGGTGAAACAGAGGATTGGCGGGCCCCTAGATTGATTGAAGTGGGGAATAGAGGAGTGAAGAAAGGACAAGGGAAGGAAGGGTCGGGAAGAGGAGGGAAAAGAGGCGTGAGTGGGGTTATGGAAAAGGGGTGAAACAGAGGATTGGCGGGCCCCTAGATTGATTGAAGTGGGGAATAGAGGAGTGAAGAAAGGACAAGGGAAGGAAGGGTCGGGAAGAGGAGGGAAAAGAGGCGTGAGTGGGGTTATGGAAAAGGGGTGAAACAGAGGATTGGCGGGCCCCTAGATTGATTGAAGTGGGGAATAGAGGAGTGAAGAAAGGACAAGGGAAGGAAGGGTCGGGAAGAGGAGGGAAAAGAGGCGTGAGTGGGGTTATGGAAAAGGGGTGAAACAGAGGATCGGCGGGCCTCTAGATTGATTGAAGTGGGGAATAGAGGAGTGAAGAAAGGACAAGAGAGGAGGGAAGAAGAGAGGGGTGAGTGAGGATATCAATAAAGTGAAACATAGAATCGGCGGGTGAAAATAAGTACTGTTCTTTGGCACTTTGAGCGAGTAAGGGGAAGGACAGTAAGGGAGGAGAAGGAGGGAAGAAGAGAGGGATGAGTGATGAATGACAAAAGGGAAGGGGAAGAACGAAGCGATGAGAGTTGAATGCAGAAATCATAAACTGGAAAATGAGGGGATAGTTGGTAAGCCCGAGCCTGCGAGCAAGGGTAAGGATGAAGAAGAGAGGGGTGAGTGGGGTAATCAATAAAGTGAAGCATAGAATCAGAGGGTTTATGGGAATAAGACTCTAGTGAGGGCAAAAAGGGGGTGGGAGGAGGAGTGGAGAGAGGAGTGAGTACTAATAGTAACGATGTGAAACAGAGGATCAACGGTGGGGGGATAGGGGAAATTTCATTGTTCTGTGGCTCTTTGAGCGGCGCGAAAAAGAGAGGGGTGACTCGGGTTATGGAGAAGGTGAAACAGAGGATCGGCGGGTCCCTAGATATTGCAATGAGGAATGAGGACACCGAGCCTGCGAGCAAGGGAAGAAAGGGTCGGGAAGAGGAGGGAAGAGAGGCGTGAGTGGGGTTATGGAGAAGGGGTGAAACAGGGGATCGGCGGGTCCTTAGATATTGCAATGAGGAATAGAGGAGGGAAGGAAAGGGGTGGGTGTTATGTTTTGCAAAGCATTCGACATTCTTATTCTCTCATAACACGTTGCGATTGCTTTTGTGGATGTGCTGAAACATGGAAGTGTCAGGCTGAAAATTTTTTATCGAGCTATCTCGCCCATACTATCTGCACACTATCTCGCCCGCTCGGTCTTGTGACATGAAGATACAGCAGTATCATTTCTCGAGCTCTAATGTTGGGCCCAGCGATCTCATTGTCTCGACACCTGCTTGAAATGCTATAGGGAAGAGCTGAAACAGGGAATGGGGAGATAAGCAAGAAGGGAGCTGGGAAGGTTTTAAGAAGAGGGGGGTGGGGGCAGAGAATCTGCGGGCAGAGAATCGTGTGAAAATCGTGAAAATGTGTAAATGTTTTCTACGTGCTGAAAATCATTCCTGTGTTTTTTCGAGCCGTTATAGACATGGGTTGAAACCTGAAAGGTTCGGGTTTTCAGTTTAAAAGACTTGGTGTAGATCGAGAGAGTATTGGTGGGCAATGGGCCCAGTGATGAGCACCATCCTCGGACAAATGGACAAAATCGGGGGTTCACAAAAAACCTATTGAAAATCGCGGGTTTTGCTTCCGAAATCGGGGGTTATAGGCTAATATCCCGGGGTCAAAATCGGGGGTATAGTCCGATATCCGACCTCGTGCTCAACACTGAATGGGCCCCTCTTTCGCTTGTGTACTTCTTGCGAAACAAGGAGCAGCTTGGACAATCGTTGACTATTTATTGAACAAATTATTTCATTATTGTATTTGGCACGATGCATGGATTTCTAGTGCAGCTTCATTCAATTCGCTTCATTCTCTGAATGACACTCAAAAGCGTCGGGGATTGCAGATGGGTTGCAGATAGGATGACGATGTTTCCTTTCCTATTTCTGCTCAGAATCAATATGGAATACATTTGTTAATTAATTGATTATTTGAAACTAATGAGCCCAATTTGCAGCGCCCGTCTCGCAAGTCGCAGCGTGAGGACCACACGGAGAAGTTAATGCAGGAGCTGCACGAGCTGGGAGTGGAGACGGTTGCGAGAAGGAACAAAGTACGGTAGAATGGGGGGGGGGTACGGTAGGTATTGATTGGATACGGTAGAATGGGATACTGTAGGAAGGAAAAGACTGTCGTGAGAACGAACGAGGTACAGCAGTAGTCGCATCAGGGTGTGGTTGGGTATGGTAGGAGGGGCTACGGTAGGATACGGTAGGTGGTTGAGCTGGGAGTGGAAGCTGTCGTGAGACGGAATATGGTACGATAAATTGGGGCTGTATACGGTAGCCTGATGTTTTTATGTAGCACACATTGGGAGGAGGCACAGTATCTAACAGAAGTGAGATAGTCATGAGCAAAATTACGTTTGTATTTCATTCTCAGAGTCCCCGCAAGTCGATCTCGGAGAATCCGGACGCGGTGCTCGCTGAGTACGTGGGCGGTACGGGCAAGAAGAGGACCAAGAGCGAGAAGAAGGGTGAGAACGGTAGGAGATACTGTAGGGGTAATTCAATTCAATTTTTTATCAGAATCATGTAGGGTGGGTGTTAGGTCACTTGCTGATCTCTTCTGGTATTATCACTGATGGGCTAAGTTCCGCTAGTGGGTCGGGGTCTTTTTTATTTTCGAAACTTTTCTGTTAAGGGGCTCCGCGAAAAAATATTTCATACAACGAGGGGGCTCCGCAAAGTTTCGAACATTTCTTCTTGGGAGACCCTCATTCAGATGATCAAGCGTGGAGATAGTAGTCTGTAGGTTACGGTATGTATCGATTAGAGGCTAGGTTGAGGAGGCTAAATCATAATGTTGAAGATAATGTTGTACCTTATTGTAATGGACGTGTGCGAGAGTCGGAGAAATTCAAGCGATCGCTGCTAAGGGGTTTGCTACAAAATTTGATTGCACATTGAGACGTGAAGACACCGGGTTGGGGGCGCTTGTGGGTCATTGAAAATAAGTAGAACCAATAACAATGACGTCATCATGTCTTTCAGAGCCGCTGGCGCCCGTGAAGAAGTCGAAGCAGGAGGGCACGGACCGCGAGCTGGCCCGACTCCTGCGCCAGATCGAGGAGGCGGAGAAGCGCAACAAGGCCGCTTGATTTTAAATATTTTAAATTTCCCGCCCACAATTCCCAATAATTCAAAAATCGTAACTTTTTGCATTACGACTCCGGTTTTGTTATTTATCAAGCCAGATCTAGGGTGCGGTAGGTCTAACTATCTCTCTTCCAAAGTGCAGTTTCTGTGTTTTTGTTCACCCCATTAATTGTTAGCTTAGAAGCCCCCCTCCCCACCCCCTTTTCTCCTGTTTTTCACGGTGCTAATTGTTGTTAATTATACCCATCCGTTTTGTGTTATGTTTCTAATTTGTTGAATAAAGTTCAAGAAGGTCTATGGATGTGCGTGGTTGAAGCAATGTAATCCTCTTCCCTTTGAAAAATCTCAATTGTTTTCGCTGCGAACAAGACAGAGGCGTTTAAAAATTTCACGACCTCTCATTTGGCAGTGTTCTCTCGCAAGTCAGCAAGTGCGAAATAGTATGGCAAAATGAGAAATGATAGAATTTCTTGCCCACCCCTGGTACAAACGTACGGATTACATTCTCGTCTCTTCTTCTTTTTGTACACGTAATCAATTCAGTAAGCCTTGGAAGAGGAAGGAGCTCCATAGAGAGAATCAATACGATAACCCATAAGAGTAATAAGAACGGTAGACCGATGATAATCAATTCTGAATCCCGCGAAGGCAACGCATGCCTGTACCCCACATTCACAGAATTCCCAAGTTGATATCCTCCTTCAAATAATACGAAGGACGACCAACGGTTGGGCGCCAAAGCAGCCAATTCCTCTTGAGGCATAACATATCCCGATCAAAAACAGCCCAAAGTGTTTGAATGCTCGCCCTTTGCAGAACAATTTCAAGTCAAAACAATCATACAAATGTAATGTCCGTTTATGACAATCACAAGCTAAAAATGCACACACAGAACACACAATCTAAGACAACTGGCCAGAGTTACTAATTTTGACGGTGGCAGAGGTCGTGCCATCCTCGGAGCCGACGGCCTCAACCTTCTTGACAACGTCGAGGCCTTCCACGACCTTTCCGAAGACCGTGTGCTTGCCGTCCAGCCAAGCAGTCTTGATGGTGCAGATGAAGAACTGCGAGCCGTTCGTGTTGGGTCCGGCATTGGCCTGCAATCATAAACATATTATTCGTGCACTTTCGCAGGCCACGGATATAGAGTGAGCACACTAAGCACTAAGCTCCGAGACTAAGCAGCCTAAGTATATCATTACCTCTATATAGAATGGAATATTCGTCTGTCCTAACCCTACGGAGTTTCTGGGTGGCCCGCGTTTTATAGAAGTGAAGTAATTTGAGGCTAAGGTATGTAGAATGAACAAATAATCAGACTGTTTTAGAACATTCATGAATAAAAAAGTGGCATAAAATATAGAATGCTCATTGTTAAGCACTACTGAGGAGACCAGAATGGCGATAACAGGGTTTCCCTTTTTGTTCCTACTTCTGTTCCTATTAAGCGGTTTATAGTAGTCTGAACACACTGTACAAGTCACAACTTGCTTCATTTGATAACGGCTAATCTATTTTAGACTATGCGATAAAGATTCATTTTAGTCGTTGACAGCAGTGACCATCAATATAATTTTAACGGACCATGGAGAGGATGCCGGGTCCGGTGTGCTTCTCCTTGAAGTTCTCATCAGGGAACGTCTCTCCGTAGATGGACTCGCCACCGGTTCCATTGGCATTGGTGAAGTCACCTCCCTGCAAACAAATGTTAACGGTGAGAAGCGAGAAACATGTATTCTTAAATTACAAGAGATACTTCTATTCTATTCTAGTTCGAAAACGGTCGCGATTGGCTTTACAATTAAGACCTTTGTTACGATAATGATGCATAAATATCACAATTATCGTACCGACCAAGACAAACTTTCAGTCAATCAAATAGGTTTTAACGATAAAGGGCTAAAAATACCTGCAGCATGAACTGGGGAATCACGCGATGAAAGATCGATCCCTTGTAGTGAAGAGGCTTGCCGGACTTGCCCTTTCCCTTCTCTCCGGTGCAGAGAGCGCGGAAGTTCTCGGCGGTCTTGGGGCAGACGTCGTTGAACAACTAAAACAAACTGATTGGCAAGCTGACATACAAGCTTGGTGATGCAAGATTGCAAAAAAGGTGTGCTGCCTATGTTTGTTTTATATTAAAGAGCTAAGCAAATAGGCTGTTAGCACTGCAGTTTGCTCGAATGCATGATAAGTATGGCCAAGCGAACCTCCATTACGATCCGGCCGGTAGGCTTGCCTCCAATTTCCACATCGAAGAAGACGCGAGGACGTCCCATCTTATCTTCTGGAGAAAGCTGGAAATTTAGAAATTGAGTAACAAGCACAAATTGATACGTAAATGAACGTGAGCGTAGTATAAAAATAATAGTCGTCGAATCAAGCTAACACGGCAGCACTCTTGCCGACAACTAAACAAGTATGATATAGCCTATAGGACACTCTAAACATGCGCGTACTGAATCAGAAGTGTGAAATAGACGCAGAATAACGTTATAGCGCAAAAAATTTCTTGTATACATAACAAAAAAAAGGTCGATAACAATGTTTTCTCATCACTCTCCTCTTTTTGCACACTCTCTCGCACTGAGTATCGCTGGTCCCGCACAGAAGCGCGTTATTTAAAATTTATTATTGGTAAAGTACCGTACTTTTTTGATCATTGATTGATTTACTTTATATTTTAATTTTATGTAGCATAATATATAAAAATGTGAATTCTATAAAAAAATCAAACATTAAAGAAAGTTGTTTACTCACTGAGCGAGCGGCGAGGAGCGAGCGGAGGGCCGCGATTTCCGCTTTGGCCTGAAAGCAATGTACTATTTGAAAAGGGCTTGCATAGTAGAGATCAAAGATCAAAGATCAGATACCAAAGATTACGACGTGCTCACCTCCTCCAGCTCCTCCTCGCGCTGCTCCAGAGTCTGCATGGCGTCGGTGAACTTCTCTTCCCACCACCACCCCACAACCTCGTGCTGCAGATCAAAGATCAGAGATCAAGGATGCGGCAAGAGATCAAGCTCACCTCGTCTGCCTTGCGCTGCCAGTACATGATCGTCGCTGTGAGCGACCGGAGTGCAGCATTAACAACCTTCAATAGAAGCAGATCAGTTGCAAAAGATCAAAGATCAACGATCAGCGGGGTGAACGATCAAAGAGGAAACTCACATTCATGATGAGGGTCAACTGTTCGAGATGAGCGATGACAGCGAGAATGAGAAGGGGGAGAGGGTGGATTAGAGAGACAAAGGAAGGAATATTCAATTAGCTTAGATTTGTCTATTCAATTCATACTTTATCCGAAGGCTATCGAGAACTGATTGTTTTGCATCTTTCTCTATTTAACGCATTCTGGAAACTTTAAAAATCGAGAAAGTAACGAAAAGATAATAATATACGCGTATTTATTGGCACACCATCCTGCGGGACTTCCGTTGTTATCTAGAAAAAAACAGCAAAAGAGGTTAGCAGTCAGGCGGACTCGAAACCATGGGTATCTGCATCCCAAGCTGATGCGCTACAACTGAGCCATCCGAACATGGTGTTTCACTTCTCGAGATCTCTCTTTTAAGATCACAATCACATCGACTCGATTTAGACTCTGCCGATTTAGGCTCTAGTGATCCGTTTTTGATATCGATTATAATGGAAAATCTTTCGTGGCTTACAAGTGGCTTCTTGTTAGAGAAATGATGTCGACTAAAAATATGCTGTAATTGGGGTCTAAGAGGACGTTTTGGCAATTGTTTTGAGAGCAGAAGATATAAATCATGTAAGCTTCTGTTGTTGGCTTTCGTATTTCAATCCAATTCAAACTGCATTTCTGAAAGTGGATGTACATCTTACCTGATTGTTTCTTACCCGATTGTTTTGTATCTTCCTTCATGCAAGAAACTTGAAAAAAAATACCATAACAGGATTACCGCATACTAAAGTATAGTTCACTCGGCCACTATTATCTCCTTGTATTTTTGCATATTATCTACAGTTCACGTGATTTCAAAATGCATTCGTAAATTTACTATTGAACTCAATACTCGATCACTCATTCTGTTAATCTACCGTACCTAGTGGCGAGTGAATGTCAGGTCTTTTGTGTAAGCGTGTATTTTCTCTATTTTTTGCGTTTGTAATGGTTTAGACTAGTTTTTCCTTTTTGCTACAACTTTTTCTTGTTTTCTGGCACACATTGTAAGCACTTGTTATCTGTATTAGTTGTTAGCAATAGATAGAAGCTGTCACGACATTCGATGTTTATCTTGTGCCATATATTTCGCCATTTTTTCGAAGCATGCTCCGGAATATTTCTCACCTTAAATGTTTTGTATTCAGGTAGTCCATTTATGGAACTCGTGATATCGTGGCTACGCTCGGTTGGCGAGTTTGCGCTACGCGGTAGTGACTTCGACGTGAAAGTTGTGATGCCCCCTCCGACGGTTGCCCAAGATGAGGCGACTACAGTTCCGCGTCCATCTATATCACGCCCTGAATCGAGAAAGGTTTATATTTTCCCCTAAAAGCTCTTTTTAGCTGCCTAGGTTAGGTTTCAATCGTTGTTAAAAATATTGATTTCAGCATGACTCGAGCACAAAGAAGGGAGTTATGTTCGACAAGTTCTTCGATCTGACAGTAGAGCTGTCCGAGGGTTCTGGCCGGAACTTCACTGAATCGGAGTTTGCCAAAGTCAAGTAAGTCGATCTTATTTGCCCCCGCAATACCCAAACACTTCTAGGAATTTCGAGGACTTCGGTTTTCCTTCTCGACTCACTGCTAATATTGCTAGTGCGGGATACACGAAGCCCACACCAGTTCAACAATACGCCATGAAAGGCATCAAGGATGGCAAGGACATTATTGCCTGCTCTCCGACTGGATCGGGAAAAACTGCTGCATACCTGCTTCCCATCTTGCGAAGGTTGTTGAAGGTACGCTTGTATTTACTTGTGCGACCATACTTCTTTGGGGATTTACTTGTGCGACCATACTTCTTTGGGGATTTACTTGTGCGACCATACTTCTTTGGGGATTTACTTGTGCGACCATACTTCTTTGGGGATTTACTTGTGCGATCTTACTTCTTTTTTTCACTTCTACAGAACACGGGGCCAGTGGTAGACTAAGCACTGAGCACTGAGCCTAAGCAGCCCGAGCCTGGGGGGAGGGGTCCTTTTAAAAACTAGCGTTGAAATGTACTTTCTTTCCAGGATGGAGTGTTTTGCATCTCGAATAAATCCCCTTGCAAGCCTCGCGTGCTCATTCTGGTGCCCACTCGTGAATTGGCAATTCAAATTCACCAAGTCATTGTGAAATTCACGTCGGGAACGTACTGCAAGAGTGAAGTACTGTACGAAGGAACGCCTTTCGAACATCTGAACAGTGTTGAAAGGCTGAAGGTAACGTGTGCTTAACGTCAGTGTCTTACTCCTTATTCTTAGGGTGTTTCTATTCTCGTCGGAACCACTGGCCGTGTCATGCAATTCGTCGACGAAGGACTCGTCAGTATGGAACAGATCAAGTATCTGGTTCTCGACGAGGCTGATAAAATGCTCGATCCGAACTTCCGTTTTGGTGAAGATCTCAAGTGTATCATGTGCAAGGGAAGGATCCCGTCGAGGGATAAGAGACAGACGCTGCTGTTCAGGTGATACTTGATTATAAGATGTACTCTCAAGGAAATAAGAATAAAAAAAAAAGAATTGCGCAGATTACTTTAAAATTGGATTTGCGATAAGAGCGTGCTGAATTATTACGGTGAATGTGTGAAATTATTTTCCATATTTAGTGCCACGTTCCCGGCGCTGGTGAAGGAGCGGCTGAAGCGATGGAAACTGCTGAAAGACGATCATGTAATGATCGTTATTGGCAAGATTGGAGCTGCGAACAAGTGTATCGTACAAGATATCGTTAGAGTGAGCAGATACAAGAAGAGCGCCAAGCTCCTGGAACTAGTGCTTACCGATAGGGAGAAGTATGAGCGAAACAGAGATTGTGAGTTTATTCCAAAGACACTTGTTTTCGATGTCCTCACTAGAGTTGACAAATCGGCACGAGCTTCTTCCATATTTGCATGCGGTCAGACAGACGAGAGAACATGCAAATCGAGAAGTGATTCGTGCCGATTTGTCATCACTAATTCTCTCACTTTCCTGGGATGGACTAGATGGTACTGAGTTGTACGGATACTGATTGACCAGAGGTGTTCTTTAACACTTACTCTTTTTTTCTTAATAACTCATCCGGCTCATCTGTATCGATCGTAAATGTTTCATTTTTCAGCGACAACCTTCAAACAGAAGACGCTTATTTTCGTTACGAGTAAGAAGATGGCAGATGATCTTGAATTGATCCTTTGCCGCAATGGTATCAGCGTCGCTGTCATTCATAGTGATCGCGAGCAGGTCGGCTAGTTTGATCATTATTAATTTAAATCAATACTCAAAAAATATGTTCGTAGAATATTACGTAATGCCAAATGCTTCGAGGTGGTGCCTGCCAATGTGCCGAAGTTTTTTTCTTATATGAATCTGTGAGCGTACCAGCCGTATAACACACCTTGTCGCAAAAGCAATAGATTGCTGGAGGGCACCTAGATTCTGTGGATTTGACATCTCCTTTTGAACACTGATTTAAATTAAACTGTCAGGTTCGTCGGGAATCGGCTCTCGATGATTTCCGTCTGGGACGGATCTCTTTTCTCATTGCATCTGCAGTTGCTGAGAGAGGACTGGATATTGCCGGAGTCTATCACGTGATCAACTACGATATGCCCAAGGAATTGGATGACTATGGTCAATTTTTTTTATATTTATAAAAATGATTGCTTCTGTCAACTAGGCCTTTTTCATCAAGCTGGTTCTTCGAAAGCATTCTTTGAAAAGGAGATTGAATTCACTTTATGTTAGCGATATCATTCTTTAAGAAAACCTTGTTTTCTCAGTTTATCGCATCGGCCGCACCGGTCGTATTGGAAACGCGGGCCATTCTACATCGTTCATCGATCCCGTTCACGACGTCCATATTATCGATCCACTCGTCACTCTGCTGAATCAGGTATTGTACGGCGAAAACTTGTTATTACGATTCTATATTTCAGGCTGAGCAGATTGTTCCGGACTGGCTTGAAGAACTGGGAAATTCACTACGAGTAAAGTCGCTGCAGGTGGATTTTATAGTTAACACACTATCCGGACTCGTAGTGAGGCTTTGATAGCTTTACCGTGTAATTTCATGACTATCGATTTTTCCTGCGTTTTGTACATATTTTCACCAGAAGTTCATATTAATAGTATTCGTAGTTCTAGAAGCATGTTTTAACAGAAGTCTCTCAAACTCCATTGAAATACGTCCACATAATTTATCGTACATAGTACACTTTCTATAACTGTACTCACCAATTTCACTTGTTATTTTGATATGTTCTCAGAAGAAATTATACATGAATGAATTAATCCGGTTTTGTACTTCGCGAGTACGCACACTGAACGCACTTTGATTTAAAAAAAAAAGTCGCATACATTATCGTAGGTCAATGATAGAGTATCGTGTTTTTACGTTCCTCTGTCTTCTCGGATTCTTCTTTTCGTTTCTCTAACAACCTAGAGACTGTCAGAATTGAAGAGACGATCTCGTACCTGTCAGATGTGAGCGAGAGAGTGCACGGAATGAAGAGAGTCCGCTACTGATTTCAGGCTCCTTTCTGTCTGCCCAGCTTTTATTTCGCTTGGTTCCGCAGCTCCTGTACTTGTTAGTGATCCGTTTTTGAGATCGATTATAATGGGAAATCTTGCATGGCTTACAAGTGGCTTCTTGTTAGAGAAATGACTCCGACTAAAAATATGCTGTAATTGGGGTCTAAGAGGACGTTTTGGCAATTGTTTTGAGAGCAGAATATATAAACGATAATCTGCTTTGCGGTCTCTACTCATGTAAGCTTCTGTTATGCATATGTCAATCCATGTCTTGCAGAGCTCGATATCATTTTATTCATAACTTTCTCATAATTAAAGATGATTCTTAATGTTCTCGGACATCACAAGTGAACAAATCCCGTGTAAAATGAACATAAAAGTGATCGACATCAACAATTTGGCAAATAATTTCGAAATTTTTCATTTTGCACGTTCTCTTGATAGTGAAATTGAAAAGAGCTTCACAAGTCAGAAAAAAATAAGCAAAGTAAGCGAAATTTTTCGTATCCATATTATATTTTGACAGCTTTTCACAACGGTGGTTCTGATGAGTTTCGAGTGAAATAGGGAAAAAAGGATGATTTACACTACTAACTTCAACCAAGAGAATTGACCAATCAACCTTGAAATGATGGTATTGCACAGAGAAGTGAGATCATTGCTAGAGGTAGTACTCGTGACTTCGGGGGCTGGGCTAACGATGCTCTCTTCGCTTTGCCTGTTCTCTCACGGGCTAGAGAGGGCGAGATAGCACGCGAAATGGAGCGACGGTAAATGAAGAGAAGAGTCAGAGATGCACATCATTCTCATCATCGAACGAGCCTCTCAACAGGACGATGGGAGGTATCTGACTCTCTCCATTCCACACACTCTCTCGCTCACTCTGACCACCGAGAGAGTGTGTGAGATGGAGAGATGAGGTGGAGAGGAGGGGAGTGCGAGATGTGATTTGCTGCTTCGATTCGCCATTGCACGGTTCCAACTCGGAATACTTTCGCCAGCCGGAAGGCTGAGGAAGGGGGTGATATTGCTCGCCGAATCTGCAAAAGTAGATATTTTAGATGTATCGTGAGATTATTTTCCATTCCACGCGTATGTGACCTTTGACGAACTGAGTGGAGGGAGGAGGGAGGAAGAGGCCGGGAGGAGGCTAGTGATCTACCTGCTCTCCTCCTCCCTACCTCTTCCCTTCCTCTCTCTTCCAGGCAATCAATACGCTAACCAGCACATTGAGTTTGCTGAGCATTTGAAACGCACGATAGGTATAGATAACAACTGCTGATGTAGGTCGCCGCTACTGAACCAAAGTGCACTCCTACCCCAATCCACTTTCAGAAATGCAGTTTGAAGAGAGTGAATAAACCGTTTTTCGAATCAGCCAGACCATTTTATATTTAGCCTTTTTTCTTCATACATCGATAGCAGTATCGGACCCTGAAATTTGATACAAATTATAACTTTTTAAACGTGCCTCGTATTGCAGCTGGAGTATCCTCGCGAGTTGGCTATCGAATTTTGCGCTTCCTAAATATTTTCATTAATTATTTAAAATCAGTTTAAATATTATAATAAAATAAAATAAAACCAACAATCTTCGCGTGTTTATTCTGCAGAGTGTTCGAGTCGGAGAGGGATCTGTTCGATGGCACCTCTGGTTGGGTGAGGAAATTGCGATTGTTGTTATCTGCAATTTGGATCCCATTAGTTTGGCTTACTTTGAGGTGATTCACAGTCGTTTCTCAGTGAAGATTAATTCCGAAATTTGCGTTAAAGGTGTTCATGTTGAAGAGTTCAGCACACTTCACCTAATCAAGGAATGAAGAGGCGAATTCTTCATCACGAGAACCCTACTCTTAAAATATTGAAATCGTAACCAACCCGATGGTTTTATAATGGTGTAGTTTGCAACGATCGAATCGCCATCAACCGGGATCACTGCTGCTGTCACGTACCTGAAATAATGATTATTTATCTAGGAACCCATTACCAATCTAGGAATCGAACAATCACTGTCCTAGTGATCTTCCACGGGATGCGTCAAATTCAATCATTCAAATTCAGACGATTGATGATAAAACAGTTTAATGAATTCTCACTTTGAGTCCTTGTGTACGACATCTCGATTGTTGTTGCTGATATACTTGGACTTCTCGTTTCGCGCCGTCGTGTCTTCGGGTACAGCACACCCGAAGAGTGATCTGAATTGAATTTCAGGTCAAATTATAGAATTCAATCCCATTCCACCCCCTACGAACCCACTCCAAATGTGTAGTTGTACTTTACTCTAATTCGCTTTTAAAATTCCGATGTATTTTATCCATTTTTAGTTCCTTTCAGATCAGCAGCTCCCAATATAACAAAAAAATTGAATCAGTTCGCGAATGTGGTTAATGTATTTCAATAAATCTAGGAATAATTAATTTAAATAATTAAAATAAAAATGAAATTGCAAACCTGCAAGCGAGGCGGAAGTTCTCTGCGTGTGCTGCATACAGCAATGGATTCAGTGCGCAATTTACATACGGAAAGAGATGCACTGAAAAGGAAAGGATCTTTGCACTCATTTATGTATCTCTGGAAGTTGTTTGAACATTCACATCAGTCGAATTGAAGAAAACAACTTCGACGGATAAAGTTATCTGTCAACTCACAAATATTCACGACGATCCTCTCAAAATGTGTGCTAATTCGCGTCTTGAAGATGGAGGAGAAGAGATTGAACAGCCAGAAGGGAGACCTGAGTTTATTTTTTTTTAGGTTTGTTTGATTTATTTTTGATGGCCTGAACTTCACTTCCCGAATGTAAAATTAGAAGAAAGAAAGCGCAAAGACTGCATGACTTCTTTTTTAATACACTATCGATGCTCTAATAATTGACGAACGAGAACGATTGAATATTTGCGATGTAGAATCATGAGATGATAGCCCTACAGTTGTAGCGTTTTTAAATGAACCATTCCGAAAATTGGGTGCGAGAACTAATGAAGAAAGTGTGAAGAAAGTGTCTCACCAGCAGATCACGTGAAAGATGACCACCCACAGCACCAATCTTGTGACTCTCTGGTAAGGCGCGCGAGTGGAAGAGGCCCGTTGAAGACGCTTCGATCCCTGGAAAAGACTGTCATAGACTGAAATATGATTTCGAAGATCTCTGTCTTCATTCCATATTTTTCCTAGCGTGATCTACTTCAAGCAGGTTAATCAGGCAGCCGCACATCTTTTCCACCGCATAATAATTCCAACAAACTACCGTACCTTTACTGCCTCCCTCAGCTTGATCAGGATGTGATAGTAGAAATAGATGATGAAGACCATCGGAGCGGCGAAGAGACATATTGAGGAGATGGAGATGTACCTGAAAACAATGTTAATTGTCTTCCTCTTTCTCATCAACGTCGCATCTCCCTTCGATTCCCATGAGATTCTGTACAAATTTCATAGTGCGTAGATAAACATCACTGATCGCGAAAGAGAGAAAGAGGGACAATTCTCAATCCGGTGTGGAACTAATGAAGAAGCAATGATTCCCTCGCAAGACTGATAGGTGCAGAAATATCTCACCATCGCGCACTATCGTTGCTTTTGCGAGTCAAAATATATCACCTACTATTTTTCCAGACACTTCCATCCCACTTATGTTCCAGTAAATAAGCGCATCTTGCGCAGATACAGATATTGTAGTAATGAAATGATTACCATCGCGCACTATCGCTGCTGGGCCAATTGGCGATGCAGTAGATCACCGTCGCTCCGCTCTCCTTGAACCGCACGTACACCTGAATAAGCGCTATTTTTTGGTTTGCTTTTAACTAATCGAAGGCGTTTCAATTGACTGTGCTCTCTCACTTTCTCGAATCGAATGCTTTTCCATCGAGTTGTCATGAATCTCGAGAACTTTGTCTCATTTTTGGCAATTCTATGATGAAGAAATAGGGATGAATGAGCAGAAACTGTTCCCTAGTTGTTTTCTACACAGTGTCAACACATTCATCAAATCGAAACAATTCATCGTCAAACTCGGTTCCAGATAAATAATTTAAATCGCTAACCTGACTCGCGTAAGTGTACAACGGAAGGGCGAACAGGAATGCGACAATCCACGCGCAGACCGACAGGAAGATGGCCGTCTGGTAGTTGCGATAGCGGGCGCACCTGAAGGTACACGTTATGTTGTAGGATTCGATATCGAATTTAATACTGTTACATCGTCGAAATTTTGCGATCTGCATCTCTCTCTTTCGTGAGCAAGCAGAAATAAGACATGATCAACGGATAGTGTAGACTTTTTTTGTACAAATTTGTATATTGTGTATTCAATTCTTTGAACATCATCTATTCAGGAGAATGATCATGCAACTCACCAATTGGCCCTGCACATGGCATAATTTCTAAGTACAAATATATCTAGAAAGTGACTAGACATCTTTAGCTTCACATTTCTATGGTTCGAGGAATGTAGAATGAGACCAGAATGAGAAACCGCTAAAATGGAATTATCATCTCACCAATTGGCCCTTTCCATTCCCTCTCCTACCGATAAGACCAGATAGTATTGACAATTGACTATTTTTTGTGAGATTGTCCAGCCTTCTTTTGATTACTCTGATAGTCACTCACCAATTCGCCCTGCACATTGCGCAGTATCTGTCCGATGCCAGGAGGACGACGAAGAGGACGGACGCGTACTTGCCTATGATGAATGAATGAATACCGAAAAAAAGATCAGACTCGACACTTTATTGCCCATGTTTTCTCGCCACAATCACTGGCCTAGCAGTGATCTCCCGCAGGACGCAAGTGCCTTCACCTTCACCTTTTCCTTCACCTTCACTTTTTTCTCGCCTTGTTTGATCCGTGAACATGTTGACTAATTCTATGCTAGTTGTGCCTTTTTCTTCACCAAATATCTAATTTCTGTGATTTAAAAACGAATAAACAAAAATAGAATTCACCAGTCGTCTCCGTGCCGTGGTACAGCGTACAAATCATCGATCCGAACGGCCAACTCTTGTCCTGAACGAGAAAGTTGTAAGAAAGCAGACTCATTGAACGACATTTTTTTTGGAAATGATGAACTTGCTGCCTATTGCATTTATCCAATTTTCATTTATATTTGTTCAGGGATAATTTACTTATCTATTGTTTATTTGTTTATAATTAAAGTCACGCTGAGTTGCGTTGCTGCCACCAGTGTCAGATTACTTTCTATTCGTAAGTTTCATTTTCAAACAGAATTGTGTTAACTCACACTCAACTGCGTCGCCGCTACCATTGTCAGAATCGTGAGATAAATAAATACCCCATTCTAGAGTCCTACTTCCTATTCGTAAGTTTCATTCTTAAACGCATAAGTAGATAATAATTGTGCTAACTCACGCTGAGTTGCGTCGCTGCCACCAGTGTCAGATTCGTGAGATAGATAAAATCAGCCAGACACAGCCCGATCATGTACACATTAGTGATCGATCGCATGTATCGCCTGAAAAAAGGTAAAGGTGCATCCACGTCAAGCGATTTTACAGTCGTAAGACAACGCTAGGTGGGACACACTGGTATCTCTTGAAAAAGGGCTTGCTATCTCGAGATCAATCTACTCGTTAACGTTTTTTTCAGCCCCTCACGCTGTATCTTTTGGAAAATTCTACGCAGTCCCAAGAAATTCATTTTTCCAATGCACTGAATTTTTCTCATTTTTAACATCATACTCGAGGGCGAAGTAACTGTCACTGTAAATCCCCCTCCCCTTTTCACTGCTCTTCTCATTCCCTGACGAAGTCAATTCGGTCACCCCCACATGCCCCCTTCGCAAGTCCGATAAGCCCCCTTAGTGCGGTGCGGCCTTTTCCTGTCTCTGCGTCTCTTCATTCCGCCTGCTCTCTCGCTCACTCTAACCGCCCAGAGAGCACAGCCAATGAAGAAACCGCAGCCTAATCTAGATGTTCTGAGTCTCTCTTCTTCACGTGCTCTCTCACTTTCTCTAACAGGCGAGAGACAATGGCAACTGGAGAGAGCCCCAGCCTAATCTACTGATGCTCAAGTCGTCGGGGCGTGTAATTACATTGAAGAATAGAGGGGAGAGGATATCAGGATGATCTCAGACTCGCAACATGCCCTAAATAGGCACTTTCACCAGCGCGGCTTCAATGCAACAGCATTAATGAGAATTGTTACCCATCAAATGGCATGATTCGAGTACAAAAGAACTGGTACTATCGCACTAACACAGTATAAGCACGCCGTTGCATGATATGGCATGCTAAAATCTCTAGGTGGAAAATAGAGAACGTGAGAAGGAAAATAAATGATGAGGTGTTCTCTAATGCATTTCTATTCTGCTCCATCACTTTTTCTTCAGGTTCAGACCTTTGAGAGTGGAGATACATTTGCCAATCCTAATTTCTAACTGCGTTACATCTAAGGTTTATTTGCGCCGACTTATGGGATGGTAGGACATAACCGAAGAAAATACAAAAATGTCCCAACAACAATTGTAGGAAACTCACGGCCTCAACAGAATGAGTACGATCACAAGTAGATTGACAGTGCCGATGCACACGAGGGAGAGATGAGTGACGGTGAGCGCTAGCCTGCAGAAAACTGTTTGAAAATCCGTCACTACCAGTGACGAGCGCCATTCTCGGACAGTTGGACAAAATCGGGGGTTCGACTAAAAACATATTGAAAATCGCGGGTTTTGTTTCCGAAATCGGGGGTTTTAGGCTTCAAACTCGGATCAAAATCGGGGGTATAGTCCGACATCCGACCCACTGGTCACTACTTGCCTTACTTCATCGTGTTTCATTCTCACATCACGCTGTACTCGTTGCGGAGCGGATTGAAGGAAAAATATGTTCACGAATGTCTGCCTACTTGTTCTATTCAACACATCATATATTTCAACCCTTCTTCGCATTGGCTCCAAATATGTGTGAGGATGTGTTCGCAATACCTTAGAGTGTGCGCCGACACGGGTCCACTCCCCGCTCCCGCAGCCATCGCACTTGAGCCATTTCTGAACGTCCCGTTGAATGTGTCGTTCATTGGGGCATTATTTCTGAAATAAATAAAATTTAAAACGCTGTTATCAATTGCAATGATGACCGCAAACAGGAAAAATCGCAAGCGGAAACGCGATTCAGAACCGACATGGAGATTTCAAAGACTGAATGCAAAACTGAATAGACGTGTGATGATAGTGAAGAGTTCGTACGAGTAATAGAGGAAAAAATCAGAGAGACGGGAGAGCATGCGACAGTGCCGAATATCTCAAGAAAGAGATCGCGCTTGCAGCGTGAATTCAACGTGAATTCAGAGGAGTAGAAGAGCAATGAATGATTCAGGGGCACTCTCCGAAGAGGATGGATTTCACGCTAAGCGCTACTCAGCACGATCGGGTTTTCGTCAAATTTAGGACAATCTCCTGCCGCCAGGATGAAGAATCCGTCTCTTCATTCGTCGTTCTACCTCATAGGCCAGAGTGATAAGATAACACGCGAAATGGATACGTGGATTCTTCTATCTGAGTCAAACCGGGATGGCCATGCTAGAGTGCAAGTCAAGCCATACAGTGGAAAATGGAAATACAATGTGCATTCTCAGACATTCACTCGATAGGAGTCACGATAGATCTATGGAACCCTCTCCCTGAATGGTCAATGATGCCCGATGCGTTCGCGGAAGCGAGGCACTGAATAATTCGACCAATTGTGTCTGACTCTCTCAATTCGCCACGCTCTCTCGCCCCCTCTTACCGGCCAGACAAGTTCTCTCCATTTCACACACTATCTAGTGTTCTCTAACCAACAAGAAAGCAGGAGTAATGGAGAGACCAAGCTTTTCCCATTACACCACAACGCGAGGTGGACGATAGAAATTGTACAAATGAAATTAGAATGAACGCGAGTATTCTGGGAATTTTGTCGTTCTAAATCGGAGAACTAAGTAACTCGAAATAGCGAACGTTCGTTCACAAATGGGAAATTTGCTAACAGCCTCTAAACGAACACTTAGAATTGCTGCGCTTGCGAACTAAAGCAGATCGAGCGCTAGGAACAACGGAATATTCCGGTCAAAATCTAAACCGAATACAGAAAAACATCAGCAAATCAAAAAAATCCGACGCGAGAACAAAAGCGCTGAACTTTTTTCTCAATTTTATTTATGACGAATTTTGTCTCATCTGTCTCTGAATCTAGTCTTGGAATGACAATGAAGACACAATTGATAGTCATGAATTAGTATTGTAAATAGGTAGATTTAAAAAAATGGAATGTGAGAATATCGAGAGACACTGTAATAGCGATCGCAACTTGAAGAAAGGAGTACGGTTTTGTGATTTCATCGTCCTCAGGCAGGAAAGAGCTTCAACAATTGCTCGATTCTCGCCATTTCCTTATTTAATCGCGACACTCTGAGGCTAGTTAGAGGGTGAAGGGCAAGGATTCGGTCGAAAACGTATCTTTCTAGGATTCTTCATTGTTTATAGTACGTAGTAAAGTAGAAAGGCAGTAAAGTAAAAATCTGGACGTCCAGGCGAAAACAGTGATTATCGTGACCCAAATTGATTAAATGTTCTGAGAAAAAAATGCAGTAAAATTGAGCACGTAATGGAAAGACAAGAGGCTTAGTCTCTTGGACTCCAGGCGGAACGAAATGTGCCCATATCAAATTTGTTCCCGCATGCATCTTAAAATGAGTAGTCCTCAGGCGGATAAAGAACTTATAATGAAGAACGCATCTCATAAATTTCGAAATTCCGAAAGAATTTCACGGAAAGAGTTCATTTCGCACATTGAAAAGAAGAAATAAGATTCACGGGTGAAATTACGGTGACCACTATTCCGGAAGCACTGATTGAGAAGCGTGCCGGGGGAAGATTACAGGGAAAAGGGAAGGCAAAAAGGCAATGCCGATGCTCGTCTGTTGACTTCGAATAGCGAAATTGTGATGGCGGGAGCAAAACAATCCCGGAAACAACGTGGGGAACGGAATGGTGAGGTTAAAATATAATGCTGTTTTGATCCGCACAATCCGATAGAAACGCTGAGTGGAGATTACAGTAAGGAAGGAATGGAATACTCTGCGTGAAAAGCCGAGGAACAAAGAACAGGCGATTGGCGAGGTTAAAATAGACAGACCACGCTGTTTTCGATCCGAAAAATGTAACATAATCCGATAGAAATACTGTAGCCACCTTGCCGAAACTCGTGACACTGTTTGATTATTTTGGGGGTTCGTCGGGCGCATTTACAATTGAATTTCTCGACTATCATTGTATATGCCTCTAGATTATTGTTATTGCCGAGCGACCTAGTATGTGAAAACTATGTGTGAACGGTTCTCAGCCGTCCTGGGAAAGGAGGCTGTCCGGCCCGACGAAGCCACTTTCACAGCCACCACGCCTAATGACGTCACTTTCAGGCAATCGGTTCGTTGAGTAAATCACGGAGGGAGGAAGAGAGACGTGCTGCGTGGTACATTCCTCAAGAGCTTGAGGATAGTGCGTTGAGCACAAAAATATCAGATCAGTACGGCAATCTAAAATAAAGTGAAATAGATCATCAACAATGACGTCATTTTCGTCGGGGTGGCAAACAGTTTGTTGAGTATAAATCGGACAAAGCACGCAGGAAGGAAGGGTATACCCGAGGAAATGCGCCGTAAAGAAACAAGATAAAGCTGGACCAGTAGCAACAAAGGAATCAAAATCTCCCGCGGCCAATGTTTTCTCAGCCTGTCTAACTCGAGCAAGGGCCAGCAGATTCGAACGGGCTCACAGTAAGTCACCGATGCTCTCGCTCTCTCTCTCTATTCCGCGTGATGGCTCTGTGTCCAGTGAGCCAACTATTGGGCCACACTGCAAGCGCCCGAGTCGCATGTCACAAGTGAATTAGGAAGAGGCGCGGGCAGATACTATTTTAATCACCTCGCGCTAGTTCCTTGTGCGATTTGGTGGGCCCACGAGAGTGGGTCAAAAGGGGGAATTGGCTCGAAAAAGGTAGAAGATAAATTCGTGAACGACCCAGAAGCAGGAGGACTAACTCGAGGTTAAAACAGTGATGTCAACGACATTCTCTTAGATTCTGTTCTTTACTTCTATAGAGAATACTTGTCAGACCGTTCTGAGTGCTGCGCGCAGAGGAAACGTGGGAATAGAAAACCACTGCAGCGAGGGAAAGAAAAATGCTAGACAATAACAGGATAGAGCGAGCATTAATGAGCAACAACAACCAACTTTCCAAGATTCATTCCAGTAACCATCAAAAGGGGACGCTTTCGAACCAGGTTGAACGGTTTAAGATGATTTGAATGTTGTTTGTTATCCAAATGAGTTCTTAAACGAGCCATCATCGCTCTAATGAGCGCATACCGTAGCCTCGTAGAAATGAGGGATTATTGAATGCGAGCCGGGGTCAAATATTGAATATCTGGCGGGGTGAAAACTTGAGGGCTTGGGGCTGGGAGTAATATTTCCGTCTCTCCCTTCCTCATGCTTTTTGATGGTCAGACAGGGCGAGAGAGTGTGTATTATTAAGAGAGTCGGGGCACGTGAAATCCGAGATTTTCACGCGAAAAGAAGACAAATAAAGTGCGCGGGGCGCTTCTCGAGAGGTTCTCCGTGGGGAGGAAAGGGGAGACTGGCTAATGCGGATGACATCATGCACACGGATGCATCCGCACTCTCCTCATTCTACACACTCTCTCATCCTGCCTAATTGGCGAGAAAGTGTGGGAAAACAAGGGGACAGTGTTGTGACTCTCGAACGAACATAGCGATGATTCGAGGGGGAACTATGTACGGGCCTACTGTATGAGAACTAATCAAAATTTATGCACTGTAGGATTTTGGCAAAAATAAACCAGGACAAACAACAGGAAGAAGACAAAAAAACGTTTGGTGGGATACTACTACGACACATCCTTCATTCCGAACTATTCGCTGACTTATATTCAATACTAACAACAAGGCAAATTGTATGTAGAAAGCGCGGTATTGCGCATCTTTCAAAATCATCGGTAGAAGCGGTAGTTACCTACTACCATCTAATACTACTACTACCATCAAAGACAGCGAGAGATAATGGATAACTCGGGAAGGTGTGAGTTAGCGGCGCACGCATTCGCACCGGAATAACTGCCAAAACACGAGAGCGAAGCTTCAAAGATCATCATCGAGAGAGAGAGAATGGCGAAATGAGAGACACGATTGTTCTCGAATCGGGGGGACCTCCCTCGCAAGAAACAAAAGCAGAAAACAGCTTATGCAAAATGGCCAAAGGCGGGCGCAAGAAATCAAGCGAAAACAGAAGAAAATTACAGGAGGGGAACGGTTCTCAAGCGAGAGCAGAGCAGGCAGAAACACTGAATTGAGGCCGGGGCTCGGCTTCTTTATCCCAACCTTGCTCGCAACGTATGGAGCGGGCTGATTGCGTAACAGACTAGCAGGTGTTTCCGGAATCTAATTTTAAGAAACATGACAGTGGATTGAATTTGTGGGCGCTAGGTCGGTTGAAAGTTCTTCTTGTGTAGAAAAGGAGGCGCACGGTATACTGTAGCATCAGAACCATGCCTGAGCTGAAAAAATAGTAGTTCTCATGTTGATTGCCCATGATGCCTAATTAACCACTACCATAGACAGACAGGGAGGGAGGCAGACAGACAAATGATACGTTGCGTTCATTCTCGCCATTTCGTAGACGGGGAGTTCTCAATTGTAACGCCTTATTACGTCTACGATGCTTGTTCATCAATAATGGCGCCGAAGAAGAGAAGACAGAAAGATGATTTGGTCGTATCATGCCTATCACTTTCAAGATGCCGAAGAAGAAGGGTTCTACTATGATGCTTGGCCAAAAGTGATGGTTTTGTTTTAACGATCCCGGAACTCGGAAAATTAGGAAAGTCTACAAGAAACGACGAAAAAGCGACTAGCGTTTATTCAGACAGAAGAAATCACGCCTTTTTCTACTATGATGCTTCTTGCTCATCAGTAGAGTTCGAAATACGGATCACGGTCTCTTCATTTCTCACACTCTCTCACCGGTCAGAGAGGCAAGAGAGTGTGTAAAATGAAGAGACAGCGACCCGTATTTCGAACTCTACTCATCTGTGATGGTGCGGAATGCGATGTGGCATGCAGTCTGTCTCGGGGGGAGCAACAACAGCCACTCGGGCGGGTCGGCCGGTCAGACACTCTCTTCATTCCGCCTGCTCTCTCACCGATCAAAGACACCTAAAGATCATGGGAAAGCGAGAGAGTCTCGCTGTCTGGCATCTTTCTCAGGTCAGAGAAATTGAGAGCGTCCCGGTCAGACAAGGCGAGAGAGCAGGGGAAACGAAGAGACGGCAGACAGGCCCGAATAACAGTAATTCACTTTCGCGCGCGAGCATAGTCGTCATCTTCTTGAGAGGAATGAGGGTTCTCAGAGGGGGAGGGGAAAGAGGGCAAATGAAGTTCGCGCAGGCGAAATTGTGAGTGCGCGTCGTCGCTGTATGCGCATTTGAAGCGATGTGATCGGTAGGGGAAGGGGGGGGGGAGGGCAAGGGTGCTATCTCTTCAGGTGTAAAGATATTGTGTCCACAAAGCGGCCGTACAGTCTTTGACGACTAGGTACGGATCCCTGACAGTAGCGTTTGAAATAAAAATATCTACGAACGCAAAGTAGAAATGGGAGAGGGAATGGGACCACCTGAATTAACCACGGAGACTCCTTGCAGAGCTTCTTTTGTTAAAACAAAGGAAGCACCGCAGAGAAAAACAGCAGAAATGGACGACGTATGCAATTTGTTGAGACAAAAGGGAGCACAATTCTGTAAAAACAAATAAGGCTAATACGCACAGCAACCGCTGGAATCAACCACTGAATCACGAAATGAACTGAAGCCTAGCCCGAATATGGGACGCTCCGGTGAGACGAGACAAGATAGCAGGCGGAATGAAGAGAATCGTACAGAAATGCACGGAATCTGTCAGTCTGCATAACTCACAGGGAGAAATAAAGTCTTGGGTTGGCATGACACTCTTCGTTGCGCGTGGTCTCTCGCCACTCTGACGAACGAGAGAGTGTGCGCAATGGAGAGACCATTTCTTGCCATAGCTAATCTTTGGCTAACTTGCGTCTGGTAGACTTAGTCAGAGCGGGTGGTGATTTATGGGATTCCCGACTGATTTTGCGAGGCTTTGCCCGGTTTCTTGCTCACAAAAAGGTAGTTAGAACTCTGAGGTCTTAATCTGTTGGAATCAACTACCAAGTTACGTACGAGCAAATTTTGAAAACGGTTGAACGCACTAAAATGGAATTCAAAAAGAAATGGAAACGTCAGAATAAAAGTAGATAGCTCGAAACATCTCGGAAATCGGCCTACACTACCAGAGTCGACAAAGATTCCTGAGTATCCCCTCGAAAGAGATCACGTAATGTATCCACATTTTTAGGCGTCATTCTGTTGATCTCATACCGCACAGCAAATAACAGTGAACAGTGATGCAGTGATACAGTGATCAACAGTGATGCAACTGAATATGAGACAATTCGAAAATTGAGAGATCACGTCATGTTTTATCTCTATACTTGTAGGCATATTTTCCTCTCTTTGAGTGCTCAGCCGCCGCCCCATTCATGCCTATCTGTGTTGACCCCCGCCCCATAAAACCCACGCGCCCAGAGAGATATGATTCAAACCCGAAGCTCTCGATTCTGAATGCTATTTCGACTGTCAGACTGTATCAGAGATAGTGTGAAAACGAGATACAAGATAGCATAAAAAGAGTGCAAAACTAGCAACAAACATTTGATAGCGATTATTCAAATATCGAAGACCCAATTCCTCTAGAAAGTACCTCCCCTCCTGCATGTCCAGTGTAGAATAAAAGGCCATTAGGAAAGGCGGATGAACAAATAAAGTATGAAACTGAATATCGCTCTCGAGTAGCACTGGCCAACGATGCCCTAGTGTTCCCTCTTTCAAGGGGGCGTGGCCATCAGCCGAGGAAGAAAAAAAGAAAGTAAACTGGCTGAACTCGGCTCGCTTTCCCCCTCCCCGCGCTCAAAATTGTGAATAATGTAAGCACCGCAGAGGCGAGAAGAAAAGAGAGAAGACACTCAGCGAAAGGACAAAGAAAGTAAGCAATGGGTGAATTTGTGGTCGGACTCTCTCAGTGCTCTCTCGCTTTCTCTGACCTACGAGGGATCATGCGAAATCGAGAGACGCAGCGTATTTCAAACTTTAAATATGCTCGGGAGTGCATAAATTAACGGCGCGTTGTCTAAGACCTGAGATATCTTTCGAAACGTGGAGACGGAGATGGGATATTTGAACATAAAAAAAGCATCATGAACGAGGTCGTCGACGAGAGAGTATGCAAATTGGAGAGACGGCGATAAGTTATTCAAACTTTCTCGTCGAAGATAAGCGAAATGAGAAACCGAGGCCACACGCGTAATTCGAACGCGTGCGCGAAAAGAGGAATAAATTAGCATAGGAGGATTCGAAGGGCAATGTGGTGAGGTTGTCTTTGAGAATTCGAAATACACGATGGTACAATTCGTCTAGTCGTAAAGACCCGAATTACCGACACGGAATTACCAGTATTTAGAGAAAGATTCGTAGGACATTTTGTAGTGACGTCTAGTCGCATATTCAACAATAAGAAAGGGAAATGATGTGGCATGTCTAGGCGAGACAACTAGAACTGACCGTCATATTGTCTACATTCATCGCCAATGTATACGGACGCTTTTTCACATACAAATCTAAATGAAATCAGAGGAAACACTTTTTGTTTGGAAATAAGGAATATAAATGTCAAGCTGAGCAAGAGTGAACATTTGTCCTTCATCCTCCTGCTGTCAATCAGATGATGTACACAAAGTTGTTCTTCCCATCTGTTTTATGCCGCATCAGATGGAGCTCTCTCATTCCGCCCCTGCTCTCTCGTTTCTCTAACTGATGAGAGATAGAGCAAAATGAAGAGACGAGAGCGTTGCTCGAGAACAGATACAATCAGTGTAACATCACATAACTACCAATGACCCGGTGAATGAGGTCGATAAACCAACCAAGAGACTTCACAGCATTCTGACCCCCATTGTTCTCTCCAGAAAAGGGTGAACAAGGGGATTAACTTTTGAATTTTCCCGCCACACCGTATTCGGACTGCAAAAATTCAAAATGAGCGGGGAGAGCGGCCGCTCCCTCCGCCCAGGCCTTGTAGTTTGATTCATGCAAAGTGCGCAAGTACATATGTAAAGATCTCCCCCTTCTCTGTCGGAGAAGAATGCTGTGAGTTCAGAGCAAAAGTGTGAGGAAATCCTCGCTCTCTCTTGCCTGAACACGAATATTTAGAAATTATTTTGAAAAAAATCATTTTAAAATCAATTATTTTAAACTTTTAATATGCAATTTACAAATCTCTAGTAATCGAACAACGAAAATCAATTTCAATCTCAACTCTATAAATAGAGTGAAGAGAGTGAAAACTCTCTCACTTTACTCACTGCTCTCCTCTCTTCCTCCTCCCTTCCTGATCGTTGATCGTTGATCTCTGATCTCCGCCCTCCGCCCTCCACAACGCCCGACATCGACTACAACTACATCGAGATTGGCTGATACGGTATGCGGGGTACGGTAGTCCTTAGTCACGTCAGAATTATCGATTCACTTGTATGTTTCCAACTTAGGTTTGGAAGCATTTCGCTGCACGAATCGCGTTGCTATTCACGAAAAATACTTTCAGGAACATAATAAGAATCATCGATACTCGATGATCATGTAGTCGCCTCATTATCCACCTCTACGCCCACATTCGTAGATCAGTGAAATTACCTACTTGGCACCGGGATGATGCCTTTTGGACCTACGCACGCGATAAATGAGAGCGAGTGTAGGGACTCTATCAATTCAGAAAGGCGAAAATACAGAGATGATTCTAGTCCAGTTGATCTCTGAAAGAGACAATACCAACATGAAGTACTTATCTAGATGGATGTTATTCCTCATATTCCTTAGATCACCGGAGATTACCTTTTACCTATTGCGTTATTTGGATGGTTCATGATGATGCCTTAGAACTACTATTGGCACGCGATGACGAGGGGGTGTGCTTGGAACAACAACAACGTTCGACGGTAAATTGCGGACGCGCTTGGACGCCAACCGGTCAAAGACTGTGTTGGCAATGCGAGTAATCGTCTCTTCATTTCGCACACTCTCTCGCCTCTGTGACCGGTGTGAGAGTACGAGAAATGAAGAGACGATTACCCGTAGTTCGAACTCTAGCAGGCACAGTTCCCGTGAGTTGAAGCAATGTTGTGTCCGCGCACGTTGAATCGTTTACAGATCAGGCGCTTTCTCTGGTGCAATTGGAGGAGAAATGTGTCAGAACGTGGGTGAGATTAGCTCGTGACAGTACACTTTAGTATGAAGAGCTATTATAGAGTGCAATCGCGCATCAAGAACAGTGAGGGAAGGGAGCACTAGTAGCCAAAAAAAACTGTTCGGTAGCCGACCAGAGACTATCTTAGCGATTGGTGCAATTATGGGAGAAATTGTCGTGAAAAAACAGCGCTCGTCATTGCGCATACTTTAGCAGGGGTAGAATTTTCCCCGGGTATATGTAGTGGGAGAGCACTAATATTCGATGGACGGAACTGTACCATAGCTGGCCAGAGATGAAACTCGTTAGCTATAGGTGCAGTAGTGAGGAATGGAGAAGTGATGGAGCTAATGGAGGAAAGAGGGGGGTGGAGAATATAGAGTGACGTTCAGTAAAAAATAAATCGTTGAATGACCTTCTCTTCACCGCAGCATTTTGCGCTGTTCTAGGCATTGCCGACATTGCCGACGTCAGTCAAAGTCTGCTCACACCGACCGTAAACATGATTGTTTATTGATGAGTAAGGGCTACTAGCATCTGAGAGTATTGAGGGGGGGGGCTACTCTAACATGTGATTCAATGCAGAAAGGACTGAGTTGATAAGGCCAAAGAAATACCCAACTCGATACGACTTGAGCTTGAAGAATTCACGAAGATTCAGAAATGGTTGTATCATTCATACTTTATCGATTGATGCCAGCTAAGTATCAATCGATAAAGTAGTAGGAATGGCTGCGAAGAAATCACGACTACTAAGCGGCACATATTTAGTGCGAATGAGCTGTCGGCGATTTATGTGATTCGGCAGAAAATGTTGGAATGGCAAGAGGCCCTTATCTCTATCTAGTCCCATTGCGATGTAATTATAGCAGGAAGCAAAATGGTCAATGAAATGTGTTTCCAAAACAGCCAGAACTGCTCAACGGAAGTGAAAACGACACGTATTGCCCCTCTAGAGGTTGCTAGATAGCAACCAATGAATGATTGATGTATTCGGGTGGGGGTGAAGAGATTTCTCGGCAGTTTCCTTCCAGGAAAGCCTCTTGGAAGATGATTTCCAAATTTCCAAGAGCAATTCGTGAAAGATTCAGTGAGAATTGGAATCGAGTAACAGACCACGTTGAGATCAAGAGACTCAGTCGCCAGGAATTGGCGTGGTTCGACAGAACAGACTTTGGCAGATCAATGCCTCCTCTGTACTGAAAGCGCGATTGCTGGACTACATAACAGAGTAACGAAAGAGTATTGAGAAAAGTGAGAGACATCAAGCACTAATTTTTATGGACAAAGGAAGTGACGAATTCAGCATGTCATAAAACAATCAGCAAAGTACCTCGCAAATTCCGCTAGTTTCCAGTCTCTCATCATTTCTACGTTTTTTTCCTCTGAACCTGTCAAACGCAGAATACACGCAAACTTCTTCAGTCCGCTGACCTAGAGAACATGTACAACTATCGTCATTATGCATTTTTTCAAGAAAAAGGTAGGTCACGCACTTCTTAATGGATGGGAAAGGATGCCACGCACCAAAAAAAGTTGATTTCTCATCATGGCATTCATTGGATATCTCATTTGAGGCGACGCTTTTAGGAGAATCAGATCATATCAAAATGAAAAAGTCGCTTCCAACTCCGAACTTAGAGCAGCCGCAGCCTAGGCTCGACCACGCGACTCGTTCCTTCCGTATCACTGGACAAAGGAGATGAAGCATGAGAAAGAGATAGGAGAAGAATCTTCTTTCAAACAGGTTCCTCATTGACCACCAAATAAGTATTGTAACAATGATCAGACGTGATTTTGATGCTTGCCAGAAAACAGGACTAAATATAAAAGCGAGCAAGAAAGATGAAGAGAGAGAGAGAGAGATATTGAAGCAATGATCGGAGGTTTCTCATCGCACCACAAAATAGGTCCAGCTGATAATTCTCCGCATAATAATTCGATGCAAGCGAGGGTGGAGAATGGAAAAGAGATTCAAAATAGAATGGGGTTTATTGTTAGGTTGAAGACAGTTGAAGTGTGCGCAGTAACTGAGCTAACGCGAAACATTTAAACTAGATTCGGATTGCCTGTTGCGAAGTCAGTAGGAAGGCAAGCAAGCCCCGTTTCATGGAAATACCTTGTGGATACTCAGAGGTGACCAGACCCATTGCAAGGGCGGTGCAATTAATCACAGCCTTTGCATTCTCGATTGTCTCGTCTCTCAATTTCGCATTATCTCTCCTCAGTCAGATAAGCAAGAAATGACAACGAAAAGAGAGAGTTAGGCGAGATTGAGCACGCTGGATTCTGCCGCGTCACATTTATTTTGATTGACTTCTGCAAGCGCTTGGAAAGAAATTGCCGAGTGAAATACCGGCGGCGGAGGAAATAACGTCAAGAGGAGGAGGAAGAAGAGAAAGCGACTGTGAATTCTCAAGGAACGGTCTCTTCATTTCCCGTGCTATCTCGCTTCTCTGACGGGCGAGAGACAGTGCAAGATGAAGAGACGAGACCATTATTCGTGAATTCTTTTGAAATCTCTGCTTTTCACATAGTTTATCGGAGGTAGTAGGACTGGCTTGGCAAGATTTTCTTTCTAACAATAAGCCTCATTTTCCCAAATTTCGGATGACGTTTTTTTCTATTTATCTTTCTAATCAGGGAACATGCTGAATCTCGGACAGTCAATGCCGATCGTACTGTGTTTCCCTTCATCTTCACTATTTCAACGATGAGAGACCACGCCAAAATATCTTCGGTGCTCGTGTGCTCGCGTAATTTTCGGTGCTCGCGTCGGAATTTTAATTCGGGACGATAGGGTAGATATTTTTTCGCGTTCTTAGTACTGTGAATTCAGAGGCGAGATAATACAGTCTGTCTCATTATTCTCACTGACCGTCAAAAAAGGGATGAAAGGACAAAGGATAGGCTCAAGAAAAAATATGTGAGAAAATCGAGAGATGATGGGACGGATTCGTGAGCCTCAAATTGCGCATCACGGTAAAATGGAAATAGTTCTGCGCAGAATACCTCGTCTTAATTCAGCAGATGGCATTATACTAACAATTAAAATGGCTGAAGGAATGGAAATAGATTGAGGGCCGACCTAAGGGCGGGAAAACAAAAGATGGAGCTCGAAAACGTGACGCTAATCAAGAGATGCATGCGGTGAGATACGGGAAGTGAGCAAAGCCCACGAACTGAGATTTGGTCAGGCTTGAAATAACAAAAAGATAGATGTGTGGAACTGCTTCAGCTTAGCAAATTAAAATGATTCGAAGACGAGAATTGTTTTTCGCTTTGAATGGTTAAAAATATCAAGCAAGGAATGATTCACACTACTTTGAAAACCCACGCACTAATCAAGATGCGCACGTTAGATAAGGCGGAAATAGAGTGGTAAGAATCCTGAGAGTGACCTTAGTGCGGGCACGTCTTGACTAGGGAGTTAGGGAGGCCCAAACAATCTCATTTCCTACTCCTCGCTCAAAAGTTTTCTTATCTTTTGTTATTTTGCACCTCAAGCCTAATCCACCCACATCCTGAATAGAAAACTGGAAGATACTGCTGGAGAAGAGTATGATTCTATTTTTTGCTTCAATCCTGAGCGTTAAACGGATGAGTTTCTGACCTTCAATTGGGCACGTCTTTACTTCCTGATAGGAGTCCCAAACAATCTCATTTCCTACTCATCGCTCGTCATTCTTTCAGCTAGCGGACCGCAACTTGTATAAACAATTGAATAGGGATGAGTTGTCCAGAAATTCCTCCTTCCTCGCGCTCTATTGCTATCTGTGACCGAGGAAAGAGTGTGAAGGGACCACGATGAGCAACCATCCCAAGCAATTGAATGAGTACGGACCACCGCCTGCTCAATCTTGTAAGGCGTTGCGAACTCTGATTTCTCTCGCAGAAGAATTGTCAGATGAAAAGATGTATGCTAATATATGACGCGGAGGGGATTGATTGCAGTAATGTGATTATATTTCGCGCTGTTATAATAGAAAATTAGAAATTACAATTCGAACTGAAGAAATCGACAATGTCATGCACTCATGGAAAAGTTCCGGTGGGAATGTGCCCGGATAATGAGTAGAGACATGAAGAGTAGGACTAGAGAGACAATAAAATACTCATTATTGCTCGACATAGGGCCGCAAAGTCTAGGGAGGGTCAATGATTCGCTCGTGTCATATATGAATGAAGAGAAGGGAGATCATTCAGAATGAAGAGGGATGAATTGGCAAAACTTTCTACTTCAAAAGGAAGAAATATCATGTCGAATTGAGAGAATGGGTCATTCCAACTGATGCTTCTACATTGCGGATGGCAGAACTACCTTTTTATACACTAGTTTGGTTGCCAGTGATAAAAAAAGAGAGATAAAAAAGGAGAGCATGGAGAATGAAGAGATTGTTCCGGATTCTTTTGGATGTCAGAACTACCTTTTTACAGGCTAGTTCGAATGGAACTGAAAAAGAAATAGCACTAGAAATGCATTTCTCTATAAACGATAAAGCACATACGAATGAACAAAGAGTATTAAAAACAGACACTGAACCGGAAGAGGGGAGGGGAGCGAAACATATTTCGACTGAAAACCACAACATCATCCCTCCTCTCTTTCCGTTTGTGGCAAAAACATCAGGACTGCGGCTCTTCCCACTCCATTTTCCCAGTCGGTTTTAAAGATTCCGAGCACATGGGCAGACTAAAAGAGATCCCCCATAAGATAACCGCTGATTATCAGAAAAGGAAGTTGCGGATAGAGATTCCTTGACAAGAAATTGTCTCTTCATTTCGAACGCTATCTATCTATCGGTCAGAGAAGTAAAACATCACCCAAAGGATAATATTTCTTGCCAAGTAATCTCTGGTTGAAGCTCTTTCACTACGTGACTGATAGGTTTTAAAGCTCGCCGTGAATGAGTTGTTTTAGGCTTAGTTTTCACTTGTTTTACACCAGTGACCACCCAGTTTTAAGTCATGTCTCTGACCCTCTCAATTCTCCTTGATCTCTTCATTCTCTGCTTGACGAGAGAGCATTCGAAAATGAGAGAGGCAGTGTTCAGTCAGGATAATGCATTCTCGAATTTCGCCGTCGAAATGAGCCCGCTCGACGCATGAATTAACCAAAGCAAGCCTCATTTACGGTGGCGTGTTCAGGACAGAGAACGCTTTTGGATGAAGGGATGCAAGAAAATAGATCTAGATAGTCTAGATCTAAATAGCAAAAGCGAGCGAAATGGCATTCAAGAAGTAGAAGGACGATTTATTTGGCCTTCTAAGCGAGACGATATTAACTCCACATGATCCGCCATGTAAGAAAAAAAAAGCAAAGAACACAACCATTTCAGGATTGAAGCTCTCTTTTGGTGACTGATCGGTTTTAAAGCGCACCATGAATGAGTTGTTTGAGGGGTTTCTGAATGGATAGAATCATAACGCGAGGAAGCAAGACGGGGAGGAAAATTGCAACCATCAGAATTGCGCAGAGTTCCCATAATCAGACATTGCATGCTCTCATACAAGGGATAAGGCCAGGAATTCGGTCTGTAAAGCGGGGAAGGGGAAGAAAGGGGGGATTTACAATTCAACGGTGTGCCTTGCCTAAAGACGAAGGAGGGGAGGGAGGATAGGGGAAGAATGGATAAGTGAATCCCCCCATCGCCCATTCTCTAACTCGGCACAGCACACACATTATTCAATATGAGCCAATGGCCAGGACGGATTTCGGAATGTGCATGTATCTACATTCTGTATCGAACATGTTGTTGTGATTTTTTGGCTGACCCATAAAGGAACTTTCCTGAATTGTGGCCCGCCAATGACAGCTCTGAATGTGGAGGGAGTAGAGAATGAGAATGATAGCGAAGGAATGCTCCGTGGAAAATCGTTGGGTTAAACACAGATAAGTGCCGACCCTTTTCAGAAAGGTTAACTCATGAAGGATTCCTAGCGTAAACTACTAGCGCTCTCTCAATTTCCCCGCTTCAAATATAGGTTGCTGCAAGCATACTTTGAAAGCGCGCAAAAATACGGATTTTTCATGTTTTCAGCCCCTCGCTAACGCGTTGATTCGATGCCCTGCAAGCATAATCGAATGAGTCCGAATGAGTTGCCAGAAATGCTTGGGATCATTATTTTCACCTTTCCGGGCAATGAATTTTAAAATAAAGAAAGATAATCGAATGAATTTTAGGAACTTCCACAAATATTCGAGCATTTGCACAGGGCATACATTTTCAAATAATAGTTCAGAATTTCCCTCACATCAATAGTTTCGCCCCTGAGATAGTCATTGAACATGAGATGGTTAGATGCGCGTGGCAATAATCGAATGAGTTGCATACTAGAAGTGCGTGCGTTTCTGGAACTTTCCGAACAATGAATTTACAATGAAACAATGATGATTGTTCTCAATGATTGTTCTCATCACCCTCCCCCTCCCCATAGACTTTGATGGTCAACCATGTGGGAACTATTTTGATGCATCGCAATGCAAGCATAATCAAATGAGCCCAAGGGAGAGAGACAGACTGCAATAAATGCTTGGAAATTTCTAAATTTCGGTGTTTCCTACATACTATAATCGCAAGATCAACCGAGATATCTAGAATTGCAGCATAATCAAATGTCTCTGCAGCATCGTAAGGCGGACTGCTGCTATATAAATGCAGAAAGCAATCCCGCTCTCTTTTGGCTCACAGTGCAACGCGCGCGTCAAGAGAAGACAGTGCAGCAGTTAGAAAAATCCTATCTCACCCTCTCATTTCGTAATGCTCTCTCGTCGATCAGAGAAGCGAGAGAACATGCGAAATTGAGAGAGAAAGTTCGCGCCTCCTTACAGTCTAGTAGGACCTTTCGAAGCAAACAAGCGCGTTTCCCTCGAAAACAACCAAATCTCCGGCTAGCTTTCGACAGACAATTCCGCGAAAGCAGGACTGAAATGCGAGTATCCGCACTTGGTCCGATACATACTTTATAAAACGAACAGAAAACATACTTCCATTTCGCGTATGGGTGGAGAAGTAGGAAGAAGAAAGGGGATGAAAAGCGGCAGTAGCACAGGAAAAATCCCATGAAACGAGTGTGGAAATCGCGTCTGTGGGAGAAAAAGCGGCGAAAGTTTTCCACGCTCGGCGAACGCAGTTTCTCAATGAACAATCGGATAGGAAAATACGTGATAACTGAAAATATGGGAAGGGATTCTGAATTGGAAAGTTTTCAAATTTTCAAAAGTAAGGAACTTCTCGATGAACACTCGGAACGAAAATACGTGATAGGTGAAAGCGAGGATTTGAAAATAAGGCACTAGGTAGGTCCAAGCCTTGCTATCCCCCAAGGGTCGGCAACTTGGTAGTAACCTCGGTTACGAAAGGTAAACGTGCCCTAGAAGTCTGGCCAACAAGGGATCACGCTGGCCTCGCCGTACCTGGCCTTACCTGTGTACACCACCAGGCGTGGTTGTCTCAAGACAACTGTAAAATCGCCTTGACTGTGGAAGCAACTTTACTTTTACTTACTTTACACTAGGTCAGATAAGAACAATTTTGTTGTTTCTGTGAGAACATCATCTGAATAGGTTCATGTGCTTATTTCATGTAGAAGAAGAGTGATTTCTATTTCACGCATCTATTTTCGCAACATCGCCATCCTTCATTCCAATTTCCGGCAATCCTAACGACAACATTGAAATTAAAGGATGACAAATCGGTAAATTCCTCTTTCTTTTCTTGCACTCTTTACTGACCGCCGAAAGAGCAAAAAAAAATATCATGCGCATAAAGAGCACAGTAACTCCCATTGGATTCGCATCTCATTTCAACTTGTAATGCAACTAGCAGCTCATTTTGCATTTCCAATGACGCACGAAAGTGTTATGAGTAGAGGTCATGAGAAGAGTTCGAAATGCGGGTAATCGTCTCTCCATTTCACCCTCTGTGGTTAGTAGCGAATATTTGCAATGAAGAAACTACTTCGAAGTCTATACAGATGCCTGAGATGCTAAGATAAAGTTATCCACTGCTAGGCCGGATAACTTTTACTCAAGGCATGGTGCCTAAGATGAGAGAAGAATCCTTTACATTCTCGTGCCACGATTCGCCTTGCTCGGCAAGGCATCGACATCCCAAACGAAGCCAATCATAACAGGAAAGACTCATACAAATGCATCGATCGCCCTTTTAATTGGGATGTCAGGTTGAAGAATTCGCTCCTTCATTGCTCGTACACTCAAACAAGTTAGAGAAACGTGAAAGCTCGCGAAAAGTTAAAAAAAAATACGGGTAAGAGTCCCTTCATTTGCAGATGAAAATGGTACGAAATGAAGATTACCCGTATTTGAACTCTAACGCAGATTGAAGAGACGAATTCTTCATCTTTGCATTTGTAGAAGCAAAGCAGTGACGCGCTTCAATTTATTGAACACTTTGCTTCCGAATATTTATGGAAATTGCTGCGCAAACTCGCTCAGCTCGCTAGAGTTCAATAAACGCCAAACTTCCTTCTTTTTGCATTGTCAATATAAAGAGAAATTTATGAAGAAATATGCGAAAATGGCTATAGTTTGCTCAAAAAAGAAAGTCTGATAGACAGTGAATGAACCGGAAAAGCGGGTCTGATCCACTTGCGACGGGGCGAACAAAGTGTGTACTTTTCTAAACAAACTGCTCGCCGGTCAGACAGAGCGAGAGAGCATGAGAAAATGAGAGAGTCAGACAAAGAAAATGCGCATACTCTCGACATCCCTACTTGTGACCTCCTAAGAAGCAGCATAGACGCACGCCTAATATGATCAGAACGACTAGAAAAGAGAGGAATGACTCTCCTCTTTCTGCCTTGTCTCTCACAGGTCAGAGAAGCGAGATAGCACTCATAATGAGGAGGGCTCTTCATACTCCCCCTTGCTCCTCCCTTCTTCCATCTCTTTGAGAGGGAGTTGAGAAGCGAAAAATAGTAAGCAGTAGCGGCCAGACCCTCTCACTTTCCCATATTCTCTCGTTTCTCTGTCTGGGTAGAGATAAAGCGAAATGAAGAGATGCTAATAGGAGGTGATAACGGTTGGAGTAGAAAAATCTGATTGCATCAATCCCTCCAGCTCCCACATTTCACAGATCGGAGAGAGACGATTGCGAAGCGAGAGAGTCAGTCGATTGGACTCAAGATAGTATGGGGGGATACCGGTTCAGGGTTGAAGGAGTACTTGGAGATGGAGTAGTTCTGAATACGGGTAAATGTCCCTTCATTCTTAACACTCTATTGCCTCTCTGACTGGTGAGAGAGTGTGGGATATGAAGAGATTGGCCGCATATTTTGAATTCTATCTACTTGAAGAGTTCCAAATCCGCCATGAGAGCCCTTTTCTAAGTAGCATTTCAACGCAAAGACGGCCGGAAGTTGCGTTGAAAATGGTGGATGGACAGATATGGAAAAAGAAAAAGAAAGGGGCATAAAAAAGGTACGAAAAAGGTAAGAAATCTCTAGCTCTACTGTATCTCTTTATTTGATTCTACCGTGTGCATTTGTGTACTATGATTTCTCAATCATTTACCGTAAATAATCGTTTGTTTATCTGTGACACAAGCGAAAAGCGACACGCGAGATTTCCTATAAAAGGGCCAGAATTTCCCTTACCTTTGTTGATCCCCTTCAGATATCGCAAGATCGCCCATCAGAAACATCTCATGAATTCATCTGAGGACAGATCATTCGATACTTTCCGAGATTTTCAAATTCCCAAAACTGCAAGATCAAATAATACTGAAACAGACTTTATTAAAGAAGACTTGCATACACTTTAGCATAAACCTTGATTTTTAGTATTTCTGAGTAACAATAAAGCGAGATAAATGATAAAGATGGGAAAACTTCTATGGGGACACTACGTGTCTAGGGTTGAATACAGTGGACGACCGGGCAGGGAGAAGATTAGCCCGTCGGACATTCGGTTATCAGATGGGGAAATGGAAGGGATAGATCAATGGAATGAGGTACGAGGGGAGTATTGACAATGGAAGGGGGAATGATTACTGTAGGCTACTGAATGGATTGGTACTGCTTGGACCGGGTGCTCCTCCATTGGGAGGTTGCTGTTGGGAGGGACCTGTCCCATTCTCCTTCTTTGCGTATGCCATGAGCATCTCCTTGAGGAAGGACAATTCCTTCTGTAGACCCTCCACCTACAACTAGTACTTGTTTGATGGACCAACGCTTTCTGGAAAGACACAAGCAAGTAAGGATTTTCCGAGTTTGTGTGCCCTTATCCCCAGTCCATTGCTTCATTGCGTGTAATCACGCGACTTACAAGGCATGCAATCAATACACATAAGATGCTCAAAGCTCGTACTTAGGAAACTCGTTTTAAATCTAATCAGTACAAATTTATAATCTAGTTTAAGCCATTTTAACAGCTATCATGGCTAAATTAGTTTTCTTCTAATTAGATTCTAAATCGGCACTGTTATCTAATTAGATTCTGATATAGCGATAAAGGAGTTTTTCAATCCAATTAATGCGCAAACCTTTCTCTCGAGGGCGGAGTTCTCAACTCGCAGAGTGTTAACCTTCACTCTGGTGTCCACTTCCTCCTGTTTCTTCTTTTCACGGGTTCTACAATTATAAACATTACATGTGTTAAAAATACGTGCCAACGATCAATTTATTTTAAAAAAATATATAAATAAATACTAACCGATTGACGGCTTCGTTGTTCCTCGCTCGCTTCAATCGATAGTCCTGATCCTCTCCTCCCATCACGGACGGTGCTAGATTCTGCAAGAAGTTCATTCCGCTTTACAACTTGTAAATTACAAAAATGAAGCAACTTTTAGAACGGTTTCGGGTTTGGTTCGAGTCATTATGAAAAAGTAGCAGCGATAAGCCATCTCCGTACACAAATAAAATACTGTTTCCTGTTTCACGGCGCCAGCAATGATTATGGATAAACTACGACAACCGAACCTTTCCAAAGCTCGAGTTCAAGCATTCAACTACCGTGTTCATAACGCTCCTTAGTCAGAAAACACCTTATTAAACTCCAAAGTGAAAGGAAAGACGGAAAAAAAGACAGAGAAACAACTCATTTTGCATGAATCAGCCGCGAAAAGTCAGGGATATCACTCGCTAGGGCCTTAATAGCCGATCTTGCGGCCATTAGGGAGTGATTTCCCTGCATTTTCGTCCGACATGAAGTGCTAATTGAAGTGAATCACAGAGATCAATGTAACCGACAACAAAACACATGAAAATGAAGGCAAACATAGCGGTAACTCGCTGTGGACAGAGCAAGTTGCAAAGTCACATACCGTACCATCCGAAATCTCGATCCGGAAATTAGGTTCGCATTATGAACTGATTTATTAGAAAAATGCAGAATTTTATTTTTTTTTATAAATTATTTTTTCAAAAATCCGTGTCAGCATGGAAAGAAAGAGGGAACGCCCAAGTTTCAGCTCAATCGGACTCATCCGAGCTGGGGATCGACTTTCCTTTTTTTCCGAGAAACAATCCGAAAAACCTAGGAATCGTTCACTTTCTTCCGGTTTATCGGTAGATAAAGGATTGTTTGGAAATGATCATTCTGCCTCTTTACCGGCCTTTTCCTTCTCTCTACCTATCTATTGAAAATGGTTCATTTTCTATAGGTACATAGGTACTTGATCTCTTTCTACAGTACCCATTACCATCTCTATATTTCTCAATCATCTATCATCTATCGTGAAATTATTTTCCGTTCCACTCGTAGTTGACCTTTGACGAACTGAGTGGAGGGAAGAGGGAGGAAGAGGCCGGGGGGAGACTAGTGATCTACCTGCTCTCCTCTCCCCTACCTCTTATCTTCCTCTCTCCCAGACAATCAATGGCTCGCTAACCAGCACATTGAGTTTGCTAAGCATTTGAAACGCACGATACGCTTGTTTTGACTGCGAATATATTTGCTCTGATAATCATTGAACAAGTTAATTACAATTATCTATTTATGCTTTAATCGAATACTAGGCACCAAATTTGTTCGAGTCATCAGTTAACCTTACAATAATAACGAATCGAGAAAAAATCTCACAAGTTAGCGCCGATAGGGGAGACAATTCGTAAACACATCTGATAAACATTTGATCTAGAGCAAACCTTAGGATCACAACTACAGAGACAGTGGAGATATAATAATTTACAACAATTACAGTAGTGGGACAGGCTCAAGAGTAAGGCTGTCAGAATAGAGAATCTGTTTCTTCATTCACTAATCACAGTGGCGAAAGATCAGACGGAATGAATGGACGGATTCTTCATTCTGACAGTCCTACTCTGGAGATGGAGATGGAATGAACGCAAAATAAAGTAAATCTGCGGGGTTAGAATAGAGAAATTCAATGGGGGGGGGATTCAGGCAAAAAAATCGATAAAATCCTTCTAAACGGCCGAAAAAGTGAGCAAAAGTGAGATTGAGTACAAGCGAAGAGCGAATTACACAATTGTAAACTAGCTAGGAGGGGCACAATTAACAAAATACATCCAGTTTTCGATTGCAGCAGTAGGCACACACAATTGATATATCGACAGTAGTTTGCTTAGGATAAGGCAGAAGCTAGAGCACACAACGGCACACACGCAAGCATTGGGGGGGGATTGAGAGAGGCAATTTACTCGAGTGAAGCGACGGGTAAAAGTGGGAAAAGGCAGAAATTACACTCGTGGGGGCACATACTACACACAATTCAGAAAACAAAATCGATCAACAGTGTTTTTTGTTACGCTAGTACCAAATCGTTCGAGATATCACAGATACACTAAGAGAAAACAAGACGAAAAAAGATGGAGCAGAATTATTTGTTCCAAAAGTAGCATTACCGTACACACCGAATAAACCTGATTCAGGTTACACTACGCCCTAGTACCTACAGTAATTAGCTAGAGAAAGAGCGAGACGACTAGTGAGGGGCACCGTAATATCAAAAGTGAATAAAGTATACGGTACACACACGGGGGTACGAGCAATTACGGTATCTATCCACTGGGGGAGCTCATGACTATCGATTAATGATGGGTAATTATGCAGGCAGAATGACAATTATCGATTGATACAAGGCAGGGAAGACTACAGTACATTGGGGTGGCTACCGTAAACGGGGGTTACAGAAATCGATCGATTGAGGGGCGGGACTACAGTATCCTCCGGTTACTGTACTCCTCAGTTTTGACGGTGCGATAGTGGGGGCACGCCCGAGTGCGGGATCTTCGGCTTCTGCCAGTACTCGTCCTTGATCGTGAACCTGTAAGAATCGATCTTTGATCTTTGATCTTTGATCTACGATTACTCCTCCGAAGGTCAATAAACCATGGACTCTGTTCAGGTCTCTCGTTTGCTGTTCTTTCTTTAGCATTGACTGTTGAGATACATACAAAATCCTAAGATCGGCACTAATCAATCAATCTCTATCATTTTCCTACTTGTATGAATGGGCTAAAGTGATAATGATGCCGAAAATCTCCGAAATTCGTAGCAAGGTAGTTTCTGTATCTTTCCAACAGAATATTTACCCGCTTTCGATCTGCCCGAATCTGCCTTTCGAACAGAGGTCAAATACTCATGCCATGAGACTTAAATTGTGGCGTGCTTGTACACATTTTGAAGGTTAATGGGCATGTGGTGGATAGGTTTCGTTTGTGTAATGGTGGTATGCTTTTCTCTACATTGTGTTCAAATTTGGCTCAAAATGTGGCATGCATAGGTCCTTTTGAGGGTAGTATGCCATCTCTGCTTTCGAAGGATTTTGTCTCGTAACTTTTTCGAAAATATTCCAAATACTCACCCATCAATGGTTGCAGATAGATGCTTCGTCGGTATGTGATTGAACACCTTTCCGCCCGACTCGTACCTGCACACAAATTAGCCTGTTATTTCACAAGGCAAAAACGGCGTTTCAATGGCTTTCTCGTATCCAGTTTCTTTTCTATGCACTTGCACATCACTGCTTCGAACACAACCAAAAACGTGTCTCCATTGATCAGTTTACTAGTATTAGAAAGGATTTCTCAAATCGAGTTTTTCTTCTATAGATAATTTCGGACAATTTTATAAAATAAAATGAAATAAATATCACATACTTGAACATCATCTGCATCATTTGCTCGCTGATCAGCTTCGGGCCCTTTCCATCGATGCGCGAGACAGAATCGGAGACCTAAAGAGATCAAATATCATTCCAGAGATCAAAGATCATTTCGGAGATCAAAGATCATTTAAGAGATCAAAGATCATTCATGAGGTCAACGATCAACATCTATCCTCACTAGATGTGATGGTGCTCAAATAGATTTCTCCGTTGAGTCATCACAGATCACGTCTTTTGTTGTTGAAAGGCCAAATATCTCCACTCATCCTTGCTTTAGTTATCGTTTAACTGTATGAAAATCGAAGAAAGATCCCCTCCACCCACTCATATGGACCACTCTTTAAAGATCAAAGATCAATGCCCACCTGATCCCACTCGTAGAGTCCCCTGTACTGGCACTTGTGATCACGGAAGAGAAGAAGAACGTGCTTCGCACCCGATTTGGCCAGCTCCCCGAGCACCTGATACAAGGTTCGTATTCAAGATCATTGAAGCACAAAACAACAAGTTGATGGCACAGATGGACTATAGAGTGCGCAATACGGGTCTCCGTCTCTTCATTTCACGCACTCTCTCGGCAGCTCGAGTGGGCGAGAGAGTGTTCGGAGTGAAGAGACGGCGACCCGCACTGCGCACTCTAGTGGGCTCTTATCGTTATGAGAGGAGAAAGAACGATGGGTTTCGAGAATTTACAAATTGTCATTTTTTAGATGTGAGTTACGACTGTGGTTATGAACATGCCACTATGATTCTACAAGCATCTAGGGAAAGGGAGACACACAAACACACGCGGAAAGATTAGTGTCGGCAACTCCCCGTGACTCCCAGCAAACTAATCATGTTTTCCTACATGCAAATCGGTCTCGTTCAACAAATCACTATGGTACGACCATATCTTAGATAACTGGTGATACACAAATCCACGCGGAAAGATTAGTGTCGGCAACTCCCAGTGACTCCCAGCAAACTAATCATGTTTTCCTACATGCAAATCGGTCTCGTTCAACAAATCACTATGGTACGACCGTATCTTAGATAAATGGTGACACACAAACCCACGCGGAAAGATTAGTGTCGGCAACTCCCAGTGACTCCCAGCAAACTAATCATGTTTTCCTACATGCAAATCGGTCTCATTCAACAAATCACTATGGTACGACCATATCTTAGATAAATGGTGACACACAAACCCACGCGGAAAGATTAGAATCAGCAGATCACCTTGGTTCTTCCTATCGGGGAGACGGAGAGCACCCAACAGCCTAGTAGGTCTATTACGATCTATATTAGTCGTGTTACTAGGAACTACTCCATCCATCTTCTATTGAAAATCTTATTGCTATGTGTGTTTGGTGTCCCGTCTGGTTCCGAGAACAAAAGCCCATTTGAGGTCAATCAGTTGTCAGGTCTTTTTTACACAATAATATTGCACTTTATCTGGACATAAAAAATCCGGATAATAATAGGACCGTGATATCACTCACTTTGTTCCTCGCGTCCGCACTCACTGCACCCGGGAAGACGGAGAATTGGAGGGCGTTTGTAATCAGATTCCGATTACTCTTCGCCACGGGCTTCGCGAACAACTTCAGCGCTGCAATTGGGAAGGAAATTGAGAATGAGCCGAGTTATTATTTTACGCCCCGAAATGTTTGAAACCCCACCCCCCTCGATTTTCAACAGTTTTCTTGCTGAACCTCCGATTTTCTTGCGATTGTTCGATGATGGCGCTCATGACTGGCTAAAGATGAATGGTCTGTCTCTCTCATTTCGCAACACTCTCTCGTTTCTCTGACCGACGAGAGATAAGGCAAAATGAAGAGACGAGAACATTCCTCCTGCTACCGTACCTGGTTCGGCGCAGCTCGGGACGGCGATTCTTCTCGCCTCATCGACATTCGATTGACCACGCGCCCGTCCCAATGTTCCACTGCCACTCGCGCCTCCGCCCGAGGGCAGACGGGGCGTCTCCGAGAGACCCTGTATTTTGAGGAGATTGAGGAGCTATTTTAGATACCTTTACACCGTTTTACTTCGATATGGTATGGATCAAAGTCTCCGACAGAGCCTGATGCAGTTCGGACGTACACTTTGTGCGTTTCATCAAGGAAAAAGTGATAGACTGCAACTATGCCGGCAGCGGTAGAATTTCAAAGGACATTTTAGGAGATTTGAGAAACTATTAAACGCATTCGAGGTTCGCATCTATTGTCCCTGAGCAACCGCAGGGAGTTTTATTCTTAATCTGACCACTGATTGAAGAACAGACAGCGCATCAATAGAAGCATTCGGTTCGACAATCAAAGTGCCTAAAAATCAATCAATCCAGTCGACTTCACCACACAATCTAACCATTTCACATTCTCTACCGCACTCCCTTTTAACCCGGCGCTCCTATCATCTCCCCCCCCCTCTTACCTGGCTCTTGGTCCTTGCAAAGGGTGGCTGACTACTGCCCCTTCCCACACTGGACACACTCCTGGCCGAGTCCATCCCGAGCTCCTTCTCCACCTTCTTCCGCTTGTAGTCATCCAGAATCTTCTGTCTGGAATGGAGTCGTTTCAGGATAAGCTCCGCCCCCTTTTTTGCACCAAGCTTGTAACTTCTTTGAATTTTGAGCCTTTTCTCGCAGAGTATTCCCCCCACTATCATTCTCATATTCGACCCCATTCACATTCAGACCCGTCTTAGCCAGCGCCAAAGTGGACAAGTTCCAGAAAGGCAAATTTCAAGTTGCACGAAAGTGTAACTTTCGTGTTTCACCACTAAGATATCATTTCGAAAATCACAAAATCTGTAATTTATGCGGATAATGTTGTCCAACAAAATTTCATACAAAAGTGAAACTTGACCATTTTTTCCATACAAACTCCGTCTAGACAAGCTATGAAGTAAGGTCAAGTCACGCCCTCTGAATTTCCTTCCCACCTTCCTCTTATCAGCCCCCATTTTTCTGGCAAACCAAACAAAAAAAACCACCTCGGTAAAGTCAGACTCCGCCTCCTTTTACCCCTCCCTTACCTCTGTATTTCCTTCTCGACCTTCCTCTGATCCGCCATTTCCTGCTTCGCTCGTTCGGCCGCCCGTCGCTCCGCATTACGCGCCTCGATCGTGTCCACCTATTGTTGTTATTATATTGTTATCGTTGTTTGTATTTTGATTGTTATTATATTGTTATTGTTTGTATTTTGAATAATTAAAGATTTAACTTTAATCCAACATCTTTCTCCGTCATGTCTAGAAAAATATGGGAATTCATCAAAAACATAAGTTATTTTCGTTGCTTGAAACCTCGATCACCTTTGAGTGGATATGTTTTTTTTGGATACTTCTCGAGCAAGTATGTCTAATCTTCTTCCTACGCTACCGTATCTTCTTAGTGATCTCCCATTGCACATCACACAACTGACAAACAATCATCATCTTATCTATACCACCTAACGAAACAATGATCTTCCAACGAAGCACAACATTCAAAGTGAGCCATTTACTATCTCACCGTCTTATTGCATCAAAACTTGGCCTCAATCAATATTTCCCCTCATTTGTCACAATGTCACGCTACCGTATTTCCTGAACATACCGTATTTTCTCAATCTACCGTATCCCGCAATCGATACCTCCTACCGTACTCCCGCCCCTCTCCCTATCGTACCTTCTGCGTGATCTCCTCCTTGCGTTTCATCGTCTTTGCGAGGAGCGCGTCTCGCTTCGCCTGCATTCGCTGCAAAGAAATTGGTTTACTTACTCTCTCTCTCTCTCTGTTTCGTGCACTCTCTCGCCACCTCTAACACCCGAGAGACCATGTCAAGTGGAGATACGATTAGTCGTTGAAATACGTGCGGACGAAAGACAAGCCTATAATCCATCCCCCCCCCTGCCCTGATTACAGTACTCAGATCATTATCGATTACCAATATCGGACAAAAGCAAGGAGTGATCTTTGATCTCCCTTACCATATTATCAAAGTCCTGTGCCGCGGCATCATCCGCTTCGACAACGAATCCCGTTCCTCCTCCGGCCTCTCCCCCTGTCGTCACTGCCCCTCCAATGATACTCGAGGGAGTGCGACGACCGCCCGACTGCAATCGGTGAAGATATTATTAATACAACTATTGAAACATGAAAAACTTAGGTGACAGTAGGGTTGCAAGTTCGAGATCAATACTCTCGCACCAGTGCGAGAGTATCGCAACGATGCGAGACTCTCGCAGTCCCTTCCCATAGGAGGCGGCGAGAGAGCGTGGGAAACGAGAGAGCAAATTCCTCTGCTCTGTCTGCACTCTCTCCCAACCCCATGGTCTCTCGTCGGCGAGGCAAGGGAAGAGGTCAGTGCGAGAGTCTCGCAAGTGCGAGACTCTCGATCTCGGTCTCGAACTTGCAACCCTAGGTGACAGCAACTTAAGGAACACGATAAAAACTTCGAAAGAACGTTCGTCTTTGGTCAACTCTATCCTAATGCATTTACTTGAAGGAATAGATAATCAATGAATGAGTGAATGAGTGAATAATATCGTCTGATCGCTCACCAGTTCCTCTCCGTTGCTCGATGCGGTCGGGTCGCGCGGCGGGCCCTCCGACTCGCTGCCGCCTGCAATATTGGTGCTTCAGACCATCTACATCCCTTGATTGCCAGCTCAAATTTAATCTCGTTATTCTTATCATTAGAGATTTATAAAATCGTCAAAAAAGAGAGTAAACATATGGGTTATCCCTAGATTACCACCTCCATCAAATCTGATTCCGTTCTTCGTTTCATTAAAGACAAAGGGTCCAAAAATCGCGGAAAAAAGAGCAAAGTCAGAGCCGCCACCTTGGAACATTGGCGTTCCATCATTTCTATACCCCCAAATGCAAGCCACATCTTTAATATTTGTACAGTTACACTTCTAATTATTACAAAACTCAATCCTCATCTTTCAAATACCACTCCTAAAGCCCTAATGTATTCTAGATAACTCGCTCACTCATATTCCACTCCCCCACACACTCATCTAGCCACCCCCCCCCCAACTTTCTATCTCTTTATCAGTCCCTGCACAACGCATTTTTAAATCTTTAAAACATCACTCACCCATCTTTCCTCCCATTCCTCCTCCTCCTCCTCCGCTCACTCCACTCGCGGGTGTGTCCTCACGCGACGTACGCGCGGCACGCGCCAGTACTGCGGACACGGGCGCCGGCTGCTGCTGCTGTAGCTGGTGCGACTCCTGCAAGCAAGGGTGATTGTTGAGGTTAGATCACAACGTGAATGTTTCGGCGGTAATATAGCTAATAGTTTTTGTATGTAATTACTTTGCTACTAATCAAAGCCGAGGTGACCAACTAGAGATGAAGAATCAGTGGAGCACAAAAATTTCTAGTGGAATATAGCAAATATAAAAATTGAAACGACAAACAAGGTATGAACAAGTTGTGAAACACGAATCACCCTACCAATTCTAAGAATTGTTTTTCTAAACTCACTCCGCCACTCTAAAATCGATTTCCAATACGTTTCACCTTATTCTGAACGATTTTCAAATCAAGCTCCGCCCTTTTTCACCTTCTTTATATCCATACGGTACGTTATTTTCTTTTTTTTTCCTCCGCATACGGTACGTTCTCGGGAAGGTTCGCCAGGTCTATTGCTTATCACACACGTTCACAGTACTCATTCTCCAAAATTTGTATCTCTTTCAAACTCCCATTCACACCCTAGGCTCAATAAGACGAATGCATTTTCGAAACAAGCTCCGCCCCCTTTTGAATCTCTCCTCACCTCTGCATATGGCACGTTCTCCGGCTAATTCTTCTAATCTAACCCTTAAACGCCTTAATCTATTTCGTACCCCAACATATTTTCGAAACAAGTCCCGCCCCTCCTCCGTATGCCCTTCCCTCCTCACCTCCGCATACGGTACGTTCTCCGGTTGGTTCACGAGGTCGTGCTCGCTCTTCACAAACGTTTCGTTCTCCCACGTACGACGCGCCCGTTGACCCTGTAGGGAATCGATGGATAAATGCGATAATGTCTCAATCGATAAGCTGGAATCAATCATAAGTTAACCGGGATGGATTGAGAGCAAGAGCAAGTCTGCGCGAGAGAGGCCATTAACAATGATAATAACAATTCAATCAAATAACGAGAATATGGATCATACTGTAGCTCGCTTGGAACACCTACAGTGCGCTCTAGAATATTAGCTGAGCCTGAAGAACCAATTGATAATGTCAATTGATAAGGCGGACTCGATCACATCGTAGCCCTTCAGTAAGTGAAGACTCACCCAGGAATATTGGTGTTCCATCACTTCTATGTCCCCAGATTGAAGCCTGATCTTTAATAAATCTCTTGCACGATCTCTAATAAAATATTATTACTGACCCCTGCTCTCATCTCGCGCCAATCACCGTTCCTTACGCCCTAATATCTTCTAGATACCTCGTCCACTCATATTACTCTCCACCACACTACTCTGCTGCTCCCTCACTCTTTATCAACCCCACCCTTCATTCTAATCGACCGACCGTCTACTATGATCATTCACCCAGGAATATTGGTGTTCCGTCATTCCTATACGTCCAAATTGAAGCCCCTCTACTCTATCCATCCCCCTCGTGAAGATCGCAAGGGCCCTAGAGAAACAACGATAGGTGGTCCTTCAGTCAGTGAGGATCCCAAAAGATTGCAGTATAATCGCAATAGGGAAGACTCATTCACGAGAGGAATTTAGAAGCGGCTTGGCCTTTTTACGTACTCACAAAACTGCCGAGCTGTAGTAGTGAGGCTCGATGGCAACTACTTACTCGCCCCCCCCCCCGAGAGGATGCGGGTAATGATCATGACCACGCAATGGGCTGGAGGTAATGACAGGGTACTGGGCTGGTTTTTGCTCCTACTATATCTTCTCCACCGTCCTCACAGCGCAAAATAGCTGTATGATGTAGATTATGCGCTAAGAAATTGAGTAGGAAGGCTAATCTTTGACCATAGCGTTCAAGGGAGGGAAAATAGCTGATTGATCTTTGATCTCTCATACCTGTCGATAGGTGAGTCCCCAGTTGGTGAGGTTCCGGTTCAGCTCGAGCGGCGGATCCAGGCGGGAGACCGGCGTCTGAAATTTATTATTCATTTCAAGCCAAAAAAAGCAAAATATCAAGTTGCACGAAAGTGTTACTTTCGCGTTTCATCACTAAGATATCATCACGAAAATCTGAAGATCTCCAATAAAAAACAATAGAACAATATAAAATTTTATACAACCTACCATTTCACGTTTCATTGTCTAGATAACACCAAACCAATCAAAAACTCTGTGTAAAGACTTGAGCATTTCAACAGTAACTTCGCACCAAAGGGTAGCGGTCTGCGATTATTTGTACATAAAAAAGAGCTTACCGTCGCCTGGTGCAGCCGGAATCCTGCTTCTGCAGAAGCTGCAGCAGGAGGGGGCGGGGCTGCGACCGGGGGCGGAGTCATCATCTGCTGCGCCTGCTGCTGCATCGCCATCGCCTCGTTGTACTGGGGCGGTGGCGCGATCTGAGCGAGAGATGGATGGTCTGTCTCTCTCATTTTGCCATACTCTCTCGTTTCTCTAACTGACTAGAGATAAGACAAAAGGTAGAGCATTGATCGGGAATCGATAATCAACTTTTTAAAATAACTATATTTAAATAATTTAAAGATTAAAAACCAACCTGCGTGGGATACGACATCGAGTTGGGCAGTTGCTGCATGGGCTGCAAAGGAAATCAGTTGCACGTCTGATCAACTGTCTTCAAACCGTCAAGTTCTTGTAAGTATAGTTCACCGGCGAAACATGAATGAAGATGTCGCAATTTCATCGAAACGCGGAACTGCTTGCCTTTTTTCAGATCAGGTCTTTTTCTACGTTGCTGTAGAAATGGAGCTACGAGGTAAATTAGCTTCTCTGGAGGCCGCAAAATCGACCCAAAAACACCCTATCCCATGGACTTGTTGATGGTCGTAAATAACCCTTGTCGCCTGTGTCGTACCTGCTGCAGCGGGCCGGTGCTGGGCGGTCGGGGCGGCTGCTGCTGCTGCTGCTGCTGCAGTGGCTGGTGGACGGGCGTCGAGTGGAGGGAGAAGGCAGCGTGCGCCGACTGGTGCATCTGGAATATTGCATTTGTCCAATGAACCGTCCCCCGAACACCTCTCCGATTGGCTCTGTTCGCAAAGCTTTGCAATTTAAGTTAAGTTAACCAGTGGTGAACAGCATCCACTAACTTCGGGTACCACCGGGTTAAATTGAGGAGAGATCTACGGTGGGACCGATATCAAAAATCGATATTTTTCGCCTCATTTGACATTTGCCTGATAAAGAAATTTGCGGGGGTGAGCACTAATGTTAGTGGTGTAGCGCTACACTGATGTTAACCCTACAGATTCGCATATGCCAGTACAACATTCAGGAAAGTGAGCAAACTCATAACTGTCTGTTCTCTAATAGAGCAATTGTGAAACTTGAAAACACCGTTACTAAACCACTCACCACGGACGGCGAACCGTACAGCTGCTGCTGCTGCAGCTGCTGTTGCTGCTGCATGGCCAGCGCTGCAGCTTGCTGCTGCTGCATGTGGTGCGGCTGCATAGTGTAGTAGCCCTGGAGGAGCGCCAATTTGCCAGGTTTAAATTGAGGATACGAATTGAATGCTAGCTATTGCAAAAGAATACAGAGACGCAAGAGAGAATTGCACAAGTGGAATTGGCTGAATTTCGAGCACAATTGCCTTCACAAGCGCCCTTCCTTCTGAATTCGAGTTTCATACTAACATAAAGTGCCCTTCACATGGCGCCATCTTACGGCCATCGAACGGATTAACGAAAATGCTGCCTAATTGTAAGTGTAAACGTCGCATTGTCCGCAAACACCTCCCTAAATACTGCTTTCCTTGTTTTTCCTCCTCAATGACATAGATCTCTACCTGCTGGGCATATCCGTTCATTGGGATACATGCCCTTTCCTACTGCTCATTAGCAAGTCCTAACCCGTTCTACAAGCGCCCAAACTACTGTTTTCTGATTTCTGAACAACTCAGTATCTACCAACCCATTCCCCTTTTCATTCCTTATTCAATCAGTGAGCATACCTGGATCTGCTGCCCATATTCCTCCATTGCCCTATCCTACTCACTTGCCATCCCTAACCCACTCTACCAGCGCCCAGCTCCTGCTTTCGTTCCTTTTCCAATGCAATCTGACACAGTTTTAAATGGTTTTACCTCATTGAACAACGCAGAGTCTACCAACCCCCCCCCCTTCTACAATCAGTGTGCATACCTGGTTGTGCTGTCCTCCGTATCCGTCCATTCCTCCTCCCATCTGCTGCATGCCCATTCCCGGTTGTCCCTGTGGTGGCAGGTAGTTGAGGACGCCGTTGGACAGCGAAGGGCGCATCTGATGGAACTGCAATGCGACGGGTTTGTTTTTGGGATTCAGAAGGTATTTCATTGTCCACACCTTTACAGAAAAAAAAGTTCAGGTAGCAATATCGGGATGTAGAAGCTATGCAGCGCAAATGTTACAGGTAAATTTTTGTCTCGAGTTCTGAAACCTCTAATCTCAACGTTTGGCCGCATTAGTTGAAGGATTTAGGCTTAAAAAAGAGTCACATAACAAGACAGGGTTGCTACTGCTAACACGAGGGCTAAAACATGACCCCTCGTGGTGCCGCTGCTATCATTTTCCAAATCATTCAATTTCACGCACTCCTCTTTTTACATGCTCTCTCGCTCTGTCTGATCGGCGAGAGAGTATTATGCAATGAGGAGTGCGTGAAATTTTCGAACAGCTGATCATAATCTGCAGCAGCTGCAGCTGCAGCTCACCTGCGGCTGGTCGTATCCTCCGTACGGCTGCTGCTGCTGCGGCTGCTGCATGCCCGCGTAGTAGTACTCGCCCTGCGTCGCAGCGCCCGTGTACGGCTGCTGCAATCAAACTCAATATTCATGATGTCATCTACCCTTGATGCATTCGTGTTTCATCCAATTCTTATATACCTGCACACATCCCACAAACGGTACACCAAGGATATTCGATGCCATAAACCAATTAACTTTGACTGTTTGCCAATGCTGGAAAACCTCGCCTAAATGAGCTACCCTTGATGCATTCCTGTTTCATCCATTTCCTATATACCTTCGCACATCCCGTATCGGCTTATCATTCAAGTGTACCCCCGATGCCTTTCCATACTTGAGCGAGGTAGCTCCTTGTGACGGCTGCGCCCTACTCCACTCCTCTCCACCTCCCACGGCTCTCTTTAATCCGGCGCGTCTACCCCCCCCCCCTCCACCCCTAAAGATGTAGCTACCGCGATTCGGCGGAGACCCGATAACAGCACGGGGCCGGATATATGACTATATCCCCCAACGTTACCCCTGGTTTGAAGCACATAACCCGCGATTTTGTTAGCTATACCCGCGATGTTCGACTGGCTCCACTCTTAATCCCCGTTATTGGTCGCTCGTCCGAACCTGGTGCTCATATGAGACACTATCTGAGAAGATTCACATATGACCGTACAAGGAAAAATGAAAATTCGCTGAAAAATTCCCCTAGGGGTAACTTTTGACGTAGAATCCGAAAATCGACTTTAGAAAACCGTATCTTCAAAACTGAATTTTTTACGCGGCGCTTCACCCTGTGAGAGGGCATAAGTAATTTTTGAAACGGAGCATCCATGCCCAATTTTCGATAGTAATTCTTGTATATTTCGAGTAAAAAAACATTTTTGTGAAAAAGTGAAAAAATAGCTCAACCCTGCAAAAAGTTATACTCATTTTTTACCCAAAAAGTGTCTGGCATAAAAAAACGAGATGCGGGGTTTCTTTGAAAGTATTTTTAAACGATTCCTCGTGAAAAACTACACTAGTGTGAATTTTTTGGTCCGAAATTTCTTTCCCCAACCGAGTCATCCGAGCCGCCGAACAGCAAATATTGTATTTTTTCGATATACGATTTTTGTCAAATTGCCTCATGTTTCATTTATTTTTACTTTTCTTCTACCCATTGTTATTTCTAACATATTTTATCATTATTTGGAATGATTTCTGTTATTTGACGCCAGCCATTTCTCCCAGAACCGGCTTTTTATGAACTTTCCGGCTCTGGGCCCGGCTCAAACGTATCTCAGCTCCCAGAGCAGATAGGAACTTCGCTCCGGGCTTAAAAAAAGTGGAAAAAAATCTTTACTAATTTCTAAGAACTTATTAAGAAATTTGAAGAGTCTTCGATTCGAAAAAAAATAAATACTTGCGGCAAAGTAATGCGAAAATGTAATCTGCAGGAACAACTTGCAAAACAGTTGAATGATATGGGCCATATGTATTTTTTTGTAGAATATGGCCAACGAGATATTTCGAAAAATACAGATCATTTGTCCCAGAACAGGCTTTCAGTAATTTCCGGTCCGGATTCCGGCTCTGCCATATCTCACCTCCCAGATGTGCTGGAGGTCTGGAATTGGGCTCAAAAAATGCGTAATCGAAAAACAATTATTTTATAATTTGCTATTGAAATTTAATGAAATCGATTCATCAAAAAAAAATCAAATTTTCTGAAAATAAGGCTGTCTGGGAGTCTTGAACGAAATTTTTATTGATATGACTCCCCATAATGTCCTAATTTTATTTTTTCCTGTTATAGGCGTGAGCTCAAATTTTTATATGGTTCTGGTCACTTTTTCAAAAGCATCTGTGTTTTTCCATTGCGCACATTTTGAGCCCAATTCCAGACCTCCAGCACATCTGGGAGGTGAGACATGGCAGAGCCGGTATCCGGACCGGAAATTACTGAAAGCCTGTTCTGGGACAAATGATCTGTATTTTTCGAAATATCTCGTTGGCCATATTCTACAAAAAAATACATATGGCCCATATCATTCAACTGTTTTGCAAGTTGTTCCTGCAGATTACATTTTCGCATTACTTTGCCGCAAGTATTTATTTTTTTTCGAATCGAAGACTCTTCAAATTTCTTAATAAGTTCTTAGAAATTAGTAAAGATTTTTTTCCACTTTTTTTTAAGCCCGGAGCGAAGTTCCTATCTGCTCTGGGAGCTGAGATACGTTTGAGCCGGGCCCAGAGCCGGAAAGTTCATAAAAAGCCGGTTCTGGGAGAAATGGCTGGCGTCAAATAACAGAAATCATTCCAAATAATGATAAAATATGTTAGAAATAACAATGGGTAGAAGAAAAGTAAAAATAAATGAAACATGAGGCAATTTGACAAAAATCGTATATCGAAAAAATACAATATTTGCTGTTCGGCGGCTCGGATGACTCGGTTGGGGAAAGAAATTTCGGACCAAAAAATTCACACTAGTGTAGTTTTTCACGAGGAATCGTTTAAAAATACTTTCAAAGAAACCCCGCATCTCGTTTTTTTATGCCAGACACTTTTTGGGTAAAAAATGAGTATAACTTTTTGCAGGGTTGAGCTATTTTTTCACTTTTTCACAAAAATGTTTTTTTACTCGAAATATACAAGAATTACTATCGAAAATTGGGCATGGATGCTCCGTTTCAAAAATTACTTATGCCCTCTCACAGGGTGAAGCGCCGCGTAAAAAATTCAGTTTTGAAGATACGGTTTTCTAAGGTCGATTTTCGGATTCTACGTCAAAAGTTACCCCTAGGGGAATTTTTCAGCGAATTTTCATTTTTCCTTGTACGGATCATGGGTCAAATTGCTCGGTTTTCTCAGATAGTGTCTCATATGCCCGTTATCCGTAGGGAAAAGCCCGTTCGGGTTCATGTTTCAAGAATCCTTCATACCTGCGCAAACCCAACAAACAGATAATTTAGAGAAGCAACCAGAGAGATGTGACTTCGGAGCAAAAATAACTTTCCTGTTTCATCCACTCCCTCTATACCTGTGTTCATTACGGAAAACTATGAGCTACTCTACGTCTCGATGATTTTTTTATGAACTCCATCCCGGTGCATCAATGTTTCAACAATCCTTCATACTTGTGCAAAGTGTCCTGCAGCAATCGCTGCCGCTCCGCCCGAGTTGCTGAACGGCCGCGCCGACTGCGAGCCGCTGTTCACTTCTGTAACGATTATTATTGTTGTTGTTGTTATTATAAATGTTGTTGTTATTGCGCTGCAAACAACATAGGAGCCTTGATTCACACCACCTACACTACTCACAAAGGAAAACTTGTTATGTCAACTAAAATTCATCAGATTTCGCACAGGGAGGGTTAGTGCTTCATCCATTCTTCATAGCCTACTCACCATGGTAGAGACACGGCAGTGAAGCCGTCAATAGTGCATCTATATCGACAGTGAATGGATGATATCATACCCTCATCTCCACCATCGATCGATATCCTACCGTATACTTCGTGACTCGACCGTACCCCCTCATCCCTCTTATTTATCGATACTCTACCGTACCCACTCACCATGGTAGACCCTCGGCTAGTCGTAGCAAGTGAATTGACACTACCGTACCCATATCTGTCCAATCCATCGACATGCTACCGTACCCACTCTTACCCAACTAGCCTTCGATGGATAGTCTACCGTATACATGCCCTACTAATCCATATTTCTACCGTACCCCCATACCATGATAGATGCTGGGCTGGGAGGTCGCCCGGGTCAGTCGCTCCACCTCGCGCTCCATCGACATCTGATCGAGCTGCAAGAGATGAGAAAATTAGGTAACCAAATTTTGAAACCCAAAATCAACGGAACGAAAGTTGAATATTCACGTAAAGTCCATTAGGCGATTGCCAATCAATCTACTAATCAATATTGATTACCGTATTTGCACTACCGTAACTCAGTCAATCAAGAATCAATCGCATTAGCCTGCAGTCGTACTCTTTCTAACCCGGTGCTTCTGGCTCACACCCTCTCCCTATTTTCACTCACCTTCGCATGGAGGCCTCTCTCCCTGCCCCTTCTAACCCGGTGTTTCTAGATCATAAGACACCAATCCCCAATCTCAGCTTCACGCCTCTCCCTGCCCTTTCCAAACCCGGCGCGTCTAGGTCCCACCCTCTCCCTATCTGCCCTCACCTTCGCCTGGAGGTCGTGCACCTGTCTGCTCAGTGTGTCCACCATCTCGAGTTGGTGCTCGTCCGCCGCTTCCGCCGATTTCAGCTGAAAAAACATCGTTATTAGATACCGTATCCGATACCGTAACCCCCCCCCCCTATCAACTATTAGAAGCCATCGTTGCCGGCACTTTCTGCTGCAAGGAATCGATATTAGATACCGTAACCCCCAATCGATAATCAACACTAACGTAGCCCATTCCTCTTTTCCATACGTATTAGAGTTCAGATCAATAAATCAACAATCTCTAAATACCGTACCCTTGTTTTCGTGGTTTCCACTTTTCTTGTCATAACTAGAGTAACGGCGGCTACCGTACCCCCTCCCAATCAATCAATAACCCCATACCGTACCCCATCCTTGACGTGTTTGGACATGAGGGCGAAGAAGGCCGCCTTGCTCGTCTCCTGCCGCTCCGCCTCCGTCACAGTACTGTAAGGACGAGAATCGATAACTAGTTTAATTATTTTGTAAAAAGTCAGTTATTGGCAGCCGGGCTACCGTAGCCCTCATCTCATTGTCTGAATGCCGTCCGAAACTTGCAAGTTGCAACCAAACCCTCCACATTCCCGCATTCACCCTCCTCTTATCCTCCTTCACTTTACCCACTGCTGAGCTACCAATGTCATAGTTTTTTGAGTTGCGGTTCGGCGGAGTGGTTTTCGTGACAAAAAATCGGCGCTCCGCGCCCATTGCGAGTCTGCGTAGTGTTATTTTTTCCAACTGCGGATCCCCGAACCCGGAATTTTGCGGATCCCCGGGAAACTATGACATCGAAGCTCACCAGTGACTTTACCTCACGATAATTTAAGTAGCCCAACGATCTTAATATCACACTCGCAACCAAACCCTTCACTTTCCCGCTTCACCCTCTCTCTCTATCATCCTTCTCCTCACTTAACCCTTTCCATTACGGTTTCACACTTTCCTTATCCTCATTCACTACACTACTCGAGAATTATCTTATTAGGATCGAACGAAATAATCTCAATATCGCAACCACTGCCTTACCCTTCACATTACCCCTTTCACCCTCTCTCTCTATCATCCTTCTCCTCACTTAACCCGAACCCAACCCTCTGCATTCCCGTTCCATCTTCCCCTTATCCCTCCTGGTCACCTCGCGAGAACTTTCTTCAGTTGGTGGTCCCTCCTCTTCTCCTCGAGTGCCAGACGAATGGACATCGAAGCAGCGGGGAGCGAGTCCGATCTGCGAATTAACCTTGTTTAGGCGAGTAAAGCTAAAGGTGTATCCGTAAGTCAAGCGACTTTACAGCCGTAAGACAACGCTAGGTGGGACCCACTGGTAAGGCCAGTTGTTAGCTGTTTAGGCGAGTACTTTAATTTTATTTAAAATTAGCAACCAAGTAGCCGGTGTTCTCTATTTTTTTAACAGCTAATGTAAGTTCATAAGCTAATTTTATAATGATCCTACATTTACATTTACAGAAATGGAGATGTACTAATTCGCCCGGAAAAAGTGAGTCAGGACGCTGCCACATGCAAAATTTGTGTTGCACGACTTATACATTACTATGTTGCCGCTTCATATTTGATACGCCATCTCCCATTAATCAAAAACTCCACAATTGTAAAAAAAAGTGAGTTAAGTTACTGCCACAATCCCGGGGTGTTAGAAAAGAGCTAGACAGACCGCGAGTATGGCGACCCTCTCTCGTCGGTTAGAGTAGCGATATATCTCCACCGATTACCCAACCACCACCTTCCCCTTTCCTACCCTTGCTGCACTTTCCCACTCAAAGGATTCGTTGAGGATTTCCTCTGTCTCAACTGCCACACAGTACTAAGCCAAATCATACATTTTCATTGTCCTCCGGGAACGAAAAATATATACTGATCTGACACAAAAATCAGCGGTCTAATGCCTTAAAACTCGAATTTATAGTGGATATATTGTGGTCTGATGACAGATTTCATCAAATATATAGCGGTCTGATTACCGGCCCGATAAGAACGAAAATATATGAAGCCAAAATATCTCGTGTTACCACACACGTTACGGAATAAACATCGAAGAAGCGAGAGATCATTGAAAAGTGAGAGGAAATTCAGACAATTTCTCTCGTTTTGAGTAAGACTCTCTCACTTCCCAATGGTCTTTCGCCAGTTAGAGAAACGAGAGAGCGTGGAAAAATGAGAGAGTCAGACACTTACCTCGAGTAGGGCGACGACGTCGTCACGGTCGTTGAGTGAATCGGCGACGCGCCGGGCGCAGCGAAGGACGACATCGCGTGCCCATTGGCTGCACCGGCTGCAGGGTCGTGCTGCGGCTGCTGCAAAGTGGTCGATTATACCAGCACTTAGGATGCCAAAACTCATCCAAAAGTGGGTTGGTTATGCATTGGTGCACATACTATTGGACAGCTAGCGGTAAGCATATTTCCCTATAAGACGGATTCCTGTTTCATGGAGTCATCAATAACTGATATATACTACTTTTGAACCTTTCCGAAGCACGAGTTCGAGCATTCTACACCATAGCTTACACATATCCCCCGAGAAAAACGGAAGATTTTATTAATAACCAGTCGGGTGCTCGTTTTAGACCATAGTCAATAATCAATCAGCAACAGCTACATACTTGAAAAAGTAGTAAGGTAACAAAACCCTTCGACTGCCGGGTATGTTTATGAAAAAAATACCTTGGAAACCGACTAATTTTATGAAAGCGGGGTATGTTTGCGAATAGTAGATTACTTGCCTTGTTAGCGGAAACCTCAAAAGCGGGGTATGTTTTCCAATTCCAGGAAGTTTTCGACTAGCCTTTCCATGTATGAACAGCTACCGTACCTGTCCGAATCCCGTGACGGCGCCACCCCATTGCTGCTCCTGCTGCAGCCGCGCTGAGAGAGGGAGGGACGGGCTGCAACGGGAGAAAAGCCATTCCTCGATCGATCTCTAACTACCGTAATCCAAGGAACCTTATTCAGAAGAATTAGACACGAGTGTAGTCACTTTGATGGAGGTAGGAGTGGCATGAGTACTCACAACCACCTCGCAAAAAGTTACGAAGAATGTCATTACTCGATCCGCCAACTACCGTAATCCCATCAACAAACAACCGTACCGTGCTCCGGTCAACGAGTCGGCGCTCATGACGCTCATGCTTCGTGGCGGGCGAGGACCCGTGAGCGAGCCGCCGACGCCGAAACGATTCGTCTGAACATACATTTGCATTACCAACCGGGGACGAAAAATATATAGTGATCTGACACTAATGGCAGGCGTCTAGTGGCCTAAAAACCTATTTTATTGTGGATATATTGTGGTCTGACTAACGGCCCGGTCGTTACGAAAACGTATGCGTCTGAAATAAAGGAGTAATTAAATAGCCTAATTAGTACCGAAGATGAGGCTGCAATGAAGTAATCTATAAGTTTTTTTTTAAAGTACCGGAGCGATTGAGTAGCCTGAATAATATCGAAGCAACCCCATTTTGCTGGCCCTCCCCCTGCACCCTAAGGGTAGATGTACCTAACATATACCACCTACAACATAACAGCATTCCTCGATAGACAACGTACCGTAGTCAGAAAATAGAAGTGCGTTGTGGCTAAAGCTTTCGCTGCGATACTAACCCCGCACTACCGGCAGTAGTGTGCATACGCCTCCACCCCCCAGGGGTGAATCCTACCCTGACTCACGGCTCTTACTGGTAAGGTGAAGCGACAAAAAAGGAGGAAGATAAAGCTAACGCAGAAAAAAAAGAGGGAAAAGTTTCCGCCGTCTCGCCACATCGCAGTTTGCATTGTGAGCTATTCAATTTCAACACTATTCTATTTTTAGGCGTTTTTGAGTTTCGATAAGAGTGATTAACGATGAGGCGGCAACATAGTAATGTAGAAATTGTGCAACACAAGTGCTGAATGCGCAAGCGACTTTATTTCTTTTTATCGGTTTTAGAGTTTTTGGTGACCAAGGATTGGATAATCAAATATGAAGCTTCAACATAGTAATGTACAATCCGTGCAACACTAATTTTACAGGTGGCAGCGACTTTACTCCCTTTTTTATCAGTATTTGGGGTTTTTCGATTGAATGGGGGTGGAATATCAAATACGAAGCGGCAACATAGTAATGTACAATCCGTGCAACACTAATTTTACAGGTGGCAGCGACTTTACTCCCTTTTTTTATCAGTATTGGGGTTTTTCGATTGAATGGGGGTGGAATATCAAATACGAAGCGGCAACATAGTAATGTACAATCCGTGCAACACTAATTTTACAGGTGGCAGCGACTTTACTCCCTTTTTTTATCAGTTTTGGGGTTTTTCGATTGAATGGGGGTGGGATATCAAATACGAAGCGGCAACATAGTAATGTACAATCCGTGCAACGCTAATTTTGCAGGTGGCAGCGACTTTACTCCCTTTTTTTATCAGTTTTAGGGTTTTTCGATCGAATGGGGATGGAACATCAAATACGAAGCGGCAACATAGTAATGTGCAATCCGTGCAACATTAATTTTACAGGTGGCAGCGACTTTACTCCCTTTTTTTTATCAGTATTGGGGTTTTTCGATTAATTGGAGAGAGTAATATCAAATACGAAGCGGCAACATAGTAATGTAGAATGCGCGCAGCACAAATGTTGCATGTGACAGTGACTTGACCTAACGTCACCAAACGACTGGAAAATCGCTGCTTGACATGGACCCACCTCACCCATCCCCTCCACCAATTCCAAAGGTAGTATACAGTCACTTTGGGCGGATGGGCGGATCTCGCGGCTCTTTTTTGGGCCCCATTACACTATCAACGGGTCGGACCATGGCGCAGCTCTATGATAAATGCTAGCTGCGCTACTCATACCCCTCTGTATCTCACATATTCCCTCCCTATCATTCCCATTCCCTACCTCATTCACTTTCGGAGCGGTCCAGGCCAAAAAAAAGACAAGTTCCCAAGCCCTAAAGTTAGTCTACATTGCTCACCTCTGGCGGATGGGCGGGACTCGCCGGCCGGACTACTAATCATACCCCCCCCCCCTGAACCCCTATCAAACCCTAACGCTAGTCTGCTTGTAATGTTAGTCTGCTGACCTTTGGCGGATGTGCGGGTCGTGCGGCCGAATTGGCGGCCCTCAGGTCGGGAATTCCCTGAATGGGCACGAAGCGACGAGGCGAAGACGTCGTCGCCGTGAGAGACGCCGAGGAAGGAGCCTCCGTCGAGTCTGCAAAGGGAGGTTCACGGTTCATATTGACACCAGCGTTCATGTCTTGTGACTCATGTCTCATGGAAAGCTAATGCGAGAGGCAACATCGAGTCTGGAAAGGGGGGATTCTAGTTTCCGAAATGAGATAAGCCTAGAATGATAGCCCAAATGGTAGCTCAGAGAAATGTATCATTCACTATAAAACTGTTTGATGAAGCGAACTCTGCTAAATCCTTGGGAAAAAAACACAAATTGGATCATTTAGACAAATTACATGTTAACGAGACCATACATTTTCATTACCAACCGGGGACGATGAATATATAGTGATCTGACACTAATAGCGGGGCTCTAATGGCGTAAAAACCTATTTTATTGTGGATATATTGTGGTCTGACATCAAATTCTATCAAATATATAGTGGCCCAGTAGTTATGAAAATGTATGAACTAGGCTAAGCATATAATAAATAAAATAAATAAATAAATAAATAAAACCGACCAACACGCGCGGGCTCGAACATATCGAACAGATCGGTGAGGAACGCGTTCACGTTCACCTGCAATTAACCGAATATTTAAAATAATTAAGCTAATTAAGTTAATTAATCGATATCAACATGCTCTCATAGAAATATTCAAGTCTTTATACCAATGAAAATAAGCTAATTAAGTCCATTAAGCCACCTAATCGATACCTGCATGTTATCATCTCATAATATTCAAACTTTAAAATACGCTAATTAAGTCAATTAAGCTAATTAAACAAATTAATGGATACCTGCATGCTCTCGTGCATGTAGAGTACATCCTCGGTCGAGAAGTGCCACGGATTGATCGGCAATGAGTCGCAGAAGCGTCTGCAAATGGATCATCATTGCTATGTCGGGAATAGGAAGGGAACATCAAACAATGAAAGGTCAAACTAATAGCGCTTCCGCATCTGACAGGCAGGTGGATTCCAGATACAATTGACAACTATCAATTGGCATCGTGAGAGGGGCAAGTTGTTGGGAAACAAACGTATTTGTCAAAAAAAGGCTATTTTCGACTGCGCGGTGGCAGGTGCATTAGGGTTACCATGGTTCCACATAGGTTCTGTCTAGACTACTGGAACCCAGCCCCACGATTTTGGTGTTCATTACGAGCCCGCAACAGTGATGGCCATGAGGTCGGACTATAGCCTCGATTTTGATCCCGGGTTTGAAGTTGACGGTTTATTACTCCAGAATTCGCAAGGAAAAAAAGGAAGATTTTCAACAGGTTTCTTGCCGAACCCCCAATTTTGTGCCGTTGTGCGAGTATTATGCTCATCACTAGCCCGCAATCTAGACCCTGCTTTTCTAGTTCCATGTGGGTTTCAATAGAAACAAATAAACAACAAACACAAACAAATAACAAAATAACAAATAAAAACTGACTGAAGGAGCAGGAGATTGTACTGACAGTCGGTCATTGACATCGGATCGTTGAAGCAGATCTCTGCAAGTTAATAAATTTAATAATTAATTAATGAAGAATTACAATAATTTAACTTATATTCATACCCGAGAACAAGCGCACACTCATCAAGTTCATGACAGATTACTGCACTGAGCTATCACCGACCCCGAGAGGGAACCCGCTCTCTCAATTGTCCATGCTGTCTCGCTTCTCTGAGAGCATTGAGAAATGAAATGCCCCGACCCGCATGACTCATGTTTCACCGCCTTATCATCTACCGCAGACACGAATCGCATCATGTCGATTACTAATCGACAGTAATTAGCAGCTATGAGTCAACTGTTTGAATCAACCTCATACGTCGGTTCTACCTCTCTCACTGGAGCGTTCCAAGAAGACAAGGCGGTTTCCCGTTTCACCGATTCACTATACTCACCCGTCAGGTCCAATGGAGGTTGAACTATCGATACATCTACAATTCCCACCCTCTTCCATCACCAGTAAGTTTCCCGTTTCACCCCTCCCCCCTATACTCACCGGTGAGGTCGAGCTTCTGCGGGGCGTAAAAGGCGGTCAGAGCGGCGGCGCAACACCCGTCGCACAAGTCCTCGTAGAGATCCTCCATCTCTGGGATCACGCCCGACGCGCCGTCCGATCCACCTTAATTAGGTTAATTAATTAAATAAAGAATTAATTAATTAATCAAAAAGTAAACAGCCTTATAAGGAAAACCCCGAAATGCATTGAAGCACAAGCTAGAATGCAATTAGACAAATCAAACCGGTGATTTCGGTTTGTGACATCTCTCTAAAATCTCAACTCTAATAAGCAATTGTAACATCTACCTCATTTCCCTTTGAAAAGAAATCAATTCGATAAATCAACCCGGTGGCTTCATTTTTCAGCATCTCGGTTCGACTCTAACCAGCAATTGTAATGAACGTTATGTTAACAATCTATGTATCCCTTCTCAATAATGCAATCATTTATATAGGAACATTGAATCTTTTCGTAAACTCATTACCTGATTGCTTCTACACTATGCCAACTGCAGACTACGCAAACTCCCTTCCCCGAAACGTAACGGGGGGGGGGGGGGGGGTAGCGGTCCGTTAGCCCCTAAATGCCAACCCTACCTCATCCTCTTGAAAAGAAACCTACTCGTTAAATCAACTCGCAAAGTTTATGTTTCAACCTCTCTCTAAATATGAGTCTCGTAACTAACCCTTGAGCGGCGTGCCACTCTTCTCCACATCGTCTCTGATGAGCAGACAGATCTGTAATATTCATCAATTAACAATTCGTACTTGTGCTACTCGTGAGACTGCAATCTCACTGCCTACGATAAGCTAAACTCTTTCTCATTCAAAAACTACTATTTTTATAAACTACGCCAGGCGGACAAGGCCTGTACAGGACAATACAATACGCACACTATTACCAAGCACGAACCCTCTCAACCACAGTTGAAAAGGGAAATTTCGGCGCCAATAATTCTCATGGTATGAGCAATTTTGGGTTAAAATTCCCAAGGTATGAGTTCCATACCATCAAAAATTTCCACCCCATTTCATCTGTGCCCTCCACTACCATTGTTCGCTCATAGGTTAGAGGAGCGAGAGATTATGAACTACCGGCCCGGTAATCAGACCACTATAAATTTAATGGAACATGTCATCAGACCACAACATATTCACTATAATTTCGGAATAAAAACCATTAGACCTCTGCTATTAGTGGCTGACCACTGTATATTTTCGGTCCCCGGAAATCAATGAAAATGTATGTGAGAGAGGCAGATCACTTCCCAAAAAGGATACCTTATTAATCCAGAACAGGAGGGCGTCAGTCGAATCCATCGGTCGCTCTTGCTCCTCCACTGTCGTGTATCGACTGGAAAGAAAAGATAACTTTGTCTAATTTCAGGGAGGAACAATGCTTATAGACGGAACGGGATATTCCTCGACTGTCGTGTACCGACTGAAAAAGGGAAAATAGTAATGCAGAATACGCACAGCACAAAAGTTGTATGTGGCAGCGCATTAAATCCCTTTTTATCAGTTTTAGAATGAATTGAGGACGAAAAATCAAATACGAAGCGGCAACAAAGTTATGTAGAAGGTGTGAAACACAAATGTTGCATGTGGTAGCGAATTAAATCCCTATTTATCAGTTTTTGAGTTTTGCATGAATTGAGGATGAAAAATCAAATACGAAGCGGCAACAAAGTTATGTAGAAGGTGTGAAACACAAATAAATGTTGCATGTGGTAGCGAATTAAATCCCTATTTATCAGTTTTTGAGTTTTGCATGAATTGAGGATGAAAAATCAAATACGAAGCGGCAACAAAGTTATGTAGAAGGTGTGAAACACAAATGTTGCATGTGGTAGCGAATTAAATCCCTATTTATCAGTTTTTGAGTTTTGCATGAATTGAGGACGAAAAATCAAATACGAAGCGGCAACAAAGTTATGTAGAAGGTGTGAAACACAAATGTTGCATGTGGTAGCGAAATAAATCCCTATTTATCAGTTTTTGAGTTTTGCATGAATTGAGGATGAAAAATCAAATACGAAGCGGCAACAAAGTTATGTAGAAGGTGTGAAACACAAATGTTCCATGTGGCACCTATTGGGATACCTCTACCTATTTGGTTCCCTGTATAGGGTGGAATAATGTTGATCCGCGGAACGCTAAATCCCCCTCTAGCTCGCCAAGTTTAGGGCGGAACAATGTGCACCCGTGGAACGATAAATCCACTCTTTCTCACCTGACTGCCTCGATGGCCCGCTCGATCGTGCATGTTCGCCGCACGTACACGCCCATCAGCCCGTCCATCATCGCGATGTGCGCCATCTGCGAATGTAGATGTTGTTGTTGTTTTGGTCGTTGTTATTGCTGTTGCTGTTTTGGCTATTAAATGTTTATTGTATGGTTAGCAATGTTGGAAAAACCAGGAAGATCTTAAGAGGAACATGAAACACCAATCTCAACTGTATTTGAAGAAGAACAACCGAAGCACCAACGTCGCGCTATTCTATTCTACAGCTACTCGATAATGCCATACACTGGTGAGCTAAGTCCCGCTAGTTGGTCGGGGGCTCCGCAATTTTCGAATTTTTTCTGTTAGGGGGCTCCGCGAAAAACTTTTTATACAACGAGGGGGCTCCGCAAAGTTTCGAAAAGTTCTTATAGGGAGCTCCGCATTCAGATAATCAAGCGGGAAGATAGCCCAGCGCTGATGCCATAGCAATAGGCACCATTCAATAACGCCATTCTACAACGTTCGCGGAAACAAATCGTAAATCGATCTATGCGGGCAAGCAAGATGTAGACGCCTACGACTATCATGTAACAAGAGAAGATGGCAAACTTTTTAAAACATCCAGGCGGAAGCTAGCATGTTTCGAGTTTCGATAAGAACTTATGTAAACGCATGAAATCACCATGACATTTGGCGATATTAGCAAGTGATGGGGAACTCGGCTGGAAATGCCAGAAAGGAACCAGTAATAATAAAATCAGCGTTATCATCCATCGAGTCTCTCGCTGGTTAGAGAAGGCGAGAGAGCATGAGAAAGCGAGAGAGTCAGACAATAAAAGGTACCTGATCAAATGGTTCGGCCGAGTGCAGCATAGCTTCCGTTACTTGCACCATGCGCGATCCGCCTGCAATTACCAATATAATTGGGTCGGTCATTTAGTCTGCCCGGTGGGGGCAAGCGGATAACGATGGTTGTCCATATGATCGTGTCATCTATGCATTGCATTGATTGTGTCCACCTATGCAAATCATTAACTTCGCAATATATTACTAGTAAAAACAACACAAGAACCACGGGTGTCTATCAATTTCTTGATCTGTGCGTTAGTACATTACGCTGCCTGTAGGTTTCGTGTGGCATTCCTATTTTACCTGGATTTCCTCGAAAACGATTTTGTAAACTCTATTTTCCCGGTTCTTATAGAACCCACTCACAGTCCCAGCATATTTCTCACCAATTCAAGTCACGCCTTTAGTCACTGTCCATGATGCTACGTGAATCATAATCTTATCATAAACAATAAAATACATATCATAAATACCTCCTCGATACGAGACCGGACTCCCTGCGTGCGTGAGGGCGACGAGAATCGACTCGAGCCGATGCTTTAATTATTATTATTTAATTATTTAAATTAATCATTCTTCTAAATTCGTGAATTCTTCAGTTCGTCGCCATTTTCCCCCCATTTCCTGTTGAATTACCACGTCGTTTCTCTTCGTGAGCCTAATTCCAAGAGGAGGGGCAATGATAGCGCTAATTTGTACGCGAGACTGCGCCCAGAATAGAGGGGAGGGCCGGAAACAAAAAAAGAGAGACCAGACCAGTAATTAGTAGCCCACTTGCAACCAAGAATCCCCGGGTTCAATCAAGCTACTTTTCTGCAATTTTGACTCACTTCTCATGTGTTTTGACATTCCCCAATGATCCGACCTTTCAATTCGCAATGCTCTCTCGCTGGTCAGAAAAAGCCAGAGAGTATGGCGAAAGGAGAGGTCGAGCTTTTTTTTGCACAACCCCTGCCCTCAATCGGATCACCATCCCTCTGGTCACAGGAATTGTCATCACCCCCCATCCATCGATCGCTCCTCTCGTCCCTAATGGAATGCTCGTGGTGAATACGTGATCACTTCCCTCCACTTCCCCTATCTATCTCTCTTTTTCTGCGCCCCCCCCCCCTCTCCCCCATCTCTCTAACAGTCAACCAACTCATTCCCTCCCCACAAGTGTTTGTAAGCAGAGAAAAAAGATAGGAAGACAGCTTTCCACTATCTCTGCTGTAGCGCAAACACGCCATCAGTAATAATATTCACTTAATTAAACATAATTAACACAGTAATGAGTACACGTGCCTACGGAATCCAGTTCCTATTTAATGCATTCAAAATGAGAACTAACCATCCCTGTGTATCCAAGATTCAGTCAGTTTAGACAATAGAAATACCGTCCTTGGATCTGCTGCCTCTCCCTAAGCTTTCTAACCTGGTGATTCCAGCTCACACCCATAACATACCTGGAGCATGGCTCCTTGAATATCCATTCACGAGCCACTTCCTACCCTTTCTAACCCGGTGCTTCTAGCGCCCACCCTTAACATACCTGGAGCATGGCGCCGTCCTTGAATATCCTCGCTGCCGCCTGCCCGTAGAGGGATCCATTTGTGAGAGCGGTCTGCACCGCCACCGACAGAACCACTCGATTCTAGAATAATACTAATATTATGTATGCTATTTCGAATTTCGATGAAATAACGGTGAGAACAATGAAAAAATAGAATAAGAATGAAACAGTACGTTCAGATTCTGCAGTTATAATTGGAATTATTAATAGCATTTCGTAAAAGATGGAGGTAAGACAAATTATAACTAGGACGAGACGTACCTATATTAATGGCAAATAATACATTTTCACTAGCAGCACTTCCTGTACCTTGATTACCGGGTGGGCAAAGCATTGCTAGAACACGGTTCTTATAGGTTATTTGGTATTCATGATTGTTCCCTCTGAACGAGTTGTTCATTTTGCGTCTCCGACAGAAGAAAGCAGTTCGCATCTGTTGTATTCTACTTTTTCTCGAGCATTGACCATATGATGGCTGATTAAAGAAGCGACGATGGGCTTTTTCGCCACCACTCTAATCGGGCCGAAGCACATTTACAAGAAGTGAGAGAACGATAAGGAAAGCATAAAATAATCGTGAAAACTACCTCACCAAGGGAAGCTAGCACAAAATTTGGAATTTATTAACGGAAATCGGGATTAGAAATGAATATTTTCAAAACAATTTGTTCACCTCTCCATCCAATTGGACGATCTGTCGCAGCTTGTCGGGGATCTCTCGATCGAAGACTCGCGTGATCAGCCAATGCACGGAAGCAACGAGCTTAGCCTGAGAATCAATCGATATTCAGATTACGAGTTCCCCAATCTTTGCCATATTCAATCGACCTGGCTAATAACGAGCTATTGAAACACAGCCTAGTCCCCAGAGATAAGATTTGCTCAGTTTTGAATGGATTTATCGCATAAAAACTCTACATCTGTCGATTTTTATAGCCAATTTGTTCATAAAAATTTGACATAAAGCTTAGATTCCTACCTGTTCCACCCACTCGTCCAAGTCGTCAAAGATAGCGGCTAATGACATTCGGACGATATTTATCGGCAGGCCGATAAGGCAAGATGGATGCCGTTTGGTGAGAAGAGTCCACTATGGATGTGCTAAAGCATCTCTATCCCCGCGCGCGAGCCCCAATAATGTATGCAGATGACTATGAAACATTGAGCAGTATAGCGCTTCAGCGCACCTCGATTCCCCTCCCTTTCTCGTTAAAAAGTGCAAGAACCCCGCGTCGGAGGGGTGAGCCCAGCTCCCAATCTTCCTCCTAATAAAGTTGAGTGGCTCTGGGGATTTAAGCAGGCTTTAGGAGAAAAAGCGCGTGACTTCGCGCTGCGTTTTGAGTGATTTAGCGGCTAGCTACTTTAATGACAAATATGTGATTGGTTCAAGGCCGACATACATCCCCGGCCCAAGAGTAGACTGAGCACTAATTGAAAGCATTACGCCTATCAAGTTGCATAAATGTAATGGTGATCCCTTTTAAACTAAGGCTGAGCGATTTTAGGCCCATTCTGATCGTTTAAAGTAGTACCCAATTAAGTTAATAAAGCTCAAATAAGTTAAAATTAGTTTAAAATGTACCTCGAATGCTTTGTAGTTCTGCACGTCAACTAGTTGTGGAAGGAAGCTCATTATGCTCGCTTGTCCTTTACTACCCACTAGTGGCAATATCGCATCACCTGAAAATCTTCTGTACTTGACAAACAGCAGCCCTAAGTACTAAGCCTGAGCCATAACCAAATGGGCTAAAGACGCGTTTTGTCCTGGTTAGGCATTGTGCTTAGTGCTTAGTTTGCTTGCGGCTCAGAAAAACAGCGCCAACAATAAACACGAGGATGACATAGCGTGAATAGGGTAGCACATATTCGATCGAATTAGACGTCAAGTGATAAGAGCATGGGAATTAGAGCAAACAGGCAGAACGACGAATGTTTTGCGGACATGTTACGAAAGAACAGAAACGAGTGATGAGAAAAAACGGAAACAATGTGCGGAATTCGAGCAGCCCCTAGAAACGATTGAATGGGGAGAGGTCGATGATACCCCAAAGTGGCTAATGACATTAACTAGCGGCCAAACCATCTTCCAAGGACGAGAAAAGAGTCGAGATCGCAAGGGGTTAGCTGATTTGTAGCAGAGAATGGATCGCGTCAACACGGAATGACACGGACCAAGGGAAGCAAACGCGCAAAGGCGATTGCAAAGTGACTTATTTTAAGGATCGATATAATTTTTATTTAATTTAATGAAAATATGAAGAAAAAGTAAGTGCAATGGCGAAAAATAAATCTATTTTCATCATCTTAATCGATTGACCTAGACAAATACTACAATAATCGTTTTTCTTCTTCATTAGGTACTGTAGCTTGATCAGTTATCTATTGAAAAGCAGCATCGCGTCTCAATGATAGATTCTATGATAATTTTTTTTAAATCTTCCTACTCTTTTATTATTTTATCCTGCTGTACTAACGGCCTTGTTCGGAAAACTTTAGTCTGACTCTCTCCATTTCCCACACTTTCTCGTACTGTCTGCCTGGCGAGAGATGAAAAATTTATTTTTATCTATTACTCAAGTGGCTAGAGAAAGGAATAGAAAATTGATTAACTTTCATTGCTATTCAATTATTTCATTCTCTATTTATTAAATCAAAGTTGTTTTTTTAACTATTTAAAAAGCCAAACAAAACTATAACTTTCATCTCATTTTATCCTAGAAAGCGAGCCAACTTGGTTCTTTCTCAGTTGACTCGAGGTACGTCTCCCTTTACTCTTTGATAACCCATTTTACAGGCTCTCCGGAGGGGACGCCCCCCCCCCCCACCCCCCCCCCCCGGGGGGGGGGGAACCCGGAGTGCTCGACCCTAAGGAGATTGCCCTCATAGCTGTCTCCTTCAATGGAAGTGAAGGTATGGTTTGACCCCCTCTCCTTCCTCCCCGCTTCCCAGCCGTACCCTTCAGCCCCCTCTACTGCAGTGACCTCTTCTATTTCAGGCGCCTCGCCGCTTTGGATGGACCTACAAGACCACCAACATAAAGTGATCAGGAGTGCATGTCGCCGCTGAAGGAGGTTCCCCCCCCCTCTTCCGAAGTCTCTCAATTTCACATGCTCTCTCTTTTGTCTGACCGGCGAAAGAGCATTTCGAATGGAGAGACCATTCAATTCAATGTTTATCTCGAAATAATTTGGCATTGTAATGGATGATCGTAGAGACGGAGGTCCGTCGATGCAGTCAAATCGGTTGAGTTGGGGGTTTTTTCTCAATAAGAGTCGACCGAAGAAGACGGAAATGTTGAAGAATAGAGCAGAATCTCCGTCGATCATAATTATCTAGTCACTATGATGACTCCATCTCATCATTCTCTTCATTGCTCTGACCTGTAAGAAGCAACGCAAATTGAAGAGGCGACTTCTTCATCCTTTCAATCGACAACACTGCCTCCTGTACCTCGTTTCCCTGTTTCCCGACATAGGTATTAGTTGAGCTCAAAATCTCACAATCTCGAAATCTCGAAAATTCAGAGGCGGATTCTTCATCTGCATTATTAGAACAGCTGTTGAGCAATAGCTAGAAATTCACGATAGTCTCTGTGAGTTTGAAGTAGGGTATTCGGCTCTTCATATGATGAAAATACGAGTTATCTATTTGTTTGTTTATCGAAATCTACAGCGGGATGAAGAGACGACGACGACAGCACAAATTCAACTCCTCATTAGGGCAGACAGGATGAAGAATGTGTCTCTTCATTCATCGTTCTCTATAAACAGCGCAGAATTAACTAAAAACATGTGGGCTGTCAAATTCTTCATCCTGATAATCCCAGTCAGCGCGCTAGATAGATAATAAGAAGAGTAGATAATAAGAAGAATAGATCCAACATGGCCCACAGCCCTAAAGAGATGCTGTAGATGTCCAGATCAGAGGCACCGAGAGAGTTGGATACAAGGATTGTCGATTACGGCGATCGATTTCTTTGAAATCATAATTTTGTAAACGACGATTTAAAACTTTCATTCAGGAAAAAGTATTCAAAAACCTGCTTTATGTATCCGACAAAGTAGAACTTTTATATCGGAATCGATATTATACAACTCCAAAATTGCGACCCGATGGTTTATAACCGTCAATTAAGAACTGACTTTTTGTATCCCGACGGTTTATAACCGTCAATTAAGAACTGACTTTTTGTAACCAGCGAAGTAAAATAATAGGCAAAAACAGAAAAATAAAGGTCAGTGGTTGACCTCTTCCTTAACCTTTCCATCAAAAAAGTAATAAATAAAATAAATAAATAAAGTTGAGTGGGGAGAAATCGGTAAAAATCAGTTCTCGATCGACGGTTATAAACCGTCGGGTCATAAAAAATCAGTTCTCGATCGATGGTTATAAATCGTCGTTTCTCAAAATTCGTTTCTTCTGCAAAAGTTACAAAGTGAATACGCTCATTTCGACGGTTTCTGGGAAATAGTTCTAGGCAAACAGTAGTATTTCAACGCTTATATTTTCCCGGGTCCCAAGTGATCAGTGTCGAAATTATGGTTCCAAAGGTATCGATCGCCGTCGATTACACATTGATTCCATCACGATGGGTCCGTTGTTCGAAGAAGGAGTGAAATGGGCCACTATTTTTCAAATAAAGAATTCATTTTGAAAACCGGAGAAATCATTCAACTTCGTGTTTCAACTTTTCGGCCGATAAATCGAATACACGGTGATAGAAAAATACAGCAAAAAAAGAAAAGCAATACGGGGAATCGAACTATGAACTTTCGCATTCGTACGCGAGTGCTCTACCATTGAGTCAACTGAGCCGGTGGGAGTGGTCCTTAGAAATTTGCTTATTCCATCCGCGCATTTCAGTATTCGGATTATGCAGACGTCTTCTTCAACATTTAGCAGTTTTTGAAATTTGATTTCGCACTCCCTTGAGGAGCCCTAGTTTTGCGTTCCACGGAACTTTGAGAATTCGGCGATAGTTCACGAACTTTGCATGATGTGATGCTTCTGATGATGTGCAGTCGAAAATCAATCATTTCTCTAGATCACTTACCAATCCCAAAAACTGCCAAATCTCATACCAAACTTGTTGCATTGTGATCTTTGCTCGAAACCTCTGATAATCCTCTTATTTCCATTCTCATTTTGATGGTAAAAGTTAAGGGTCACCCCGTACTCTAGGCACACGAAGTCCTGCGGGAGCCCACTTCTAGGCCAGTGACTATTTTATATTTTGATGAACAATGCCTTATTTCCTTCTCAATTAGATGGATAATCGCCTCATTTCCATCTCATTTTACCCTATAAAACCCTCGCCTCGCGGTTCATTCTTCACAACCAAGTCGTCGACATGGCCCAGTCCGTTCCTCCCGGAGATATCGCCACCCAGCCCGGCACCAAGATCGTCTTCAACGCCCCCTACGCAGTGCCGCAAGGCCTCATATTCAAGGTACCGTACCCCGAACCAGAACCCATAACCGCACCTACCGTATCGTCTCTCTGGTTGCACACTTTAATAGGACCGACTTTGATTCCTTTAAGTGAACAATCTGTATGTTTCTCCAGCTCAAGAACATCTCGGAGAAGACGATTGCGTGGTTCGCCAAGCCCAATACCTTCACGTCAAGCGCCCTGTCCGTAGAGCCATCCAGAGGGCAGTTGAAGGCCGGTGACTCCATCTTCCTCACTGTTACAATTGACGCTTTCGCCTGCGGACAGGAGGTACATTAGCTCTACAGTTAGCCTATCGTTCGATACAGTAGTCGCGTGTTCTACCGTAATCATCTTCTTCCGTTCAGGACACCAACAACGACCGTCTCTTCATCATCTGGATGAATGCTCCGGATGGAGTCGACTTCGACGAGTTCCGTCTCGAATGGTTCCAATCGGATAACCCTACAAGTCTCATCAAGATGCTTAAAGTTGAATATAACAACTAATTAGACAAAAGGTGAATAAACGATCGAATATGTGTGTGTCGACATCAGAAACACAAAATAGATCGATCGATACAACCGACAGCCACTCGGACTAATGCACAAGAACCATACGGTAGATCAAACACTCGTTGACATCACATTTTAGAAAATACTTTCATCACATTTTCACAATTAACAATAATTATGTGAAATAGTATCAAAACGACAACATTTAGACTGCATAATCTAGATTCGACACATTACTAGAAACGTTCCAAAAAATATACCGGAAACCAGGATAGCCCCTACGAATTCTGTGTTGTATGGAAACAAACGAGGTGCAAAGTAAATGCTTAGTTGAAGAAAGTGCGCACAATGATAGTGGATCGATTGGACGAGTACGGTTGGGGTGACTGGTAGTATATGGGAAGGTCAGAAGTAGCGATGCTCAGACAGTGGAAGAATCTCTACGACATGGCAAGCGCTTGTGGGGCAACTTTGCGCACCTCCTCAGTCGCCCAATTCACCAACGTCTTGATTCGAGATGCGCGAGATCGACGACAGCCAGCAATGATGAAACCTCAAAGTTTGAATTGGAAACAAATAATTGAAATCGTTTTCGAAAAAAATACCTTGGCAAGGTCGAAAGCCTGAATGTAGGGAGGGCAGCGCATGTTCCCGATGCGAAACGCGATACAGTATGCTAGCAACTTTTTTCGAGCGAATCGAATATTGATTTTATTTTTTAGTCGTCTCTAATTTATCGATTTATTGGCTACTTTTGAGTTTAATTACTATTGTTTCGCTTTCAAATAACTTATACGACTCACACATATCATATAAATCACTTACCTGGCACTTATTTCGTTATAATCAGTAAATATGGACACCTTCCACTTTTTGCCTTTCGTAAATGTCTCGATTTCACCTTCTCGTCGCTATATTAGGTCTTCCCACCTAACCAAACCACTTCTATTTTATCGGCCAAGTCTTTCTCACTCCCCTGGTAACACAGGATCCCCGAATTTCGCGTGCGGAAGTACTGAAAACTTTACTTGAACGTCGTGATTCTGGCCAAATTTTGCATTTTTTCCAGTTTTCATCTTCCCGTAACTATACTAGGGCTTCCCACCTAACCAAACCGCTTCTAGTTTATCGCCTATACCTTCCTCACTTACCCGGTGACTCTCAATCCCGGAAACTCTCGTGCGGAAGTACCGAAAACTTTACTTGTATATCGCGATTTTGCCGTACAGCTCACTTTCCCGAGATTTTCACCCTCCCATCGCTGTACCAGATCTTCCCACCGAACTAAACCGTCTCTAATTTATCGCCCATGTCTATTACCTTCCCCTGGAAATCCTCTATCCCCGATATTCTCGTGCGGAAGTACCGAAACCTTGACTGGAATGATGTCACTCTGAACGACTGATCGGTTTTGTCCCCGTATCTGCCCTCTCGTGGCTATACTTGACCTTCCCACCGAAACAAACCACTCTGGAATTGTCGCACACACCCTATACCTTTTTCTTATCGGAAAATTTTTCAAAAATTCTCGTTCGGAGATGCCGAAACTGTGGGTTGTTTGCCGCGTACCCCTTTTTTGACCACGTACAAACTCGATTTTCCCTAGTAGTGAATGATTCAAAAGCAATCGGATGTACTTTGTAGGTGCTCAGAATGTATTTACGTTCATAAAAATATATTTTATAAGGTAATACAAAAAAAATTAAATTAAAAAATGCGAGATCATAATTCTGACCTAGCGCAAACTCGAGGGGAGTACGGTAGGTGAGCATTTTTGGTGTTTGTTTTTGTAACTACAATTATTATTGTTTTCGATCATTTTTTCAAATTTTAATTTTTATGATATGATCCGGCACTATCGAATGCGTAGGTCGAGCATAACTGATTATTTATTTCTTGTCTTTAAAAATTAGCCGCTGCCCTCCCTACCTGAATGATCTCAGTTCCGAAGATGTTAACAAGATCGCTGGCACATACCTGAACAACTTTTTCATATAGAAATCGATCAAGATCTGTGAGATCCGAAATACAAAAGAAAATATAAATTCATACCAACATGCTTATCCACGTAATCCACCTGGTCCACGTTATCCTTAAAAGTCGCAGATAATGCATTCATTTTTATGTGCTAATACAGTGCTGTCCATTTAACAACTCCCGGCACTTCTTTAGAAACAATAAAAACCGCAAGTTGTAGGGAAAATGGTAACCCCTATTATTGCCATTCTGGTGCCCCCCTCCTCCTCCCATTAACTCACAGCATCCTGTACGATGGCTGCATTGGCTGCATTGGCTGCGTTGTTGAGCAAGTCGACCACATATCCTTGATATCGCACAAATTGTCGACCGATTGCCAATGCGACGTCACCGAATGCGCCAAACATGGACACTTTGACTTCAGGATTTACTCGCGGATTTTAAAGAAAAGTATAAATTATTCACTATTCAATAACGAGCAGCTATAAAGTAAATAAACCCGCATAATTTCGTCACAGTAGATAAAGGCTATTCTAACGCAGATATAAAGGATGGTTCACTTTTTAAAGTGAAAAACCTAGTGTAACCTGTACGGCATTGATGAATGCTCCCATGATATCGTCGATAATTGGCTTAACTCCTCCTTCAAGTGCTCTGCATAGATCAGTGACGACACCAACTGCTGCAATGACGACAGCCGTATCGTCTGCAGTCGCCAGTCCACGAAGCAAATGAAGACGAGGTGCATCCACGTAGCGGAGGAAATTAGACTTCAGAGCTACAAAGAGATAGAGAAGTAATATTGACATCAATGCAAAGTATACGTAGGACATGAAACCCAAGATGTGGTATGCAACAGTGGTGACGGAGCCTATTTGACCTCGACCAACCTTAAACAAGCGTGGACACGGCGACAAGTGCTTCTTCGATAACATTGTAGGCACGACCGGCACTTCTGTCCATAATTGGCAATAGACCATTCATTATTAGATAGGCAACCTGCGAACGAGCAAAGAATTTAGGCCGTTATGGACAAATGATGATTTGCTACACCACCTTCTCCTGAGGAATACAGAACTAGAAGAGATCAGCATGTTACCTAACACCCATAAACATGATTCTGCTAAATGATTGATTGACACTACCTTGGGCGCATCAACCGTGCTGCATCTTGCGCACTACCGATTGTAGAGTAGCGCACAACAGAGCTTGCAGATCCATCAACTGAGACTGAAAAGAAAAACATAGCTACGATTACATTTACATTTACACGTTCTTGAGTTGCAGACCAGCAGCCTAGAAATAACGTTCTTATCCAACGTATATATTTACCAATTATATTCAATTTACAATATAATACCTGTCGAACTTGCGATTGAAGCTCAGTCTGGCGAAGAACAACGAAAAGCTCCTTCGCGAAAGTGCACTAACTCTAGCGCACGCCTCTGATCATCAGGATCTGAATACACAATTTAATCGAACGTATAAATCTACGCTTTTTTGCTGGTCTATAAAATATATTAATTAAAGTAACTTACTTTGCGAGATTGTCTTCTTGAGTACTTGTACAAGCATCGCTGCCATTTTTAAAACACGCAACTATCAGCCTTCCACTAACGAACACTTGACCGTGCCGTATGGCCTCAATAAACTGAAATATCGAATCAATACGAAGTGGGAACGTGTGAAGCACGTTGGGAAGTGTGGTGCGAACAGTTAAACACAGCGGAGCGGCTAGTAAATCATAATTATAAATCAATAAGTAAAATTAAACTAGTTACCTAAGCTTTCAGGTTTTTAAGTTATCAAGTAAAAAAAGTAACTTGTTAAGCAGCGCATGTTCCGTCGTCTTCTCAGAGGCCCACCCACCCACCAGCCTCTGAGAAGAATCCGTCGATTCCGTCGTGTCCGTCGCACATGCAATTGAATTAGATTCATATACAATTTAAGTATTTAAAAGTCAATTAAAAGTAATCATCAAGAGTAGGACCCAGGCCATACATTTTCATTGCCAACCGGGTATCAATCAATGATTTTCTCATTTGTACTATAAGTTCAGTAATCGATTCGAATCTACCGTACCCCTTCGCCCCTTACCGTACCTCGTATCCGTCGAATCCGTCGAATCCGTCGCATCCGTTGAATCCGTCAATTCCGTCGTATCCGTCGATTCCGTCGTATCCGTCGATTCCGTCGATTCCGTCATATCCGTCGATTCCGTCGTATCCGTCGATTCCGTCGTATCCGTCGTATCCGTCGATTCCGTCGTATCCGTCGATTCCGTCGTATCCGTCGATTCCGTCGTATCCGTCGTATCCGTTGATTCCGTCGTATCCGTCGATTCCTTCGTCTTCTCAGAGGCCCACCCACCCACCCGCCTCTGAGAAGAATCCGTCGTATCCGTCGATTCCGTCGTATCCGTCGATTCCGTCGTATCCATCGTATCCGTCGATTCCGTCGATTCCGTCGTATCCGTCGTATCCGTCGATTCCGTCGATTCCGTCGTATCCGTCGATTCCGTCGTATCCGTCGATTCCGTCGATTCCGTCGTATCCGTCGTATCCGTCGATTCCGTCGTATCCGTCGTATCCGTCGATTCCGTCGTATCCGTCGATTCCGTCGTATCCGTCGATTCCGTCGATTCCGTCGTATCCGTCGATTCCGTCGTCTTCTCAGAGGCCCACCCACCCACCCGCCTCTGAGAAGAACCCGTCGATTCCGTCGTATCCGTCGTATCCGTCGATTCCGTCGTATCCGTCGATTCCGTCGTATCCGTCGATTCCGTCGATTCCGTCGATTCCGTCGTATCCGTCGATTCCGTCGTATCCGTCGATTCCGTCGATTCCGTCGTATCCGTCGATTCCGTCGATTCCGTCGTATCCGTCGATTCCGTCGTCTTCTCAGAGGCCCACCCACGCACCCGCCTCTGAGAAGAATCCGTCGATTCCGTCGATTCCGTCGTATCCGTCGATTCCGTCGTATCCGTCGATTCCGTCGTATCCGTCGATTCCGTCGTATCCGTCGATTCCGTCGTATCCGTCGTATCCGTCGATTCCGTCGTATCCGTCGATTCCGTCGATTCCGTCGTATCCGTCGATTCCGTCGATTCCGTCGTATCCGTCGATTCCGTCGTATCCGTCGTATCCGTCGATTCCGTCGTATCCGTCGTATCCGTCGATTCCGTCGATTCCGTCGTATCCGTCGATTCCGTCGTCTTCTCAGAGGCCCACCCACCCACCCGCCTCTGAGAAGAATCCGTCGATTCCGTCGTATCCGTCGTATCCGTCGTATCCGTCGATTCCGTCGTATCCGTCGATTCCGTCGTATCCGTCGTATCCGTCGATTCCGTCGATTCCGTCGTATCCGTCGATTCCGTCGTATCCGTCGTATCCGTCGTATCCGTCGATTCCGTCGTATCCGTCGTCGTATCCGTCGATTCCGTCGTATCCGTCGATTCCGTCGTATCCGTCGTATCCGTCGATTCCGTCGTATCCGTCGTATCCGTCGTATCCGTCGATTCCGTCGATTCCGTCGTATCCGTCGTATCCGTCGATTCCGTCGTATCCGTCGATTCCGTCGTCTTCTCAGAGGCCCACCCACCCACCCGCCTCTGAGAAGAATCCGTCGATTCCGTCGTATCCGTCGTATCCGTCGATTCCGTCGTATCCGTCGATTCCGTCGATTCCGTCGTATCCGTCGATTCCGTCGTATCCGTCGTATCCGTCGATTCCGTCGTATCCGTCGATTCCGTCGTATCCGTCGTATCCGTCGATTCCGTCGTATCCGTCGTATCCGTCGATTCCGTCGATTCCGTCGTATCCGTCGATTCCGTCGTCTTCTCAGAGGCCCACCCACCCACCCGCCTCTGAGAAGAATCCGTCGATTCCGTCGTATCCGTCGTATCCGTCGTATCCGTCGATTCCGTCGTATCCGTCGATTCCGTCGTATCCGTCGTATCCGTCGATTCCGTCGATTCCGTCGTATCCGTCGATTCCGTCGTATCCGTCGTATCCGTCGTATCCGTCGATTCCGTCGTATCCGTCGTCGTATCCGTCGATTCCGTCGTATCCGTCGATTCCGTCGTATCCGTCGTATCCGTCGATTCCGTCGTATCCGTCGTATCCGTCGTATCCGTCGATTCCGTCGTATCCGTCGTATCCGTCGATTCCGTCGTATCCGTCGATTCCGTCGTCTTCTCAGAGGCCCACCCACCCACCCGCCTCTGAGAAGAATCCGTCGATTCCGTCGTATCCGTCGATTCCGTCGTATCCGTCGATTCCGTCGTATCCGTCGATTCCGTCGATTCCGTCGTATCCGTCGTATCCGTCGATTCCGTCGTATCCGTCGTATCCGTCGATTCCGTCGTATCCGTCGTCGTATCCGTCGATTCCGTCGTATCCGTCGTCGTATCCGTCGATTCCGTCGTATCCGTCGATTCCGTCGTATCCGTCGATTCCGTCGATTCCGTCGTATCCGTCGTATCCGTCGATTCCGTCGTATCCGTCGTATCCGTCGATTCCGTCGTATCCGTCGATTCCGTCGTATCCGTCGTATCCGTCGATTCCGTCGTATCCGCCGTATCCGTCGTATCCGTCGATTCCGTCGTATCCGTCGATTCCGTCGATTCCGTCGTATCCGTCGATTCCGTCGTATCCGTCGTATCCGTCGATTCCGTCGTATCCGTCGATTCCGTCGTATCCGTCGTATCCGTCGATTCCGTCGTATCCGTCGTATCCGTCGTCGTATCCGTCGATTCCGTCGTATCCGTCGTCGTATCCGTCGATTCCGTCGTATCCGTCGATTCCGTCGTATCCGTCGTATCCGTCGATTCCGTCGATTCCGTCGTATCCGTCGTATCCGTCGATTCCGTCGTATCCGTCGATTCCGTCGTCTTCTCAGAGGCCCACCCACCCACCCGCCTCTGAGAAGAATCCGTCGATTCCGTCGTATCCGTCGTATCCGTCGTATCCGTCGATTCCGTCGTATCCGTCGATTCCGTCGATTCCGTCGTATCCGTCGATTCCGTCGTATCCGTCGTATCCGTCGATTCCGTCGTATCCGTCGATTCCGTCGTATCCGTCGTATCCGTCGATTCCGTCGTATCCGTCGTATCCGTCGATTCCGTCGTCTTCTCAGAGGCCCACCCACCCACCCGCCTCTGAGAAGAATCCGTCGATTCCGTCGTATCCGTCGTATCCGTCGTATCCGTCGATTCCGTCGTATCCGTCGATTCCGTCGTATCCGTCGTATCCGTCGATTCCGTCGTATCCGTCGATTCCGTCGTATCCGTCGATTCCGTCGTATCCGTCGTATCCGTCGTATCCGTCGATTCCGTCGTATCCGTCGTCGTATCCGTCGATTCCGTCGTATCCGTCGATTCCGTCGTATCCGTCGTATCCGTCGATTCCGTCGTATCCGTCGTATCCGTCGTATCCGTCGATTCCGTCGATTCCGTCGTATCCGTCGTATCCGTCGATTCCGTCGTATCCGTCGATTCCGTCGTCTTCTCAGAGGCCCACCCACCCACCCGCCTCTGAGAAGAATCCGTCGATTCCGTCGTATCCGTCGATTCCGTCGTATCCGTCGATTCCGTCGTATCCGTCGATTCCGTCGATTCCGTCGTATCCGTCGTATCCGTCGATTCCGTAGTATCCGTCGTATCCGTCGTATCCGTCGATTCCGTCGATTCCGTCGTATCCGTCGATTCCGTCGTATCCGTCGTCGTATCCGTCGATTCCGTCGTATCCGTCGATTCCGTCGTATCCGTCGTATCCGTCGATTCCGTCGTATCCGTCGTATCCGTCGTATCCGTCGATTCCGTCGATTCCGTCGTATCCGTCGTATCCGTCGTATCCGTCGTATCCGTCGATTCCGTCGATTCCGTCGTATCCGTCGTATCCGTCGATTCCGTCGTATCCGTCGATTCCGTCGTCTTCTCAGAGGCCCACCCACCCACCCGCCTCTGAGAAGAATCCGTCGATTCCGTCGTATCCGTCGATTCCGTCGTATCCGTCGATTCCGTCGTATCCGTCGATTCCGTCGATTCCGTCGTATCCGTCGTATCCGTCGTATCCGTCGTATCCGTCGATTCCGTCGATTCCGTCGTATCCGTCGTATCCGTCGATTCCGTCGTATCCGTCGATTCCGTCGTCTTCTCAGAGGCCCACCCACCCACCCGCCTCTGAGAAGAATCCGTCGATTCCGTCGTATCCGTCGATTCCGTCGATTCCGTCGTATCCGTCGATTCCGTCGTATCCGTCGTCGTATCCGTCGATTCCGTCGTATCCGTCGATTCCGTCGTATCCGTCGTATCCGTCGATTCCGTCGTATCCGTCGTATCCGTCGATTCCGTCGTATCCGTCGTATCCGTCGATTCCGTCGTATCCGTCGTATCCGTCGTATCCGTCGATTCCGTCGATTCCGTCGTATCCGTCGTATCCGTCGATTCCGTCGTATCCGTCGATTCCGTCGTCTTCTCAGAGGCCCACCCACCCACCCGCCTCTGAGAAGAATCCGTCGATTCCGTCGTATCCGTCGATTCCGTCGTATCCGTCGATTCCGTCGTATCCGTCGATTCCGTCGATTCCGTCGTATCCGTCGTATCCGTCGATTCCGTAGTATCCGTCGTATCCGTCGTATCCGTCGATTCCGTCGATTCCGTCGTATCCGTCGATTCCGTCGATTCCGTCGTATCCGTCGATTCCGTCGTATCCGTCGTATCCGTCGATTCCGTCGTATCCGTCGTATCCGTCGATTCCGTCGATTCCGTCGTATCCGTCGATTCCGTCGTCTTCTCAGAGGCCCACCCACCCACCCGCCTCTGAGAAGAATCCGTCGATTCCGTCGTATCCGTCGTATCCGTCGTATCCGTCGATTCCGTCGTATCCGTCGATTCCGTCGTATCCGTCGTATCCGTCGATTCCGTCGATTCCGTCGTATCCGTCGATTCCGTCGTATCCGTCGTATCCGTCGTATCCGTCGATTCCGTCGTATCCGTCGTCGTATCCGTCGATTCCGTCGTATCCGTCGATTCCGTCGTATCCGTCGATTCCGTCGTATCCGTCGTATCCGTCGATTCCGTCGTATCCGTCGTATCCGTCGTATCCGTCGATTCCGTCGATTCCGTCGTATCCGTCGTATCCGTCGATTCCGTCGTATCCGTCGATTCCGTCGTCTTCTCAGAGGCCCACCCACCCACCCGCCTCTGAGAAGAATCCGTCGATTCCGTCGTATCCGTCGTATCCGTCGTATCCGTCGATTCCGTCGTATCCGTCGATTCCGTCGTATCCGTCGTATCCGTCGTATCCGTCGATTCCGTCGTATCCGTCGATTCCGTCGATTCCGTCGATTCCGTCGTATCCGTCGATTCCGTCGATTCCGTCGTATCCGTCGATTCCGTCGTCTTCTCAGAGGCCCACCCACCCACCCGCCTCTGAGAAGAATCCGTCGATTCCGTCGATTCCGTCGTATCCGTCGATTCCGTCGTATCCGTCGATTCCGTCGATTCCGTCGTATCCGTCGTATCCGTCGTATCCGTCGATTCCGTCGTATCCGTCGATTCCGTCGATTCCGTCGTATCCGTCGTATCCGTCGTATCCGTCGATTCCGTCGTATCCGTCGATTCCGTCGATTCCGTCGTATCCGTCGATTCCGTCGATTCCGTCGTATCCGTCGTATCCGTCGTATCCGTCGATTCCGTCGTATCCGTCGATTCCGTCGTATCCGTCGTATCCGTCGTATCCGTCGATTCCGTCGTATCCGTCGATTCCGTCGTATCCGTCGATTCCGTCGTATCCGTCGATTCCGTCGTATCCGTCGATTCCGTCGATTCCGTCGATTCCGTCGTATCCGTCGATTCCGTCGATTCCGTCGTATCCGTCGATTCCGTCGTCTTCTCAGAGGCCCACCCACCCACCCGCCTCTGAGAAGAATCCGTCGATTCCGTCGATTCCGTCGTATCCGTCGATTCCGTCGTATCCGTCGTATCCGTCGATTCCGTCGTATCCGTCGTATCCGTCGATTCCGTCGTATCCGTCGATTCCGTCGTATCCGTCGTATCCGTCGATTCCGTCGATTCCGTCGTATCCGTCGATTCCGTCGTATCCGTCGATTCCGTCGATTCCGTCGTATCCGTCGATTCCGTCGTATCCGTCGATTCCGTCGTATCCGTCGATTCCGTCGATTCCGTCGATTCCGTCGTATCCGTCGATTCCGTCGATTCCGTCGTATCCGTCGATTCCGTCGTCTTCTCAGAGGCCCACCCACCCACCCGCCTCTGAGAAGAATCCGTCGATTCCGTCGATTCCGTCGTATCCGTCGTATCCGTCGATTCCGTCGTATCCGTCGATTCCGTCGATTCCGTCGTATCCGTCGTATCCATCGATTCCGTCGTATCCGTCGATTCCGTCGATTCCGTCGTATCCGTCGATTCCGTCGATTCCGTCGTATCCGTCGATTCCGTCGTATCCGTCGTATCCGTCGATTCCGTCGTATCCGTCGATTCCGTCGATTCCGTCGTATCCGTCGTATCCGTCGTATCCGTCGATTCCGTCGTATCCGTCGTATCCGTCGATTCCGTCGTATCCGTCGATTCCGTCGATTCCGTCGTATCCGTCGTATCCGTCGATTCCGTCGTATCCGTCGATTCCGTCGTATCCGTCGTATCCGTCGATTCCGTCGTATCCGTCGTATCCGTCGTATCCGTCGATTCCGTCGTATCCGTCGTATCCGTCGATTCCGTCGATTCCGTCGTATCCGTCGTATCCGTCGATTCCGTCGATTCCGTCGTATCCGTCGATTCCGTCGTATCCGTCGATTCCGTCGTATCCGTCGATTCCGTCGTATCCGTCGATTCCGTCGTATCCGTCGATTCCGTCGATTCCGTCGTATCCGTCGATTCCGTCGATTCCGTCGTATCCGTCGTATCCGTCGATTCCGTCGTATCCGTCGTATCCGTCGATTCCGTCGTATCCGTCGATTCCGTCGATTCCGTCGTATCCGTCGTATCCATCGATTCCGTCGTATCCGTCGTATCCGTCGTATCCGTCGTATCCGTCGATTCCGTCGATTCCGTCGTATCCGTCGATTCCGTCGTATCCGTCGTATCCGTCGATTCCGTCGTATCCGTCGATTCCGTCGATTCCGTCGTATCCGTCGTATCCGTCGTATCCGTCGTATCCGTCGATTCCGTCGTATCCGTCGATTCCGTCGATTCCGTCGATTCCGTCGTATCCGTCGATTCCGTCGTATCCGTCGTATCCGTCGATTCCGTCGTATCCGTCGTATCCGTCGTATCCGTCGTATCCGTCGTATCCGTCGATTCCGTCGATTCCGTCGTATCCGTCGTATCCGTCGTATCCGTCGATTCCGTCGTATCCGTCGATTCCGTCGATTCCGTCGTATCCGTCGTATCCGTCGATTCCGTCGATTCCGTCGATTCCGTCGTATCCGTCGTATCCGTCGATTCCGTCGATTCCGTCGTATCCGTCGATTCCGTCGTCTTCTCAGAGGCCCACCCACCCACCCGCCTCTGAGAAGAATCCGTCGATTCCGTCGTATCCGTCGTATCCGTCGTATCCGTCGTATCCGTCGTATCCGTCGTATCCGTCGTATCCGTCGATTCCGTCGTATCCGTCGATTCCGTCGATTCCGTCGTATCCGTCGATTCCGTCGTATCCGTCGATTCCGTCGATTCCGTCGTATCCGTCGATTCCGTCGTATCCGTCGATTCCGTCGTATCCGTCGATTCCGTCGTATCCGTCGATTCCGTCGTATCCGTCGTATCCGTCGATTCCGTCGTATCCGTCGTATCCGTCGATTCCGTCGTATCCGTCGATTCCGTCGATTCCGTCGTATCCGTCGATTCCGTCGATTCCGTCGTATCCGTCGATTCCGTCGATTCCGTCGTATCCGTCGTATCCGTCGTATCCGTCGTATCCGTCGATTCCGTCGTATCCGTCGATTCCGTCGTCTTCTCAGAGGCCCACCCACCCACCCGCCTCTGAGAAGAATCCGTCGATTCCGTCGTGTCCGTCGCACATGCAATTGAATTAGATTCAAATACAATTTAAGTATTTAAAAGTCAATTAAAAGTAATCATCAAGAGTAGGACCCAGGCCATACATTTTCATTGTCAACCGGATATCAATCAATGATTTTCTCATTTGTACTATAAGTTCAGTAATCGATTCGAATCTACCGTACCCCTTCGCCCCTTACCGTACCTCGTATCCGTCGAATCCGTCGTATCCGTCGATTCCGTCGTATCCGTCGTATCCGTCGATTCCGTCGTATCCGTCGTATCCGTCGATTCCGTCGATTCCGTCGTATCCGTCGATTCCGTCGTATCCGTCGTATCCGTCGTATCCGTCGATTCCGTCGTATCCGTCGATTCCGTCGTATCCGTCGTATCCGTCGTATCCGTCGTATCCGTCGTATCCGTCGATTCCGTCGTATCCGTCGAATCCGTCGTATCCGTCGATTCCGTCGTATCCGTCGATTCCGTCGATTCCGTCGTATCCGTCGATTCCGTCGTATCCGTCGATTCCGTCGATTCCGTCGTATCCGTCGATTCCGTCGTATCCGTCGATTCCGTCGTATCCGTCGATTCCGTCGTATCCGTCGATTCCGTCGTATCCGTCGTATCCGTCGATTCCGTCGTATCCGTCGTATCCGTCGATTCCGTCGTATCCGTCGATTCCGTCGATTCCGTCGTATCCGTCGATTCCGTCGATTCCGTCGTATCCGTCGATTCCGTCGATTCCGTCGTATCCGTCGTATCCGTCGTATCCGTCGTATCCGTCGATTCCGTCGTATCCGTCGATTCCGTCGTCTTCTCAGAGGCCCACCCACCCACCCGCCTCTGAGAAGAATCCGTCGATTCCGTCGTGTCCGTCGCACATGCAATTGAATTAGATTCAAATACAATTTAAGTATTTAAAAGTCAATTAAAAGTAATCATCAAGAGTAGGACCCAGGCCATACATTTTCATTGTCAACCGGATATCAATCAATGATTTTCTCATTTGTACTATAAGTTCAGTAATCGATTCGAATCTACCGTACCCCTTCGCCCCTTACCGTACCTCGTATCCGTCGAATCCGTCGTATCCGTCGATTCCTTCGATTCCGTCGATTCCGTCGTCTTCTCAGAGAGTTTGCAGAACCATCAACTGAGACTGAAAAGAAAAACATAGCTACGATTACATTGCGTGTGAATGGCAATTAATGGTGTGAATGCGCATTGTAATGGCTCTCCTCTCTTGATTGCTTGAATTGGAGATATATTCATTTCCAATGAGAATAGAAATCATCTTATCTTATTTACCTTGTCGCTTGCATTCGTCGCATGAGCTTCCATGTCCAGAAGTTGTTCCAATTTACTCAGCATCAATAGTGTCGATTGCTGTACCACATGGTAGCAGTCCTGAATTGAATGAATAAATATAAATCATCTGTATTCAACCGATTATCACCTTGGGCGAGTTCTTTATCAGCTACATAAGCGTCTCGATAGTAGCCAAAAGCAAATTCGACTGATTGCTGTCTGCCCTAAAATGACACCTTAAAGCTGACGCCACTTTAGAGTTAATCTAATTGTGTTGGTTAAATTTGTTGTATTTTTTTTCTTTGAAACGTACTTTGCGACACTGTGGCGACACTGTTCAAGCAAATAGAACTAACCGATCAGTCGTCTTGATAAGTTCATTAATCATTGGCTCGAAGCACGCCGAAAGGACGAATGTATCCGGCTGACCTGAATTGTATATACTCAGAGCGACAGCCTATTCATAACCACTATGATGCTTCGCACACCACCTGCATGATGATGTTGCGCTCGTGCTCAAAATCATGTGTAAGCTTTTAGAGAGACAAAATTGAATCACCTCGTTACTGAAGTTGCTCCTTGTGAATTCGAGAGAATTTAAAAGTGCTTTAGTAGCAGCTAACCGAACGGCGATCGCTTGTTCTCTCTTCATCCCAAACACGATCGCAGTAAGAATGTCGTTACAATTAGACTGTTAGTTGGAGCCATCTGGCAATATGATTATTTGAATGGAAATAATGGATTTAAAGTAATCTCTGCTATTGATGTAACACTATTCAAAACAGAACACTTTGCGAACATTGTGAACCCTAATAAAAAACAAATTACCGAGTCAAGTAGGTCTCCTTCGTTGTTTCATCTTTCGGGTACAGCACGTTCTTGAGTTGCAGACCAGCAGCCTAGAAATAACGTTCTTATCCAATGTATATATTTACCAATTATATTCAATTTACAATATAATACCTGTCGAACTTGCGATTGAAGCTCAGTCTGGCGAAGAACAACGAAAAGCTCCTTCGCGAAAGTGCACTAACTCCAGCGCACGCCTCTGATCATCAGGATCTGAATACACAATTTAATCGAACGTATAAATCTACGCTTTTTTGCCGGTCTATAAAATATATTAATTAAAGTAACTTACTTTGCGAGATTGTCTTCTCGAGTACTTGTACAAGCATCGCTGCCATTTTTAAAACACGCAACTATCAGCCTTCCACTAACGAACACTTGACCGTGCCGTATGGCCTCAATAAACTGAAATATCGAATCAATACGAAGTGGGAACGTGTGAAGCACGTTGGGAAGTGTGGGGCGAACAGTTAAACACAGCGGAGCGGCTAGTAAATCGATAATTATAAATCAATAAGTAAAATTAGACTAGTTAACTAAGCTTTCAGGTTTTTAAGTTATCAAGCAAAAAAAGTAACTTAGGGCAGCGCATGTTCCCGATGCGAAACGCGATACAGTATGCTAGCAACTTTTTTCCAGCAAATCGAATATTGATTATATTTTTTTGTCGTCCAAAAAAATATTGTGATAAAAAACTGGTTCCCAATGCACTTCATGGTTTTCTACCGTATCCCGTTCCTCGTTCCATAAGTAGTTGCGGATCTCTGCGTTAATTCATTTTTTTTTGTTTTTTTTAATGTCCGAAATTACTTATTATTCTAAGTAAATTATTGATTTTTGTAGTCCAATTACGCTCTCCGGGAGGGACTGGATGCTTTGCGCAGCTATAGGTGTAGTTGTGTGTGGACAAATTCGAAGTTTTCAGCCTTTTGATTTCCTCCGACACTCAAACTGTTTCCCACAAAAAACAACATGTTGGGTAGTAACAAGTCCATCGTTTGGGGTGTTTTTCGATTTTGATTGCTTGCTTTTACTACTTAGCTCACGATCCAGTCCATCCACCTCATTTTGCGGTGCTTTTCATCGTGTCTTTCTGTCGCCGAGTCCCTAAATTTCTATCCTTTATTCAATGCCTTTTTTCAGGTAAAGCACTCTTAACGATGACTACAGGAAAGAGATCAAGCGCATCGCGAGCTAAGCAAGGAGTTGCCGGAGCAGGCAGAGCTCGCCGTCGTGTATTCCCATCTAATCAAATGAGTACGTTCTGCGGCACTTCTATAGAACGGGGGGGGGGGGGCATGCATACCGAGAGTGTAGACTAAGCACTAGGCAGTGAGCCTAAGCAGCCTAAGCATGATCACCTATAGGCAGATTAGAATCTTCGTCTAACACTACCAAGTTTTTCGTTTTCTATTTTTTTTCCTTTTGTGCTGTGACTTACTCACTTCTGGCAGGTGCTCGAATCATTCTCTTCAGTTTACGGTTCAGTCTCGCATACATTTCGTAACACCTGGCCCGGATATCAGACCACTACATATCGCAATGGGGGGAGGGCTTCGATATACCACTTTTAACTGTGTTTATCTGTGTCAGGCGACTATAAATTTCCGGTTGATAATGATAATGATTGGTTTCTCACTGTCAGTGGTCAAAAAATCATGTCAGATGGTTTTTGCTGTGGCGCACCTGGTTTTAAAAATTGCAGGCAAGCACCAATACTTGAAAATTCATTTTTACGGGCATCTAGAAGACTAAATTTTGTAGTTTTGTCATACTTTTCGAGCACTGCTCACTGTATTTTCTTTACAGATCGCCCCGCCGGGACGTCACTCACCGACGCGGCCCGTGGACTGCATGATGACCTTCGAGACAATCATAATGGCGAGTTTTTTTATTCAATCCAATTATTTTTACCACCAGGCTATGAGGGAAATTAGATTTACGTTGATCTTTGTTAGGTTTTTGAGTGGAGGTCCGTTGTCGTAGAGACGACATATTGAATTTCATTATGTGATGAGCAGGGCGTCGGATATAGGAATACATCCCCGATTTTACCCCTGATTTGAAGCTTCTTACCCCCGATTTTGAGAGCTTTACCCGCGATATTTGAACGTACCTACTACTCATTACCTTTCTGAGAGTCATCTAGGTCTGTGATTGCCTTCTATGCTCCCATATTGTAGGGGTGATGGAAGGGGAGAAGCTTGGTTAGAAACTGGTACCGTTTGAGCAACCGTTGAATGTGATAATGTACGTGCATCTATTAGCCACTTGTACTCGCATTACAAACACTGGTGGGATTTTACCGCAATTCGGCAGGAGGATCACCACAGAAATGGATCTACAAAGGAACTCCGCAAATCGTTAGAAATCGTTAAACATTTCCGCATTCTAGCGGAGATAGCGCCATGAAGTGAATACAAATGATATAACTGCCCCCCCCCCTCATTGTAGACTCGCTGTCGATGCTACACGCTGGTACGAATCATCTGTCATCATCGGCGAGGGATACGATCGAGAGGGCAGTGATCGATCCGACGACGGCGCTACTCACAGGGGTACGGTATCGACTCGTCCCCCCCCCCCCTCAACTTCCGTCGAATTGAAGAAGTAACCTTGGCCAGCAGAAGTGTGAAAAGTTGCACTACCCTTATCACATGATCTCTTATCTTTCTTTCACGTGCATGCAGAATGTGGAGTGAAAATGAGGACATTTTGTTCACCGTAAACCTTCCCGGGTTCTACTTTAGTTCTAACTAGTGTTTGCTAATGATTTAAAAAAAACCCCCGTTGAAATGTGTGTTGCTCTATGAGGTGCCTAAAAAGGTCAAAAGTGTGGGTTGATATGTATTTATTTCACACAGTATTCGGCCCGTGTATCCAGCCCCCAGTGATCATGAATGAAGATTGTGAATCGCAGGAACCACAGGCCATTCGCGAGTCAATCGACAACGCGTACGATAGCATCGCATCCAACTTCAATGAGTTGATGGGCGGACAAGATTCGGTGAGTGGAAGGATTGGTGTTGGTTATCGTGTGGATGTATCCAGTGGGGTTTATGGTTTCACCAGATATTATGGCTAACGCACAACCACTGCATGGTTTGTTCGTAATTTATTCATGCACAATACATAGCTTTGCGTATAAATGTAGTACGCACTACTGATGGACAGACAAGAAGGAGTAAGTAGAGGAGGGGATAGCAGGGTTGGAGTAATGCATTAAAAGGTCAAGTGGTAGTATTTCCAACAACTTCATTTTATCGTAATAAAGCATTCGGATAGAGGCAAAGTCGTTGAAAATTGGGATTTGTTTTCGAGTCGTAAGTATTGTGTTTCAACGACATGATGAGAAGGCAGGAAATGGTAAGTGAAGGACGCAGTGTCATGTAGCAATGTTTCCAACAACTTCATTTATTTATTTGTGATAAAGCATTATCGAATACAGACAAAGTCGTTAAAAAATGGGGTTCCATATGATGCTGTGAGTAGAGCAGGACCAGCAGGATGGGAGTCGAGGTCAAGTGGCAGTATTTTCACATATTGTTGTAATAAAGCATTCGAATACAGACAACGTCTTTGAAAATAGGGTTTTGTTTTCGAGTCGTAAGTTTTTTTTTGAACAGCATGATGGGACCAGTGAAAGCGGTGAGTGGAGAATGGGGGTAGCAGAGACAAGTTAGAATATTTCCAACATCTGTATTTTATTGTAATGAAGCATTCTAACACAGACAAAGTCGTTGAAATTTTGGTTTTTTCTGAGTCGTGAGTATTTTGTTTCAACGACGACAGGAGCAGGAAATGAGTGGAGGAGGGGGCAGCAGAGTCTAGTAACAACAACAACCGCATTTTCTTGTAATAAAGCATTCGAATACAGACAAAGTTGTTGAAAGTTGTGTTTTGTTTTTGAGGAAGAGGCAACAAGGATTGAGTCATTCCAAAAATGGTCAACTGACACTACACTCCGCAATACACTCCGCGCATTGCGAGTGTAAACTCTCTGGACCCGATTGAGCCTTAATATGGGTGCCATATCCTATGGTTCGAAAACACGAATATTTTGGAAAAATGTCCATAATATTATCGTCTTTCTTTCAGTCGCGCATGGTCGTCATGGCATCCGCGATGACCGGCTTTTCCGTCAACGTCCACGAGATGAGTGTAAGTGAGACGACGAGCTGGCCCCGCCCCCCTATCGACTACGGGCGAACGCCGGGGCCAGGAGTAGACTAAGCACTGAAGCTAAGCAGCCTAAGCATCTTCTATAGAAAGAGTAGAGCCTTCGTCTATCCTAACGCTACCGAGTTTCTGACTGGCCCCGCGTTCTGCCCGACTCTGTCCCTCCCTGGAAAGGGAGGGGGGCGTGGCTTATCACTGGTACTTGAAACTGAAAAACAACTGCATCTCAGGTGGTCGCTCCTCACGCACGCAGTTCCTTTTTGAAGAGAGGCCATCAAGTGGGCAGATGGAAGCGAGGAGGGAAGAAGGTTCGCTATGGATTGGAGACGAGTGGGCAAGGTGAATTCATGTTTCATAAGTCCTTTTTCTAAAAGAAACGTGAGATTTTCTTATTATTGAAAGAGTTTCAGCTTTAAAAACACTGAACTTTATGAATTAGAAATATTGCGTACATGAATACGTGTGATATTATTATTATTATTATTATTATTATTATTATTATTATTATTATTATTATTAAGACGGAGACGAAGCGATGGATGGCTCGAAGAGCGGAGAAGAGGGTCAGAAGGAGGGACAGGATGGATTGAAGAAGAGAAGGAAGAGTAGAAGGACGGGAAGGGGAAAGGAGGCATCGGAAGATGCGGCAGCAGGTAAGAAATGGACAAGAAATGGAGAAATGTGCTGGCAGGGTCCTCTCTGGGAATCTGTGAAGCAATATGACCAAGTTGTCAGCCTGTTGACAAAGACGAGAAGAGAGTCAGGGCATTGCTACGTTCCACGGTTCAATGTGATGTCACACTACAGTTTAGCACGCTTGCAACCCCATATCACCAGGTTTTAAAAAAGTGTACGCTCGTGCCGGTTGACCATGGGTGACAGTGATGAGCACCATCCTCGGACAATTGCGCAAAATCGGGGGTTCGGCAAGAAAATTGTTGGAAATCGCGGGTTTTGCTTCCGAAATCGGGGGTTATAGGCTACTAACCCAGGGTCAAAATCGGGGGTATAGTCCGATATCCGACGCCGTGCTCAACACTGATGGGTGAGTTATGATGAGAACAACAGCGAGATAGCAGACAGGGCGCATTGGGGTCTCATGAACCGTGTCCAGGGCTCGATTACTATGTAAAAAATTACATATCCAACCCACATTTGACTGATTTTTGCGGGTGTGGGAGGGAAAAAAAGGAAAACCAACCCACATTTGGCATATTTGGCTGACTGTGTCAGCACAAGAAGACGGCAGTGATCATTCGTACTGCAATTTGAGCAAGAAAAAAAAACTTGATCAGCAAAGCAATCCAATACCAACTCATCTCGATCTAATAGCAATTGATGAATGTTTTCAAGGTGACGCGGAAGCTCGTGCGGAGGTGGATGTGATGGAAGAAATGCCGGAGCTGAATGGACAAGGTGAACATATTTTATTTATTATATTTAATTGATTAATATTTAAATTAAGCTATTGTTTGTGTTGAATATGTTGAACTGTACCGAAGAGTCGCAGTCACTGTCCCTGTACTCATCCTGGTGGTAAAAAGTTTTAAAAAGGATAATTGAAATTCAATATGCCAGATAATGTTGTTATTCTAGGTGGTGTCCTGATCAGCACTCTCCTGATCAGCACCTTTAAAGCGACACTGATAAATTCCTTCATTCAATTCAGGTGGAGTGGAGACGATGGAGGGAGGGGAAGAGATGGAGGGAGAGGATGGATTGAAGATGAAGAAGAGGAATACGAAAGGGGTAGGCAAGGCCAAGGATGCGACGGAGCACGATGGTTCAGGTAAAAAGACCTCATTTTTTAAAATTATTTTTTTAATTTTAAAATGCTTATATCGAGTTAATTTCGCCTTATATCTTCTTCTTTGTTCAAAGGAATGCAAGTATAATTAATGTCGATCTGATAACAATGAATTAATATTGTTAAGGTGATGCGGTGTCTCGCGAGGAGATGGCAGTGGATGGATCGGAGAAGAATGGAGAGGGTGAATTTTGCTTATTTTATTGCTTTATATTTTATTTTATTACAATATTGTGATTTGTATCGATCGATATTTGGTCACTTCGAACTCCCGTTTCGGGCGCCTTGGTGGGGTGGAGACGGTGACCGGGAATGCTACCTTTACTGACCTTTACCTTCGATATTAAGGAGAAGAAGCGACGAATGATGTGTCGGATCGACGAGGGGATACGATGGAGCTTTCCGTCCATGGATCGGTCGATGGAGACAGGGAGGGATTGGAGAGTGGCGAGACGAAGGGAGATGAGGCGATTCGAGAGCACCCGTCAATGGATGATCTGAAGACGAAAGGTGACTGTTTTTTGGCACTGTTTTCTTTTTGTTAATGTTATCCCTTCCCTGGCTGATCAGACACAGCTCCTGCCTTTGAAAGGGCGCAAGGGGCCAGAATGGGTGTAGAAATGGGCCAATTCACAGTTATTTCTCGTGAAATCTTGTGGTTATTCAGGGGAATCGACAGAGGCCCCAGAAGAAGAGCCATTGGAGGATAGAGAGGGCGGAGAGGAGCACACCGTTGATGGAATGGAGAAGGGAGCGGGAGGGAAGGAAGAGGTAATGAGGAATGAAATTGAACATTAGTAGGTGGAAACGTACGTAACATTGCTAGTCATGACAGTTGAAACAATTAGTTGACAGTGTGAAACATGAAATAAACTGGTCTGACATTGCTGTACGTTCTATGCTAACATTATTCAATTTGTTTCAACATAGTTCTTTAAATCAGAATCTCTATAAGTATCATGCATAATAATACATGCTGATCATTTCTAGCTCGATATTCTTCGCGCTAGAAGAGATCCTGATTCGTTTCATATCTGGTCTGATATTACTATACGTTTCATGATACCAATATTCAATTAGTTTCATCGTAGTTCTTTAAAATAGAGTAAGTATTACATTATATTGATTGCAGACCGCGTCGCAACACGACGGCGGCTCTATCGACGAATCGACTGGCGAAGGGGAGGCTCGCGAGGAGGAGATGATGATGGATGAAGGGGAGAATGGAGGGAAAGGTGAATATATGATTCAAGTGACATGAAGTGAAAACAGCAAGTGGAGAGGCATGCACATCAAAGCGAGCATTCTACTTGACCTATCCACAATTGTGATTGAATCGTATCCGTCATTGCTTTTGGAATATGTTGAATATTGAGGTGACAAAGAGTGAAGACTAGTTCATGAAACTTGAAACAAGCAGCATAATATTTGTTATCCGTTATTTCTTGCTAAATATGGCGATTGTTAATTAGGCAGGCTATTTCATGAAACTCGAAATCAGTTTCATAATATTAGCTATTCGTTATTTTTAAATAAATATGGCGAATGTTAAGGAGACGAGGAGTCGATGGAAATGTTGGAGGAAGGAGGAGGGGAAGCGATGGAAGTTTCATCTCTCGGGGACGTTGCCGGTGAGGGGGAGAAGACCGTCGTCGATGCTGTCATCGATGAGAAGAAGGCCCACATCGGTAAGGAAGGTCAATCCCCTGTTTTTGACCCCGGATTTGAAACCTATAACCCCTAGATTTTGTGCAATTGTCCGAGGTTCACGTTTTTTCGGAAGGATTATTGACTAATGAACTTTCATGAAAAACGCAAGATTCGTTGTCTAGCCCAAGTTTGGCCAAATGTTTACTGTGTTGTGAATATAATCGTATAAAATATATCATGCAAATATAATATACTTGTTAAGGTGACGAGAAGACGAAGGAGGTTCGAGAGACTTCTGTCCTCGATGCTGTTGAAGTTGAGAAGAAGGCCGACAACGGTACGGTATTCGGAAGGATTATCGACAAATGACTTTTAAAAAACACGAAATATTTGCCGTTATGATCCGTAATTTGCCCCAAGTTTGACTGTGTGGTGAGTATAACGAAGGAGTCGAAGGGCGGCACGAGAGAATTCCGCCCTCAATGGAGATCTGTGAAATATATATATTCGAGGCATCTGTGACTTCAGCAAGGAGGATTTATGTTCCAAAAACGTTGTTATCCTGCGCTTATCACTGATTATTGAGCGTTCCACCATATATGCGTGGATTGATGTACACATTGATTTCATGTTCATCTGTTTCATGTCATGTTCATTTCTCGTTTCATCGTGCACACATGACAGTTGAACATCTGGAATTTGCTCCCACAGCCTCCTTTCAATCTCACAATAGCGATTTGAACACGTCTAACTTACAGTGAAGACCACAATTTCATATATTGACTATTATGATTAAGGTGACGCTGAGCGCGGTCTCGAGATGGACGAGCACTCGACGACCGTCGTCGATGAGGCCGTTGAGGACTCAATGGAGGCCTCTGAGCATGGAGAGGAGGAGACGACAGTTGAGTCGAACGAGGCTAAGGAGGCCGTTGAGGACTCGACTCTCGCTGAGTCGAATGAGCAGCCGGTGATTGATGGGGATGGAGACGGAGTTGATCCTCCACCTGCGAGTGATGTGAAGGGAGTGGAGGAAGGTGAGTAACATGCATAGACTCGTCTTTGATTTTGGCCCAGACTTCTTGCTTCATTTTGCATTATCTCGGCCGAGAAAGTGTGATTATGGCGAAACACACACCATCCATCCATTTTTCATTCTTTACTTCTCCTTAGTACGTTTTTACGTCTAGCTAGGCTAAAAATCAGAGCGGTTACGCCACCGCTGTTCCATGTTGCATAATACAATACTATATTTTAGGTAATGGAGATGCAGCTAGTAAGGATAAATCGATGGAAGTGGCGGAGTATCGAGATGAGGAGAAGGCTATCGAATTGGATGATGGAGTGAAGACTCTCGATGAGCATTCGATCGATGGAAAGAAAGAAGATGAGGAGAAATCCACTCTTGAATTGAATGGTCAGTACCAGAAAAGGCTGCCAATATCTGCTTTACGGGCTCTAGAAAGATCTGACTCGTTGATTTTTTTACACTTCTTTACTTTATTTACTTTCTCTCCCTGTGATTTCGAGCTTCATTGGCAGACGAGATAGTGTGGTAAAATGAGAGAGTCGAGTGATTGCTCGTACTTGAATAGGCCTTGCTTTACTTTTCCGGGACACAGGCAGCACTAAGCATTAAGCACTAAAACTAAGCCTAAGGAGCTTAAAAGTAATGACCAGACCTGACATTTCGTTCATTGTAGACAGTAAGAAGGAGGAGGCTCGTGAATCGATCGATGGCGTTACGAAGGGAGAAGAGCCTAAGAAGGGAGAGGTGGCGATTCCGGATGAGCTCGAAGCGAAGCCAATCGAAGTATCAGAGTCCAGAGATGAAGGTGAAAACGTGATTTTTTTTAAAAATAAATTTAATATTATTACTTTAGATAATCATGAAGCTCAGAAGACGGACGATTGCTCAACCGGAGGTGATTGCGCTTTTTTCCCGAGTAATTGCATGTCTCTCTCACTTTTACCTGATCTCTCGCCTCTCTGACCGGTGAGAGAGCGAGACGATAGCTCTTTCTTCCCGTAGTTTAAAATGCGAAAAAGATCCCGTTTTCGAAGTTTTGACGCCTAGTTGTTTCGTGTTTCACAATGTCATTAATGCTGTCGTTGCAGGAACTCGCTCTGTGATCGGGGCTGATGATAACACAGTCGACTCGTCGGACTGCAGAGAGGGAGGTGTGTCTCAAGGATTTTCAAAAAAAAATTACGCCCTCCTCATTTCACGCGTTCTCTCGCCGGTCAGAAAGAGCCAGAGAGCATTGTGAAAGCTCTGTCGTGTATGGCTTGGACAAGGGTTCGCTTATTGGAAAGAGTTCTATCTCGAATTCACGCAATCTCGTCTCCCCTTAAAAAAATAAATAAATCTCGACCTGGGGATTCTTTGTGTTTGAGTCGTTGAATCAGTGATGAGTCCTCGGACAAACAACGAACATCTCGTGTTCGGGGTAAACACTGATGGGCTAAGTTCCGCTAGTTGGTCGGGGCTCCGCAATTTTCGAAACTTTTCTGTTAGGAGGCTCAGCAAAGTTTCGAAAATTTCTTCTTGGGAGCCCCGCACTCATATAATCAAGCGGGGAGATATAGCCCAGCAGTGGGGGGTAAATTATGTTGAATTTGGGAAATTTTGTTTCAAATGCCGGTAGTTATAGGCTTCAATGGGAGGGCAAATGCGGGAATACAGTTCTAGATCCGACCCAATGCTCATCGCTGCGTTGAATGTCTTGCAATGTTTTCGAAAATGCTAATTGTTAATTAGTGTTAATTACTTCAGATGCTCTCCTCGAGGATCCGTCGATGGATGTATCGGAGAGAAGAGAGGAGGAACAGATGGAGGATGGGGAGGAGATGGAAGATGAAGATGAAGAGGAGATGGAGGACGAGGAGGAAATGTCGGAGATTACATATGGTCAGTGGGTGAAACGCGGAAGAATCGGGTGGTAGCAGTGCGAGCACTTGCTCTAAATAAGAGGTCGAGAAAAGATATAGCCGTCTCTTCGTTTCGCGCACTCTCTGACCGGAGAAAGAGAATACAGAATGAAGAGACGGATTTCTCGAGCTCTACTCTATATAGCACTTGATGCGACTAAATTGGCTATGTTTGCCTTATAGCGGCCTACAGGAACAGATTCGGGAAATGCTGAAATTAGCTGAATTTGATTCGTTGATTGCAGTGGGCAGCGATGACGGACGTGATCAGGAGGATCGTGATCATTTCATCTACGATTCGAATGGTCAGTCAGTTAATGAGTAGGGTTCTCTAGATGAAATTGATTCCGGAATTCCAATAAGACGAACAAAGCGATTTGACTGCTCTGGTTGCGAGAGAGTGTGAGATGATGAGTCTATTGGAATTCCACAGTGATGAGTGATGATTATCGAAGTACCGCAGTTACACCTTTTCGGCTAGTCTCTTCTGTCTGTAGCTTTATTCATTGGACACTTTTCATCAGGTCGGCCGAGGGCTATCCCGATTTTTGATTTGCGTTTAGTGATTGGCTGTTTATTTGTTGGGATAAGCCCTGTTTGGTCCCGTCCAGCAGTCCGTTACCTGTTTGGCAGTGTGTGCTTAAATGGGTGTGCTTCTCTTTACATTATTTTATACTGTATCGGCCACGATACGATGACTCAACCCTAACTCCGCCCACTGCTCTCTCCTCTATACCCTCGCCTCTGATTGTCACTTACTACACTCGACACATGAACACTGAACCATAAACCTCTTTCCTTCTGCCTTGGACTTATACATCTCATCGTTACTACTCACAGACAATACATTCCCACAAATTGGTGCATCGGCTTGGACCAACTCATTCGAACCCAGGGAGTGTATCGTCTTTTGTTTTGCATTTGAATTTCCTTCTCTCCTTTGTCTTTTGCCTTGCCTTAATTCTCCCTACCTTTGGTAGACTACTACAAGTCTGCCATTTTTTTGTTTCTGCCTTCTCCCATTGTCTTTAGCTTTTATCTCCATTCGCCGTTTATCTCCGTATCCCCTTTTTCTTGCCTAATCGCCTTTTCATAACTCAAACCATCAACAACCAACTGCCGACACCTGCAGTAGTGCTATGTCAAGGAGACAATTCGAGGATGATCGACAGCTTTGTATGAAGTCAGTTCAATCCCTTTACAGCTATGTCAACAATCTCAATGATCTCTATGATCCGATTTTGCCTTGGGATGTGACTTTTCAAACTATGCTCGATTATCTTCTTGATCAACAGGAATCACTCACAAAACGCGTCAACTTAATCACCGCTGCAATTTCGCACATTTCCTCCCTAGTTACTGAAGTGAAGATCAACCATGCGCGCGCTTTTGCCTCAAGTAACTGCTTAGTCGGGGATCAAACTCAGAAAGCTCGCGAACATTTCAATTATCCAGAACACAATCAATCAATCGCATATGCTGAGCATGCTATACAAAAACTGACGGATCTGCTCAATAGTGTCAAAAATAGAATAGAAATGACGGATAAAATTTTCGACGCAATTCCCGACTCTGAATTCTTCATTCCTCTGATCCCTAGGAAGAGAAAGGAGTACCAGTCAACCCCGTCCCATGTTACTCAACATCAAAAGAGAGAAATTTCGGATCCCGTTAGTTATCCTCAAAAAGTGGCATCTAGTCCTGTTGGATTAGATTCAATTCAACCAATTCTCAATTCAAATCAAGACTGTGAACTCTCCTCTAATGTGTTCAAACAACCAATCGATTCTCACTTCAATAGATCTGAATGTGAATCACGGAGTGGTGACATTTCCATGGAGTGTTACACACTGGCCACAGGTAGCCAGTCTCAACAGATAGGATCAAAGGTGCGAAATGTCAAACACAAAAACGCAACGGGCGCGATGACTCAATGGGAGCCCTTTCAAAAAGATGAAGAGATTTCCTATCTCAATGCTGGGCACTATATCCAAATCAATAATGATCCTTCGGAGATCATACTCAATCAAATGGAGCTTCAAGAATTCAAACACAATGAGGCCATAATTCAGATCTCATTCGATATTCCCAATGACGATAACCCTTTTCGGTATCGCCGCTCTTCAGATCAATGATTCCATTTGAAGAGCGGATATTCAATAATTCAAGAACTCAATCTCGTATATCAATCAACCGAGGCAAATATCAACTCAAAGGAGAAGCGAGCTGGGTGAAGTCAATTCAATTCAACCTCAACAGGCCGATTCCACGTCAAGGAATCCGCAGGCCCAATCCGAGAACAACAAAGGAAGTCATCAAGATATTCACCTCTCCTCACTATCTCAATTGGCAGAATCCACATCAAGGAACTCGCAAGCCCAACCCGAGAACAGCGAAGGAGATCAACAAAATATTCATTCTCATTGCCAGGCCCGGAGGGTATCGTCCAGATACTATACTTTCTTACTGATTAGTCTTGTTATTCATATCACGCCGTTGTATTGTTCTGTTATTGCTCTACTATATCTTTTGTTCATTCAATCACCATGTTCAAACCTCAATTCAACTCATCAAGTCAATTCTTCTCGGGCCCCTGGGAGTGTATCGGCCACGATACGATGACTCAACCCTAACTCCGCCCACTGCTCTCTCCTCTATACCCTCGCCTCTGATTGTCACTTACTACACTCGACACATGAACACTGAACCATAAACCTCTTTCCTTCTGCCTTGGACTTATACATCTCATCGTTACTACTCACAGACAATACATTCCCACAAATATACACTCCAAAGTTCGCCAATTCGCAAGGTGCAACTACCGTTTGTTACAATGCCATACGAATAGTCAATCTGTACAGATGGTCGTTAGGGGACGAATAGAGGGTACAAATGTTCATAATGAAACCCATATTTGTCTGGTTTGGGTGTCTATTTTGTATTGGTATTCGTGTTTAAACTGCCTGTAGATGTCCGAGGGGTCAAATCATATCATCCTATTATTATTATTTACTCTGTTCCACTGTAATTTCATTGAAAAAATCCTAATTATTTTTAGCAGATAAAAAGAATAAGAATAATGATTAAGGTGAAGGAGAGGGGGAGGAGTCGGAGGGCGAGTACCGTCACGCCGGTCATGCTCTTCCGCCTTTCCTTCTGCCCTTCAACGAGCACAGCCACGACGGAGAAGAGGTCGTACTCATGGCCGAAGAGGTGGGAAGCGGAGGGGGGGGGATGGCCGTTGAGACCCCGGGTTTTTTTTTTTGGGAAATCTTAGCATCTTAGAGCGTAAAAACCCCGAAATCACGTGGTTTTCCCTCATGGCCGAAGAGGTGTTATGATTTGTTTTTGCGGTTGATAATTTTGAGCGTTTTCGAAGGAATTCTTTCAAATCAACACAGTTTTTTCGAAGAGGTGAGAATAAGAGGGAGAAAAGGCCGTCGAGACCCCGATTTTGATGAAGTTTGAGCGTTTAGAGCATCCAAAAGCCGCCGAAATCCCGTGTTTTACTTATTATTTTTGAGCGTTTTCGAAGGATTTCTCGCAGATCGATTCAGTTTTCCATGAGATGAGACAAATTGTCAACCTATCCGCCATTGCGTGCACCTAGGGACTCGAACAATTATAAAAATAATAAAAGTAATGAATATATCTTCTTCGTAGGAGGAGGTCCAAACGGCGTACTTCGAGGAAGAAGTGGAGGTAGATGAGGAGAACGGTTATTATGGAGGAAGAAGAATGGAGGAGGAAGATGAGGCAATGGAGGTGAGTGAATGGGAGCTTACACGAAAAAGCTAGTGGAAAATTACCTGGAATTTGAAAACATATGCCGCATTTAAGGTTTTCGTTGACAAGGAATGTTACTTACGATTCGCAAACATTTTTCAAGATTCGAAAAAGAAAGAAACAGAAAGAAGAAACAAGATTCGCAAATTCATAGAATTAGTCGATTTCCAAGGTCTTTTTCATAAACATACCCCGCATTCGTAGGTTTTTGACACATAACTTTTTCATGTATGAATGGGAGTGATCTGTGCAGTAGGGAGGACGAATTTATGGCAATGTCATCGCATCGAGGGAAGGGACCGAAGCTATATCCTTTCGTCTCTTATTGATCGGTTTCCTTCCCCAGATTGCGGTGTCATCGAAACTGCAATCCTACTGTGCAGGAGTGATGACATTTCGTACAATTACTTCTCGATGCTTACTTTCTTGCAATATTCTGCCCAATCAATCAGATATTAAATATAGTCTAATCATTTGAAAAAAACATGCTTTGATCCTGCGAAAATTTGTGCGAATTGTCCTTATTCCTGTTGTGTTCCTTGCCTTGTAATATCACACGTCGTTATGTGGAATAAGGTTTTATGAGGGAGTTTCTGAGTCAGTGAAAAAATTTGCACTGACCCTTGGCAAAGTGCAAAGAACGGAATTCCCTGAAAATTGGTGGGTTAGTAGTACACCTCGAGTGTAGCTCAGCCCTAAATTATTTAGTGATTTGAATCACTCTCCGATGAGCGGAGCGAAATTTTAAAGTGAAACATAACCCAGCCGAGTTTGTCATTTCACAATCGTTCGATTCGAGTGATAGCGCAAAAAATGCGCAATAATTCACTTATTGTATGCCCCTGTTTTTAACCCTATCAACCTCCAACGCGTTAAGAAAATTGGAAAAATCCATTTCTTTGGTCATATAATTGCGATTATCTCGCTTGGATGGCTACCGAGTAACACTTTTTATTTCATTAATCAAGAGAGCAATCATTGATCTACTTTATATGTAAAAATAAAAGAAATTAAAAAATACCGTCTAGAATTATTGCGAAAATTATGGAACCGATTTGAAAGAAAGTCAGTTCTCGATACTCAACGTCAAACTTTTATTACAGTAACCCTTAAATTGTGATCAAATTTGTGCGCTTTTAACGCATTCGTTAAATTTATTTGTTTGATATTTGTGTACTCAATACATTCGCCTATTAAATCGACAACTAAAATCTTATTTTCATTAACTCGCCATTTTCGCGACTTTGTGGCATACTGTAAGTGAAATTTTAAAACAACTGAAACAACAATGTTGATGGTTATTCAATTAAGCACTTATTTACTGAGTTCAATTTAGAATAAAACGAAAATATAGAAAGCGTTGAAAATGCGCAAATCCGATCCAAAGATTGAGGATACTGTAGGAAAAGTTTGACATTGAGTATCGAGAACTGACTTTTTTCAAATCATTATCTATTATTTTCGCAATAATTCTAGACGGTATTTTTTAATTTCTTTTATTTTTACATATAAAGTAGATCAATGATTGCTCTCTTGATTAATGAAATAAAAAGTGTTACTCGGTAGCCATCCAAGCGAGATAATCGCAATTATATGACCAAAAAAATGGATTTTTCAAATTTTCTTAACGCGTCGGAGGTTTATAGGGTTAAAAACAGGGGCATACAATAAGTGAATTATTGCGCATTTTTTGCGCTATCACTCGAATCGAACGATTGTGAAATGACAAACTCGGCTGGGTTATGTTTCACTTTAAAATTTCGCTCCGCTCATCGGAGAGTGATTCAAATCACTAAATAAGTTAGGGCTGAGCTACACTCGAGGTGTACTACTAACCCACCAATTTTCAGGGAATTCCGTTCTTTGCACTTTGCCAAGACATTTTCACTTGAGTCAGATAGTCTCTCTTATCCACAATCGGGGAATAGGGAACTAAAGACAGGGAGCGAAACACCTACTCGCCAACTACGCGAGAGCTAGAGTGAGAGGGGAGAAGGGAAGAGAGGCGAGGGAGAGGGAGACAAACACCTCGCGCGCTCATGGTGTAAACAAGTAGAGAGCGCGAGCAAACTACATACTAGAGACGGGGGCGAGCAAACTACACTCGGGCCCGGTGACACAATGTCTGTGAAGTAGGGGATACTCTACGATACAACAATTCCATTGTGTATGGTCGAATTGTCGAATCCATCCATGATGACTTGAATTTTATAATAAAAATAAATAAGTGACAAATAAGAAAGATAAGGATAAGCAAATAAGTGAAAGCATGCCCTCACATTTTCAGGCAGAAGAGCACTCGGCCGATGACTCGCAGCGCATCAAAGGAGGAGAGGATATGGAGGAGGGAGAGGTGGGAATATCATGCGCAGAGATCGAATACTACCCTCAAAAGGACCTATTCATGCCACATTTTGAGCCAAATTTGAACACAAATTAGAGAAAAGCATACCACCATTACACAAAAACAGAGAAAATAAAACGAAACCTATCCACCACATGCTCATTAACCTTCAAAATGTGTAAAAGCACGCCACAATTTAAGTCTCATGGCATGAGTATTTGACCTCTGATCATGCGTATACTATGTATTGGAACTGACGGCGAAAATGATTTAAAATGGGCGTGAAACGTACAACTACATGGTCAATTCAATGAGAAGATGTCCTTTTATGTGCTTGAAATGAGCAGGGGGCGTAGCAGTAATCATAATTTGTAATAATTTCCGACAATTGAAGCGAATAATGAGCTGTCATTCTCAGGTGGAGGGAGAAGAGGAGGAGTCGAGCGAGGGCTCTGTGAGGCCAGTCACTTACAAGGTGAGCCATCCATTTCCGAACCTTCTCTTCTGTTTTTGGTCCCACAAAAAGCGCTCTGAACACTGTGGAAATTTGTGGTACTTACCAAAGTCTAAGGGTACACAAAGGGAAGAGCCGGTTCTCCTATCCTTTTCTCGTTAATTGTCGTTATTCGGAGAGAAGACTGTGAGAAAGGTCGGGGGGGGGGGATCGATTGATTGCGATGAATAGTCAATCTGCTGACTGACGTTTCTCTGACTGACGAGAGATAAAGCAACGTGAAGAGACCGAGAACATTGCTCTTGATTGCAGATGTCGGATTCGGAGGAATCGTCGGACGGAGGCTACTCGCCCCCGAGACACGCACCTGTGGTGACTGCGGCTAGAGGGTCAGTTGGCGATCGGTTGAGGGTACTGTAGGTGGTATCGATTGATCAATGTGATCTGTGACATACGGTAGGCGACCAGGGAGACCGAGTATGAGTTGAGTGAAAGTTGAAGAATGTTTCGAAAATCGGGTACCTCGAAATACATATTTTTGAAAATACCTCGAGATACATATTTTTTGACGAATTTGTTGGTTGTTTTCTAGGGCTTTCTTTAGTCCTTTTTGATTATATAGTGGAGTGTGAGGGGATTGTCTGACAATGAGCTGACGTGTGTCCATTGCAGTCGTGGAGGCCGCTCGATGATCGGGTCGAGCGTGCAGCGTGCGGCTGCTGTGATTGCTGCTGTTCCTCGCGGAGGGTACGTGTTTGGGGGGGGGGATTACGGTAGGCACACGCGGAGTGCCGATCGGGAACTGATTTATTTCACGAAATTATTACAATATCGCATATACGTGTAATACGGTCGATTTGTATCGATTCTCCCCTTACGGTGTAATTCTTGACAAGATTCCTTGACGTTTCATATTGTATATGTACTGTATATTGATTTTCAGCCCGCCCGCTGCGGTGATGGATCGCGTGCAGCCGCAGGGACAGCAGGGTGGTCCCGCCACGACCAGTGCGTCGACCCAGCAGATGCGCCGTCATAATTGAACTTTGATCTGTGATTCGTTCAATGGCCTTTGATCTTTGCTCATCTTCATCTTTCTTATTTCGTTCGTTTATTGATCTTTCTCTTTCTTCCATTTAATTTTTGTTATTTCACTCTTACTTTGATCTTTGATGTTTCAAATCGTTCACTGATCTTTGTCTTTGTTCTTCTTCTTTTATCTTGAATCGTTCATAGATTTCTGATATTTTATTCGTTCTTTGATCTTTAATTCATTCAATGATCTTTGCTCTTTAATTCATTCATTGTCTTCGTTCTTCTTCGTCTTTTTTCTTTGAATTGTTACGTTCGGATCGTGTACATTTTCATATCTTACCGGGATTCAAGAATTGATAGGGTCTGTTGTGTCCTGATAGATAGAAGTCCCGGTTGGTGAGAAATTGTGAGATTCGATCAGCCTCGTTTAATCCGCTTTTCATTGGTTTTTAGTTCTGTATCATTACCCCTACATGTTCTTGTTCTATTTCCAAGTTTTTACAACCTAGATAACTTTTGAAGATTTTACATCCTTCTTAGTTATCCTTTCTTCTGTTTTTTACTGTTCCATTTACATGTCGAATTGTTGGTTTTCCGTGTCTTTTAATGGACGTGTCTTTTAATGGACTACTTCCACCTTGTCTAACAGGCCTACAAATGAAAACTGAGCGAGTTGGCTATTCCACCCTTTGCTAACAATCTAAGTTTTCATTTTCATCGATTTTTCGTTGTTGAAGTTTCTCATTGTATGTCGAGTATTCTAATAAAGTTGTCGCTCTAATACATCATCATTATCACTATCACTAAAATATCATTATCATTATAATTATCACTATATCACCTTCATCTCTTTTTACTAGATAGACATGTTGCGCATATGGAAATGATTATTGGCACTTCTCTGTTTTTTGGCCCCGTCTCTTCTCGCAGACTATTCTCTCCCTATCATTCTCATTCCCTACCCCTTTCACATTCGGATCGGTCGGTGCTCGGGCCAAAAAAGAGAGAAGTTTTATATATAATGGAGAAGGGGTAGGAGATGATTCTTCGTCTTCGAGAACAATCTTGATCAAATCCGAGTATCTAAAAAAAAAGGTTAAAGTGGCTTCTGTATCACTTTGTGCGATTTCGGTTTCTCCTTCTTTTCCATCGATCAACTGTTTTTTCGATAATGACAACTGATTGTGAGATCAAAAAGATCAAATGATATAAAATCAACGTTCACCTACGAAAGTGTATCGTTTGTAATCGGCTGCCCATAAAAAAACAATGATTAATGATGAACAAGACTTCTCATACCTAGAACACGTTAGCTTGAAAATTAGCAAAAGTGCATTGCTTCTGAGAGGATTCGAACACGCGTGAAAGTGAAAGCGCCTTCAGAGCAATACCACTACACTACATTGCTATAGAATCGAGAGACCACGCGATGCACTAACAGCTCGAGAGACGAGTGAGATGGAATACCGAGTTGTAGAGTTCAGAGATCATAGATCAAAGATCAAAGACTAACTCTTTATCTAGATGAAGATATCAGCAAAGATCAATGACAAGTAGAGATCGAAGATCAACTACGAGGATGCAAAACTCTCTTCATTACACGTACTCTCTCACCTGCTAGGGAAATTGAAGATTGAATTGAAGAGACTGATTCTTCATCCTTTTGGCATGCTTTGTCTGACTGTCTGATGAGAGAGTGTGTAGAATGGGGAGAGACAGAGGACAATGCAATATGCAACCTTTGTTCGCTGTTTTTACATCTCATTATGGTTAATCCACCCCTCTCCCTCTCTAATCTCCTCTCTCATTCGCGCTGCTTTCGCTTGTCTCGTGCGGTTTCTTCCGCTCAAACCACACGTATGTTGTCCAATTTTCTCGCTTTTTCGCTGCCCTCCCTCCATGAACCCTCTCGATAGAACATCGATACCCCTCGATATTCGCTTGATATCGCCCAATGTTCCCTCGAATCCCCTGAATCCTCTAGATACCTATGCGCTTGATATCCCTCGATATCCCTCGGCATCCCTAGACCATGCTTACCTTGATAGCCTGTCCACTGTGCATAGTGATCCATACATTCGTCGATAACTTTTGATTACCGCATCCATCTTGCCTCAGTTATCGATTGCACATTACCGTACCCCTTTTGCTCTAATCCATTCATTCCTCGATATCTCTTATCCATCTTACCGTATTCCACTCACTTATCGATTGCTCATTACCGTACCCCTTTTGCTCTAATCCATTCATTCGTCGATACCCCTTATCCTTCTTACCGTATTCCACTCACTTATCGATTGCTCACTACCGTATCCTCATTCCCCTCCAATCGATCGATGCCGTACCCTCTTTACCGTGCGATTCGTCGATCGTTCGATAGCTACCGTGTCCGTACCGTATCCTCATTTCAGTGATGGGTCGCCGACACCACTGCCCCCGAGCGTGGTCGCCCAAGACGGAGGCAGCAGCTGCAACGGCGCGCCGTCTCAGGATGGCTGCGCGACACGCGGCCAGAAGCCCGCCTCGTGCGTCGCCCCCTCGTACGTTTATCTTCTCAATCACTCCTTTTTTTGATCCGATCCAGTCGATTGATCACAACTACCGTACCCGTTCTTACCGTACTCCCCTCTTTCAGCACGAGCGCCTACGCCCATCGACTCGCCCGCCTCTCCCTCCCCGTCGCCCTCTCCGTCCCGATCGGAGGTATCGCTGTCTCCACGCACGAGCGGCAGCAGCAGGTACGGTAGGGTTACGGAAGGATTAGGGGTATATAGGTAGCGAGTACGGATAGTGGTGTAGGGGAGCGGATATGACGATCACTGAAGGGGTTCTGTAATAAAATGCCCGCTTTGATCTTTGATCTCTAGGAAGGGTTCTGTTGTGAGATTTACGCGTTGATCTTTGATCTATGAGAAGGGGTTCTGTAGTGAGTTTTCCGCTTTGATCTTTGAGCTCTGGGAAGGAGTTCTGTAGTGAGTTTTCCGCGTTGATCTTTGATCTCTAGGAAGGGATTCTGTAGTGAGTTTTCCGCTTTGATCTTTGATCTATGAGAAGGGATTCTGTAGTGAGTTTTCCGCTTTGATCTTTGATCTCTAGGAAGGGATTCTGTACTGAGTTTTCCGCGTTGATCTTTGATCTATGAGAAGGGGTTCTGTAGTGAGTTTTCCGCGTTGATCTTTGATCTCTAGGAAGGGATTCTGTAGTGAGTTTTCCGCTTTGATCTTTGATCTCTAGGAAGGGATTCTGTAGTGAGTTTTCCGCGTTGATCTTTGATCTCTAGGAAGGGATTCTGTAGTGAGTTTTCCGCTTTGATCTTTGATCTCTAGGAAGGGATTCTGTAGTGAGTTTTCCGCTTTGATCTTTGATCTCTAGAAAGGGATTCTGTAGTGAGTTTTCCGCTTTGATCTTTGATCTCTAGGAAGGGATTCTGTAGTGAGTTTTCCACGTTGATCTTTGATCTCTAGGAAGGGATTCTGTAGTGAGTTTTCCACGTTGATCTTTGATCTCTAGGAAGGGATTCTGTAGTGAGTTTTCCAAGTTGATCTTTGATCTCTAGGAAGGGATTCTGTACTGAGTTTTCCGCGTTGATCTTTGATCTATGAGAAGGGGTTCTGTAGTGAGTTTTCCGCGTTGATCTTTGATCTCTAGGAAGGGATTCTGTAGTGAGTTTTCCACGTTGATCTTTGATCTCTAGGAAGGGATTCTGTAGTGAGTTTTCCAAGTTGATCTTTGATCTCTAGGAAGGGATTCTGTAGTGAGTTTTCCGCGTTGATCTTTGATCTCTAGGAAGGGATTCTGTAGTGAGTTTTCCAAGTTGATCTTTGATCTCTAGGAAGGGATTCTGTAGTGAGTTTTCCAAGTTGATCTTTGATCTCTAGGAAGGGATTCTGTAGTGAGTTTTCCGCTTTGATCTTTGATCTCTAGGAAGGGATTCTGTAGTGAGTTTTCCGCTTTGATCTTTGATCTCTAGGAAGGGATTCTGTAGTGAGTTTTCCGCGTTGATCTTTGATCTCTAGGAAGGGATTCTGTTGTGAGTTTTCCGCTTTGATCTTTGATCTCTAGGAAGGGATTCTGTAGTGAGTTTTCCGCTTTGATCTTTGATCTCTAGGAAGGGATTCTGTAGTGAGTTTTCCAAGTTGATCTTTGATCTCTAGGAAGGGATTCTGTAGTGAGTTTTCCGCTTTGATCTTTGATCTCTAGGAAGGGATTCTGTAGTGAGTTTTCCGCGTTGATCTTTGATCTATGAGAAGGGGTTCTGTAGTGAGTTTTCCGCGTTGATCTTTGATCTCTAGGAAGGGATTCTGTAGTGAGTTTTCCGCTTTGATCTTTGATCTCTAGGAAGAGATTCTGTAGTGAGTTTTCCAAGTTGATCTTTGATCTCTAGGAAGGGATTCTGTAGTGAGTTTTCCGCGTTGATCTTTGATCTCTAGGAAGGGATTCTGTAGTGAGTTTTCCGCTTTGATCTTTGATCTCTAGGAAGGGATTCTGTAGTGAGTTTTCCGCTTTGATCTTTGATCTCTAGGAAGGGATTCTGTAGTGAGTTTTCCAAGTTGATCTTTGATCTCTAGGAAGGGATTCTGTAGTGAGTTTTCCGCTTTGATCTTTGATCTCTAGGAAGGGATTCTGTAGTGAGTTTTCCGCGTTGATCTTTGATCTCTAGGAAGGGATTCTGTAGTGAGTTTTCCGCATTGATCTTTGATCTCTAGGAAGGGATTCTGTAGTGAGTTTTCCAAGTTGATCTTTGATCTCTAGGAAGGGATTCTGTAGTGAGTTTTCCGCTTTGATCTTTGATCTCTAGGAAGAGATTCTGTAGTGAGTTTTCCGCTTTGATCTTTGATCTCTAGGAAGGGATTCTGTAGTGAGTTTTCCAAGTTGATCTTTGATCTCTAGGAAGGGATTCTGTAGTGAGTTTTCCGCTTTGATCTTTGATCTCTAGGAAGGGATTCTGTAGTGAGTTTTCCGCTTTGATCTTTGATCTCTAGGAAGGGATTCTGTAGTGAGTTTTCCAAGTTGATCTTTGATCTCTAGGAAGGGATTCTGTAGTGAGTTTTCCGCTTTGATCTTTGATCTCTAGGAAGGGATTCTGTAGTGAGTTTTCCGCGTTGATCTTTGATCTCTAGGAAGGGATTCTGTAGTGAGTTTTCCGCGTTGATCTTTGATCTCTAGGAAGGGATTCTGTAGTGAGTTTTCCGCTTTGATCTTTGATCTCTAGGAAGGGATTCTGTAGTGAGTTTTCCGCGTTGATCTTTGATCTCTAGGAAGGGATTCTGTAGTGAGTTTTCCGCGTTGATCTTTGATCTCTAGGAAGGGATTCTGTAGTGAGTTTTCCGCTTTGATCTTTGATCTCTAGGAAGGGATTCTGTAGTGAGTTTTCCAAGTTGATCTTTGATCTGTAGGAAGGGATTCTGTAGTGAGTTTTCCGCTTTGATCTTTGATCTCTAGGAAGGGATTCTGTAGTGAGTTTTCCGCTTTGATCTTTGATCTCTAGGAAGGGATTCTGTAGTGAGTTTTCCGCGTTGATCTTTGATCTCTAGGAAGGGATTCTGTAGTGAGTTTTCCGCTTTGATCTTTGATCTCTAGGAAGGGATTCTGTAGTGAGTTTTCCGCGTTGATCTTTGATCTCTAGGAAGGGATTCTGTAGTGAGTTTTCCGCGTTGATCTTTGATCTCTAGGAAGGGATTCTGTAGTGAGTTTTCCAAGTTGATATTTGATCTCTAGGAAGGGATTCTGTAGTGAGTTTTCCGCGTTGATCTTTGATCTCTAGGAAGGGATTCTGTAGTGAGTTTTCCGCGTTGATCTTTGATCTCTAGGAAGGGATTCTGTAGTGAGTTTTCCAAGTTGATATTTGATCTCTAGGAAGGGATTCTGTAGTGAGTTTTCCAAGTTGATCTTTGATCTGTAGGAAGGGATTCTGTAGTGAGTTTTCCGCTTTGATCTTTGATCTCTAGGAAGGGATTCTGTAGTGAGTTTTCCGCTTTGATCTTTGATCTCTAGGAAGGGATTCTGTAGTGAGTTTTCCGCGTTGATCTTTGATCTCTATGAAGGGATTCTGTTGTGAGTTTTCCGCTTTGATCTTTGATCTCTGGGAAGGAGTTCTGTTGTGAATTTTCCGCGTTGATCTTTGATCTATGAGGGCGAAGGATACCGTAGCAAGTTGCCCAGTTTTCCGTAGCCAGTTGCCCAATTTTGCCCAGTTTGTATACGAATATCTTCTTTTTTTCTCCAGTGCGCTTTTAAAAAGGGGAAAAGGTAGATATAGCTGAAGACAAATTTTTTTTAAAAAAGTGGATGTTTTCGACCCTTTGAAAAAACGGCAAAAGATGAATGCACAAAAGAAATTTTGAACCAACGGTATAGGGGACGCTAGCCAAGCACGCTATCCACTACGCTACGTGAGCTGATGGTTAGGGAGACAACAAATGTGACAACGAGGGCTGCGTAAGGGCTAAAACATCGATTGTGGCGTGGAGGATACTGGAGCGGCCTAAACGTTCCGTCATTACAGCCCGCTGAATGAAGAGGAGGAGCTACCCTCCTGGGAACAGCTGCAGTTGGACGATGAATGGAAGGAAGGAGAGGAGGAGGCGAAGGAGGAGGTGAAGGAAGAAGAGAAGAAGGAGGATGAGAAGGAGGACGGGGAGATAACGGACGAGGAGGCCGAGGAGACCAAGTAAGGTTAATGTAGGAATGGGGGAATTGGTAGGGAGTACGGTATCAATGGGTAGTAGATACTGTAGTTAGATGCCTACTATGATCTTTGATCTCTATGCACTCTGATTATGTTCCAAGTGCACTTTTGCCTCAATTTCTGCTACTTTCGATAATCTCGTTGATCTTTGATCTTGATCTCAAATCTGATTTTTGATCTTTCTCTCAAATCTGATCTTTGATCTTTGTCTGTCGTCTTAGGCTTGGTATCTAATTATCGATTCTTTCAGTGGCGCCCCTCACTCGCCCATTCGCTATCACCGACGGGAGCAGAGGGAGTGCAGTGAGCCTCGCTCCAGAAGGTACGATAGATTGACAATGAGCCAAGGGGTGATGTCTATGAGGTTCGAAAAACACAATGGGAATTTAACGTTGAGCCAAAGAGGGAATGAGTAAAAAATAGGTAAAAGTCAAAGATCAAAGATCAAAGGCCAAGAAGTAATGAATGAGGATACTGTAGGTTTTCAATCGATCAATAAATCGATAATCAATTGAATTACAGTCGCTCGCGCTCATCCACTCCGGCCCGTTACGAGCGTCATCTTCGCGGTTTGGGCCGCGAGAACCCATCGGGAAGAGGAAGAGGCTACTATGGAGGTACGGTTGACTTACAATACTTCCCGTGATCATCTCATCCCCACAGAGGTGAGAATTGATCTTTGATCTTTTGACTTGGTCTTTGATCTTTGTTAATCGTTCATTTCAGCAGACGATGGCCGTGACAACCCGACTCCCTCCATATGCCTCGGCGTATTTGGTGAGTATGGGTTACGGCAGGGGGTCGATTAGCTACTGTCTCTGATCTTCGTTTACTTTATCACAGATTGGATTGGGCTACGCTATCATAGCTTACAGTATGATTTATTGATTGATTGCAGGCATGCCCCCTTGGATCCGCGAATACGACATGAGAAGCATGTTCGAACAATATGGAGAGATCGATCAGGTACGGTAGGGATCATGGTAGAGTACGGTAGAAGGGATACGGTATCGATTGGTTCTTTAGACGTTGTTATGTGTTCATAAGGGAGTCTGTTCATTGTCTATAGTGTAGTTTCTGGAGTAGCTCGGGAAGTAGAAGTAGTTTTCTATAGTACTTCATTGATTGGTTACTGATTGGGCTGTTGATCTCGCGATGTTGATCTTTGATCTCTTTCAGTTGAACGTGGTGTACAATCGTCATACTGGACAATGCAGAGGTTATGGATTCATCTACTACTCCTCAGTGGAAGAAGCAAAGAAGGTGAGCATGACTAGATGCTTGATCTTTGATCTTTGGACGAACTTGGAACTCTACTGCATAGTCGTGATATGACTCTTCAAGAGATCAGAAAATGAAGATACTTTGTCTTTGATCTTAGACCTCTATCTACATTTCTATTTTCTTTTGAGATGAAAGATCAATAACGAGTTTTCTTAACTCTCTTCATTCTCAGGCTCGCTCGGCAATGCGAGACGCTAAGATTGATGGTATCCCCATCCGCGTCGATTTCTCCGTTACGGATCAGCGACGACGCTCTTCCAGAGATTCCTAAGAAGAAGCTCCGCCCCCCCCAATGAGGCTCCGCCCCTTTTTATACCGTATTTTATTGATCAGCCCTCGTTTTCTCATTTGTTGTATTGATAAAAGATTTCCCGTATCATAGCCTTCCTTTGTTCCCTTTAGCTACTATCGTAGTTCCCATGCGGTCATAGGGGTATCTCATTGTATTTTTCTTCCCTTCTTCATGTTTTTCTCTTCACGGTTTACCCTTTTTTAATGCTTTCGAAGCGAACCGTACACAACCCCCGTCCAAGATGTCGAGTAGTTAAAATTAAAGTTAAATCTGGTTGCGGAAAGAAGAGACATAGAGAAATTGCTGTAAATGAATATATAAGTCAAGTATAATAATGAAAATATAATGAAATGAGGATGAATATAGAGAGTATGAACCAACTCTGCCTACCCCGGAGAGGAGCTAGGCTCTCTACTGCACGGAGCGGAACAGAGTGAGAGAAATTAAAGTTAAATCTGGTTGCGGAAAGAAGAGATATAGAGAAACTGCAGTATTGTCCTGTCAGTAATAATAATTTCAATTACAACTACATGTCGATGATCGGTCAAAGCCCAGTTTTACTAGTGTTTTGTAAAATAATAAAGACGGCTGCAAAAAAAACGTGGTGGCTTCATGGAAATGGGTGGGCACGGGGAAGGTTCATTGAACAAACACACGGTAGATCAACGAGTCAAAAGGGGCGAAGTCTTCCAATTGTAACCAAACACCTTGCATTCCTTGGAAATGTTTTGAGGGAAAAAGGGCTCCAGAAGAGAAGCGACTAATGAAAAACGATCGGCCAAATAGACACTAGCAATAGGAAGTAAGTATCCATTCACGATAGAAACTGCGCGTGACTATACTGATCGATTTTGTATGCAGAACAGTTAGGATGGACAAAGGTATCGGAAGAAGTGATAAAAAGTAACCCCATTTCCTTCAATCACTCAGATACGCAAGTTTTTGTTATTCCCGTGTTGCACAAGACACACTTGATTTATTCTTCTTCCATTTTATTCTCATAAAACAACAATTGACGATACAAAAAAACAAACTTGAAGGCTTGTCGTCGGTGACGGGGGAAAGAGAAACGACGATCTTGTTCTCATTTCCGGGCTTTCTCAGATTGCGAGCGATGCGAGCAATGGCGAGGGGACGGTTCTTGCGTCTCGCGAGGTACTTGTAGAGCTGCAAAAAGATAGTTTCCAGGTTGTCATGTATACTCAGTAAGCGCAAAATATATTTTATAACAAAATAGGTCAGATTTGAATAATACTGAGACAAGAGGATGCTAACTTATTCGAATTACTGATAGAGATCATTATAAAACGAAAACTAAACTAAATCATACCTTGACGAGGATGCGGAGGTAAGAGTCCTCGCTCTTGGATGCCGTTCTACGGGCCTTGCGGTCATGCTTGTGGTTGATGTCGATACCCATCTGAAAAACGTCAAAATTTAGTCAAAAATTAAGTAAGGAGTGATGACAACGACATAATTTTAAAAGGAATAAATGGAAAGCCAATAACGCAGTTCAAATGTCACACCGTCCTTTCGATCTCGCCAGTAAATGGTATTCACCTCAAATCGGGGCTTCTTGATATTCTTGACCTTGCGGATGTACACGTCCTGGAGGGGGTAGATGAAAGAGCACGCCTTCTCGATATCTTTTCAAATTGAACCGGGGATGAGCTTGTTGCAGACCTCCTTCAGATCGCAAGGAACCTGTAAATGAATATTGAAATGATCTTTGATCACTACCCCCCCCCGAATTCCCCTACCCTTGCTGCCGCAAGAACCGATTCGACAACGTCGACGTACATCCGTCTCTAGCAAACAACTCTATCGCAATTCCATGTACATTAACCTGACGGAATAAATATTGAATCGAATCGAATTGAATTGAATTGAAAATCCGATTTATGAATCATAGAACTTGGCACAAGTACGTTACTGCAAGGAGATAGTTTCAAGGCGGTCATGTATAGTCAGAAAACGCAAAATATATATTTTATAACTATAGATCTGAGTCGCATTTTACTAGATATCCAGGGACGTATGTTTTTAGTACAAAAAGTGCTTGAATCTGCAGTAATAACACTTTTGAAAGAGGTACAAACCCTTTATCTAAGCATTATCATTTGTCCATCATCAAAAAAGCTTCCGAAAAAATAGAATATCTCAGTACATGATATTACCTTGGCAGCCGCATTCATTTTTCTCATTTGCTGTTCCGCAAGTTCAGCGGCCGAAGGTCCGCGCTGCTGCTCTGCTTTCGGAGCAGAGCGAGGAATGCGTGACATCAATTGGGAGGCGAAACACTCTTCTTTGGGGTTTATCTGAAAACAGATTAATTTTACATGCACAAAATGCATCACTAACATCGATAGCTCCGCTGTCAGCAAGTTTCTGCACGAGATGTTGGCTTCAACCATGGTCTGGAATTGAACTATTAAAATAAAATTAATTTCTACGCCCTCAAAACCGAATCCCGGATATCACGCAAAACAACAATCAAACACTACTATATATTACTTACATGTCACTTCTTGACGATGGAGCAGAGCTTGTCACGAGTGAAGGACATGCCGTGGAAGTTGGCCAGGACATTCTTTCCCTGCACATCCTCGCATATGAGGCCGAGCCTGGAAAATCGATTAGGATAGGGTTGTTGACAACTTCGTGCCGAAATAAATATAGTACAGAACAAAAGTGAAGCCTAGAACAACCGTTTTAAGAGAGAAACAAGAATTGTATCATTTTTAAAGAGAGAAACAGCGAGCATAACGCAGAAATCAAGCCATAGTGCTAACGGAACGCTAATAATACTAAAGGAGCAAGATGTCATCTGTCATAAGCACGTTTTGGCAATTGAAACAAAATAATAATCGCACAAATTAAATATGAAAATCGAATTTTAAAAATAAAGGTGATTTTCGAAATGACGTTGGCGAACTACCGTAATCCGTTCCGCGACTACTCACCGGACTACACGGCGGAAACCCATCAGTTTGCGATTCGCACTTGGAATTTTGTAGGAATGAGAATGGAAAGTGGATTTAACGATGAAAATGTTATTTTTAATTAATTTTTTCATTGAAATATGGAACAAGATTTTTAAAAAATGCACCAAGCACAAAAAGAGCCATGATTACAGCGTTTTAAGCCAAAAACTTCGAGAGTTGAAAGATGATAGACTGTGATGGTTCCACAATGATTCAAGTAGGACCATCTTCGTGAAGAATGGACTCAATGGTGAGATCGAAGATCAGCAGAGATCAAAGACCAATAAAGATCAGCGTCCAACTGTCAACAGGAAGCAACACTCTCTTCATTACACACACTCTCTCACCTGCTAGAGAAATCAAAGATTGAAGAGTGAAAATTGAATTGAAGATCTTCATCCTTTTGCATGGTTTGTCTGACTGTCTGATCTTTCGCGGGTCAGAGTGAAGAGATCGGGTTGAAGAAACGGATTTTTCCTCTTGATAATCATTCCGAAGAGATTCTGAGAGAGTGTGCGGAATCAAGAGAGATTATATCTTTATAACTGGTACACTTCTTTGATCTTTGCAGATCAGCGTCGTCTTCAGCGTGTCCGGATTCTTTCCATCACTACGCGTCCGTTGACGAGGCGATGGAGGTGGGCGTGTTTGATCTCTGATCTTTACATCTGATCAGGCTGTTATTAAAAAACATATTTATCACTCAGTCGAGGAGAAAGAAATGCATACAGGTAAGGAGTTCCAGCTCTCTGAACTTTATACTTTGCTGAAGACAAAAGATCAAAGAACAAACACAGAAAAAAAGCCACGAGTATGTTGTAGTCGTTGAAAACTCAATGTCAACCCCGATCGACAAACGTCGTCCGCCTACCGTAATCAGCAAAACTTCGATTACACCGAGCACATATTTATCGAGTAAAAGCGTGACAAGAAACATGTGGCCTATACTACCGTGATCCCTAATTGCGTGTTGTGACATTATCTACCGAAGTATTCTATAAATAATACATCAAAAATCGATTTACATTCCACATTTGGTTTAGCTTACAGTAAGATACATTCGACGCATAGTTTATGGTTATACAATGAGAAATCGAGCAAAAAAGTACTCATGCATAGAATATTACGTCGAAACGATGATTTACACTCAAAAGAGCCGCAAGAGCACAAGAGCCACAAGAGCCGGTGAATTCGAGCGGGGCCGGGCCGGGAAATAGACGACCTAACTCACGGTCGCGGCGTGAACGCCCTCCAGGCCTGGAAGAAGTTGCAGGACACTCCGGTGAGGGCGACCTTCTCCATTCCAGCCGGCACAAAGATGACGTCACCAGTGCGAATCTTCAGCTTCTGGCCGCCGGACTGGAAAGGGTACGGTAATGAGCTAATTCCCGGTTCCCAGTTCGCGCTCGGAAGCACGGTCCGCTTACTCTTTTGAGGGCGAACCTATTGGAATAGGGTCTGATTTTGACAGCCGGACAAGCAGTCAAACGTCATCCTTCAAGAAAATCTTCACAAAGTCGGTCTAGTTACTTCCTTGATGCAGACAGCCTAGATTTTATTCGAATTTTCAAATTTTACAGTCATAGGTCTCCACGCCGCCGGCGACCTACTTTTTGAAAATGTATGGGTTATATGTACGTGGTTGCGCACTAACCCCACGTGGGTCATGGTCATACATGGTCAAAAAGTAGGTCGCAGGGACTGCTGGAGAGGTACATATGTGGACAGACAATCGATAATGATCTCCTACCGTACCTCGAGCGTCGCCTCTCCATTGGTGACAAGGAGCAGGGAGGAAGCGTCCCGAGAGGAGAACGATCCCGTCTGGTCCTGAGAGGAAAACATAATCAATCGATATACCGTACCCTTGATCAGTAAACCCTACGCATTTTGCAAAGATTTCTGAACTAATTAACGTCATACTGTTCTCTCTTAACTAGTGATGAGTTCACCCTTCTCATAAAGATAGCGGGAAGTAATCAAAATACAGTACTTAATCGCTGGCATTTTCCCATTTCCTTCATCAATCGATATACCGTACTCTACCTACCGCAATCCCTTGACCTACCGTAATCTGCTGGACGGCGAATTCAGGCGTGGCCGGCGCATACGTGTCCGCTGCACCGCCAGATCTGAAGAGAATCGATATTACAGTACCAGCGAGGACTACTGTACTACTCTTTTATCAAGATTTCGATATTTTTTATAGTTATTAAATTATTATTTCAGTGATCATTGCAACTCGATTATTGAGCATCACTCAAAATCCATAACACAGTTCATCAGAGATTAGCGAATACTCACTAATTGATAAGCCAACAAAATCGATATTACTACAACAGAGAAACTCACTCTATCGTTGCTAGTCCATACATGATTTTAAATCAATATTACAGTTACCCGATGACTACCGTAGTCCTCACCTATCGAGAATCGGCGGCGCGCTCATCGTGTAGTCCATGTTGGCGCACAGCGTGTTCACGTCCTGCGAAGGAAACGAGTGGGGATACGGTAGCATTCAGTTCGCGATCAATCGATCGATTTCGCCCCTACCGTACCTTGAACTTGGGCGTGAGTCCCGCGCGGATCGTGTTGTCCGAGCACGCCATGCACTCCACGCAATCTGCAAAAGGCTATTGCTTCATGAACAATACTACACAGCTCCAATCCTTCATCAACGCAATCTACAATGCCAATTTTCTCGTGCATGTTTTACAATTAAACCAACACAGCTTGTCAGTTTATCGCTCATTGTCCTTATTCCCTCACTGCCCCCCCCCGAATCAATAGAAATAAAACACAATTTCCATTCCTAATCTTTGTCAACGCAATCTACAAATGTCTTTCTTACCTCCCTTGAGATACGCGTGCGGTCTGTTCGGTCCGAGAAAGGTTGCCTGGCCGGGTCGAAGGGAGAAGTAGTTGAGGAAGAGAGGAGCGAACACACCCACGTCACCGCCTGCGAAAAGTGCGATTGAAGAGGAGCAAAAATGTCTCCCAATACCGTTTAAATCTCCAGAATTCATGACAAAAAATCGAAAAACTCGGCAAACAGGAAGGAATTTTTTTCTCGATAAATATTTTCACACTTTCTACTATGATGCGAAACTCTGTTTCCTATATTTCTGTTGCGTATATTCCAATTGCTATGAGCCGGATTACTCGGTACCCTTCGAATGGCGAGTGGCGCCATCCCGTCATCTAGCGGACAAGCGGACCAGTAGGCCATTGTCACAGATGAACATGATGGTCCCACCCAAGCTCCGCCCCCTTCCGAGAAAAGTGCGCGGCTACGTGACTTCTCACCCGGATACTCCTCGTTGAGTCGGACGAGCAGCAGCTCCAGCTTGCTCAGCTCCACCTTGTTATCACGCTCTGCAATCGAGTACTTACGACAATTGGAATTCCCATTACTTTTCTGTTACACTTTCTTTTGAAGAAATGAATCACCGAATTCAAACCATTCTGAACATTAATTTGCATGCGCTAATCCAAAATTGCAGGAAATTTAATCAAAATTGCCAACTGTTACTGATGAGTACAATCATCTCCCCTTAGCTCCGCCCCTTTCCGTGAAAAGTGCGCGGCTTCGCGTTATATTTTTCGAAATTACCACTCACTGTGGCCGATGAACTTGATGAGCGTCTCGACGTGCGCGGCAATCTCGACCGTCGGCAGCTTCCAGATGTACGTGAAGATGGAGCGGAGCGCCTGCCAAGGATGAATTGATGGATGGCAGGTAGTGATGACAATTCGGCACGCGCCTCCTCTCCTCATTTCGCATACTCCCTCGCCGATCAGACAGACGAGAGAGTATGCAAAACGAAGAGAGCTGCGTGCCGATTCGTCATCACTAATGGCCTGACCCTCTCACTTTACCATCAGTGTTCAGCATCTGGTCGGATATCGGACTATACCCTCGATATTGACCCCCCGGGTTTGTAGCCTATAACCCCTGATTTTGGAAGCAAAATCCGTGATTCTCAACAGGTTTCTTGCCGAACCCCCGATTTGCTGCAATTGTACGCGGATTGCGCTCATCACATTTTCCCATGCTCTCTCGCTTCTCTAACCAACGAGAGATAAGACGAAACGAATAGTCGAGAACATAACTCCCGAGATTAATTGCCGCTGATAGAGAGCAAAGCCCTCTTACAAGGTGTCAGTAAGTTCGCAGTGCTCAATCGCCAATCAGAGAAGCAAGAGAGTATGTGATATTGAGATAGAGCCAGACTATCCCTATCATCATAAATGAAATATATTAGGAGACAAAAGGTTCCACAATTGGGTATATGTGAAATCCTAAGGAAAACGGTCAAATTTGGAAATCTGGCCATTTTTACAATAAGCTCACCCCCCCTAGTGTAGTGTAGGGGCGGAGTCGAAGTGGGCGGAGGCTTGGTTGCAAACTAGGAATGCTCCAAAATCTCTCCCTACCTCCTTCTGCTCCTGCTCTCCTCCCTTCGCGAGCGACTCGATCCATCCCTTGTCCAACTGCTGCCCGATTGGATACGCTGGAAAATAGGGGTTGATGAATTGTCGTCTCTAGATCCGCCCCTTCCCTAGCTCCGCCCCTTTCTTGGCTCAGGCCCTTCCCTTGCTCCGCTCCTTTCCTTGCACCCCCCCCCCCTTCCCTAGCTCTGCCTTCATTGTTTTTTTTTTTTTACTTTCCTTGCCCACCTTCCCCTCGGAATGCATGCAAATAGCAATCGAAAAATGCTAATTTGCATCTTAAATATCGCAGTAATTTCATTACAATAAATGACTAGGAAAATGGGCATCTGTAATATCGCAGTAACTTCATTACCATACATGAATAGGACATTACCATAAATGAATAGGATTATCCCCTCTGTGAGAGAGATCTCTCTCTAAAACTGCGATTTACATACCATGCCACAAAAATTAAATGCAAAAAAACGCAATTTCAAAAGTTCCCTAGGCTATAAAACCACGGTTCCCTAGTGGCCATCGACTCTCTGCTCTTCTCTCTCTCTCTCTTCATCGATGGCAAGTTGCGTCACTCGTCGATGGGCTCCCATATCTGTGATTCCGTATGTTTCACCCTGTGCCCCCCTCTACCCCTCCCTGACCCCCCCCCCTACTGAACTCATTCTCAATACAAGGTCATATTATTAAGGAGCTCATTCTCGCAATTATCTATTTGCAACAATATCTTCTTTCCATAGCACCTATTTTCAAATGACTAGGACAGGCCCAGCTGCTTCTAGAATGTTAGAAATGACGGGGACAGGCCCAACGGCTTCTCTGACCGGGCGACAGTTTAAAAAAAGGTGAATCCACGTCACGCGATTTTTACGTCGTAAGACAACGCTAGGTGGGACCCACTGGTAAGGCCAGCTGTTAGCTGTCAGCCGGGCGGCAGTATCTTCTTTTTAATAACGAGTACTTTGTCTGGCAACAGCATCTTCTTTTAACACGCGTCTTCTGAGAGAATGCAGGAAAATGAGACTCCCGAGGAACTAGGAGCCCAAAGTTTGAGCATTGTCGATGAAATTTTTATGGTAGACTATATTAGAGATAAGAAAACTTTCATAACAGAACTTTTGTCCCAGAACCGTCGTTTAGGTATTTTCCGGTTCTGGATCCGGCTATGTCATATCTCAGCTCCCAGTGCAGCTAGAGACCTCCGGTTTTTTTCAAAAAATGCGGAAAAATATTCTGAACAACTTTTATATTCACACGGAAGAAATTGGATCACTTTTTCAGGTCGAAAAACATGAAAAACTGTTTTCAAAGTCAGAAAATAATGTGCCCTGGAAAGGGGACCCCCCTGTTTACTGGATTTTTATTTCATTTTTAGAATACCCATACTCAAGTTAGTTTAGGAAAAATTCAACCTAAGGGCTAGAGCCGTGGCCTAAGCTTTCCGAAGCCAGAAACTGTCAAAAACCGGCTATTTTTCATAAAAATTCAAAGTTTGAGGTTCCAGAACTTCAAATTTGTGACTTCTACTAAGGTCCATTTGCCTTAAAATTACTTACATGGACACAAAAAAACATTTCCTGAGATTTTGAGAGCATTCTGCGAACTTAAATTTTTCAAGATTTTTATATTTTTTTTATGAAAAATAGAATTTTTGGATAAGTAGAAGTCACAAATTTTAAGTTCTGGAACCTCAAACTTTGACTTTTTATGAAAAATAGCCGGTTTTTGCCAATTTCTGGCTTCGGAATGCTTAGGCCACGGGTCTAGCCCTTAGGTTGGATTTTTTCCTAAACTAACTTGAGTATGGGGATTCTAAAAATAAAATAAAAATCCAGTAAACAGGGGGTCCCCTTTCCAGGGCACATTATTTTCTGATTTTGAAAACAGTTTTTCATGTTTTTCGACCTGAAAAAGTTATCCAATTTCTTCCGTGTGAATATAAAAGTTGTTCAGAATATTTTTCCGCATTTTTTGAAAAAAACCGGAGGTCTCTAGCTGCACTGGGAGCTGAGATATGACATAGCCGGATCCAGAACCGGAAAATACCTAAACGACGGTTCTGGGACAAAAGTTCTGTTATGAAAGTTTTCTTATCTCTAATATAGTCTACCATAAAAATTTCATCGACAATGCTCAAACTTTGGGATCCTAGTTCCTCAGGGTCAAGCAATCTCTCAGAAGACGCGTGCTAATAGAGAGCACTTTGCACCACCTCCTCCCCCCCCCCCCCCCCCCTACGAGATAGTCCACACTCGCGCTTCCTCTCCTCTACGTGCAAATCGCAATCCAAAAATGCAACTGAACTTCTTCAATGTTGTTGTAAGTTCATTAGAAAAAAGCAAAAAAAATATAAAGCTATAAAACAACGGATCTTTCTCTATTTATCGATGGTCACTCGTCGATGGGCTCCATCTATCGGCGGTTCCGTATGTTTCATCCTGTGCCCACTCCCCTCCCTGACACCTACCGCATCCCTAACACCTGGACCAAAATAAGTACTCATACGGGCGACTGTATTATTACAGAGATCATTCACACTATTTTTTTAATAGCGAGTACGTTGTCTGGCAACACTATCTCTTTTTCCATAGGCACTACGCTGAATGAAGGGGACAGGCCCAGTGGCTTCTAGAATGTTCTCATGACTTTTTGCTATCTTATCTAACAGATTAATCAACCAGTTTTTTAGAAGATCTTAACATTCTCTTTTTCTTATTATTTCTCTTTCTTTCTTAATTTCAGACTAATCAACTTCAGAATTATAATCATAATAATTATCGAAATGACGGTGCCGTTACAGAGCTCATTCTCACTACTAGGTCATATCATTACAGAATACTACTAGTTCATGTTATTACAGAGCACATTCACACTACTAGGTCATATTATTACAGAGCACATTCACACTACTAGGTCATATTATTACAGAGCTCATTCTCACTACTAGGTCATATTATTACAGAATACTACTAGTTCATGTTATTACAGAGCACATTCACACTACTAGGTCATATTATTACAGAGCACATTCACACTACTAGGTCATATTATTACAGAGCTCATTCTCACTACTAGGTCATATCATTACAGAACACTACTAGTTCATGTTATTACAGAGCACATTCACACTACTAGGTCATATTATCACAGAGCACATTCACACTACTAGGTCATATTATTACAGAGCTCATTCTCACTACTAGGTCATATCATTACAGAATACTACTAGTTCATGTTATTACAGAGCACATTCACACTACTAGGTCATATTATTACAGAATACTACTAGGTCGTGCCGTTACAGAGCACATTCACACTACTAGGTCATATTATAACAGAGCACATTCACACTACTAGGTCATATTATTACAGAGCTCATTCTCACTACTAGGTCATATCATTACAGAATACTACTAGTTCATGTTATTACAGAGCGCATTCACACTACTAGGTCATATTATTACAGAGCACATTCACACTACTAGGTCATATTATTACAGAATACTACTAGGTCGTGCCGTTACAGAGCACATTCACACTACTAGGTCATATTATAACAGAGCACATTCACACTACTAGGTCATATTATTACAGAGCTCATTCTCACTACTAGGTCATATTATTACAGAATACTACTAGTTCATGTTATTACAGAGCACATTCACACAACTAGGTCATATTATTACCACAGGTATCAGGAGAAAATGTACGACCCCGAGAACAATTTTTTTCACATTCATTTTAAAAATCCCATTTTTTGGCTGTAGTATACCCAAAATAAAAAACTTTGTGTCAGGTCATTTTGTCCCAAAGCCGGCTTTTAGGGATTTTCCGGTCCTGGGGCCGGCACTTGCATATCTCAGCTCCGAGATGACCTAGAGAGATGGCACCGGGCCCAAAAAATCCGGAAAATTATTTGAAAAAACTTTTATATTTTGACCAAACCCGGGGGACAAAAAATAAAAGAGATAGAAATTAAAAACTTTTAAAAAATAGCATTTTTTTACCTAAAACATTTTTTCCGGTACTCTTAACCCTCAAACGCAGGGAATTTTATTGCTGATTTTGAAAGATGGAGTCATTATGTGAACATTAAAAAATATAAATTGAAAATCGAAGGGTACTGTATTTTTGATTTTCCACCCCGAACCATGAAAATCCATAAAATCCGAAGCTATGATCTTTCCGATTTCGCCCCCACAGTCGAAATTCTTCGGATTTTTCGAAGTGGAAATGTTTTTTTATGAAATTTCTCTATCAAATTCAACGTTTCTGAAACTTTTGACCTCGATTCCTGCAGTTCCATGTTTTGAGTTTTGGACAATGACCCGGGGTTCATGGTCTAAAACTCAAATGGAGGCATGAACCCCCGGTCATGGTCGAAAAAGTGATGATGGCCAAATTGTCTGGTGGGAATTTTATTTGATATAATATTGCTTCAATAAACTCCCACATAGATGAGGGACCAGTATTTCGACTGTGGGGGCGAAATCGGAAAGATCATAGCTTCGGATTTTATGGATTTTCATGGTTCGGGGTGGAAAATCAAAAATACAGTACCCTTCGATTTTCAATTTATATTTTTTAATGTTCACATAATGACTCCATCTTTCAAAATCAGCAATAAAATTCCCTGCGTTTGAGGGTTAAGGGTACCGGAAAAAATGTTTTAGGTGAAAAAATGCTATTTTTTTAAGTTTTTAATTTCTATCTCTTTTATTTTTTGTCCTCCGGGTTTGGTCAAAATATAAAAGTTTTTTCAAATAATTTTCCGGATTTTTTGGGCCCGGTGCCATCTCTCTAGGTCATCTGGGAGCTGAGATATGCAAGTGCCGGCTCCAGAACCGGAAAATCCTTAAAAGCCGGCTTTGGGACCAAATGACCTGACACAAAGTTTTTTTATTTTGGGTATACTACAGCCAAAAAATGGGATTTTTAAAATGAATGTGAAAAAAATTGTTCCCGAAAGGGCTATTATTGGTACATTCTCTCCTGATACCTGTGTTACAGAGCACATTCACACTACTAGGTCATATCATTACAGAATACTACTAGTTCATGTTATTACAGAGCACATTCACACTACTAGGTCATATCATTACAGAATACTACTAGTTCATGTTATTACAGAGCACATTCACACTACTAGGTCATATTATTACAGAGCACATTCACACTACTAGGTCATATTATTACAGAGCACATTCACACTACTAGATCATATTATTACAGAATACTACTAGGTCGTGCCGTTACAGAGCTCATTCTCACTACTAGGTCATATTATTACAGAGCTCATTCTCACTACTAGGTCATATTATTACAGAATACTAATAGGTCGTGCCGTTACAGAGCTCATTCTCACTACTAGGTCATATCATTACAGAATACTACTAGTTCATGTTATTACAGAGCACATTCACACTACTAGGTCATATTATCACAGAGCACATTCACACTACTAGGTCATATTATTACAGAATACTACTAGGTCGTGCCGTTACAGAGCTCATTCTCGCTACTAGGTCATATTATTACAGAGCACATTCACACTACTAGGTCATAATTAGAGATGGGAAAGGAAGAGGGAAGAGTCGCGAATGTATGCAAAGTGAGCCGCGCTCTTCCACAAGAGCGAGAGGGAATGGCCTCTCTTCCACAAGAGTGAGATCTCTTCCATAAGACTGAGAGCGAAAAAGCTTTGAAAATGGAGCAATTTTGTAGGGTTTTTTTCTCAAACTAACCTACCTTAATGATTTTCAACATATTTATCACTTGGGTGCAAAAATCCGCCTAAATTCCTTTCTTTTTAAAGCTTTTTCGCTCTCAGTCTTATGGAAGAGATCTCACTCTTGTGGAAGAGAGGCCATTCCCTCTCGCTCTTGTGGAAGAGCGCGGCTCACTTTGCATACATTCGCGACTCTTCCCTCTTCCTTTCCCATCTCTAGTCATAATATTACAGAGCACATTCACACTACTAGGTCATATTATTACAGAATACTACTAGGTCGTTCCGTTACAGAGCTCATTCTCACTACTAGGTCATATTATTACAGAGCACATGCACACTACTAGGTTTCCCGGGGATCCGGAAAAATGCCGGATCCAGATCCGCAGTTGGAAAAAATAACACTACGCCAACCCGCAAATGCCGCGGAGCGCCGAATTTTTATTTGACGAAAACCACTCCGCCGATCCGCAACCCAAAAAGCTATGACATTGGTAGCTCAGCAGTGGCCAATCTAGAGGCAGCACCGTAGTTTGGGCCTCCCACACCTATTTTGAGATTCATGACATGAAAAAGCTGTGGCCTTACCAGTGGGTCCCCCACGTAAAATCGCTTGACGTGGATACATTTTTACCTTACATGAGTATTTGAGCCCCCCCCCCTCCGTACCTCGCAGATGGTCGACGATCTCGGCGGGGCATCTGAAGCCGCAGAGCAGCTCAAAGTCCGAGATGGCAATGGCCATCTCCGGCTTGTGATTCGCGTCCGGATAGTTCTTCGGATCCGCGGCATGCAGGGCGACCGCTTGCTCCTGTGAGGCCGATGGGGATTATTGTAGTTACAATTAGACAACGCCGCGCAGGGATGAGCACGGGGTCGGATATCGGACCATACCCCCCGATTTTGCCATCCTGTTTTATGCCAATATCCCCCGATTTCTGTAGCAAATCCCGCGATTTCCAAAAGGTTTCTTGTCGAACCCCCGATTCATCACTGACTACGCGGCTGTGTTAGGCTATGGGCTGTAATAGAGAATGTTTCCTCCTATGATGGGATTATGGTAGATAGTGAGGATATGGCACTCGAGAGTTTGCGTCTTACGGGAAGGGTGTGCACTGGGAGGAATTTTTTTTTTGAAGACGTGTAATTACGCTGTTTTGTTCGCAATATTTAGGGATATATCGGATATGGAGAGGAATACGGTAGGAATATGGTGGTGTTACCGTACCTTGGTCGGATGCGTCTGGACGGAGAGGGCCTGGTTGACGGAGAGCACCTTGAAGAGGAACTGCAGTGTGCCTGGAAAGAGCGGCTACCATAACCGGGAGACGTTGTTGTTGTTTCATTAGCATCCGCTCCTTTCTTTGCCCCCCCCCCCTTGGAAAGTGGTATACATTCTCTGGAAAGACACGTGGAAAGGGGTATACATTCTCTTTTTTTTCGCACTCACAGCTTCTGTCAGAGACATGACTTTGACCACCAACACCGAAACCAACATTATTTTTTCAGCTGGCTAATAGGATTGCTAGAAGATCTATTGCATTACTCGCGACCACTTGCTCTATATCGCCCATTCTATGTCTCCTCCTAACTGGTGGGCTTTATCAACTAATCAACTAAATGAGATGCTCTATCAACTTCGACAATTCTTCCTTTTAAACCGTACCCTCCAAACCGTACCAAATCGTACCCTTTTCGTTGGGTGTTCAGTTCGAACTACTGTAAACCATTTTGCAACAAGCGATGATTATCTCTCCAACTGTTACAGTACTTCACGGCGCTCATGGCAAAGATCCAGTTTTTCAAGTTCGCGGCGAGACCATCGCCAACCTCTCTTACTTTCACGAGTTCTCTCGCTTTTCTCTGCTTCTCTTCCCATCTCTCGTTCATCCCCCTGTAGAATGCCGTGCTTAGAGCCCGTACCCTTTTCGTGTTCCGCCAGTAGGTCGGGATGTCGCTTGAAGAGGTCGGCAAGGAGGATGTCCTCGCCTTCTCGCACCACGGCAGACGGACAGTTGGGATGCACGCCCATCCACAGCTGGAAATGGGAGAGATGAAACGATGGGAAAATGATCGAAAACTTTTCAGAGGACGTCACAGCTGTGATGCTGATATGTGTCTTGCTCATTGGTATACTAGTATGCGGTAGATAGGGTGCGGTGAAATTGGAAAATGCGCGCCCTTTGACAACCATTACAATACCAATAAGAGCCATCCAAATAGGGAATAGTTTGACGAGGTGTAGAGATGGGTCTCAAAATAGTCCTCATTTGGAACTACAATAAGCGCAAGGATCATCCGTGTTTTAGCTTTTGTAAACTAGGATTCCGTAGTGTCGCAAGGCGACGATCAACGGACTCCGTCCGTATCCGTAAGTCAGGACCGTAAAATGGGAAAGCGACAATTAACGAACCTCAGCGTACGGCTTCGCCTTGTCCACTTCGGTCGCGTGCCCGCCATTGACGAGGAGATGCGCCACCTGACAAGCGATGCATACAGTGAAGAGCACGGGGTCGGATGTCGGACTATACCCCCACTTTTGATCCGGGTTTGAAGCCTAAAACCCCCGATTTCGGAAACAAAAACCGCGATTTTCAATATGTTTTTAGTCGAACCCCCGATTTTGTCCAATTGTCCGAGAATGGCGCTCGCTTAGGTCTTTTCGGGAGCGGCATTTGACTTATGGGGGATTCAGATGACTTCTCGAAGGTCTTCAGGAGACCTTTAGCCCAAAAAGTCACGAGAACAGGAACGAACACAAGGATGATCCAGAGCGAACCATCGTTTCTAGTGGAGTCAGAATGAAGATTTATTCTCTTCATTTAGCGTGTTTTCTTTTCCTTTTTTCCCCATTCCTCACCTGACTCTCCTCTCCCTTCTTGCCCCATGCGTACTGCTGCGCGCCACACTTAAGCTTGAGCATCTGTGAATACTTTCCTTATGAGAGAAATAGAAATGGGAGCACAGACTTATTAGACTCGCACTTGTGGTTGTGATTGAATGAATAGTTTTAGAAAAATCAGAGGAATCGACTAGGCATTAGAATAAATGAGCAAGTGGAAAAGGAAACTGAAGTTTCAGTATCTCTGAGAATTAGGGCTGTCAGACTGACGCATCCGTCTCTTCATTCCACGCGCTCTCTCTCTCGTCACTCTGACCGGTGAGAGAGCACGAGAGATGAAGAGACGCATTTTTCATCTTGACAGCTATGTTGTGATTCCAGGGGATGAAGGGGGAACGTAGAATCGACTAACGAATAATCGAACAAGATTGAATGAGCATGTGGAAAAGGAGACTTGAGTTTCAGAATCATCGAAAAACACGGTGGTTGACTCAATAGGAAATGAAGGCGTAGACGAAGCACAACACGGCGTTTCAAGAGGGGACATTTGCATGCTATAGCGCGCAGAGCAATGAGTATCTGGGAGGAGATATGGCCAGCCCTCAAAATCTCGAGCGTAGCTCCGTCGGTAAGAGGGCTGCCTAATGCCCTCTAGATCGCTGGTTCGACCCCCCGCTAAGCCTAATGTCTTTTGCTAGATCCATTGATTTTCAAATTTCCCGCCGCCTTGCACATCAGTAAAAATTCAAATCCCAATGTCCGCGGAATTCTGAAACGCTGTGCACAAGCTATACAGATGCAGTGGACGAATGAAAGGCGAACACTATCCGTCACTTGTGACAATCTATAGGAGAATAAAGAGTACGACACTGAGTCACTGCAAAAACCGCCGGAAGTGGTTAGACGGATGAATGAAAGAAAGTGATTTTCTCAAAGTAAAAAAAACAATCCAATTCAGCGACAACCAAGTGATCACGACATTCAATTCTTCTGATATTGAACTGGATTGAACCAATTGTTTCATTGGAAAAAAACAGTGGAAGAAATCACATTTATAACATTCTTCCAACAAGACGACAGGTGATAAAGATAAAATAAGGGCATTTTGCACAAAAACAACAAACATTTATTATTTCCATCATCCTCTACTCTTGAATACAATCGAACAAAATAACGAGATTAAATACAAAGTTTGATGTATTAATAACCGATCCTTCTGCTCTACTCATACAATAAAACGGGGCAAAACGATGAGATAATGAGTGAAATGGAGAGATTGTTCGGCTACTAACCGTTCATCACCCACTACTAAGCCAAACGAAAAAAATGGTGAGATAATGAGTAAAATGGATATTAAATTACCCTCAAATCCTCCTACTCATACAACCGAACAAAACGATGAGATAATGAGTGAAATCGATAGTAATTTAGTCCTCCTACTCGTACAATTGAATATTCTGATAGTATTCCTGTTCGGCGGCCCTCTTCGCATTTCCGGATATGGCCAGCTGTCCCTCGAAGCCCGTTCCCCTCACGACGCCGTCCCATCGGAAGCCCGGCGCGATACCGAATCGATTCGGCGGCCACGCCCCCTCGTACCGCGGAAACACTGGAATAGGAAGGGTTGATGACTTGTGGAACGGGGAAATCCTTTGTCGTTTCTTCACCATTAACACAATGCACCCGGCTAGATTGAATTCGAAACGCCCATTGACGCATACATCATTTTTCATCCCTAGATGAAACTTATCCGGGATTTGTTCCCCCTCCCTCTCGATTCTGCCATTTCTACCGGTGTTATTCGGTTTCACTCTTAGAAGTGTCTTCTCTGTTCCTCTACAGTCTCTGCCTCTCCCCACTTTCCCTTGCTCTCTTGCTTCTATCTCCAAAAAGTCCCTCCAATCCCCCTCCCCCTCTTCCTCACCTTTCCTTCCCTTCTGAATGTCCACCTTCTGTCGCTTCTTCATGATGAATGCCGCCAGCGGATCCTCCTTCACATCGATCACATCCCTGCGCAAGGAACAAATTATTGCCGTTATTGCCTAAATCATTGCCCGTTTGCCGTAACCTGGTAAGCCTGTTTGGAAATTGGAAATTTTTGAGAAAATAATGTAAATTGGGAAGCATTGAATTGGGAACGTAAATTCACATCGGTCGTCCCTGCACGCAATTAGTCGTTATTACTTTTAAGTTTCATCCATCCCTTTTTTGAATTAGTTTCATTCATCACGGAACGACAAATAACAGTGAGCGTGGCAACATTTTAGACATTTTATTTAACACATTTACCTATGTAGACCCCCTTTTACCCTCACACCTTCCTTACCATAATAACAACAACCAAAACAACAATAACATACTTGAGATGGTCGTTCATTGCCTCGTCATCCTTGGTTCTCGCCCACGGCTCCGCAGCCACTCGCACCGCCTCCTCGAGTGCCTCCGCACGCTGTGAATACGTAAATTACGTAACGTAATTAAAATAAGACATGGAAATAAGACGCTGTAAAGGCTAATATTATCCAGTGAATACCTTCTGCTGATCTGCCATTCCTAGTTATAGAAATTTGAAACCCCATCAAACCGGGAATTTTTTTTTGTATGTTTTAGGCAGTTTTTGACTCTACTCTGTAGTCACAAATATCTCACCCTCTGCTGTTGTGCCATTCCCTTGTTCCAGTTCTTCTTGTACTTCTCGTCCAGCTCCGCCTGCTTCGTCGCCTCACGCTCCTTCTTCTCCTTAATTATGTAAAGTTATAAAGGTAAAGGCAACTATTCCAAGTAGCGGCTTGATTGGACCATGCAAGTAACCCCACTATTCTCATAAACCAAGCTATGATGTTGACACGTCCCACCTTATCCTTCTTCTCATGTATTTGATTTTAGCTCACAGAATAGATCCTAGCAGGAGCCCTTCGAACTGGCTTGAATTTCCCTATCAAGTCTCTCCTCCTTCTCCCCTTCCTTTCCCACCTTATCCTCCTACGTGTCCTTGCTCGTCATCTTTTCCGAGCCTACTATTCCCTCTCCCTACCCTCATCATGTCATTACTTTCAACATAATACAGCACCTTATCCTTCTTATCCTTATACCTATCCTTACCATATTCTCCTGCGTGTCCTTGCTGCCCATGCCTACTATTACCCCATGCAATTCCCTCTACCTACTTCCTAACATAATTTTCGATATTAAAAAAACTTAGTTATAACACCACAATCTGCCACCTTATCGTTCTTATCCTTATCCATACCTTATCCTCCTGCGTGTCCTTGCTGCCCTTCCCTGTCATCTTCTGTCGCGTGACAGTTTCCGCGTCGCGGCCCGAGATGTGTGACGCCAGCTGCGTGAACATCTGCAAGGAAAATCAGAGATAACTATGTTGGAACTTCGGAGGCTGTATGAGCCCTCGCATTCAGGAAAGACCAGCCGCAAGATATGATAATAACGTGTGACATGAAATCACCAGCACACAATCTATAAAAAAGGGGGGGGGGTGGGCGAATGGAATGGTGTGTCTATCTCTAAAGAGATGTGAGGGCAGTTGCGTGAACATCTGAACGATAATATAATCACGTGCGGCGTGAAATCACCGGCCCAAAAATTAGCTAAAGGGTGATGGTAAACGGTAACTATTCGGGGATGTGCAGCGAATTGAATGCGTTTTCTATCTTTGAAGACATGAAGATAGTAATAGTAGTGGGTGAACATCTGAATAATGATAATCCATTATCTCTGACTGCAGCACCAGATCAGCTGATTTGTATAAAGGGAGATGCTGCGAATTTCTCAGTTTGATATTATTCTATTTGCGAAGGAATCCTACAATAAATTGTCCACACCTGATTTCACATTATCTTAGCCTCTTGATGTAGCACCAACTCACCCGGTTTAGCGGAAAAAAGGTTTTTGAGAACTTCTCTGTTTTTTTCATCCTTTTATTCATGACCTCCTGTCCTTGTAAACCCCAAAGTCATGGAAGGACACTCATTACATTCATAGTCATGTGCGACAAGAAATCAGCGGCTCTCTCTCTATCTTTCAAGAAATAAGAATCCATCTTTGTTTGCCAGTGAGCGGGGTAATAGTAGTTGCCGTTACGAGTGGGATATTATCCGCTAGATGGCAGGGGACTTTTCCTCATCATTTCAGTAATTTCCCACACGCAATTCCACCTTACTGTCTATTTTTCAACCCTGTGTCTTCGTCCATTCCCAATTTAAAGAATATCGATCGATACCGTACCTCAATCTCTCTGTTCCTCATCATCAGCCCCTCCTCCCGCAGATCCTTGGCCGACTGCAGTCCCGCCTTCTTTCCGTCCAATGTTCGCGTCTGGGAAAGGGGGAAAATTTACGTTTGATAACTTACAATATTACTTCCACAATAAACAGCGATTTTCCTGTCGTAAAAAAACCACGCTTCAAGCGTGACGCTTGGTAAAGAGGTAACGCCAGGTTACAATGTTACATAAATTAGTAGCATAACACAAATGCAGGTTAAAAAGTAAGCCTTTCTTAGCATTTTCGAAATGCTCAAGTCGTCATTTTCGAAAATGAAATACAATCGCACCTGTCCATCATTCTCATCCACCGGTTCCTCCTTGATCCTCTTGGGAGATGCGGGGCGGCGCTCCTGAGAAGAAAGGATCACTGATTATGTGACAAAGGAGTAAACGGAATAAATAGTAAGAAAAAAAAGAGTGAATACAAATGATGAAGAAGAAGAAGCAGAAGAAGAAAAGTGAAATTTGTCCAGAGATTTCATGTAGACTCTTCCATAATTGTCCAGGCCAGAATTCTCGGAATAGTGACTGGGGTGCTCGCCTCTCGAGAGTAATAGGATGAGAATTCATATAAGAATACAATGACTCGGATATGAATAGGATGAGAACACTTTCAGAGGCCTGACCAAGTGCCATCACAATATCATAATATCCTCACCCCATTAGGACTAGCTCCTCTCGGCCTCCTCGGCGGTGATGAATCCCTTTCCCTCCTTCGGGGCGGAGACGAGTCCGAGTTCTTCCTTCGACGAGGGGGCGATGCGTCAGAATCACTGCAATTATCAGGAGTATAAACCAGAGGAGGTGCCCTATCCCAGGCCAAAAAAACAGAGAAGTTCTGTAGAAGCGCCACATTTGAGGAATGGTATAGTGTCATCGAACTAGTCATAGTGTGCACTAAATATTGCATATCTTGCCGTCTGGTTCTCCTCGGCGGGGAAGCGTCCGAGTTTTTCCTTCGACGAGGGGGCGAGGCGTCAGAATCACTGCAATTATCAGAACTTGTTGAATAATATCTCCGAATGTCAAGCGGGACCAAGCCACGTAAGATAAAGAAGATAATTGGTACACAAATCCGTAGGACTAGCAGATCATACATTTTCGTTCCTACCGGGCCGGTAATCAGACCACTATATATTTAATGGAATCAGTGGTCAGACCACAATATATCCAATACAAAATCGGTATTCAAGCCCTTAGACCTCTGATATTAGCGTCAGACCACTATATATTTTCGTTTCCCGGATGGCAATGAAAATGTATGTAGCAGATATTAGTCAATCCGTGAAACCTATTTATAAGTTTCAATGGGCCATAAATCAAGCTCGATTCATGCAGAAAAGCTCAAAATATGAAGGGTTGATAACAATATTTCTATGTTTGATATCTTACCGTCTGGTTCTCCTCGGCGGGGAAGCGTCCGAGTTCTTTCGCTTTCTGGGCGGTGATGCGTCCGAATCACTACAATTATTCACCTTATTAGTGGTCTTTCGAAAAAAAAATGCAGGAAATTTTACAACATCCAGACAGTGTCAAAATCGATAAAAATTGAAATGAGTCTCTTCTCAATGGACAGATTCTCTCACTGATGCCCCTCTGTCGACGGCATCGAAAGAAGGAAACACACTAAAGCCGAGTGACATTATGTGACATTTGCCTACCGTCTCTTTCTCCTTGGCGGAGATGCATCCGAGTCCTTCCTCTCTCGTTTCACGGCTGCTCGAGGCGGTGAATTGTCCGAGTCGCGACGCGTACGACGTCGAGGAGGCGAATCCGAATCTCTGCAATGCATTAGACGTATAACGAGGAGAAGACGCTTAAAATAGAGTATACGAAGAAATTCGTCCGATTCGTATTTGTAACGATTCGTCCTGGATAAATATGATTAGACTGAACAAGTTTTGCACTAGCTCTGAAGAGAAGATTCGAACGATTATTGACTCGATAAGAACTAAAAATTTACACATCTTGCAGGATCTGGTTAGTCTTTGTCCCAATAGTGAAGGAAAACGAAAAAAAATCGGTTCAGAACGTTCTCATCAGCTTGCTTTTTAGAAGAAAAATTATAAAATTGTAAAATAAACCTTCGCTTTCGCGGTGCTTGCTGTCGGACGGGGCTGCTGTCCGAATCACGGCGCTTTCGACGCACGGGAGACGGCGAGCGAGACAGCGGCTCTAAATTACGTCGATTTGTTTTTGTTCCCGACCTTTTATCTCTGTTTCTGTTCTCTGTATGAATGATGCCAATTCCTGTGGATCTATGCTTTCATATGATACTTGCGATTGATACTGACATTAAATCGTAAGACGAAGCATGATTTGCAAATTCTCATCAAGATGAAAAAATACAACATCGTTGAAAAGACTCAAAACTAAAAACAGGCAAACCTTTCTTCACTACAGGCTTCTCGTCCATTGGCGCGAAGGCATTGCGGAACTTGGCCTTGGTCGTGGCGATTTTGCTCTTGATTTCGGCCTGAATTCAGTATTTTATGGGGAACATTCTGACACCGGTGTTTCGCATCATTGAAACACTTCTGCAATTAAAATATAGGTTTAACGCGAGCTTTTCTCCAGGGATACGTTACATTGGTTTCTTCATGTTTTCTTCTTCCTTTATGTTTGAATGACAACAACGCACCTCAATCTGAATTTCCTCCTCCATGTCCGAGTCCATGTCGGGCTTGGCTCCATAGCCGACGACTTTGAACGCGTCCTCTTCGACGATGGACATTCTGAACGATAGCACTATAAAGTTTTCTCATTTTGAGGGGATATTGTAAGTCAAACAAACATGCGACTGATCTTTTACTCGCCTCGTTTTCATTATCAACAACTAATCATCACTCAATTTGCCTTGTGAATGCTTGAAATAGTACAACATCTTACCCTGCTCCGAGTGGTTTGGCCTTCTTTGACTTCTTCTTTTTCGTTGACGTACCATCACCGTTTCCGCCGCCCGCCAGGTACTTCTTCAGGTAGTCCGCCTTTGATAATGCTGCGGCGGACATCTGAGCAGACATTAAGTTCATACAATCAAAGAAAAACAAAGAAAGGAAGGCACAAATTCGAAACAATTCGTTTGAATAGTTGGTAGTTAAAAAAATACAGAGAAGCCGCACATAACTAACGTTTTAGGATACGGTAAGAAAAAACGTCAAACTTGACCCTTTTTGACGGAATTGTTTTATTTTCCGGCTCCGAATTTCAAATTTTCGAAAATTAAATATATTGATTTCAACGCTAATTAGGGCTTTTGATGTTTTGAATTTGTATCCATTGCGTGCACCTTCAAATTTCAGCTGTGCTAGTATGCGACGATGAGTGTTGACAGCGCCACAAATTCTGTAACAAGCGCTCCACTTCGTGTCCATTTCGTGAACGGATCTTTCGTGGTTTTCGAGAAAGCCAGTTAGTTATCATTGTTTTCTTGATGAATTTAAGTGTAAAAATTGTAGATGCAGACTTGCTATCCAATTGTCACCGAATCTTGCCTGACTTTGGTTCATCAATGGAACAACTGGGGCAGAATTCTTCCATTTCTTGCTATTCGTGTCTACTGCCAGAGCAAGTTGCCGTTGCGCTAGATAATGGTTTGTAGTTTCAATTATCGGTATATTATTCTAGTTAAGGTGTTATCACTATCGTGCGTTTGAAGCGACCCGTTACCATTGGTAACGATGAATTCGTAGTGCCGAATGAAGTGGAGAAGCCCGAAATTGAGGTGCAATTTCTTATTATAATCACGATAGACAATCCTTATAGTCTCTAGAACTTGCCCGGAAGATAGCTGTTGGACGCAAAATGAAGAATCTGAAAAGAAAGGCTCAAGAGGAAGGCACTGTACAAATAAAGGTGCGTGAAACACAATATGCACTGCGAAACAATAGCCGATTGCAGAAGTTACGGCCAGATGATGTCATGGTAACCACTGAAGAGCTGAACTCCGCTCTGGCGGAAATATCTGCGCCATTGCAAGCTAGAAATGCAGTGCAGATAAGAACGAGTAAGCGATAATCACATTTTTTACTGTCGAATCTTATTTGATTTAACGTCATGACATATTTGAAGCTATCTAAACTCGCGTTATTAAAAACATTCAATCGTCCAAGGCGTGTGCTCATCATTGTTCCGTCTTCATCTTACAAAGTGATTTTCTTTGATCGGGAACAATACCTTTACTTTTTCCCAGATGTCTCATCGAAACTCGCGTATGAATCGATCACTTTCCCGGAAGAGTTCGATACTCTAGACTTCCGAATACGAAAGGTGATTTATTCCAAGTTCTATTGCCATTCCTTACTAACTAGCATATTTTCCAACAGCGTTACCTTACGAAGTCTATTTCCTTTTCTTTTGCCTCAGTTAGCAGTTTATCTTTTCTTCTGCGATATTATACCAAGATTCTTGTTAACTTTACCGTTTTACCGTTTAAACATATCTTTCTTATTTATATTTCCGTTCAGATCGTATTCCGTGATCTATGGTCTCGCGGTTTCTACGTCACAAGTGGCGTCCGTTTCGGTTGCCACTTTCTCGTCTACAAAAGTTAGTCTTATTTATTTGTATTATTGATTAGTTGTATTAGTTGTGTAGAAAGGTTCGCGATCTCCCATTTCACACTACTCTATGTGAGAAAAGCTTAGAGAAGTTTGCTAAACGAGAGAGAATCTTTTCTTGCACAGCTCTCATGATGACAGAAGTTTTACAAATATCAAATTGCTCCATCGAACGCGTTTGCTGATTCATTTACCTGTTTTGCATTCAGATCCGCCGGGCAGTGCGCACGCCGATTTCATGATTCGCTGCGTGGATTCAGAAGCCGATCAGACGTCCTCGTCGATGCTCTCGTTTGCACGAACGGCAAATCAGGTGGGGAAAATGATAAATTGATGCCTAAATAGGCCTAAGAAAACCTAAATATCCCTTTCGGATGGTGAGACATTGGTGGTAGCTCGTGATGGTGTCGTAGATATATTCGCTTATATTAGGTAAAGTTTTCGACGACCTTTTTCCAACTCTTTATTTGACAAAATAATAAAATGAAAATTACAGGTGTGCAAGAAGTCTCTACTAGCCATCGTGAGTGGCAGCATACACCCGCAGTATCTGGCCCTCCAATCATTCACTCCCTTACTATCTCAAGATCTGGATAGTATCGAGTGAATCCGTTTCTCCATTTTGCGTAGTCTCTCATAGGCCAGAGTGACAAAAGAGTATGCGAATTGAGACGGATAGTACCAATTGAATTGAGTGTTGTTTTGGTTTTTTTGTTTATGTTACGAATAAGAACCTATTGAGTTGTTAAAGTTGCAAAGTTACTGTTAATTGATTTCTTGTATAAAGACGCTCGTAATGTGCTTGCCGTGTGTTGAATTGAAGAATTGGTCGAAGACCATAACCATACCTCTAATGTTGGGAGTGATCAAATAATTAACTGGTTTTCAGTTCCGCTCCAGCCAACACTAAGCGGGAATCATGGTAGGTATTGTTGATCCTGCTATTTTTTAAATTTAGAATTTGTTTTATTCAATTATATTTGTAATTTCAGCTGTTCTTCTCGTTCTTCAAGACGCTCGTGGGTAAAGAGGTCGTCGTCGAACTCAAGAACGACCTCAGGTGAATCGGTGTTTTGTAAAACAAAGTTCGAAGACAATTTTTCTGTATGTGCGGAAATTCATTCAACAGTAGTTGGAAATGTAAACGTGCTCCGAGAACGAACACTAATAATCCAATTGTGATGTTGGGCAGTTATTAACGTTAGAGATATCACACATTGCCTACCCTGATCTCGGTGTCCGTTATTTTTAGTTTCACCTTTCTTCCTTAATTTGAATTCCCTTTCAACGATTGCTGGTGATATTTTGTTTCGAAAATTGGATCATTCCACTCGAATCTCTACAACTTAATAATAATAATAAATATAATAATAATAAAAAATAATAAATAATATCTTGTTCATGAACATATCCCGATCGAATTGCAGCATCTGCGGTACACTGCACTCGGTGGATCAGTACCTGAACATGAAACTGCTGGACATCTCCGTCACTGACCAGGAACGATTCCCTCACATGCTATCCGTCAAGAACTGCTTCATCAGAGGGTAAGGAAAAGATGGAATGATGAACTTGCTGAAGAAATTCCCTCAAATAACTGGGAAAATTTATGTAAACATGTTCATTTGGTCATTCGTTAGAGGATGAGAGTCCTGGCTACGGTAGGATCGATTGGGATATTGTCAGAGGTAGGAAGTGTGTGTGTATCCGCGTCAAGAACTTTTCCATCGGAAGGTAAGGGAAAGACGACATTGCGAATATAAAAAAAGAAAAAAGAACATGCGAAATGACCATGCTATTATTGATGAAATTATGAATATCTTGTTGATGTGTCATGACCGGGGATGCAGTATTTCAAAATTATCTGAGAATAAGGACGTTTTCTTTGATGGGTTTACAGGCCTTATCTTTTACCTTTTTTCGTTCATAGATGAATAGAAAGCGTCTTGTCAGACACTGTCACACATAAAATAGTCCACCTACCCTATCCTTGCTCCGGTAGTTTCTAAAGACTCGATTAATCAGTCACTTGCAGATCGGTGGTGCGGTACGTGCATCTTCCGGCCGAGCACGTTGACACGCAGCTACTGCAAGATGCGACCCGCAAGGAAATCGCAGCCAACAAGAAGTGATCTACCCTGACTCTCTCCGTTCCACACACTATCTCGTCCTTCTCTGACTGTCTAGTTATTGTCCGACCCACTCCATTCCCCACACTATCTAGCTTACTGTGACCGACGAGAGATAAGAGTGGAGAAACGACTCTTATTTATTCCGAATTGTTAAATGTTTTTCCACCCCATTTCTCATTAAGTATTCGATTGTTGAACCCATTCTTCACAGTTTCTATGTGCTTATCGAGCATTGTGTATCTCTAGTTTCCAATTTGTAAAGAGTACTGCGCCTCGCGGTTACTGCGATAAATGATCTCCATCATTTCTTCTTAAAGGCGCGCGAAAAGGTGAAGAAAAATGTATAAATTATGTGTTGTGCAACATGAGAAAAAGAGCAACTTATTTTATCTGTGGTTACTGAATAGGATTAGCGATAATTTTAAGTAATCAACTGATCAAACGACGTAAGTCGTGAATCTTCGCGTTCCTAATCTTCGCGTCTGTTTACGAAGAAGTCGATGAACAATGGAATGCCATCGATAGTGCCGCCTCTGAGTGCCAGTCTCGCCTGAGAATGCAGAGAATTAGTGACGATGGTGACAGTTATTGATATGTGACCACTAAATTCAAACAATTGGTCATACAGGGTTACTCTAACACTAACAAGTAAGTTTATGCTGTTTCTGATCTTTGATTTTGGCTGAGCAGTCACGGTTTTCAAAAGTGTTTCAAAACAATCGCATACACCAGAGATCAAAGATCAAGTATCTATTCATCCTTACTCTCTTTGCTTCTTCCACTGAGGAGTAGTAGACGAATCCATATCCTCTGCATTGTCCAGTCTCACGATCGAAGATAACGTTCAGCTGAATAGATCAAAGTCCAACATCGCGAATTCACCAATCATTCACCATCGAAACAGCAACAATCAAGCAACACTTCTCCCCAGTTCACAGAACTAGTACAGTATGCTACCGCAAACCGCATTAGTTGTATGTTTTCCTAGTGGTGAACTCATAATAACGTCTAGACCAGCAGTCAGTACAGTAATCCTGATACCGTACCCTACCGCACCCCTACCGTACATGATCGATGACGCCGTAGGGCGAGAAGATGTTGCGCACGTCTTGCTCGGTCACCCAGGAAGGCATGCCTGTAATCAATCGACCAACGATCATTTAAATCAATAAATAAATCATACTGTAGATAGGAAAGAATACGAAAATTTGACCCACAATTTGACACAAATTTCAGTCCAATCGATATTATAAAGTAGCCCAAACTCACCAAAGACGCCGAGGCATTTGGTAGGCACGTTACGGCCGGTAGACGGAGTGAGGACGGTATGGAAATGGAGCTGAGTCAATGTAAAGAGAGGACGAAATATGCTAATGAAATTACCAGACAGTTACTAAATGGATAGACATGCAAATTGATATGGAAATGATGATGGCGATGTGAGAGAAGGAAGAATGGATTGATAATTATGCAAAAGAGGTAGTGACTTGAGTAAAAGTCGCTACACATTGACTAGCAAAGACCAAAGATCAGCTTAAAAGATCGAAGATCAATCCCCCGCTCTGTAAAGTATTCTGCACCGCGGCGCGTCGAAATTCTACAAAGATATATAGAAAGACAAAGAAAGAAAGATGAAGACAGTATTTCAATCTACCGTACTCGGCATTATTAATCGATCGATCAATCGACCGGAGGATAACGACGATACGGTAGCGAGCAATCGCAGAGTGTGCGCGTGTATCGAGAAGTGAGCGCAGTACGGTAATTAGGAAACGGTATTCACGGGCTATCGATGAATGAAGGAATCGGAGAGTACGGTAGTGAGCTATCGAGGACTGAATGGATCCCAGTACGTTGTGCAGAGGAGACAACAATGAACACACAGCATTCTCCTCCGACAGATAAGGAGGAGACCTTTGCATATCTACTCGCTCACTTTGCATGAATCGAACTACAAGGCCTAGGCGGGAGGAGCGACCGCTCTCCCCGCTCTGTTGTTCGAATCGAGCGGGAAATTGCAGTTCTTTCGTGTCGGGATTTTGGCTCGAAATTTGCATCCATTGTTCACCCTTATCTGGAGAGAACAATGGGGGTCAGAACGCTGTGAACATAGGGTATGTGACCCCTTCATGGTCTTGAAAGTATCGAGCCAATATCGAGGGGCACTAGTGAGATATTAAGGGGATATCGATAAACCGAGAAAACAGAGCAAACGTACATGTGGTTGAAGAGAGAAGCGAGAAGAAACCACTCAGCGACCGTGAAAGCTCTGCGAATGAAAAGGATTGAAGAGATGGAGAGAGGTGGATTAACGATAATGGTATGTAAAATGCCAGGACAAGCGGATGAATAGGATAATGAATCTGCCTCTCTCTCTCTGGTGCATTCAATTTAGAAGATTATTCCCCATTATTGTTTTTTTGTGAAAAAACGTTTGTTGTAGAAGTGATCAGGAAGCATATTCCCCCCTTTTAGAATACGGTGGTGTGGAGTTTCGGAACGTATTCTGAAGTATCGTATCTTTGCTTCTCAAAGTCAAGTTTATTATTGGCAAAGACGTTCAAATACGTAGTATCAAAACGCCTATTGAATTCTGATTCGCAATTCGATTCTCAGATCGAAATTAGCAACATCAAACGCAACGCCAGAACATCTGTTATTAAACCAACTAGAGTTGCCTGAATGAAGAATCCGTCTCTTCATTACCCGTGCACTCTTGCCTCTCTGACCGGTGAGATACAATGACGAATGAAGAAACGGATTCTTCATTTCGATAGCCCTAGTGCTATCTAACACTCGTCTAAACGAACAAATTACCATCAGAAAATTATGACACCTCTCATCTTTTCTTGGCTGTTATGATGTGGATTGTGGAAGTAAAAATCTTAAAAATGATGGGAATTTTGACTCCATTAGTCTGACGGGGAGAGACACTGAAGAGTACTCTAATCCGAAGAGGAATGAAAAAATTAGAACAGTATCGTGCGTTTCAAATGCTCAGCAAACTCAATGTGCTCGTTAGCGTATTGATTGTCTGGGAAAGAGAGGAAGGGAAGGGCGGAGGAGAGCAGGTAGATCACTAGCCTCCTCCCGGCCTCTTCCTCCCTCCTCCCTCCACTCAGTTCGTCAAAGGTCAGCTACGTGTGGAATTGAAAATAATCTCACGATAACTACGGTAAAGAAACGATAAAAAGCTATGGTCTTGATTTATTGTGACTGTTCTTTCAAAGACCCGCACGCGAATGCACTATCTGTATCGATCTGCGGATCTGGATGTATCGATACTGTGGCGATCTGAAAAACATCACAAGTCAGTTATTGAATGGTTAGAAGGTTAGGTTACGTTCAAGCAAGATAACTCACGTTGGAATTGACTAAGCATTTGTTCCTGTTCAAGATGACAATAAATTGTAATAAACAAATTGAAATTTGCGAATATTATCGATGAAAACAATCGAAATGGAACGGGCGTTTCGCAATTGCGAAACTCCCGTTCGGCGCAACCCGAAGCGCGCCTTCATGTACGATACTGACGCTCTTCATTCAGTGGGAAACCAGTGGGAACTTCATTAGGAAACCAGTGGGAAGAAATCAGCCCTCTCGACCCTCTCCCAGAGCCTGGGAAACCAGTGGGGGAGGCAAACCACGCCCACTTTCCCTGGTGCCCCACTGGGAAAAAAATACCAGAGATTGTAAGCATTAGACTGTGCTCACTATCTATGTATTCCATCTAGTGATAAGCTCAAAAACAATTTTGAAATCATGATATCCATAATCCACCTGATTCCATTCCATGCATGCACAGTTGAAGAAATCCCTTCTACACATTTATCGAATAAAAACTATTATATTGAGTTATCTTCGACATAGGACTACATTGTGTAGACAACAGAAGCAAGGACAAGGGAATATAGATAACAATTCCATAGACCTTCGAAAATAGCAGAAACCAATGAGAATCAAAACCTATAAGGCATTGCTCATATTGCTTGGACCAAAAGAATGATAACACGAGCGATCTCAATAACTCGTTATAAATAAGCATGGAGATATGAGCACGTTACCTGATCTGATCAAAGAAATGATATTATACGTCCAATCAAAATTGAGATCGGGCATCGGCCAAACAACGTGATTATACAGCTAAATGGGAGGACTAAGGGGGAAACTCAACAATGATATTTGGGCAACAAATTGTCAACAGGCTAGTGTATTATGGTCATTCACAACGGAAACAGGGTGTAAGGGGGTACTTCACAACATAAACTTTGATTGGATTAAGGGATAGGGATAGGGTGGTCCATTAGGGATGGGAGGGGAGGGGGAGTCGATGTGGGTTCTCTCACTGCTTCGGGGCCTCTTCCTCGTCCGATGCTTCCTTTAATTAATTTCCCATCAATCAATTTATCATTTTCGGCACTCATTGATAGAAGAAGTTGGGAGCAAACACTTCATGGAGTGTATTACATGGGGTGTGCAAGTTGCCATTGATAACTAATAAATAATTATAGCAAACTTTGAAATAAGCACAGAAACATGATTCGTAGCCATTTGAGAATACCCTAGCACTCAATAAACATTTTTTTACAAAAATAAAAAAAATTAATATAAATATCTCACATAATAATCCAGACTGTCGTCGCTCTCCTGTCCGACAAGTTCCTAAATCGAGAATATTTATTTTAGAAAAGCATTACACAAATAAATTATTAATGCCCCAATATTCCTTCTCAAGAAACTGAACAGAAACGTGAATTAATTTAAAGGAGGGCGTGAAGGAACTATTGTCAAATCATGCTTCCTCCTGTAGGTCCATTGCCTGATTTCGGATTAAAAAATAATATATAATTTAAATAATTAAGTAAATAATCTCACGAATGCCTCCTCTTCCTCATCCTCGTCCTCTTCCATTTCCTCATCGGGGCAATACGGCTGAAGTATTGAGTAAATAATCAAATAAAAATTAAATCATGGTAATAACTTAATAATGCACCTCACACCAAGCATTCGAGGCGCTAATTGTAAATATCTTTAATCTCGTAGCCAGTTCTATCGATTCATAAATCCCAGTGCTAGCATACCATCAATCAATAATGCTACCGTTTCATAACTCAACATGTCCCTGAGCTACCGTACCACCCACCAATCAATAACCTCATAAACTACCGTAGCAATCAATATATCTACCGTACCACCATTTCGAATGCTTCCTCCTCTTCCTCGTCCTCATCCTCTTCTTCATCTTCCACTTCTTCCTCTTCATACTCAACGTACTCGATCTCTTCGTCCTCGAATATCTGCCATTTCGACAATATTTTTTTCAAAGATGGAAAGATCTCTTCATGAGAACTTTTGGACCCATTTTTCTAACAATAAGACAAGCAAGAAGTTATGAATGGCCTGCAATGAACAACAGAGCCTACTCTCGAAAACTAATAACAATAAAAACACATACAAACAAACGTTTTTCAATGCAAGATTGATTCCACTATTTTTAATATATGTAAAGAACTTCAAACCATTCAGACAAGACAAGCAGACCTTTGAACTTCATTCACAAATGCAACCCCAGATCACCCCTTGTAATTTTCACCCTTTTTTTTGCTTGTCTATGTTGTTTTTCTCCTCTAATTGTTATTCCCAATAAACCGCACAATCACAAAAAAAAACACGAAAAGATGGGTGTCTCTCTCACTTTCTCATGCTCTCTCGGCTCTCTGACTGACGAGATATACGGCAAAATGGAGAGACCCTGATGATTTTTTCACAAAAAATCACTGACCTCTTCCTCCACGATGTTGCCGCCCATTCTCGTATAGCGCGCCGGAGGGGTCGGAGCCACCAGCGACGGCGGGCGTCTCTGCTGCAGTTGCTCCAGCTGCTGCAGAGACTGCTGCAGCTGCTTCGTGGGTTGCAGCTGCTGCCGCTGCCGCGTGGGCTGCAGCTGTTCATACTGCTGCAGCTCCTCCTCCTCCCCGTCCTGGTCGCCCAGCTCCATGATGAGGGCCTGCAGCCGAAATGTTTTTGGAACCAGACCAGATTCAGCGACGAGGAGTATTTCCCCGTTACTGCCTCCATTCTAATCCTACGTCTAATCTGACCTCTAATAGTATTATATTCGCTTCACCGTTAGTTCATTGAAATAGCATATACATATGTATTAGTGATGACAATTCGGCACGCGCCTCTCCTCATTTTGCATGCTCCCTCGCCGATCAGACAGACGAGAGAGGATGCAAAACGAAGAGAGCTGCGTGCCGATTCGTCATCACTAATATGTATGTAATTTCTCTCTGCGGTACAGCGGTCGGACGTACAGGTATTTCACACGACACCAGTGTGACACGTTCAGGGGTGCAAGCAACTTAGAAAAAACACGTAATGTCCCTCCACATTTTCAAAATCGTTATTATCAATATTTTTATTTTTATAAGTAATTTAATTAATTAATATAATTAATTCGAATACCTGGATATGTTCGGTCATCTCCTTGTGGTACACGTCCACTTCGTCCTGCAAATATATTATTATTTTTATATATAATTTTTTTCCATCATCATCTTTATCATAACTGTAAGTTATTTTACTCATTTTTCCATGACATTTATTTCTTATGAAAATCCAGAGCAATTTTGTATTACTGATGTAATGAAGTTTCCTCCGGTAGGTCCATTGCCGTGATATTAGGATAAAGTGTCAGCAATAATAGTATGCAGCCCACCCTCTGTTGCTGCAGATAGTGCAGCAACTGCAGCTGCGCCGGCTGCAGTCTCCCATTCGCCTCCATGTAGAGGAGCTGCTGCTGCTCACGAATCTGAGACAATGGTTACACAAATTTAAACAAAAGAAACATGAACACGGGGTCTATATATATAGCACATATCTACCTATTTTGAGAGATATACCCGCGATATTTGACCCGTTTTACTCTGAATCCTGACACTGAGGCATAAAGGACAGTCGACACCAAAAAGCTAAGAAGAATCCATCCCTTGGTCCATTTTCACTAACATAAGTTCGAAGATCCCAATCCCCTCCTCAATGATGTTTCCTCCAGCAGGCTAATTGCCTTGATATCAGGACAAATGTATGTACTCTGAATCCCCGATATTGATAGTTAGTCCGAGCCTGGTGATCACTGGCTCGAAAGATCAAAGTCCATCGGATTACCGTACTCCACAAAGATGCAATCGTGCCAAAAATACCGTACCTCCTGGCACTCGCGCGCGTGCTTCTGCGTGATGGACCGCAAACTCCTGAGGAGATCCTCGCGAGAGTACTGTAATTATTGATTTTTAATATAAAAAAAGGAATAGATGCCCTCAAAATCATAGCTGAGCGTCGACTTCCTTATGAAACTTTGAAGTGGCGGGGACCCGTTCAAATAGTTTGAAGAGGTTCGACAATTTTCGTGGTAACCTGTTTATTTTGTGGAGAAATAGTTTAAAATTGGTCTAAAAAAGGAGGTGACCCGCACAATTGAAGCCAAAGTGGACCAACATTTGCTAAAGAACTTTTTAACCAGGATGTTCAGAATGAACCATATCGTCAATAAAATCCAAAAAAAACAAAGCCCGGGCGTTTAACGTTATGGTAAACTTTTCCAGTTTCGACTATTTAGTAGCCTATTTTCTATAAAAAATTTCACCATTTAAAGAAAAATTATTTTTACGAATTTCTCACCTTTACATCTTCGTCCTTCACCGGTTCTCCCGCTTCTTCCATCTCTTCCTCTCCCGCATTCTCCTGCAATGTAAAACTGAATTTTGTCTTGATACGAAACTAGACTTGGGCATATTTGTTGCCCTTCATGTTACGCTTCATCCTCTTTTGATTAATGGCAGAATGATTTTCTTTAGCGCTGCAGTCTGAGATCACTAATCGATACCGCACCTCAGCTATAGTATCCTACCGTACCTGGCTTTCTGGCTCGTCATCCCATTTTCCCTTCTTGACGACCGGTCGAATCGGGGAGCTGCTCTTCTTCATCTCGGCAAAGTGTTTCCTTAGCCGTCTCGTGCACCGGAACATTCTCGCCTTCTCTACCAGCATTCGCTCATGCTCTTCCCACTGAATCAACCAATCAATACTTTATTCCAGAGATCAAATACTACCGTCAAAAGGACCTATGCATGCCACATTTTTAGCCTAATTTGAACAAAAGTTAAAGGAAAGCATACCACCGTTACACAAAAACAGAAAAAAAATAGTTTGAGACATAACCACAACGTGCCCAATAACCTTCAAATCGTGTAAAAGCACGCAACAATTTAAGTATGATGATATGAGTATTTGACCTCTGCTTTATTCTCATCAATCAATACTTTATCAGGATCATGCAGTGGGGTTAGGTTAACGTATATACACGCTGATCTCGTCTGCTCCCCACTGAATATTATTCATTCGGCACTTCGTTGGATTTTTTTGGATCAGATCGTAGAGTATTCCCATCCTACCATTCTCATCCCCCACATTCGGAACGGTTGTTGCCTGGGCCAAAACCGAAGAAGTTTCATTTATTCTATTCAGGGGTCGAATACGGTGCAACGAATTACGCAAGGAACCCACATTTTCACGATCTCGGTCACCTATCCCACACGCATTTTGACATTGAGCAAGCATCATTCGAAAGATTCGAGTACCGATTTGAAAAAGCAACCAACATTAGGTGCCTTTGAGAACCTAAGTATTCGAAACCCGATTCAACTTCATTAACACAGTAAAAAATGAAAACAAATACATAAGCATATAACTAATCGTGATACCTCTTTATTCATCCTATCCACAAGCTCCTTCCTCTCCTTTTCCTCCTTCCTTCTCTTCTCTATCCTTTCATCCGCTTCCTTAATACGATATTATTCGGTGTGTTACAAAATTAATTACGTAGCTTGCGATTGCTCATATTTATGCTACTTCATTCGATTACACGGAAATAATGATTCGGAAAATAAAATACCCTTATCATTAGGCCTGTCAAGGTCTGAATCCTGATAAGTCAAGGTCTGAATCCTGATAAATATCTGTATCTGTATATTGCGGTCTGATTACCGGCCCGGTAGGAACGAAAATGTCTGCCTACTTTCTTCTGTCTCTTCATCTCTTCTAACGGAAACCTCGAAATCGGGGGTATGCTTTCTAATTCCATGTAGTTTTCGACTAGCTTTTTCATGAATATGCATATACCTTCTTCTGTCTCCGCATCTCTGCTACGAGATTGAATGCGAGATTGAGTAATAGTAAAATTAGGATTGTCAAAGTAAAGAATCATTTGACTAGGCATATTCTTCATCCTGACGACCCTAATTATTATTTCGGTAAATACCTTCTTCTGTCTCCGCATCTCTTCTAACGGAAACCTCGAAAGCGGGGGTATGCTTTCTAATTCCAGGTAGTTTTCGACTAGCTTTTTCATGTATATGCATATACCTTCTTCTGTCTCCGCATCTCTGCTACGAGATTGAATGCGAGATTGAGTAATAGTAAAATTAGGATTGTCAAAGTAAAGAATCATTTGACTAGGCATATTCTTCATCCTGACGACCCTAATTATTATTTCGGTAAATACCTTCTTCTGTCTCCGCATCTCTTCTAACGGAAACCTCGAAAGCGGGGTATGCATTCTAATTCCTGGTCGTTTTCGACTAGCTTTTTCATGTATATGCATATACCTTCTTCTGTCTCTTCATCTCTGCTACTCTATTGATCTCCTCGTAGTCCGGTCCCACGGCCATATCCGCGAACTGTGCCTCCATCAGCATGAAGTCCTGCACGCAATCAGTTATTGAAAAGTAGGTAACCAATACAAACTGCTTCAAGGTTTTCTCGACCCTTTCTTTATCAATTGGTTCAATTTTGATTTTTCGAACATTGCACGGGAGATATTGATTTTAATAGTGACGATCAGGGGTCAAATTATCCTTCAAAAATGACCTATGCACGCCACATTTTTAGGCTAATTTGTAAGATTAGAGAAAATCATACGACCGATCGACAAAAATAGAGGAAATTACCCGAAACCTAACCACCGCTAGTTCACTTTTCAGAAACTAATTAACTCTCAATCAAACAACCCATATGTTTCCCATTTCGAACATGTTGTGAAACACAAAGCCACTGGTTCCAAGCTACTGGCTGACGCGATGTTGCGATGAAGATATATTTAAAAGAAAATCCTCACATAATCCTCCTCCTTCTCCTCTTCATCCTTCACAATCTTCTCCTCTTCATTCATTCCCTTCTCCTCTTCATCCTTCACTTTCTCCCCTTCCTTCTCGATCCTTCCCCCTTCCATGCTGTCATCGACGCCATCCATCTTCACTTCTTCCTCTTCTTCTTTCTTCACTTCATCTCTCACGTCTTCACCGTCCTGAAGGTGAATGGTAACGCTCTCCCGTTAATCAAAGCATTTGCGTCCAGTAGAGCTAAAAATATAAGCCGCCCTCTCTTCATTTCGCATACTCTCTCGCCCGGTCGATTGACGATAGAGAGAGAGTGTGTGAAATGAAAAGACGGTGGCTCATATTTTGAGTTCTAGCGTCCATTGTGCCTAAGTGCCTAATCACTTCTTCGGAAATTGCGTGATCTAGTCACTACCATACTCTCCCCATATAGTCCGATTCTCTCAATTTCGCATTCTCTCCTCCCTTCTTTAACTGGTAAAAATGCAAAAGTGAAAGCGCCAATTGAAGAAGATTCTTAACTCCCTTTTATTTCACTGTTCATTTTTTTTCTATGAACCCTATTGTACTCTATTTTGACCTGAACGAAATAATAATGATGACTTACCTCCACGCGCTCTTCCTCTTCTTCTTCCTTCATTTCCTTCTCTTCATCATCTGTTTCCACGAAATCGCCACGATCTGTGCGCAATATTATTACAATGAATTAGCTACAATGAGCCATCCACGAGCCCATTCATTTTCACTACCATCCGGGAACCAAAAATATATAGTGGTCAGATAATGAAAATCACAGTTGACAGGGGTATTTTGAACTCCTAAATGGGATATGTAGTGGTCTGATAACTGGCTCGGTAAAAAATAAAGTGGTCTGATTACAGGCCCGGTAGGTATCACGAGCCTGCTGGAGGGACAAAATACACTCTATGATCGGACGTGACTGGTGGTCGATAACACCCCAAAAATACATAACCAGAAGAGATCAGCATGTGACCTACCACGCATGATTCTCATAAACATTCATTCATTCAGCTACAATGACACTACGCAGAAGACCAGAATCCACCCCAGAATTCTCACACAAAAGCAGCGTAAATGTCAACCTTGTTAGCAGGGCTAAGTGTTACACCCATTCCCATACCGATTTTAGCCCTATTTCTAAATAAATTCTTACCTCCACCCGCTAACTTCCTCTGGACCCATTTCTTAGCCGAGGCCTCCTGCTCCATTGCTGCCTGCAATTATTCATTTTTTTACTTCTAAAATATAAAATAACATACTCATACGAGATTGAATCAATACATTATTCGACGCCTCCCATTTTTCTTGGCCAAACTACGCATATACCGTGCATTGCTGTACTTTTCATAATCACTGTATCCACATCTACAGTACCCCGCCATTTCCCCACTACAGTACCTTACAGTAACCGTTTATTCAATATACCGTACCTTTCTGTACTTCTCATAGTCAGCCACATCTACAGCTATCTACATTCCACATCTACAGTACCCCGCCATTTCCCCACTACAGTATCTTACAGTAACCGTGTATTCAATATACCGTACCTTTCTGTACTTCTCATAGTCAGCCACATCTACAGCTATCTACATTCCACATCTACAGTACCCCGCCATTTCCCCACTACAGTATCTTACAGTAACCGTGTATTCAATATACCGTACCTTTCTGTACTTCTCATAGTCAGCCACATCTACAGCTATCTACATTCCACATCTACAGTACCCCGCCATTTCCCCACTACAGTATCCAGGATATACTGTATCCTACAGTAACCGATTATACCGTACCTTTCTGTACTTGTCATCGTACCAATGCACGATACCGATCAGTCCCCTCTTCGGCTTCACTGTGAAGCGACCGACGCGCAGAAGAGTGACCATTCCCGCGTGCTGGAATGGATTATCGATTGATTCGTTGATTATACATATATGCTACCCCTTATTCACTAGGGTTGGCATCAAATGACAACAAATGACATCAAATGACCCTTTCAAACATGACGGTCTAAGCACACCACCGTTCCACGGAAACAGATTAAATGAGTCGAAACCAAGCATAATAGCATTCAAAATTTGTAAAAAAAACAAATCTAACCCGAGCATGTTTTCGAAAAAAATTGACCGACTATCGTATTCCGTCATGGTACTATACTCACCAGCCAGTTGCAGCAATTCTTCACTTGTTGGACGCTGTGGCGATTCATTCTGAATCAAATTGTTTATTTCAGCAAACACGATAATTTGTAAGACAAAACATATCGGCTGGGTGATTTCGCGTCTCAGTGGATTCATGTTAGCACGAGAATTCGAAAGTATGTAGTGGGTTCGAGATAGCTTCTAGTGATCAATTACATACACTTTAACAGATTGAATGTAGTAAAAAAACAAGACTAAACGAAAATTAGACCATTAATCATCTAATATTTGATCTTCGAACCCTCGAATTCTGAAATAAAACCTTATACAAAACCTACTCACTACTCGAATGCAGCTTTTGAATAATGTTGTATAATAATTTTCTAAAAAGTATTTCAACCCGCTCGCTAGAGTGCGCAAATCGGGTCGCCGTCTCTTCATTCTAAACCTCTCTCGGCCGATCGAGTGGGCGAAAGAGTGTGTGAAATGAAGAGACGGAGACCTACCGCTGACCTGATATGATTGCAGAAGCCCTCCATGTAGTTGGCCATCGCCCACGATATACGCTCAATCACGGACGGGTCGAATTCTGAGAGAAAATGAAATATTAAAAGATTTCAAAAATCGATTACTCAAAGTGAAAAGTTTCGTAGCTGGAATTGTTCGAAGCCTGGATAAATTGATGAATTCGGAAATTAATTAAAACAGAGCAAACGCGTTGATGATTGTATCAAGACAAAATGTCGTAGGATTGGGATGAAATTAAGCAGATGCGGCAGCGAAAAAGAACGAAAAAATTTATTCGCCCACCACCACCCCCCCCCGTCCCCTTCAGGGATCGAATCCTGTGGAAACGGATGATAAGCAACGGGTTTTCTGGACAATCTCGGAGCACTATTCGAAGAAACCTCCTTGCTATTCAACAGCAGACTTCACTGTATCTCTCAAAATCAGGGTGCGAGTACTACGGTTCCTAAAACCATATAACATTCGTTGTCGTTTTTATTATCAAATTGTACTCGAGCCCATCGAGTGTGGTTTGCTACATTGGTACTCATAATAAAATGAGGGGTTGGATGGGTGCCGATATAGTGAAAATATGGGTGTAAAAATCGCTCAATTACCGTCGAATCCATGATACTTGACGATGTCGGCGACGGCGTCCTCCATCGCGAACTGCACGACGCGACGTGCGTCAATGGACGGAAATCGGCCGCCCACGATCTCCGGGATACTGAAATCGGACGGGGAGATTATCGATTGGATCAGCGGGAACTTCTTTGCGCTAGCAGAAAGTGAAGGGGAGAAAAGCTGATCATCGTTCCTTAGATTCAGAATGTTATACTCATCGTATGCAGTGGCCAGTCTAGCATACTTGGACGATAGGAAACGGGGCGAAACAATCGATAACTACAGTAGCGTGTATAACAACCGTAATCAATCAATATCTACCGTACCGGGGTCCTGGCACGAGTTGGGTGTTCAGCAGGGACTCCACTCGCTGCACGTCCCCGTCCGCTCGGGCGTCCCGCAGTGCAATCGACCACTTGGCGATCGGGTCCCCAATCCTGCGAGATTACGGTATTTCTCACAATCATAACTGATGCGCGCACAACATTAGAAGACCAAACTGATCAGCCAAAACCTAATGTAGCTTTAGAAGACCCAGAATGAGTGTCAAATTCACATAGATTATGGCCCAAATTGATCAGCCGTAACCTAATGAAGCTAAAGATGAGCTAACTGTAAAATGAGTGTTCAAGCTTAGTCTACAATCAACGGTTTATTAAGAACAATGGAAGGCGAAATGAAAGCTCCCATTTTGACAATTCAGGTCTTCTAACAAGGTAGTGCCTCCTCACAAATCGATAATTAGCTTAAATAATGTTTAAAAATTACCAATCAATTTCCTGCCCGTTGTTCATGGTCATACCTTCAACGATACCATTCATCAACCGAATTGGAGGCTCAATTTCATGTTTCCATCACAGTATTCAATTCGGGTGGCCAGGCAACCCCTTTCATTTTGCTCCACATGATCAAACACTTTTTTTTATAACTTTTCGCGATACAAACAAACAACGAAATGGGTATGATACAACAAAAACAATGACTATCCATAACAGTAGATCTCTATCGTAATCTAAGGATCAATCGATAATTCAGCTACCGTAATCGGCTATCAATCGATATTCTTAGAAGGTCTTCTTGTTGCTGAGTCTCTCGTCCACATCAGGTAATAGCACCGAAAGCGGCGCCGGCCCGACGTTCCATGCTTCCACCTGGAAAATCATTTATGTAATAACATTACAATTTGCTATTGCATTGCAGTAAATAATTATTTATTGTTGAAAAACCCTGCAGACTACCTCGAATTGAACGAATTCAAAAGAAATAACTAATGTAACGCCTGCGAGACACAAAATCGACAGGTTCGATGTTTCAAAACTAATTGAGTTTTTTTTAAAATTTCGCCCAGCTAGTCGCATCGAGAATCGTCTGGTACAAGTTCATTGTATTCAAGATCGCGTGGAATGGACAATCATACATCAACCAAAAGATATTTGTAAAAGTAATTTAAAGTAATTAAATCAAAAAAAAATACCTTGGTCGGCAGCTCCTTTCCGTACAGATCGAGCAGTGTCCCTTTGCTCACTTCATCATACATCGATTGGGATTGCGTGGAGGGAGGGGACTGCGAATATATATGTTCAATCTTTTTTTATATTATTCAAAAATAGTCATAGACCAATTTAGCGAGCTTTATCGATCAAGAATTGCACTTCAGATCCTACACGGTGTAGCGCCAACCCGCCCGGGGCTCATTCCAATATTCACAATCACTCTATTGTATCATCATTGCTTCAGAATTACGTTTTGTTTGCAACTTTGAGATCGTCACCTATTAATTACGACGTCCATCGCCTAACTATCTTCTCTGGTCGCAGCCCTAATCCATCTGGCACTACTTTTCACTCCTTCCGATCTCCTGCTCATTCAATGACCCTAATTTCAAACTTCCTCATCCGTCGAGTGTTCACTCTTCCCCTCTCCCAATGGTCCTATGTATCCCCCCCCTTACCAGACATCAATCAAATCAACGCCAACAAACACAATTTTTTTGAAACAAATTTTGTTTAAAAAAAGAGAGAGACGAAACACCTCATATTTACTTCGGTGAGGAAACCCCTATAAACTATTATTGTCCCGAATATATTCCAAAGGAGCAAGACAAAGGCGACAAAGGAGCAAGACAAAGGCGACAAAGGAGCAAGACAAAGGCGACAAAGGAGCAAGACAACGGCGAACAAAATGAAACTCAATGTCTTTTTCAACACCTTGCACAAGCTCGAAAATAAGATTATAACTCACCGAAGTAATTGCATCGTTTCCGCGTCAGAAGCATCACGACCTTCTCGCTCTCCTTGAATGAATCTATGAGCTGCCGAAGTCGTACTGCTCCTGAAATATATATCAATACCTCTCGTATGAGAGGTACTATTGCTGGCGAGATCACTGATCTACGCCCTAAAGCCTAAGAAAAGCGCTGGCGAGATCACTGATCTACGCCCTAAAGCCTAAGAAACGCGCTGGCGAGATCACTGATCTACGCCCTAAAGCCTAAGAAACGCGCTGGCGAGATCACTGATCTACGCCCTAAAGCCTAAGAAAAGCGCTGGCGAGATCACTGATCTACGCCCTAAAGCCTAAGAAACGCGCTGGCGAGATCACTGATCTACGCCCTAAAGCCTAAGAAACGCGCTGGCGAGATCACTGATCTACGCCCTAAAGCCTAAGAAACGCGCGAAACTTAGCTTTTGAATTCCTTGGTCAGCATGAGAAGGTCCTTCCTTGGTCAGAACGGTCGCCAGCTTGTCCACGTGACTCTGCAATTAAAATTGTTTTAAATACATTTTAAATGTTCAAAAGACAATTAAAAAGCGATCATCATGAGGAGGACCCAGGAGGATGGAGGAGGATGGAGGATGGACAGGACTAGGAGGATGAGGAGGCATACATTTATTTTCATTGCGAATTGGGTACCAAAAATATATCGTAGTCTGAGACTGTTTTCGCGCCATTCGTGTGAAAAATTGTAAAAGCAGTTCTCAAGGATGGTGATCTTCGCTGTCAACTTCTTTTTTTGCATCAAATCTATCGGTGCACCCGTGTTTCTATATCTCGGTTCTCCGTCGATTAATACTTGTGAACATTTGACAGGGCATGAGAAATGGTTGATTTTGAAGGCCGAATCTAAAAATTTAAAAAAATAAAACTTTAAAAAATCAATCCACATTTGGCCATTTTTGAAAACCTGTATATTCGACCCCTGTTAGATTTTGAACTCTCTATTTAAACATTTTAAAAAATTGAAATAGATATTTAACAAGTATACCTTCATGAGCATTCCAGGACGGAGATCGAAGTTGTCGTTGACAATGCTGAGTAGTTCGAGCTCACTCAGAGGAGAGGTGTTGTACGAGATGACCGTGATGGAGAGGGGCTTGGCCATACCGATAGCGTACGACACCTGCATCATACATTTCCATTTCCAACCGGGGACGAAAAATATACAGTGGTCTGCCACAAAAATCAGAGGTCTCATGGCTTAAAACCGATTTTACAGCGGATATAATGCGGCCTTGTGACAGATTCTATCAAATATATAGTGTGGTCTGATCACCGGCTCGGTAGGAACAGTGATGAGCGTGACCCTCCGACGCCAGGTTTTTCGGGGGTACAAGAGGGCGTTTTCCGAGGGTACACAAGTGAAAAATCGATATTTTTCGGGGGTACGGGGTCTTACCGGAGGTCCGATCGCGGGGGTACACCCCAAAGGTGGAGGGGTCGCTCATCACTGGGTAGGAGCGAAAATTTATGCACCTACACGAGGCAGCGACGGCAGACTCCGGTCTTGACCAGCGACTTTGCCACCCAACGGGCGCCAGCCGATCTGTCCACCTCCGTGGGGGCTCCCCATCCTCCGTACGTATCCACGATGATCTTTCCGCCGATGAGACCAGCATCAGACTGCGGTCGTCCGATGCAGAAGGATCCGCAAGGGTTGAGGTAGTAGATGGTGGCATCGTCGATGAACTTCGGCGGTTTGACGCTCTGCAATTTAAATATACGAGTATAAATTCATTTCGCTTACTCAGAAAAATAAATTCATGAAAATGGAGCATTTATAATTGATTATCACAATGAATAAACATATTTGTGCAACAACAACAAACCTTGATGACGTGCTCCATTAGATCCTCACGGAGCTGCTCAAGAGTGACAGAGGGCTTGTGCTGGGCGGAGATGTCGACGGTATGCACTCTGAGAGGTACGCATGCTCCTCCATCGAAGGCGTCCTCGCATACCTGGGTACTTTTGTACTTAACTACGCGGCCACCCATAGAAAAAAAATCAAATTTTGGAAAAATGTCGGCGACCCGTAACAAATTTTTGAATTTTCTAAGGTTTTTGTGCAAAATATGAAGGTTTTTGAGATGAATAGGTCGGCTACCCGTAGAAAAATTCCTAGTTACTTGAGGCTGCCCGTTCTTATAGGTAGCAAAAATTCCAAGTACATACTTGGCACAGGTATGCGTCCTCGACGGTAACTTGAGACTTGCTGTCCGGAAGAGCACAGTCGAGCACACCGCTGCGTCTCAGCTGGTGAAGTCTCTCCATGAGCTTGTGAGCCAACACCAGGGAAAGGGGCATGGCGTGCTCAGTTTCATCGGTGCAGTAACCGAACATGAGTCCCTAAAAAGATCATTATAATTAAGATGGAATTGAAGAATTCAAGCGCTACTTTAACCTAGCAGAATGGGCCATATGGTAGTTTCTATTGATGGACGTATCGAGTATATCCAAGTACACGATGTAAGCACCAAGCCTAACACCATAAGAAAGCACCATAAGAGCCATCCTTAGCCATATTAGAGTTAGGGCTGCGCTATTTTAGATAGGCGAGTTTAGGCGCACCTGATCTCCTGCTCCGAAATCCTCTTCGTTCTTTCCAACATGGACACCGCGGGCAAAGGTGCCTGCAGTTCGAGAGCAACCAGGACGTTGCGCGGCTTGTAGTCGAATCCTGGAAAGAAAGGGCTACACTCAAAGTGCTCTAATCATTCTGACGCAAGGCACTTCTATCGTGAAACGTAGGAGTATCTAGATTTATAAATAGATAATTAAAAGGCAAAGCTGCTGACCATGTAATCAGGCACATCGGAAAATACGACCAAAATCACTTGATAGATTAGAGTCTCAGTCTGTCCGAACTCGACCGGATTTAGGCTTTGCATATAGTGCCCCTGTTCTTTAGAAGTGACAAGTACAAAGACGCTTCAATTTCGTTGCGTTGTCACTGACGAGTGAAGACTTCAATTTCTGTAACAAACCTTTGCTGGAGTCGTCGAATCCGATCTTCTTGACGGCATTTCTGAAGCTCTGATAATCGACGACGGCTTTTCTCGTGATTTCTCCGGCGAGGAGAACCATTCCCGTCTTGGTTAAGGTCTCTACAATATTGAAATACTCTGATTTATCCATACTTTGGCATTGCATTAATGCGTTCAATCCAACAGTGAAATAAGTTACCGCAAGCGACCTTGGCATTCGGGTCCTGGGCGAGTCAACAACTTCTCTTCGTGGATGAGACGTCAGTCGGATCTGAATTACACATGAATTTACATGAACTGATGACATCTTTTTTGGTTTCGAACAACTTTTTCAAAGTTTTTTGCTTTTCACTCGATAGCACTGCATTATTTCTGACACAGCTGGGTAAAGTTTAGTTGGGGGGGGGGGGTGTTACTTTTCGATTTCAACAAATTCGAACAACGTTAATAGCCAGATGTGTTGGATGTAAGGTACAACTCACAATCAGCAGCAATCCAAAGTAGTTCAAACAAATCTGAAGCTATAATTCTAATGCAATAATTCAACCTGTTCAGGTCGTGCGCGAATTCGTACGTGCCGAGCTGCTTGTCTCGGTAAGTCCAATCAGCCCACAACTTGCCGCTGCTCACCACCGGTCCATCTCCGGCTCCACCTGCACAAAATAATGATATTGTACATGGGCGGATCAGTTTGCTGATAATGTCGTAATTGTTCCGATAATCAAAAGCGACTTGAATAATAGCTTTAAAAAGTAGATAAGGAAGGAAGAACGGGGCTCACAGCTTTGATGATGAGGTAGGATGGCTGATCGGGCCACTTTCTGCCTCACTCGCTCTTCGTGACCATGCGACCGACGCCGAAATCGCGCAACTGAACATATTGCATAATTGACAGATCATACGGAACAAATTGCGTAACTTAGGAAGGAATAATGCATGACAATAAAACGAACGAATAGTGCTCACTTGAGCGAGAATCTCAAAGAGGAATTTGCCCTCCGCAATGACGTCGTAATTTTCGACGAAGCGCATCATTTTGGCCGACATTTTGGCCTATAAATAGAAACGAAATCAAGTGAAAACAGCGTGTAAATTGAACAGAAACCAGAAGCAAAAAAAAATTTCCACAAAATTCAGAGCCGGGAACTCGACCGGTAAATATACTAATGTCTCACGTGTACTGTAGAAACACGACCGATGCGATGCTAAAATACTTTTATTTTTAAACATTTTTTATTATTCTTTTCGTTCGAAATTCGAAATTCGGGTGAAGAATTGGTGGCAAAACAAAGTTCGAACAAGTGAACATAAGAATCATATGAATTATTTTCATTGAAACAATGACAAAGTGCAGTTCTCCAATTTGAAGAGAACAATACCGATCAGAATATCTGATCCAGCGATGATCTAGAGAACTGTAATTGAACATCTGGGACACTGTAAACTCTAGATAGATAGATAGATAGTCTCATGAACGCGTTTATCATTTGTATAGACGAACTTCGACACCAGTAAACAGAAAAAGTAGATGAATAGGCCACAATGTGAGTAGAATCGGATGGAATTCTTAACGGTTACGTGAATAGCAATTATCTAGGTTACGGTAATGTGATCTGAATACTGTAATGGTGTACTGTAGTTAGAAAGGTTACTGAACTGTATCAGTGGGTTACGATAGATAAAATCTATCCGATTGTTCTACATCGACTGTTCATTTCACTCCATTCTCCATTGGCCAGACATTCAATTGACGAGGGTCCCTCCATTCGATGTCTATCAAGACATCCAAACCGAATTCGTGTGCCTGAGATGAGCACTCTTCACATTTTTGGCGAGAATAATGCAGATATTATATTAGCAAAAGAGGTTTCGCATGCAGATTCATTGCCTTTCCACTGGTATTGTCTACTGCATTTTGAGCACTGTAGGTGTACAGTATGAGGATTGGATATCACGGCATTGGATCACGCTAAGTCTTACCAACAGCATAAGTCGACTGAGCCTCTCCCAGTTGGTATCCATTGTGCGGCATTGGAGCCTCGCCGCATTTTGCCTCTGAACAATGGCAGCTACGATAATTTGAACTTGTGGGACGGTATCGGACTAATGAAGATTTTAATAGTTGTGAAGAATCTGGCTGTGATCAAACTAATTCCCATTTCGAACCAATGTTTCGTATAATTGTGCGACTCGGTTTGTGAAATGAGCCTAATAGGCGATCCGTTGAAATCGTCGTCATACCAATGCACTCTGGCACTTTGCCCGACCATTTGCCGTCCGACGTACAGTGTATGGATGGCGGAGTGGTGGGTGAGAGCCTGAAGGATTAAAAGGTAAAAAGGTAAAGGTCATCCCGTTAAACAAGGCACTTGCGTCCTGCGGGAGATCACTGCTAGGCCAGTGATTATGATGCCAATTTAGTCCGGAGGGCCTAATCTCTTCTTCGGACCTAAGTACTTTACCGCGTGATCTAGTCACTACCAATTCCCCTTCCCCGAGGGTATCTGAAGGATTACTGTAGGCTAATACTGTTGCCTCTTAGTTTTGTGTGTTGTTGTTAGCCTTCTGAATAGGGTTGTCAGAATGAAGAATCCGTCTCTTAATTTCGCGCTAGAGAAACAACAGTTAGAGAAACATCAAAGGTGTCTCTGAGAAACCAGTCAGACGACTGAGCAAGTTAACATATCAGTGATTTTTCACTGGCTTCTTACCTGGCCCTTTGATGTATTCTCACTAGGAAAAATACCATAGCTTCTGAGCCGACCAAGGCCTACGGATCATCTGGGAAGATTGTTCAAGCCTTTGTCTATCAGATCGTTCGACATGATGCTAGGCTTGTGAACAGTGCTGTCAGGATGAAGAATACCTACGTCTCTTCATTCCACCGGTCAGAGTGTCGAGAGAGAGCACGCTGAATGAAGAGACGGATTCTTCACCCTGACAGCCCTACTTCCGAAGTCGTAGATCCCCACCTGAAGGGTGGTCGACACTTGAAGTGAGCGGTGCCTCCGAAGAGATAGGAAGAGACGGACACAGACAGGAGTTGACGACCGTCCACGTGGAGGGGAGCGCAGGAGGAGGCTGCAATCAATGTTTAAGTCTAAACCACGCCCACGTAGGCTCCGCCCCTTTCAGGGAGGGCGGAGCTAACAAGGGGAGTAGGAAGCAGCTGCAATCTATATTTTTTAAATCCAAGCCCCCGACCATCTTCATTTCGCGTCTCTCGTCCCTTTGACCCGTGTCTTTATTTTTACAACGCTACTTCAGAAAGCCCTGCCCCTTTGTGATTACACTAACAATAAGATGGGAAACACATGAGGAAGCTGTAATTCACAGATCCGGTAAATAGCGCTTTAACAGCACAAAGTAGACGAATTCCCGTTGAATCTTACGCTGGCAATTCGGCAGGGCCGTCGACCATTTCCCTGTTTCAGTGCACATTGCGGATGTCGGGCCGTCTCTGAAAAGGACTATTCGATTACCGTATTCAGTCGTCTACCCGTTTCTTCTGATTCTTTGAAAGTATCTAGCTTCAACAATTACAATGAGAGGAATAGCGGTGATTAGTCGTGGTGCGTTGTGCCTTTCTCAAATTGCCACCTACCGTATCGCGTGTCCCCTCGGGCAAGAGAACTGCACGTGTGTTCCGACGAAGAACGAGGGCAGATTAGGTTGTGAGGGGTGCACGAATGCGGTCGACGAATTGGTGAGCGGTGCGCAGTGGATTCCTCAAATTGGGAAAATTAATCAAAGATGTGGTGGTGAGTAGATATCATAGAAATAAAACGTTCCGGACACACGTCTATTACGCTAAGGGGGCGGAGCTTCAGAAATATTGTGCGCGGCAACGCGTGAAAATGCGAATTTAATCAAGCGCTCTTTTGCAATCACTTCTCATCGCGCTATAATAATCGGTTATTGCTTTAGAAACAGAAAAAAATAACATATCATGCGCGAAAAACGATGCGAAAGTGGCGAAAAAAGTACACCATAGATTGGAACGGAACGTTATATTCCGTGGTGTGTGACAAGTTTTTTGAATTCTATGATAGAGCATTCTTCAAATTGTGAATCTTTACTGACTGATCTGAACAAATGGTTTGGTGAATCTTCGAATTCAAATGAGTTCATGAGAAATCGTTGTGGTATGTTGTGCATTGTCTAATTTGTTGTTACACTTTTCAGACAATTCGAAATAATGTCCAGAGGTTCACCAAGCCGAGCCTTTTCAAATTCCGTATTTCTTTAGCAAAACGTTGCGTTTTTTCAATTAGTATTGTTCACCGACTCACCAAGCACTCTCACTCGCACGCCGTGCCTCCTTCCATCCGGCGCAATGCAGTAAAACGCTCCGCTGTCCTCGGGTTGAACGACGGATACGGTTAGCTAAAGGATGATGATATGAGATATCGTAAATTAATAAACCGTTCAGCGTAATCCGATTCCTATCGTTCATTTCGACTTCGGACTGAAGGGTCCCGATCCTAGCTCATGTTCCTAATCGTTTCCTAGATGCACTAGTAGCAATTACTGAGAAAATGAGAATTTTAGTATGAATCAATAACGAGCTAGCGAATAAAATGTTCCGTATTATGCGCTAAACACCGTAGCATCTCCGCAAAGCATTTGAATGTTACGATAGGACGGCCAACTTTTCTGGATTCCGCCCACTGCACACGTATAAAGTTTACCGTACTGAATTCTAAAGTGAGGTTTTGTGAGTTTATTTTCCATACCACGCGTAAGAGAAGGAACAAATGTTCAGAGGTCAAAGATCAAAGAGTACATTGAACTTCCCGAACCTGGTACACGTCTACAGCCTTCTTGCCGAATGCTGCGATCGAGTTCCAACCACGCGGATAGCTGCGGTAAGTGGAGGTCACTTCCTGCATATAAATCGATATTAATCAGGTTCTACAGTATTTCCTGAAAAGACAATAGGTGTCAATGGGCTATCCGTGCTGCATTTAGTCTGTTCTCTGACTGATGATGTACCAGGGATAGTAGTGCTGTCAAACTAAAGAATGTGTTTCTTGATTCATAGGTTTGAAGAGATTGTCTCTTCATTCTGACAACAGCGGTTACAGTATCCAGCTCCTAGATAGCTACCGTATCTCTACGCACCCATCTCGGTTGTCCCAGTCGCTTCGGGTACGCACACGAGAAGACTACGGTAGTTGATCGATCGATTAGCAGTTCGCCTGAAGGAACGGGAATTTCTCTCTGTCTACGGAAGAATGAAGAATGAATGATAGATGATCATTATTTCTGGATCAAAACTATAAAATCACCTTTAGACGACACCGATGAGGCTCCATTCAGCACTTCATAGTGAATTGGAATGGCGTCAGCTGTAAGTGAATGAATGAAATCGAGAATGCGGGATAGGACACAATCTGGATGAAGAATAAAAGATACGAGAATGGACGCGGAACGAAGAAACCCATTCTTCGCTATGACAGCTCGCAGGAAAATTGCTGATGAATGCAAATGCGAATAAACTCACGTTTGACAGCTACCGGGTCCAGATCAACGCAAACGGGCGAGTTACTGTTCCACACACCATCCGAGCACACGCTCTCGGGCCGACCCTGAAAAGGATTGAGATCAAGGTATGCAGCTGAATATTGTTTAGGGTTTCTCAGGCAAAAACAGCTTTGCATGTGAATTAGATCATAGGGAGGGGTTACTCTGTGAGAATATGCTAGAACAGATAAGTGCCTGCTTCGGGAACGTTAATGACGATGATACCTTCAGTTTCTGCGCGCCAATATCAGCACAGCGGAATCGTAGACGAGCGCCGTCTGAAACACACAAATTAATGATGATTCTAATTAATTCTAATTAGATTCTATTAGATCTAATTATCTAGATTAGATTAGATTAATTAGATTCTAATTAGATTGATTCTAATTAGAAAATTAATGATGAAATATCTACGATTTCGATAGATCGGGCGAACTTACTGCCTCTTTTGCCTTAACCTGTTCTGTTTTTAGGGGGGGGAATGAGATTGGCCTACCACTAAACATCTGATTGAAGTGCACGATCTGTTGTCGTTGCTCATCGAAAGTGACGAGGGAAGAGCGGGAAGAAGCAACGAATGAGCATGGAGCACCACCTGGAAATGGGAAGTTCTGAGACGAGGCTACCCTAATTCTTCATCGAGATCATCTGAATGACATTGTTTTCAACTGAATATCTCCAGTTTCTTGAAAATTACCTCAAGTATTTCTAGATAGAAGATTTTTGACTTTACAAAATGACGCCGGATCGTAGCAGCATTTTTTTTTAATTCTCTGTTTTTGGCCAAGATATCAACAGCTCTGAATTTATAGAAGGGGAAGGGAACAACAATGATACGTAGGGAATACTCTGCGAGAAAAGGCCTAGCCAAAAAACAGTGAAGTCCCTATTTATCCTCAACTGACCATACTCGCACTCCACCACTTCTCCATGCTCCCAGTCCCCGTCATCACAGCGATACTCTGTGATTGATCGACCGGTTGCAGAGACGGCACATCCGACCTGCAAGATAAAGAATCACTCGTACAATTAAACATGACACTGACAATGAGTAATCCTCAGTCGGTTGACTGTTTCACGGTTAAAATTTCTGATTTTTTAGTGATTGTTTTGTGAACATAGATGGCAATTAGCAGCAAAAAATACACTGTTTAAAAAATATCATTAGTTGGCGATCTCTAGGTTCTCACCTCCAGTACAGTTCCATGGGGGAATGCGATGTGCTCGGCGCGCACGTAATTCTCCATGTTGAACACGCGCATGCCTGCAAATAATTGTAGAATGGACTCAAATGAATTTTACGTCCTCCGTATGAATCAAATTTTATTGATTGGCCACGCCGAGACTGTAGTCTAATTCAGAATGTCAGATCAAAATAGACAAGTTGCTCGGAGTTTCCATGATCTAGCAGATCCGGAAGCTTTTCTTTGAACATGGAAAGGGGCTAAACCGACCAACCTCTGCCGAACTGCGGTGGTGGTCCGCACATGGCGTGAATGAAGGCTGGGGGCGCCTCGGAGGGAGATCGCACGCGCTTCGATTTTATCGCTGAAGAAGAGGAATGCCAGGTTAGCAATCCATTATTGCATTTCCCAGAATTTTTTGAAAACTTTTTGAAGTATTCAGGGTCAATTTCTATTTTTTAAATGCAGATAGTTAGAAAAAAATCACCACTCGAATCCGCTCCAGTGAGATTGCAATTGGCCTGGAACTCGACCAATTTCTGCCAGGGGAGGAGTAGGGAGGGCGGCGAGGCGCATTCAGATGTGGATAGAGCCAGACGGAAGGAGGGGGCGGTGTCTGGAAAGGGTCGGGGATTGGGGTCGGAGTTTAATTGTGAATGAAATGATGATTTAAACAAACCATTGAAGCAGTTGGGTATCTCGGACAGTGCTCCTTCGAGACAGGTCACCTGAGACACGTTATTCTCATCATCATCTTTCATTTACGCAAAATACGATTTTGTTGATCTTTTAAAAGGGTGGAATCTTCAGGGATTCTTTACGAACAAAAATAAAAATATATACAAATATTTTGTAAAATATTTTCCTAGTATCCCAGAGTTCGCATCATGACAGAAAACATTTCAGAAAAGTCTCTCATTTTCGAATTACACGCTCGTTTTCGGACGAATGATAAGGCAAATTGAAGAGACGATGGCTCTGAGTCTAACCTTTCCGCAGGGCGTATCAACTGCTTCTCCATGATCAATAATGGATCGAGGTGGGTCGAAGAGGGAGGCGAGGGCGGAGGGAAGGGGACAGGAGGCTGCAAAGATATTAAAGTTACTTCGTGCATCGGCTATTCAAGAGTGGAGATTACGAGAAAGAATGTGACCTTTCGACTCGCATCGGCCAATTGTCGTCTCTAGCAGACCATGACTGCATCTGAATGGAGTAAAGAATGATAAATTGTTGCCTTCAGTGTCATATAATAAAAGGTAAAGGTATCTAGTTCCGTCTTCAGCTTATTTTTCAACACGCGGAACATGCGTAAGTTTCTTTTGATCGGTGTGCGCGCATCACATAGCATATAACGGTATAGATTGTCACTCAGTTGCCAGCCGGCGACACCGTCCCTTCAGTGTCATATGCTAGGCAAGAAAGTGCCTACCTCGTTCTGGGACTGCCAACGAGATCGAAGCCACGCATGCACGTGATTCGCGCCTGCAAACGACGTTTATTTGCTTGTGCATGCTAAATTCCGAAAAATGTGACGCAGTCTCTTCGCTCTGCATTTATTTCATTATTTTGTGTTGTTCATAACACATTTCTGCACAACCCAAACATTTTTTCAAACATTTGGGTTTGATTACGAGAGCAAGTGGTTTATCTTAATTCTTCTTCGATTGTAAAAAACATTCCATACCTCCCTCCCATTGGCCAACTCTTCTCCCGACTGCAATATCTCAGTGGGTGTCACTTCAGATGCGCCGTGTGAGTACGAGAGATGAAGGCGGACCTGGAATACCTCCTATTCTTCAATAGTGTTGGCGACTTTTGTCTCTTCGTTCCGTCGTCGATTCAGGTTGAAAATAAGTGCGTTTGATGCTGCTCCTCGCTGTCCTACGTTACTTTAGGAAGCCTTTGTTTTTTTTTTGCTTCAGTTAACAGTTTCTCCAATATTCGACCATGAAAAACGAGATTTCTATCCAATTTGCTTACCCTCTCCTCAGGTCGGACGATGAGTGGAGACAGCACGAAGAGGGCGTGAAGGCGAACCGGGAGTAAGCATGATTCTAAAGGATATTTCAAATCGATGTTTTCAAAAAATGATAAGATGACGACCACTTCTAAATGGATGATACGACACCTGTGTCCAGTACCGTTCTTCAATCGCAACCGATGCTCTTCTGTTCGAAACATCATTTCGCGTGACGCCACATCCGTCAAAAGATACATCACAATATCAATCAGGCAACGGCCTTTATCGGGGCGATTCTCGAAAAAAGATGACACAGCTGTACAACAATGGCGACAAATATGGGCACAATGTCGGAGGTAGAATAATCGTCTGTAAATATATACTTCACAGTGCGATCATGAAATCAGGCAAAGAAAAAGGCCAATGATTCCACCACCTTCAACATTTCACAGAAATAACGGTAACTGTACAACAATTGCAGGCTATGCGGTACGAGAACGTAACCACGTCATCCATCAAATAGTCAATCATTGGTCGGAACGCAGTTCCACGGTAGCTCCAGGAGTCATGTTCTCGTCTCTTAATTTTGTCTTACCTCTCTTTTCGGTCAGAGAAGCGAGAGAGCATGGGAAAGTGAGAGAGTCAGACTATTCATCTGCTCCGGCCTCTACAGATCGATTGCAGATACAAAAGAATAAGCGGTACACAAATAGCCATTGGAATATACGCGAACACAACACGATCACGATATCTATAGTCATCTAATAATCAATCATTATTTACTCGGAACGCAATTCCACGGTTCCTCCGGCCTCCATCGTCCCTCCACACAGCTCATCCTGCCATCCCCTCCTCCTTCCACCGTCCAGCCGTCACGACAGCGAATCTGAATCATCAAGCAAACTTCTAAATTCCATAACTCGGTTTAGAGGCATCTGTGACACTTCGGATAAAGTGATATCTGATATGGTGTCTATTCCCTACTGCACCACGTTGCCAGTTTATGTGGCCAAAAACTCGTACCTATCCTTCTTTAAATTCATTATCTCTATGTTTGCTTGTCTGTGAGTTCGCCTGTTTCAGCAACGAATCTTTATTGTTTTTTGGGATACTGTCTCAAGATATCCGTCTCTCAAATGTGCAAGTTTGCATGTAGAGCCTTCTATGTCCACGCACTTATGCCTTTTCTATTGCACAAAGTCTGACAACAGTGTTTATAGCCCGTCAAATATTTCCGTATCCCGCGCCTTACCGTAATCTCTCCCTGCCTGATCAGGGCGACGGTCCTGTTGGCGTCCGATTTGATCACGGGACAGGCGGGTGGCGGGCCAAGAAGGGTAGATGGCGGACCGATGAAGGGAGGTGGCGCGCTGTGATCGGAATGTGGCGGGCCGGATACTGAAGATGTCGTGCTACGAACGGATACAGGAGCGAGGGTGACGTGATGATGAGGACGATGGCGACGCTCCTGCAAGCATTTCTCTACGTTGGAATTAATATGGTAGACGAAATTTTTGAAAGCGAGATGTAACTGGTAGAACACCTAGATATAACGAAGCAGTTCTCAATCGATCCATTTTACATGATCACGCAGATAATCAACAAAAATGAAAAAGTAATCCTTCCATTTCGAACTATTTTTGATGTAAATTAGCAATCCCTTTCTAAGCCTTCGTGGGTGGTCTACTCCTAAGTTCAATCACCTTTCTCCTCCTCTTCCTCTCCTTCATGGGTGGTCCTCTCGTTCCGTTCTTCCTATCCACCTCCGTCTCCCTCCTCGTTCGATCCCAAACGATCTGTCCGTCGATTAGGGGGTGCGTCTGAAGGGAAAACATTGAATTACTCTCTTGAGTTCGACCGGTTTTCCTTAGTTCAGGCCAGATTCCAGTGAATGCCGTTCTATTTTTTTGCATCATCACGTTCAATTTGTAATGCAATTTCAGAATTTTGTAATAGTAACGCCTGCAAACACGTGAGGAGTTGCTTCGTTGGTTCACTCTTCAGTGTGACAACGAAAACGCTAAATTAGCTGGATTGTGAGTTGAAGAATTCTCACCTGCGACACACACATGGGCTTGATCTGCGGCATCCACTGTCCGTTGACACACGAGGCCTTCGGGGCGCCTTCGAACAATGCGATTACATTATACCATTCTGCTGTTTTACCAAACGAGATCATCCCTTTGACCCTAATATCTATCCAGATTCGTTCTTCCTTATCCGTAAGAAAACAAGAGGCGCACCAGAAGAATGAACCCTCACCTATGAGATAATTCCCTTTGTGACACTGGAATACGATGCTCCTGCCCTCCTCCACTCGCTGGATGTAGTGGGCGAAATCGTACGCACCCATTTGGCCTGGAATGAAAATTCATTTGACGTGAAAATTCACGCGTCTCAAAGTGGCAACTATTCAGATGAACTGTGCCCTGCGGGTTTCAATCATTATCGTAACTGAACATCAATCATGGCCTAAAAATGAGTGAGTGAATGAGTGAGTCACTCACTACTTAAATTTTCACTGTTTTCGAGATCCGGGTTGTCATATCTAACTATTATCAGTCAGATGATCTGTGATATGCGAGTTTCAAATATGGCCTAAAAATGAGTGAGTAAAGATGTAATGAACCTTCCAGCATGATGGCTCCTCCTGGCAGGTCGCCGAACGTTTCGGAAGGATGCACGCATGATGCTGAAATGACAGATCACTTGAGATATTCACATCGATTTTGCATGTGGATAAAGCAGTATGATCAAGAAACTCTTATTTTTCGGAATTAAAAGAAGAAAACCAAATCTATTTAGAAGAGATGCCCTGACTCTCGAGACAAGCCAACGGCTCGCCCTCCCTCGTCCACTCTCCATAGAGGCACTTGATTGTGTCCTGAAAAGGACGAATATTTTTAATTCTGTTAAAAAGGTAAAAATCTCACTTCTCGTACACTTAATTTAGGAACATGAAGCCAGTAAAAATATTATATTACAGAATCTACATTTGTGCAAGCGGCTTCCAAATCTTCTCCGAATGCAGGACATGCTAATACAATTCTATAGCACTATTTTATGCATTTTTAAGGTGGAAAAGTGCACACCTTCTCTGAATTGAGATGATACCCGGAGGCGCACGTGTACCTCGCGACCGATCCGTGCGCGGATTTCGTGAAGAGAACGCGCGCACGATTGATCCGAGGCGGCCACTCGAGACAGTTCACTGAAGAAGAGGATAGATTGAAGGCCTGACTCCGCCCACTTTCGCAAGCATCAATCTCGTGGCCTTTGAGTCGAATAGATAATTGCATGACTATCTAGGCGGCCACTCTTCAATGGATAGGTGAAATTTGAATCAGAATTGTATGTCCACTTTTTTCGATTGGCTTGTTTTCAGTTTCAGTATACAAAATAGAATATTTGAAGAACGGAATACGCCCATTCTTCTCTACGTGCAAGCATCAATCTTCAGCGACAGAGTTTCGATTTTGCGTCGAAATCAATCGTTTTTACTTACAAAGAGATCTAGTAAGAATACTGCATCAACATATTGTTCAGGAGTAACTCACGCGGCGAGCAGATCGGCACGTGATTCCACGAAGAGTTTCGACACTCGAGAGGAGCGGAGGGAGACGGTTCGTGACGTGGCTGGCAAGCGATCTGGGATAGATGAGGTGAAGGAATTCGCATACGATTATTTGCGCCTAGCGACATTGATTATTGATGTTGCCAAGGTTTTCTTCAGGGGCGGAAAGGGCAGGCAAATAATATTCACAATAACATGATAGATGCGCATCTCAGCTCTAATCAATACCCCGCCTACCGTAATCTTAGTTCCCGACGGGATCAACCGCCCCGGCGGCAGACACTTTGGGAGGAACTTAAGTTATCTATCGAATCCATTTTATTGCGTGCAGAACACCCTGTTCCTTAAGCACCGAATGTGTGCGGCTGTCATCGTGGTTGGCTCTCAAAATCAATACCCCACCTACCGTAATCTTAGTTCCCGACGGGATCAACCGCCCCGGCGGCAGATACATCGGTCCGAGGTGCGCCTGACCGTGCTCGATTGTCGGCACTGTGCAGGAGGCTGCAGTCAAAATATGTAGATAATTTGCTCAGGAATTTATACAGATTGAATTTCTGCTCGGCAATTGCAACATCGTGCTCATTCTGCATTGAAAATAATTCGAAGGCGCGAATAGCAGATGAGAATGAAGAATTGATCTCTTCATACCGCCTGCTCCGATGAGGAGACATGAGCGTCATCCTGAGCCCTATTCTGAATCTGTTCCTACTATCGATGAACAATTAATTACCAAGGCAAGTGGGCGGCTGCGAGCTCCACTCGCCGTTCACGCCACAGTCCGCCTGAATTCATATCGATTTATTGGGATATTGATAGGACCATTTTTGGCAGACACTATAAAGAGTGAAACTACTCGCCTCACTGGGCCCGGTATGGCTCATGCTCTCGAGACATCGAAAGACAGCCTTGGCTCCGTAGTGAGTATCGCCGCCCTCGATGTAGCCATTGACGAGCGAGGGAAGGGGAGAACAACGAATCTCTGAGGTATACGGTAGGACTGAGGCACGAAAGAATAGTTCACTAGTTCACTTCGAGAGTACGCTGGCCACGGTGTATGTGAGATGGGAGTGGAGCTATACGAAGATATAGGCTATCGTGCGTTTCAAATGCTCAGCAAACTCAATGTGCTGGTTAGCGTATTGATTGTCTGGGAGAGAGAGGAAGGGAAGCGGTTGGTGGGAGGAGAGCAGGTAGATCACTAGCCTCCTCCCGGCCTCTTCCTCCCTCCGCCCTCCACTCAGTTCGTCAAAGGTCGGCTACACGTGGAATAGAAAATAATCTCACGATACGGATAGTGGACAGTAAGGTTAGGGGTAGGTTATGGCCAGATGATGGATGGATGATGGATATATAGGTTCATGATTCTACTGTAGTAACGGGCAGATGGGTACGGTAAAGGTACAGTAGAAATAGCGAAGAGATACCGTAAGAACTCACCTTCGCAGCTGGGTTCCCTGCCGGCCCATTGGCCTTCAGCGAGACAGATCCTCTGCTTCTGACCGACGAGTCGATAGCCTGGAAAGTCTGCGATTACAGAATCGACACCGTGGTGTGGTTCGTCGACGATTGGTAAACGTCGTTTTTTTTCATCACGTGCGTGGTGTGTTAGGAAACGTCGCCCTCACCGGGATCGCACGAGTAGGAAACGGCGCTCTCGAAGGTGAGGGACGAGCCGAGCACACGACCGTGCAGGGGATCCGACGGACGGGGGCATTCGGTGGCTGGAAAGGATTCGTGATTGATAGGGGTCCTAGCACGAAGAACCTGATTCGTTTTCAAAGTACTATTTAGCAGGCCATTGTCAAAGAGACTCAAAAAGTGCAAAGGAATTGTACGGTGAGCGGTATATTATTTCACGATATAAGCGCTTGGATATCATGTTGTCAGTTTTCCAAATGGCGGGCTAAGTAAAATTATAAAGCTCAAGTGTTATAAAGTAAAGTAGTAAGTAAAGTATACACTAGTATCAGGTTGGTCCATAAGTTTCTGAGGTTTTTCTTAGGTCAACGTTTTGACCTCTCACTTCCTTCTTGTTTGATCAATCAGTAAATGCTTTTCTGTAGTTTATGGGTACGTGGATGCCCTATCTGACGCGCATGAGAACACATGAATATCACTGCGTAGAGAGGAACTATGAAAAATCAAAGGGGGCGGAGTCGATGAAAGTGCACAGTTTTGAAAAATGTATAACTTTTCAAAGGACAAAGCTAATTCCAAAATAACTTCAGTGATTCAAAGCAGCATTAAAAAGGATTAAATTAAAAATTGACCGATGGGTTAGTGACGTTCGGCCAAAAAAATATTCGAAACTTTCCATTTGTTATGGCTCTCAGAATCTTGTGGAAATCAGAAATCATCGATTAATTTTCCTATCCATGGAGCTAGAGATCACATAGTATGGGAGAGGTGAGCACTCATGTTGATTAGTAAACAATATTATTGAGACGGAGAACCCATGCCTATTTCAGGAGAAATGAATTTTTGAACTTATACTGCTAAATTTGGATGGAGTTTTTGCTGGTTCATGTAACCCCCTGCCTTCTAGGCACTTTGAAAACGGGATATCAAGTGTTCATCCGAGTCAGGCATCCATCAACTATTGCTGTTTTGAACGGCAAAGCTAGGGGATAACAAGTATTCATGGGATCAATTGATTCACATAACCCATCAAAGCCGGAATAATTGCAATTTATCGCATGCTCTCTACTTTATATTTTTCCTCTCACAAACTAAGCAACATAGATCCAATTCAATTTGACGATTGTGATGACCAACTATCCTCTTAAAAATTGCCATGAAAAATTTTTGGGCAGGCGAGGCTGATTAGCCGATACTGAAGCAAAAGAAAACCTCAGAAACTTATGGACCAACCTAATAGAAGAAGTTGCATCTGTAAGGTTTTCACTAAGTATCGCTCACGTTTGCAGATTGGTGCATCGCCCGTCCACTCGCCCGACTCGAGGCATTGCCTGCAATGATACGAATTTATTGATCTTTAATCTTTGATCTTTGGTCTTTGGTCTTTGATCTGTATTCACTATCAGCGTACTATTCCTTTCCACCTTTTGATGTGTATTCCACATATTGCCTGTAGATGATATTGCCTGTAACAATTGCAACCAGATTCCACGTTTTGCAAACTATTATAATGCCCAACGACCGAAACATCAGAGGCTGTTCAAAAATGTAACGCACATCGCAATGCTCGCTCGCTCTTTCTGACTGGCGAGAGAACATGTTAAATGTGGAGTGCGTTAAATGTTTGAACAGATGATGTCAAAATCGAAATAATCGATGAGGACATAGGTGAATTTCGCATTTATAAAGAGAGGATACTGTTTGCAACCTGAAAAAACGAATCCTACTTTTTATCAAAGCAACTCAGTCAAGAAAAAGCAAAGAAAAATCATCACCCCGAATTGTGCTCCATTTTTAAAGGTTTCAGTACGCGCGTGTTTCCTCGCTTCCTACTCTCGCTAAACACAGTGTGAACGTGGGCGGAGTTAGTCAAATGAGAGGAGAGAGGCGAGAGACACACCACACTAGGGTTGGCTAAACGATTACGACATTACAACGTCGTAATAGAGGGGAGGGAGGGTAGCGACGTCGCTACGAGAGGGAGAGGGGAGGGGGAGGGTAGCGATGTCGCTACGGACGTAGCGACGTCGCTACGGACGTAGCGACGTCGCTACGTTTCGCTACCTTCCGAGCTCGGGAAACAATTCCCGTGTCAAATTTCTTGGAAATTAATATGCAAACGATAATTAAAACCATTTTTATTTCGATATTCCACCGATTTCATCACCACTGGGTATCTTTATAGAAATTCTGAGCACTGCTCAAATTTTCGTTAAAGGGACCTGGTCATGTTGGACAATGAGCTTTTTAATGGTGTAAAATCACCACAGAAATCGATCAGAAAAAATAAAAATAATTAAAAATTCAATTTAAATTAAATATTAATTTTCAAAAGTACTGTATTTAATAAATTGTTCCACGAGTACTGTACCCAGTACTACTCCGGATTAACGGAGAAATGGTGGGTACCAGGAGGGGGAGTAGGGACCGTCATGCAAATTTTCAAACTTCTTCTAAAATTCCAATTTTCTTGCAATTGGGTATTATGCGGTGTAGAATCATGATAGCACTTCTAGATTTTCAAAACATTTCAGTTTAAACCAGTATAAGTGGAAGAGTTTGGTGTTTTTTCGCGCGTCGCGGTCGGAGCGTCGCGTGTTTCCACGGAGCACATCCTCCACCTCCTTTTGTGAACAATTTTTCTTTGCATTTTGAGACACGGCAGTTTTGATTTTTTGCATTTTTGAAATAAGAGAGGATTGCTCCATTGATTCCAGAGCGATTAATTACGGCACAGTGAGAAAATCAATACATGACAAGGTACGGTAGCTACAATTACCAGCATGTTCCACTACATTTCGCCAATTTTTGCTACTACAGATTTCGCTGAATTTTGGCAGGGACTTCCACTCATCCTCGGCCAACTTCGTAATTAGGATCTGGACAGGGGCATCTTGAGAATCAGTCATACGCTAATTTAAACTGTAAAAATAGAAAAATGTCGAAATTTGAATTCGAATTGTATAAAACCGCGACTACAGATATTTAATTTTTTTTAAAATATATACTCTACCCGATCGTCTTTTCATATTAATATAAAAACTGTGAGGGCGCACTTCCTAATATTCTGGAAATCCGCGAAAAATCAAATTAACGTTAAGATTTAAATTCCCGGGCGATTTCGACTATTTGTACCTTTTCCCGGCTCTCAACCTTGAATTTCCCGGATGACGGTCCCTAGAGGGGGAGGCGAATGGGGGCGGGGCTTAAGAATTTCTCACGCTTTCAACTGCGTTTTCTCACTGTTTAACCGATTTTCACAGTTATTTGTTATATTTTACGTGTTTACTTCGTGTTTGCACTCAGTCTCTCATAGAATTTGTCCCGTTATATCGACTATTCACTTCCAATTCACCTAGTTTAGGTTATTTTGCGCATTGGTTTTTCAAATGCAACATTTAACGGCTGCTTTTCGATTACAACTGAATGCGATACATCAATGCGATGTGTTTGCAGGTAGTTCTACTCAATTCCGCCCTTCGCTCATTTATTTCTCGCAATCAAGCCTTCTATTTTCCTTGTATCGCATATTCCCGTCTTCCTTGATTACCCATACGTCGCGGCCCGACTTGGCTTTCATATTTGATAATGGATATCGATTCCGATTACCTTGCAACTATGAAATTCATAACTAATTTAATTTAGGTGATCCACCGGGACGCGGCGACAGTCGAACATGGTTGTACAAAAGTGATGCTCCGCGGCGTACCAAGGTTTTTTCTTATATTTATTTATTTCCATTCGTAAATTTTGACTAATCATTTTGACTATGGGAGGATACGATACCGCTTTTCAAGATTTCTGATCGACGCCTTCGATCGAATTCTGAAAGAGAAGACTATGGAAGGACTGTTTAGGAAAGAGGAAAATGCGGCAAGAATGAAGAACTCGCTGGTAATTTTCCGAATACATTATATCATTTATACGATTACATTATATCGGCTTTATTCGCCTGTTAGTTATGTGTAACACATGGAAAGCGCTTTTGTGTCGTTCATATTGAACAAACCAAAATCATGTGGTGTCTACGCGTAAAAATGAGCAGCAGCAACTCACGAGATTATGTAAATCTCCACATATTTGACTCACTGGCCGTGGGTGGAAATAGCGAGATTAGCACTATGTTGAGATTCGAAACGCGAAAAATCCGCGCCTTGAAGGAAAAGCTCTCCATTAACCTATGCGGATTTTCAACTTATTCAACTGATTCAACGGATTTTTATAATTATTTTCAACTGATTAACTGGTCTTAAACAATTATACTCAGGTCGCCTTTACTGGACTCGGTTGAGCCGTTCGGGCTCAGCCTTTCCTCCACTTCCCTCAAGGGAGGCGAATGGTGAGTGATTGGCTAAAGAAGTAGTTTAAATTACGCCCTTTTCTTGTTTTGAATAGGTAATTGCCACCTTTCGAACTTTGAGTGACTTTCGATGACTGGTGTTTTAACCGGCAGGTTTTGGGACTCATTATCTTGGATACATGGTGGCTCGCTTAACGCGACTATTTTTGACATATAACTGTTTTATTCCCGCACAGGTATAAGGAGCTACCATTCCCGCAAGAACCGTGAGCACTGCACCACAGTCAACATTGACAAGATCAGGTGAGAAGTATTTTCATTTGCCTATTTAGCTCTAAAATCACGCCCTAGCCAGTCCTATGTCATAGTGCGTTGTTGTGTTAGGTGGTAGCGTTGGGTTTAAACCAGTCAAACAATATTAGGCTATTTGAGCAAAAAGAAGGCTCAACGTTGGATACAGAAGGTAAATCTGATTGTTACGTTTTTTTTTTAAATTGGTAGTACTTGTAGTTTGAACGTTGTCTTTTTTTCGCGCATTCGATTCAAACATCTGCGAGTAGGATGTTAAACGATGGATACTATTTGACTCGTGATAAACACCAAGTTCGATGAATAGTTACTTTTATATATTTTAAGATCCTCGACTGGTCGTTATTGTGAAGGCCAAGTTCTTCTCCCACTCCGCCGAACAGAAGATCAAGGCTGCCGGAGGAGCATACGTCTTGGTTGCCAAAGGCACCATTACTTGTGTTGTAAAGCTTTTGCAATTATTGTTTTAGCTATTTCTAATATAAATCTTGTTGAACAAAGAGTTCTGGTTGATTGTGACGCATTTATTTGAAGAAGTGAAATGCATTGGAAAGGAATTTCGGGCCAGCTGATCGATTGATCAAACAGTATTGTTGCTTATTGAATTTACAGTATGACATGAATATAGACGATTACGGTAGGTAAAATTGATTTGTTAAGCATCGACTTGCGTACTCAAAATTATCATCAAAAATACTATTTTCGATGCTTAGTTCTATCATGCCATGCGTTCCCTCGATGCTGTGCCATCTCTCCCTCGATTAAACAGTGGTAAACATACAGAGCATCTAAGACGTTTACACATACACCATCCGCCCACAATGACCGATCGGTCTCAAAATAGGGCAGGGAATCAAGAATGGGTCAACCTTCAATTTTAATGAACAATTATTCGCTGCTATATCGAATGCAGGATAGTGCACGCAAGTTATCGTTCGAAAAATGTCGAGATCAACACGTGTACAAGATAAATTCGACGATAACGGGCGTGGACGCCTACAGAATTGCGGCATTTTTGGCGTGTGGGAAGTCCATAGGGCCTATTGAGCCCACGTAACAAAAAAACTAGCGGCCCTCGAGGTTAAAGTATAATTATCGATTGATAAATACCGAAGACAGTTCGTGCAAAATGTAATTTCGACGATAACGGGGCACCTACAGAATTGCGGCATTTTTGGCGTGGGTTTGCACATTGGGTGTATTTAACAGACGTAGCGACAAAACGCGCGGCCTTCGAGCATAAAGTATAATTAACGAGCGAAACAAGCAGGGGTGGGTGTAAGCAAAATCGAATTTTGACGATAACGAGCGCGGGGGACTATTGAATTACGGCAGTTTTGGCGTAGGGGTTGTCCATCGGGTCCCTACACCAAAAATATTTGAAAATTAAAATAAAATAAGGAGAAATTGCAAAAATCAAAGGAAAAATCGATAGCACAAAAAAATGAAACTCATGGTTCGCCGGAAAATGCGTGGCCGGAGAGTACGCGATTCGACTGTAGCCTAAAGGACGGCTCCGGATTTATTTCCGGATTTAACGAGAGCCGTCTGTACCCAGCCTAAAAGACGGCTCCGGATTTTTAACTTTGAAAACTCGTAACTCTTTAAGAATTTATTTTTATTTATTTTTATTTTTTCTATTTTTATCGGAAAAGGGAGTTCTTTCATCTGAACATCAATGTCCAAAGTGTGCCGGGTCCCTTTAATATCTCATCGGAAATGTAAATCTATTAGCAAAGTAAAGCCAATTGAGTATCGTATATTAGAAATATTTATCATTGCAGCATATTATTATCTCATTTATAAAAAAAATGCGAAAGCTTCCGCTAGTCGGGCACATTGCCTTATGAAGCTTAGAGATGAGAAGCGCATGCGCTCTAGTCGCGCCGGGTTGAGAAGAGAGGGGAGAGGGGGAGGGAAGAGGAGGGGGAGGGTTGCAACGTCGCTACGTCCGTAGCGACGTCGCTACCCTCCCCCTCCCCTCTCCCTCTCGTAGCGACGTCGCTACCCTCCCTCCCCTCTATTACGACGTTGCAATCCAAGGGCAAATGAAGAGCCTCTATAGCGACGTCGCTAACACCGAAATGCCAACCCTACACCACACGCCCTCTCCCTCCGCCTCGCTCTCCCCGCTGTCCTTACCCGGCGTGAGTAGCGCACGCGCTCGCCTACACCTTCCTTCATTTTCGTCTCCGATCGTCGCAAAGCGCAAGCTCGACTTGGTGAAACTATGGCCGGCTGAGGTGCGGGAAATGAGCGTAATAAGCTCCGCCCCTTTCCCTCTCGTCTCGCCTTTTCCTCCTCTCCAACAGTGCGTTGCGCGCGTACTTATCAGGCTGTAGCGCAGCTCAAGGACAAGATATCAACAAACGGTAAAAAGGGTGATGTTATTGGGTCCATGAGGGACAGTTTGGACACCTATTTGACTGTTGTGACCATTCGGCAATTTACGTTGTGGCCCCTACCTATCGTTGCAAAAACAAATACCAACAAAAAAGGTTCACATTTTCTCTTTTTAAAATGCTGTGCATTTATAGAGGAATCAGATGTTAGCGAAGATGTTTTTATTATTATTATTTTTTTATATTTTTTTTCGTACCTCGATTGCGATCCAATCAGCAGGAATCCGGGCAGGCAAGAGAAGATAACGGAGTGCGGGTACTCGAACATATCGCCCTCCCTGATGGTTGATCTCTGATCTTTGATCGCCGATTTGTTCTTTGATCACTGATATTCCATTTGTTGATCTTTCGCTTTCTCTTCATCCCGTTGATGGGTTCGTTTTTTGGTCAACTTCGCTAGTTAGCAGCTTGCGATACTCCTTCGAAACTGCTTCGAGTTTTCCCTACCTTTGCCCATTGTCGAGCTTGCCTGGGTCGGAGCACGCGCGAGCTGCAAGTACAAGTACATTATCCAACTAAGAGTGAGGATGGCGTAGTCTCAAAGTGGGCGGAGTGGGGCTACGCCAAAGACTGTTCTGTTTTTTTGCACGCCTAATCTATTACAGAAGTTTTTCACACAAAGAGTATCAACGCCGGGCCAGGTGGCCGACAGACAAAAGATGAAGGCTGCTGCACAGAGGTGCCAGCAGCCGTGCGTAGCATCACGTTAATAAGCCTTTTCAGGCATCCAAAAGTTGTATACAAAAATGCTATCGACAAGAAGAATCGAATTGTTATGAAAATCGCAACCCTTACGCCCAGTTCGTGTGCTGGACGAGCCGGGTAAGAGAAAGAGGGGAGAGTGGGAGGAAGAGAGAACAAGAGAGGAGCGATCGAATTTGCATGGATTTTGAGAAGGGGGGGATGGAATGGTGAAGCTTGACACTGTCACCTGTCAGGTGAAACACCTTTATCCGGTGAAGAGACCAATTGAAATGTTTGCTAAAAATCAATGCAAAATCAGCCATCTGCCATGCCCGCGCCGTAGCCAGTGAACTATGATAGTGATGTCAGCCGAGTCGATAGGGTGAGCACATGAATCCTGGTGAGTGAGCGCGTGCGGGCCATCTCACTCCAAGGCTACATACAGTAACCCTGAGAACCGAGTTGCAGCGCTCCAATACATGTTCAATCACTCCACGATCGCAATACTCTACTACCACCATCTCCACAAACATAGGCAACCGTCTCTCGGAAGGGATTGATCCTTTAATCTAGCGATTGCTATGTCGATCAAAATTTCCCTATGAGACGGTGCTACCTCGAAATGTAAATTTTTTTTCGTAAATGTTCATTTCAGAAATATTTTTTTAGAAATTTAATTTGGGAAAAATATATTTGTAAAGGTAAATTACGTAAAACTCACATTGGAAATGCATATACTGTAAATGCATTATTGATAAATATTTTCTTGGAAAAGTCATCTCGGAAATTTTTTCTCGGAAATTTTGAATCGGAAACTGATTTTTTATAATTTCCTTTTCCACGCCATTTCAAAGCACGATTTACAGGTTGATGCGAAAAATTACAGTAATTTGGTGTCGGATTAGTCGTCGTACACACGGAACCTTGGAGCGAATATTTACATTTCAAATTAAATCAAATTTGAATTGGCGGGCAGTTGTTAAGCGTGTTGACTGTCAGTCTGAGTGGATACTCAGCTGACCGGGGCCGGTGTTTTGAGCGGGGCTGCTACGCAGTAATTACGGTGGTTGATCCATATTGATTGGTGGGCGCTACGCAGCAGCCAATCAGCAAAAAGTGGGCGGAGTCTTGCTTTTGCGTGGACCCCAAACGCCGTGTTTTCGTAATTTTTTTGTGGAAATTTATATATTTAGGCATATTTTTTTTTTATATATTTTTTTTTAGTTTATTGTACTCTTTCATATCATGCACCTCATGGTCATTCGCACATCGCTGATACTCATTTAATGCCGATACGGTAGGATTTTGAATCAAACTTTTTTCTCATTTCGACTCGTGGAGACTCGTGGAAATTTGCGGGCTTCCGTATTCGCTCTGTTTTGCGATGCTTTCGCGCTTTCCGTGTTCGTTCATTTTCGAACTTCTTCGTTGCGAAAATGTGAGTACGGTAGGATTTTGAATCAAACTTTTTTCTCATTTCGACTCGTGCAGTTCTAAACGTATGGGGCTCTTCTGATTTGCCGTTTAGACATTTCGTTTGATGACCTACGCAAAAAATGAAGCAAAAAATAAATTTTAGAAAACAACAATACGCCATTGAAAAAAGGAAACTATTTATAAAATTTCAATTACGAAATTTCCGAGAAAAAATTTCCGAGATGACTTTTCCAAGAAAATATTTATCAATACTGCATTTACAGTATACCAATTTCTTAACTATTTTTTACAGAAAAATATTTACGGTATGGAATTTCCAGCTAACTTTTTACATAATATTTTTTCCGAATGTTTAATTTACCAAAAATATATTTCTCATTCAAAATTTACGGAAAAAAATTTACATTTCGAGGTAGTACCTATGAGACACTATTTAGCTTGTATGAATAGCATTACATAATGTATGGCCAATTCCCATTATTCTTCACTCATTCACAATTTTTCAAGTGTTCAAATATGCCGCATCGAGCACTTGCATGAATCCTCCTTTCGATAAACGACCTAATCACAGGCTGCGAAATTATCTCTTCCCTCTATCTGTCACAATTCGCAGTGAGCATATGAAATGATGATAGAGATATCTATTGAAAGACCATCACGTATCTATTGCAGAGGTTCTCCAAAAGGAGATCATTCAGAAAAAAACTCCGAGGCAAGTTGAAATACATTCAGTAAAAGTAACTCCGTGCCAAGTGGCCGGCAGACAAAAAATGAAGGCTGCTGCACAGATGTGTCAAAAGCCATGCGTAGCATCAGTATAATAAACCATTTATAGGTGAAACAACATTTAAACGTCAACGCGACTGGAATGTCGTCAGAAATATCGGCCCTTATGCGCAGTGCGTGTGCAAGCGTTGCGTGGCCAGATTTGCATGATTTATGAGAGGGGAATGGAACTTGAAATAGACATGTAGATTACACCATTTTCCTCCGGAAAACGTGATGATCGGCAAAGTCAGTACAAACAAATATATAAAATAGATCCCGACCTTCCTGAAATTATAAAATACGGCAAAAGGAAATTTCATAATAAAGGAGTCGTACTAGCGGGGTTGTGGAGACTAGCCTGTCGCGCTACCTGCTGAGCCTTAACGAATCATGGTCTATACTTCGCTCAAACAGCCTAACTCGTGACAGCATGTACCAAGGAACACGCAGAAAAAATTATCAAATTCTGATCAAAGTAGGAGCCTAGGAGGAGGGATCGGAGGGATTTTCTAATTTTAAAAAGTATGCGGAGCTTCAATCATGCTCACCTCTGCACTTGAGGTCCGGTCCGAACCATTGCGCGACATTCTTTCTGTTCAGTAGGCATTTCGAGGTGGAGAGGGTGCCCTGAGTGAATGTTTCTCTCTTTTAGGAATGCTCTCTCGTTGCTCTAACTGGCTAGAGATCAGGCAAAATGAAGAGACAAGAACATTGGCTCAACATATGCGTGTGTATTCGTCTACCTATTCGTGTACAAAACAAACTTCGAGAACTCATAGAAGGGAAACTTGTCTCGTCTCTTCACTTTGCCTTGTCTCTCATCAGTCAGAGAAACGAGAGAGTGTGCTATCGTGAGATTATTTTCCGTTCCACTCGTAGTTGACCTTTGACTACCGTTCGAGGGGCGGAGTTAGGAAGAGGCCGGGAGGAGGCGAGTGATCTACCTGCTCTCCTCTCCCCTATCTCTTCCCTTCCTCTCTCTCCCAGACAATCAATGCGCTAACACATTGAGTTTGCTGAGCATTTGAAACGCACGATAATTGAGAGAGACATCTCACAGGGAAATAAGTCTTCGAAAATGAGTGATAAGTCTAATATCGTCGACTAATTTCCATGCTAGATCCATCCAAAAAATTAAACTCACTTCGTGATTGTACTTATTGTAGCCGGCCATACACGAATAATGCACCTGTAATTCATTTTGTCTTCGAAATACAGTAATGATCTCTCGATTTCACGTGCTCTGGCCAAGAGACTGTGTGTGAAATGAGGAGACAAAGTTGACCATGTGTTTCGAAGTCTATCACGGTAGGTACGTGAGCCTCTCCTCATTTTTGTGCACAACACTCTTTTCACTGCCGGAAGAGAGCCGGGAAATCTTCGGGAAAGGCGCAGCCGGGAAATGGTGGAAGTACCGTACCTCCGAGTCCAAATCGTACTCGCCCGTGTAAGATTGACCATCGTGAACGGCGTAAGCAATTTCCGGGGGAGCTCCGCATTTCACTGTAATGCAAATGCTTTGCACTAGGGATGGCTAAACGGTACTCTAAACGTGGCACGTTTAGCTCCCCCTACGCTCTATGCCCAAGCAGAAGCACTCTCTTCATTCCGCATGCTCTCTCGCTCGCAACTACCTAGGGAAGAGGAAGGGGAGGGGGAGCTAAACGTGCCACGTTTAGAGTACCGTTCAGCCAACCCTGCTTTGCACTCTATTTTGTCTAATAGTCAAATCGACTGAAAGGATAATATAATTGTCTGCGCAATGAAGAGACTTCACTCTGACAGCTCCTATCTATATTCATTTCCAAAAAGAGAGGAAACCAGCGAAAATCGCAGGGGATTCCCAGGAATGCTTTCCCAGGGTGGTACTGTTGGTGTTTCTCCTGCTGTAGAGTGAGGCAGTATTCCTAGTATTGGTACTCGAACACGAAATGTGAAGAGATATCAGAACTAGGTACTCATTATATCTAATTTTTATTTACAGATAAGACTAATAAGAAAGAAAGCAAATCGAGGATGGCAAAGAATATTCTCACACTGCAGTCGACACACGGGAAGGGCGCCGCTCCACTCCTTGTTGCCCTGACAGCGACGCTGAGAGGGACCCACGAGCACGTATCCTGTATGAGTGAATAATACTGATTATCCCATTTAATGTTACCTATTTCAGCCATTTCCAGTGAATCCCCACTGATGTCTTTGGTAGGTTATGGCCAATGATTGGGCATTCTCATTTCCTACCCCATCCACATTCAGAGCGGCTGTTGCTCGGGCAAAAATTCGAAGAAGCTCCAAAAAACACTCTGACCCGCATCACAAGAGTATTCAGCATTCGCCCCGAAGTGTCCCTCTCCTCCCCAGTGCACGCGTCCGTTTGGAATGTCGAAGAGCGTCGGACACGCGAGACCTGAACGATGATATGTTGAATAGCAGTGTTTTCTGAGTCCCTGTTTGGGCGTTGACTTTAGGGTAAGTGGGAGGTCCCTAATTCTTAGCCACCGTGCACGGGACCGTAAGGAATATCGAAGAGAGTTCAATGATGCAGTCTGTTTTGCACAAATAAGTTTGTTGGAATATCACCCCCCCCCCTTCCAGCCCTACTAACTGCTTCCTTCTAATCCCTCTTTCCCGCTCTTCCTCTGCGTCAATCAGAGTGAGACTCGCGCCTGAGTGAGACTCAATAGTCATTTATCAAGCAGGGGGCTGAAGATACGCGGGCCAGGACAGATAAATCAAATGAGAAGAAGGGGTTTAAGGGGAGAAAACGAATGATCACGAGAGCAATTTCCGGTGTTTTCTGACCTCTTCATTAGTATTATCCTCGAACTATGATTTTATAAGTTAATAAATTTAAACAAAATATGAATGTCCCGGTGAAGAAGAGTTTCTTTTTCAATCGTTGTAATTGTCGAATTATGCCTTCTCAAAGGCGATATTTTTGAAAGAAATTGTGAAAAAAACGGAACACTGAAGTGCTTTCCCCTCATTATTTTCCCCTTCAAATTCAAACCTAGCGTTATCTTTCGACTGTAAAACCGCTTGACGTGGATGGGAAATGATTATCCAAATTTCGAAATGCAATTCGAAATCGCTCACCCGGATTGACGCAGCTGAGGCCGCATTCGCCGTCGCACAGGCATCTGAGCATGAAATGGAGAAATCACGAGTAGCGATGGGAAATGGATTGTCTGTATCTCTCAATTTCCTATACTCTCTAACTCTATCTAGGCAACGAGAGAAAAGGCAAAGGGAAGATACGAGAAAGTATCGGCTGTCAGGAAGAAGGCCACTGTCAGACTGTCAGAGGATTCATTTTTGTGCTGTCAGATCTTATTGGTAAGATAGAGCAAATGAAGGGATCAATTCTTCATCCTGACAGCACTGATCGGTAAAGGTTTTCGAGTTTAACCATAAGTTGCCTGTTCTAGTGGAGTTGTCAAAAGATTAGCTAAGAGGTGTATTTTTCATTTTTCTTCGTTATAATTTTAACATCGTCATACTTCTTATGCCTCCTGCAGTCATCATCGATTGCGCACGTTTTCTTGCAGTATTTCGGTCGAAGAGCCGAAGAGGAAGCACCAGGACATTGATTTGCTGCGATGGGGAGAATTTTTAATTAAAGGAGGACTAGCATCAATAGTTTGGTGACTAAAAAACTACAGTCTAGATACTCACGAATGGATTCACACTAGACATTAGCAATCACACGAGAGACTACGAGATCAAAATGAAGTTTATATTTTTCGTTAAATAGCGACTTTACTGCGACACATACTCGAATTGAAATTTATTAATTTCTATTTGATTACCCCGAGATTAATTTGATAAAATTGCAACATCTAAAAGTTTCGTCAAAGAAAATATAAAATTGCAAAGATACAATTAAAATTCAAGACTTACCCTCACTCCTATCCAGGAAGAACAGTAATATCAGAGGAACGATCATGTCTGAAGAGACGTTATTTCAGCAAAATGAAGTGATCGCTTACTTCTAGATGATTACATCAAAGCATCATACATCAAAACACACCATTCGAATGATCAAAACAAATTTAGCCATTGGGCTACTCGTCAGCTTACTTTTAGGAGACTTTTAAGAGGGGCTAGAGCTGCTATCGAGACTGCGACAAGCCGGCATTCATGACAAGTGGAGTGGAACCTGAAGGCAGGGGATGAATAGGAGGCGAGGAGGACTCTGACTCTCTCTCTCCAATTTCTCCGACCTCTGGCTACTCTTACTGGCGAGAGAGTGCTACGAAATGGGAGGAGCAAGAAGGGGGGAAGGCATCTGACTCTCTCAAATTAGCCTGATCTCTCGCGTCTCTGAATGGCGAGAGATAAGGCAACTTGAAGAGAGTCAGGGGAGGGAGGAGGGAGAAGGAGAAGGAAGAGGAAGAAGGTGGTATCTAGCAAGACAATGGAAGAAGACATCACACCGAGAACATGCGGCAATCGGAGCGGAATTAGGCATTCAGCGGGGAATTGGAACAAAACTCCGCAGAAAGTACTGGAGTATTCCCCCGCCCACTCCAATGAAGGGGCTAGGATGACAACATTATGATGATATTCATGAGACCGGGAAATGTTCGTTTGTTGGCGTTTTGGGATTGAGAAATAGTAAAGTCAATCAACCCAAGAGCTTCAACGAAGAATGCGTGTTCTTATGGGTACAGACATAACAGTTTCTTTCCGCGAGCGGCAAGGCTTTTAGTAAGAACCGAGAATCAGACCAGTTTCACCGTATAGAGATCCCGTCTTTGTACTTATTGTAGCATTGTTTCATTCTAATACTATTTTTAAATTGATTTTGCCGTTATTTCATCGAAATAGCATAAATATTCTTCAGCTTTTTGATCAGAAGACATGGAGATGGCAAACGAAGCGAAAAGGTAGCTCCAGATGGATGGAATCGCTTCGCCCCCTCAATTGATCTTCCAGTCGGAAAAAAACAGGGATCATTGTTGGTTGGGACGTCAGGCGTCTAGAAATAGCGATTGAGTGGGTGCTCGTGTTTGGTTTGTGCAAAAATGCGTTGATTCTACCTGAAACACGATACGCGCGCGAAATAGGGATGGCAAGAGGTGAAGAATCCGTCTCTTCATTGCTCGCGTTATCTCCTCACTCGGGTCCATGAGAGAGTAGGGGAGATTGAAGAGACGGATTAGTCACTCTGAAGGCCCTAGTCTCGGCAATATGTGATCGAGCAACGAAAAAAAGGTGAGGAGGAGGAATCTTTTCCGGAGCAGAATTCGTAGGTTGGTGCACATTGCATCGTTCTTGAGCGAGAGAAACAAACGATTTCCCTATTCGGAAGTTCATGATAGGCTCTTTACTGAACACAGCCATTCTGATTTTCACTCTTAGAAAAAAGAGAACAGAAGTTCTCCTCTTTTTCATTTGACTGACTTCGTGGAAGAGAAAGAGTGAGGATTGAGACTGGGTCATTCTTCGGAAAACGGGGGATTACTGGGGTAAGACCCCGGAATGGGAGTGGAGGGATTCCCCCGCTGTCAGTTATGGAGAAACTGAGGCGAATTCGTACTGAAGGTCAAGAAAATACATAACTAAGCAAAAAAATATGACCCCTAACTTACTCGTTCAGATATGGAGACACATTACTGAAGATCAAATAATTCAGACTTGAACACAGAGAACTCGTTTTATTAGACTGAATTGACATAGCTTTCTGACGACTAATGCATTTAGAAACCCAGAATTGGCCCAGAGCGCCCGAAATTTGCACTAGAAAGTGGATGTTCGGGGGAAAGCATCCCGGATTCAAATCGAATTATCGAGTTTGGAAAGACGGCTAGGGCAAGCGAAGAAATGAGCAAGAAGTGCAAATTTGATTAGAAATGAGCGTCAGAAGGCGGAAATACGACGTTTGATTGTGCTGTAGGGACTGGACTATAGAACCAAGATACAGATAAATGAGGTTTACAGATCACAATAAGAAAGTCAAAAGAGAGAAAGAGAGTTCTTATCTAAAAAGTCCAGAAAACGAAACTTTCCACACGGAATCATCTTACAGCTACATTTAGACATTTGTATCGTCGTTGGTGGCATAATTTTACGAAAGTTACTCAAACCGTCATGAAAAAAAGTGAGAAAGGAGTAAATGTTCTCGAAGAAAGAAGTTGAAGAATAGGTCTGTCATGGTGAAGAATTCGTCTCCTCATTCCGCGTATTCTCTCATCGGTCAGAGTGACGAGAGAGTACGCGAAATGAAGAGACGGATTCTTCACTCTGACAGACCTATTGAAGAAGTGTCAGACGAGGAACATATCTGGGCTGAGAAGAGCATGAGGGATTGGTGATTGGATAAATCGAGTTAGATGGACGACTGGAGATGTGGGAGATCTCAGATCTTAGCGGGGCCGGAGTGAACGAGTCCATAGCATCCATCGCACGGGTGTATGAAACTGCTCAATTCAATTCAATTATTTTATCTACTAGGGAAAGAAGTTTGCATAGTCTTGCATAGAACAGAAGCATATAACTTCGTACAGTGTATGTGGAGGTCCGTCGTCGTGGAGACGATTCGGTGTGTGGCGAGTACGGTATTCAACAAAAATTGTCTAACTCAGTTTTTTTTATATTTATGGTTAGCATATATATTTTAGTTAATGTAAATCAATTAATAAAAATAAAAAATAGTAAAGAATTTATGAACTGAAAAGATTTAATTTTACGAGTCTGACACAGAACAAAAACAAGCGCTCTACCGAACTCGAACCGCATTGCGTGAAACTGGCGCGTCAACGCGGTTTTTGAATTGTTTTGAACTGTTACATTAGCAAAATTGGCAAAATTAGGCCATTCGTGTTGTTTTATGAGCTGTTGCTGTTTCTATTATGACAAGCGTAACTTGATTGTCCATTTGAGGGTTGTTCTCATGATAAGGCCAAGCACTGTTGCTGCCTTCCGTCGATTTCTCTCTGGTGGTCGTCCGACATCTCCCGCCGCGCTTCACTTGCGACTGGTCGTCTCCGATTCTTGCTCGCTGTGCGCAAGATTCGCGACCAGTCTCGAGCTGTATGCGAAAAAGGTCAGTTTGAGTTTTAAAAAAAGCCATGTAAAACTCCCTTTGACTGCGTTGACCGCTGAAATGTCTTGCTCCAACGTACGTTCGAAAGCACAAATGTCCACAATGTAGCCCCACTTCAATAGTTATAGGAGCATAACTGATCTCTGTTTTAAGAAACCAGTCCCTATTATTGCTGCGTTTTGTTTTGACTTATTATGGCAAACATGCCATTCCATGCTCCCGCATCTGTTCTCATTCATTCATTCTTTCAATCGTTCAGACTGCCGCTACTCGTCCGATCTCCTTCCATACGGCGAACATCAAGGATCTGCCCGAGGAAATCAGAGAGGTATTTTTTAACAACAATATTGTACTCAAAACTGTTTGAATTAGTATGTCTTGCCTGGTAAAAGCTGGCAATGAGTCTAATTTAGTTGATAATAGCCCTCCATTTGTGTGTTTAGAAGCACCAATACGACATCCCTGTCCTCTTGGACGACGAGGGCAATCTGATAGTGAAGCATCGCTTCTCCCGATCGGCCTTCGAGGAACGAATCGAGGAATTGGAAAGGAAGTGATATGGAGATCAAAAGGTAATTAGATATAAGATTGGGAGATTACTATGGTTCTAAACCATCAACTAGTTAAGTGTTTTTCATGGATTAGACTTGATCAATTGAGAAATCTTACGTTAATTGCAAAAGTTGAAACGGTTTTCAACTATTGCTACACAGAACTAGTTGATGGTTTGGAACCACAGTCTTATTACCGTCAGCACTTTTTGTAAATTCAAAGTTTTGTGGGAGTCCGCTTGAGTGTCTTTTCCCGGTTCAGTACTAATTCGTCTAGCCCAAGGCGCATCTCTGTTGCTATGCCAATATCTCCTCCGCGTTCACCCCTACTTTTTGTCGTTTCTTTCCGACTAAATCGCTGCGGGTATTATTTATCTATTTTGTATAATAATAATAATAATAACAATAACACTAATCAGGGTGGTCGTTGTGCACGGTGGCGTCACGTTCCGCGACAGCAAGACGGCCGTCGACGCGTGTAAGAGGGCGCTCAAGGGCAGTGAAGGAGCCGTGGACGCCATCGAGGTTTGTGACCTGCTTGATGAATAGTCTGACTCTCTCACTTTCCCATTATGTTTAAACATATATAGTGGGTCTAAAACTAACAGCATAGGTCTAATGGCTTAAACATATCATATGGCTGTTTTCTTCCATATTGACATTATATTTCGAGCTCAACGTCCTAATATCGATATGCGTTGAGAATCTGGAGAGATGTTGTTGCTTCAACGCGGGTCGCGGTAGCTCGCTCACTCGGGAGGGAACGGTCGAGATGGAGGCTGCGGTGTGCAGTGTGGATGCGACGGGAGAGGTTTTATTTTTATTATTATTTTAAATCTAAAAGGTGGTCTGAAACCAGTGTAGCACTTCTTCTTGGCTTTCTATGTATAAATGGCACATAAAGGCCTTCATCGATGCGTAACGCTGGTTTCTGAACGTCTTGAGCTCAAATTTATTATAATAATTTAAAATAAAACAAATTAAGATGGGATTCGGAGCGGTCGGTGCGTGCTCGCTGCTCGAGTCGCCGGTGAGAGTGGCGCAAGCGCTGGCGGATAGCAGGAGAGAGCAGGACTGCGAGTACGGTAGTTATTGATTACTGATTACAGTATCCTGACCTGCCTACGTGATAGTAGATAGGCAGGTACGGTAGATATATTGATCATAACAAAGAAGCTGTCACGCTGTTCAAGGCCCCTGTATACTACAGAAAGATTCACTGATTAACCAGTACCTGTTTCTACGCGAAATCTGGGTGGATTAGAGTTGTTTTAAAACGCTAAAAATACGATTTGGCTGTATTTTCAGTGGCCTCATCGACCCGATGGTGCTGGTGGGAGCGGGAGCTGAGCAATGGGCAAAGGACAATGGTACCTAAATACTTAATTAATTAATATTTAATTAGTTAATTAAATATATTTAATTAAAATTAGTAAATGTTGAGGCATTTGTGTCCTCGAGTCGCCGTCCATCTCAGCCGAATCGAAGAAGGAGTGGGAACGTGTGATGATCGTGGTCAAGGGTGAGATTCACTTGCTTGTCACTGGTGACATCGAAAAGGGACAGGGTGGGGGCTTCTGCGGAAAAGCCCTGGGCATTCCTTCGGACATCCGCAAATAGAGATCTGTCGCCTTTTTGAGAAGGTGATGGTTCACCACAAGTTTAAAATTGTCACCTTTCCTAGCGCACCAGTGTTGCTAGCTCAGCCTAGTTACATGCCAGTTGAAGCAGCAAACACGCTCGTTGCATTCGATCTCCTATTTCCGACTCATCATCACTTATTCAGGCTCGACTGCAAGTGTGGCCGACTCGATGAGAGTGGATACGGTGGGAGGAGCGGATATGGATCTGGTGAGGGAGCTGCCACACAAGTATCGATTCCCAGTCTTTGGCGATACCAATGTTTCTGTCGGAAGGGAATGACGGGAACAAGAAGAGAACTGAGAAGAAGTGCAAGAAGAATGACGATCTGATTCACCCCTTTGTGTACCCTGAGAAGTTCCCGTAGGCACAGTATTCAGCACTACGTTATTTATTAATTGCGGGACTCGATGGGGATCTCGAATCCGTACTCCGCATTCTCTCCGATGTCGACGACCAGCTCGTGCACGAGGGAGGAGTAAATCTGAACGGAGCACAACTGCAACCGTAGACCCCGCGAGAGAGACTAATGTATCTAATTGCAAGGAAAGGGGCCATCAGTAGTGTGTGCCACCGGGAGACACATAATGCCCGAGGGAAAATGGGACGCTTCTATAGAAAGGGGGGCCAGTCAGAAACTCGGCTTTGTTAGATGAAGACTCTGTTCTGTTTACAGGTGATCATACTTGAGCTGCTTACAAGTTGGGCTCATTGCTTAGTGCGTAAGGGCCGGAGTTGGTGGTTCAAAGCGTACCTTGGAGGCGATATGCTCGTGCGAGATGTACAACAGGGCGATCTTGCCGCACTCGAGCCGACCACTGTCGGGGACGATGTTGATCTCGGGGACGTTGCTCCACGCGCGCCAGTCCCACGGCTTGTCGCTCACATTCTGCAGCTGTAGAACCAAGAATGTACTACTCTGGTTTCTCGTGACCACTGGTATACCCGTAAAAGCGGGAGGAGTTTGCGCGTACACTGGCATACCGGTGGTCACGAGAAACCAGAGTATGAAGGGAAGTATGAGGCGCTAATCAATAGTACAGCGTAGGCAGGGTGGATGGGGGGTGCGGTACCTTGAGCATGAAGGACTGGCCGTCGTACGGCGCACGGAGGACAATCTTCTTGACCTTGGAGATGCGAGCTCCGAAGGGAACGGACTGGGCCATGTCGACGACTTGGTTGTGAGGAGGCGACCGCTGTGCGAGCGTTTTATAGGGTGAAATGAGATGGAAGTGGTGCAAATTGGCCGATTATCCGTTGAATGAAGAATGAAAATGAGGGATTGTCTCAATTTGCACACAAATGAACTTGTATTGTGTGTCGGACAATGGAGATTAGCATCGAAACTGTGAGAGTAATCCTGTTATTGGTGTTCTGAATCGCTAACTGAATTAAATCTGTAAATGATTTCAGATGGACGGGCCGTCGACTACGGCAGACACGTCGGGAGGAATCGACTCAAAGACTCTCGGTATGTTGGAGAGTAAAGTGTGAAGGTTGAAAATAGTAAGAATGGAAACAGCAAACTCGCGTGAAAGAAGTGTTCGCTGCTCTGAATTTCCGAGTGTTCTTCTATTTCCGGCAAACATCACTCATTCAGGCTCTTCCGCTCACTCGATTGGATCGATGGATACGGTGGGAGGAGCGGATGTGGATCTGGTAAGGGAGAAGCCAATCAATCGACTTCCAATCTTTGGCGATGCCAATGCTGAGTCATGTTCTCGTCTCTTAATTTTGCCTTACTTCTCGTCGGTCAGAGAAGCGAGAGAGCATGGGAAAGTGAGAGTGTCAGACTATTCATCCCAATGTTCCAACCTCAAAGGGGGCGGCGCCAAGATGAGATGGCTGAGAACAAGCCATGAACTGTGAGAAGAAGTGCAAGATGAATGACGACCAACTGATTCCCCCCCCCCTGTGTGTACCCTGAGAAGCACCCATAGATCTGTAGGTACAGTATTCAACACGATGTGATGAGACGAATGGATGTGAATCAACCACCTTTATTATTATCAATACTGAACGGTGTACTTCTGTACAACCAGGCGGCCGTTGGGCATGGGTCCCATGGCTACTGTCACGACGTCCGGGATGAAGTTTAGGCGCTGAACGGAGTTATCGTCTCTTCATTTTGTCACGTCAGAGAAGCGAGAGAACCAGACTATTCATCTCTGAACGTAGCAAGACCTCCAGAGACTAACGTACCCAATTGTAGGGAAAGGTCAGCAATAGTGTGTGTGGTATCGTATACAGTATGCCTAGGAGGGGGGGGGGAGGGAAGGGATCAAACCGTACCGGCAACCATCCGTTGGGATCCTTTGCGGACACCTTGACGGTGACGAGGGCGCACTGGCCCGCGGCGATGACGCCACTGGGACGGCTGAAGGCGAGTACGCCCAACTTGCTGCAGCACTCGTAGTTGACCGCCTCGGGAGAGTTGTTAAAGACCTGTAGAAACAAGAATGTACGGTGGCTAGTTTGTTGAAGAGAATAAGGGGGCGATACGGTGAGCTAGCATTGATTCAGAAATGTAGAAGGTACGGTACTAATGGTACTGTCCAGTAGATACGGAAATGTGAAGTAGGTGGTGGGTGGTGGGGGATACGGTACCTTCAGCATGTAGGAGTGCGTGTCGGGGTAGGGGGCTTTGAAGACCAGTGCCGATGCGCGATTGAAGCGGGCGGGAGATACCATGTTTTCAATGGACTGGGCCATGTCGACGACTTGGTGTGAAGAGGAGACCGCTGTGCGAGCGTTTTATAGGGTGAAATGAGGGGTGAAGTGGTGCAAATTGGCCGATTATCCGTTGAATAAAGAATGAAAATGAGAGATTTGCTCACAAAAGAATTCGTATTGTGTGCCGGACAATGGGGATTAGCCTCAAAACTGTGAGAGTAATCCTGTAATTGGTGTTCTGAATCGCTAAATGAATTAAATATATAATAAAATACTTTGAGGAGGACTGGTCGTCGACTGCGGCATGCTCATCCGGAGGAGTCATCCTCAAGCGACCGGGTACGTCATAATAATAATAATAACAATAATAATAATTATAATATTAATTAGAATATTATATGATATTATATTATGAATTATATTATTATTATATTATGAATTAGAATAATCATAATATTAATAATAATGCATATGTAACTCGGTGAAACTGGTCTGTGTTCATTTTGTGATACTGGGCTATACAACGCTATCGCTATCGTTGTGTGGAGTGAAGAACGGCTGAAGGATAGAGTAATTCGATCAATTACAGGTCGGCTCGGCCATTGCACGACCTTCGGTGCGGGCGTGTGGGTGGCGCAGAGGGAGTGGCGGGAGGTGAGCGAATCGTTGTCGAGTGTTTGACCATTTCGAACGACCTATATCTAGTTTTGTCGCGATTACGATGGTCTAATGATCAGTGTTGAGCGCGTGTACCCCCGCGATCGGGCCTCCGGTCTGACCCGTACCCCCCGAAAAATATCGTACTTTTGTACCCCTGAAAAACACCCTCTTGTTCTCCCGCAAAACCTGTCGTTAGTGATTCGCGCTAAACACTGATAATGGTTCATTTGTCAGTTTGGCTGCCTCCGTCGTCGTTCGGTGTCACTCGCGCTAACTGGCTGCGGTGAGGCCATCATTCGGGTGGATGCGGCCAGAGAGATGGGCAGGAGGATCGTCGAGAGGTGAGCATGGTGCATTCATTGATGAACATAGGGTCGGATAATGAACTATACCCCCCGATTTTACTTCTGGTTTGAAGCGCATAGCCCCCGATTTTGAGGCTCAATGAAGATACCTTTTCAAATTATTGGAGCTTTTCGCCGTACAGTGTAACACTAAAAAACCGATGTGATTTCGTGTTTTAGTTAGTTTATGAAGGCCTGTTCCCATTTGAATTTTGCAGGAGGATAGTGGAAATGTGTGGATCGTGCATATCTTAGTTTATTGCATTCGAAGTTGCGATTAGGCTGTTTTACCCATGTAAAGTGTTGGCTGCCAGATTGTCAAAATAATCGAATTTTGCTTTCTTATTGAGACAAATTTGCATTCAAACCCGTCGATTTGGTGCTGCAGGCTCTCGCGTTTACCTCCTACCTATAGTGTAATCAGTTTCACACAGACCGAACTTGTTGAATCCTTGTCAAATTATATAAGGTTATAGAGTGTAGCGCCGAAAAACACGGTTGTGATTTCGTGTTTTATTTTATTTCCAGTTATCTGATTCCAATTTCGCTCATTGTCAGATCCGATTCGTTGATGGCTTCCGAAGTGGTGTCCGCCTTCTACCGTGATCACTTCCACAAGGTAAATTGTATTTGAAATACACTAATTTTTTTAAATATTTGTCTCTGATTTTCACGATCGATTTCCGTTGAGTAATCTCGTATTTTCACCTGATTGCATATATCTTCCCCGCGTCTCTCTATTTCTCTTGGTACGCCGGGGATTTAAACCATCAGAGAGCTATGATAAAGACAGTTCAACCACGGAATCTCCGTGTTGCCGACAATATTTATGTAATTGTAGGGCAATCGACTTCTGACTCGCGTGAACCCCGCCCATCTCTACTTGGGAGGAGTGGCCATTGTGAGGGAGGAGAGCAGAAGGGAGGAGGAGAGGGAAGAAGGGAAGGGAGAAGGTGAGACATTGGAAAGCTCTTGTATTGTTGTAGCAATTACCTAAAAAGATTTTTTTGTTTCCCTAATCTGAGGGGTGATTCATATACTCAATAGTCTTGTTCGGGCCCATTAACTAAGCACAGTGAGCAATATTATTTTTAAACCGGGAACTGACTCGATCGAAGGCAAGCTCTATAGCCCGTAGGATTGCGCTCGCTCTCACTGTCTCCTATGTGCAAAGAGACGCCATCAAGCCAACTGCACTCATAGCCGGCTGGTTAGTGGGTTTGCGTGGTGATCCAGTAACCTCTTGTTCGATTTCGCTACCATCCCTTTGTCTTTTGCCAGCTTTGCCTTGACTCTTTTTGTAAATGAAATTGGATTCAGAAGGAGAGGAATTTGAGGACGACGAGTGCTCCCTCGATCTGCTCGTCTTCCACAATACACCCTTCCTCCCAGTGGCTTGGAAAGACGGAAGAGGACGAGTGAGGGGAATGATGAGCAAGAGAGAAGAGGGAGAAGGAATTGATGCGGTGGTTACGGTAATGCCATTGTGAGAAGGGTACGGTAGGAGTACGATAGCAGATCGATGAGATTACGGTAGTATCCCTTTGAGATTACTGTAGTCTATCGATAGGAATGCCCCTATCAGGGTAGCCATGAGATTACGGTAGTAGGTCGATGGGATGTGACATTGTGGTTGCTGTGTTCCTATGATTCCTGTGATACGGTAGCCTGCCCCACCAAGGTTGAGTTGTTACTGAGTAGATTACGATAGTGTACATACGAGTTTATTGTTGTACGAGTAACCGGTTGTTGTTTTTCTCGCTATAAAGCCCTTGTTTCTAATGTTTTTGTGTTTTCTGAATGAATTGGTCGCTTTGCCATCTGTACCTCAAATGCGATGATCACGTATATTTTCTCGCCCTAATCGATTTCCTGTGAAGAAGCGATCAGAGGAGTGCGGTATACTTAGTACGGTAGCTAAATCGATCGATAATTGCGCCATTGCAGTTTCTGGGAGTTGTCTAGTGTAGCGAGATCAGCGATGAGCTCGGATGGAGAGGTTTCGCCGCGCAAGCGAGCGCGTGTTGTGGTGAAGAAGAGGAGAGGTGATGAAGAGGTATAGATTCCTGCGCGACTTCATGAAAGGGGGCGGAGCTCCGGGTCTACGTGTGATTTGAAGGAGAAGAAAGCGTGAACTGAATGTGAGAAGAATAGACGTGCACGTAGACTGTTTCCCCCCTTTGTGTACCCCGTGAAGCACCCATAGATCTGATCTGTAGGTGCAGTGTTCAGCGCGATGTGATGGGACGATTGTTTGAGATTCAACCACGTATACTCAGAGGGCGTAGTAGACAGGAAATCTCTGCTCGATGTATTCTCCGTTAGCCATGGGTCCGGATGTGACGATAACCTCATCCGGGAGCGAGTTGTAGCGCTGAACGGAGCAAGATGCAGTTAACACTAAGGTTAAGGTTAAGGACAAGACACTTAAGTGGACCTCGAGTGACTATATCGAATTGTAAGGAAATGTGCTAGCAGTAGTGTGATACAGTATGCCGCGGGGAGGGGGTGATACTGGATACGGTAGGATACGGTAGGAGCAAAACGTACGCGGAGACGGGTGGAGGCCAGGCAGCTGACGGCGATCGACGACGTCTCGCCAGCCCCGACTCGTCCGCTGGCGGGATTCACCGAGAGGAAGCCCAACTTGGTCGTTGCGGCCCACGTCACAGGCTCCGCGGCCACGTTGCGGAACTGTAAGAATAAGGATCATGCATTTTCGTAACTGCCGTCTAGTAGGCACGGTAAGTCAGGGGGTGGATCGGGAGTGTACGGTACCGCAATCAGATAGTGCTGCATTCCGTCGTACGGAGCGAAGAATTCGATGCGGGGTGTCCAGCTTGCGGCGATCCATCCGGGACCGTAGGTGGGACGCGCAGAGTGGGCTATGTCGACGACTTGAATGTGAGGAGGAGACCGATGCGCGGGGGGTTTTATAGGCCCAAATGAGGTGTGAAATGATGTAAATTGAGTCATTGTCCGCCGCGATGAGCAGGGAAAAAATATATGAAAAATTGTCTCAATTTGCACACTAATGACCTCGCATTGTGTGCCGGACAATGGAGATTAGCATCGAAACTGTAAGAGGCCACCTGTTATTCGTGTACTTTGTGCAGTGGTTCAGTTTCCATGATATTCCTCCCCCCCCCCCCCGGAAAAATTGGTGATTGAAAAATAGTTGTCGGTGGGGGTAGTGCGGCTTACCTTCCCCTACTCCCCTTCTGTCGCCTACCTGGGGCTATTTTTAGACGTGTTTCGACGTGAGGCTTGGCAATGATCAATCAATTAATGTAACAGCCTATAGGCGTCCGACGTGAGGGCAAGATTCCAGTCATTTTAATAGTTATTTTTAATTCATATTTACAAAAAAATATAAAAATTAAAATATATTTATAAAATATAAAAATCAAAATATAATTAAAATATATTAATTCTAGACGTCGGACGTGCCAACAGACCACGCGGACGACGAGGAGGGAAGCGCGTCCAGGGAGAATTCGAATGCGGATGAAAACGAGAATGCGAGATACCGATTGGAGAATGATGGAGATGAGGACGCGTACGTTATTGTTGTTGTTGTTATTCTGGTGTTGTTGTTTTGCGCAACCTAGAAGCACCGGGTTAGAAAGGATAGGGAAAAGCATGAGTTGTTGATTCTGGTGTTGTTGTTTGGCGCGAGTTTTTGCACAATTGGGGTACGTTGCTCATGGGAAGTGGGCTCAACCTAGAAGCACCGGGTTAGGAAGGGTTGGCAGGACGCGAGACATCTACTGGACAACGATTGAAGACGATTGCCACAAGTGATTTCGAGATGTTTGCATCGAAACTGACTCCAATCCTCATGAAATCACAGTGTGGCAATCGTCTTCAATCGTTGTCTTAGATTTGCAACCTGTTGCATTGCAGTTTCGGGTATGAATGAATACGCAAAAATGGAAACTAATGGATGAAATTTCGATACGATTAGGCATCAGCAACGAACACTGAATGTACCTGTCACCGTCAGACCCTGAATATTCAATAATTGAATCAAATTTGTAACCAGTCACTTTGCAGTTTCGAGATTCCCACTCGCGACGACGATCTCCTTTCCCGTCTCAAGGTCGGCTACAGGATCACCGACGTGGTGGATGAGGATGCGGCAACGGCCGCCGTCGATGGTAAGGGTGTTGTTGTTGTTGTTGTTGTTGTTTATTCTTCGAAAATTTCACATCTTATTCGAATCGGAGAAGTCTTTGACATATCCCGATTGTTCTGATCTATAAAATGGATTCTTATCCTATTCTCTTCTCCTCTTCTCTGATTTGAATTAAGTGTGAAATCTTCGACAAACAGCAGCATTCTTGTGCTACTATGCACCATTCAACAAAAACAATAAGAAAATCAATGTTTTTCTCTGCAGAATTCGAGGACGAGATTGGACAGGATCGCTGGCGTTGTCTGTACGAGCGATTCCCCGCCTTCTTCTCGCTGCTAAGGTTTGAGTGATGATCTTTGGTCTTTGGTTATTGATTTTTGATATGTGTCTGTGTTGTAGATCTCCGTCGGATGGTCCACGCTACGCGACCTCGCCCGCCCTGAGAAACCGCCTGGCTCATCTGCTCTGTCTCAGTGAGTATCGCGATTGGGTTCGGTGATGGCACCTTTAGCACGCCCTTGAACTTGCTCGAACGTTTAAAAATTTCCGACATGTGTGTTCAATGTATCACAGTATTTGGAAAACGTTGTCTGTGCACTGATGGGCTAAGTCCCGCTAGTTGACCGGGGGCTCCGCAATTTTCAAAAATTTTCTCTTAGGGGGCTCCGCGAAGTTTTTTTAGACAACGAGGGGGCTCCTCAAATTTTCGAAAGTTTCTTCTTGGGAGCCCCGCACCCAGATCATCAAGCGGGGATATAGCTCAGCAGTGTGTCTGTGTTCCAAGCGTGCCATCACGATCCTATAATTGTAAATGAGCTAATAATTGTAATAAAATCGCAGCGTACTCCAAGATCAGTCCTCACCTGAAGAGAGTGCTCAGCAAGGCGGCAAGTGGCCCTCGTACCACTAAGGTAGATTAGTTTTTATTATTATTATTTATTTTCACATTTTCCTCTCCTTGCTCTTTTCCAACCCCGCGCTACTAGCACGCACTCTCTTTGCGCTCTACTTAGGGCGTCTCTCGGCGTCTCAAGTAGCCTGATGGTGTACTGGTTAGCACTATTCTGAGGTGGCTGGTTCGATTCCCCTCCCTTGCTTTTCACTTTTGTCGCCTTTCTATCGCTTGCATTTTCTGCAAAATCGAAACAATTGAAATATTACGCACTTTTGTCGACTTCTTTTGGGTGTCATTTTTGTTCAATTTTAATGCTATTTAAAATAGAAACAATAATAACATAAAAAACAATATACAGATTGACGCTCACTGTCGCGATCTGTCCGACCACTTGCTGATGCTGACGTACCTGCTGCACAAGCTGATCTGCATCGCGGAGGAGGAGGCAAGAACGACGTAAGAGTTTGCTGTTAATGCCAAATGACCCCTTCAAAAATGACCTGAAGTCCTTCGATTTTTGGCCCAGACAACAACTTCTCTGAATGTGGATGAAGCAGGGAATGAGAATAATAGGGATCATACATACAAATGTGAACAATTGATACTTTTCGCTTAATTTTCGGATTAACGGGGGTCCAATCGCGACACCCCAAAGTTGGAGGGGTCGCTCATAACCGCCTAAAAAGAACACAATTACAGCAAGAAGAAGCCGGCGAAGAAGGCGAAGAAGCCGCGCAAGGGCAAGGGCGCCGTCGTGCAGAATGAGGAGGGCGATGTGAGTGGTGATCTTTGATCTTTGGTCCTTGGTCTTTGATCTTTGGCCCTTGATCTTTGGCCACTAGTCCTCTGGAAGAACGGATGTGCCATTCCCCCTTGATCCTTGACAGATTGACAGCGCACCATCAGATGATGGCGTTGTGAAGCACTAGAGACACCCACGGGCAAAGATCAAAGATCAATCATCTAACTTGCTTTTCTCCAGATGTCGGGCTTCATGTAGCTCTTTACTCAAGTCCACAGATCAAAAATCAATAATCTAACTTGATGTCTCTTCTCCACATCATTTACTTCATTTAGCTCCTTACTCACTATACGGCATTGTAGTCTGAAGCACCACAGTCCAAAGATCAAAGATCAACCATCTAGCCTGACCTCTCTCTTCTCCAGATGTCGGGTGGCGAGGATGACGGTATGGGCGGGAACGTGGAGGCAGAGGAGGAGAACACGTGGGAGGACACGAGGGGAAAGGTGTTGGAGTGTCTCGCGGAGATGGCCAATGTATCCACGCACGATACGGTAAGGGGTTGGCTTGTTGTTGTTGTTATTGACTATTTTGGGTGCAATGACCAGTAGCATTTGTGCTTCAATGCCTTTAGGAAAGCTAATGGAAGTGAAGGAAACCCCTTTAGATGTCAAAATGCTCAAAAATCTACGACCTTGCGAAATCTGTGTTTCATAACAATGTCATTACGATTCTAACTCAATGCATTACAGGATGGCAAGACAGTGGAATCAGCGATGCGGTTCCTGTGGAAGAACAACATCAACAAGACCTTCCGCAAGTGCGCACTTCCTTTTCTCTTCCTGACAATGAGCGACTTCGTGAAAGGGGGCGGAGCTTAGCATCTACGTGTGCGTGCTTTGAAGGGGCGGTAAGGGGGGCGGGGCTTCGAGGGAATCGCTGAGAACAACAAGAAGAGAAGTGAGAAGAGGAAGTGCAAGACGAATGACGACCTGATTCACCCCTTTGTGTGTACCCCCGGAGAAGCACCCATAGATCTGTAGGTGCAGTGCGACTTCAAGTGATTGGATTGTGCACAACGCAATGGATAGAACATGCACCCATCTGTATTCAATTGTAGTATTGAATCTCATGCTTCACGAGAACAAACTCTTGAGTGCTGCCCTCGACTCGGGAGTAGACGAGAAGCACGTCGGGGTTGAGCTCCTGAACGGGACAAGAGAGTTACGGTACACCCCCAGCGTGAGACTACGGTTTCAAATTGTATGGGAAGGCTAGCAGTAGTGTGGTATACTGGATACAGTATGCCTGGTGGCAGTAGGGCCGATACGGGGGGGGGGGGGAGGAGAGTTTGGGGCGGTGGGTCCGGGGATCGAACCATACCATCAAATCCTGTCCGATGGCGTTGCAAGAGACGGCGATGGTGCTGGACTCGCCGGGGCCGAGAGTGCCCTCGCCGGGGAAGATGTCGACCTTGTCCATCAGGGACAAGCAGCTCCACTTGGCGACCTCGTCGGTGACGTTGGTCACCTGTAGAAACAAGAATGTACTAGGCTAGTTTATTGGAAGAAAATTTAATAATATTTAATTTAAAAAAAATAATTATATTGAATTATTTAATTAATTAATTAGCAATAAATGGGAGGAAATATGGGGGAAATAGTACAGAAACATGAGGATACCGACGCTATCCTCTACATAAGGAAATGAGGCGATTATGCATCGGATTGAGGAGGGAAATAAGGGATTTGCGCACTAATGACCTCGTATTGTGTGACGGATAATAAAAATGTGCATCGAGAGTACGAAATGAGCTGACAATGCGTTGGAAATGCGGCTTATCTTCTCGAGTGACGAGAGAGTGTGTGAATTGAAGAGACGGCGAACCGTATTTCGAGCTCTACAATGAATTAGCGACTCCTTTTGCAGCACGATCACGGATTGCGCCCTGCAGTTCCTTCGCAATCCCGACATCACGAGACCGCCCGCGAGGTGAGAATGAAGAGGGGGGGTTTGTTATTGTTATTGTTTTTGTTGTTATTGCAATAATAAGCTAAATTGTGTGGCTAGTCTACGCTATCATTGTCTAGTCTCTACTCTTGTTTAATCACGTTTTTGTGCTTCGAATAACGCTGAAATGTTCCTGGTGCCCATTTCAAAGCCTAATAATTTTCTCGCAGAAACGCGCTCACACTCGTGTTCAAGCTGTTCCGCGCCATCTGCATCAACTTCCGACAGTTCACATGTGAGCTGCTGTTGTTATTATTGTTATTATTGTTATTGTTATTGCAATAATGAAAAACAACATTGCAGACACTGGCTCGGTGCTGTTCATCACTCTCACGAACCTCGATTACTACAAGGAGAGCGGCGCTACGGCCTATCCGTTCATCGAGAGGATCAAGGCGGTCGGAGTGAATAGTGAGTGCTAGACGAGCCGGGTTAGAGCGACAGTGATGAGCACTGGGTCGGATATAGGACTGTACCCCTCTGATTTTGCCCTATCGTTGAAGCCTATATCACCCGATAATTGAAGCACAACCTGCGAAAGCCGACATAGTTTACTGCGAACCCCAGATTTTGGTTGTTTGTCCGGGAATGGTGCTCATCACTGGTTAGCGAGAAAGGGGGGGGGGCGGAGCTTGGTGATGATGGTAAAGTCTGTTTTGCAGAGGACATGAACAAGCTGCTGGAGCAGATGCTCGACTACTTCACCAACGGCCAAACGAACGTGTCCAGTGTGAGTTATGCACGAATATCATACGACAAAGCTGGCAAAAGACGAAAGCAGAGGAGTGGAATCGAACCAGTGGGTGTCGGCACTTGCTGTTGCACTTGCTCATCCTGCGCCTCTTCTCACCTAGGAGATTGAGAGAAAGAGTACGCGCGTGAAGCTAAGATTTCAAGGTTCATCGGAATCTGTTTAGTTTTTTTGTATATTTATTTTCATCTCAGAGCAACGCGAAGCCCCTGTGTCTGTTCATGTCGACGATCGCAGAAGCGGAGCCGTTCATGACCTTCCAGCACATACTACCCTTCCTGCAGCTGCTCAAGGATGATGTAAGTGCCATAGTAGCGCCGGGTTAGCAAGTGGGTTGGTTCCAGTTGATTAGAAGGTGCTCTAGAAGGGCCGGGATAGTGGAGAATTTAGGAATCAGAAGATCGGGTCTTAAAAAACACTGAAGTACGAGATTGAGTGTCGAATCTTGGCTCACTTTTGAAATTGGCACTCGAACCAGTCTAAATATGAGTTGGTTATGAACTATTGCATGATACCCCTATTTTCAGAACGCTTCTATCCGCTCCACCGTACTCAATGTGCTCACGATGCTGCTCACGCAGGACTTCCTCGATCCATCGGTACTTTGTTGTTTATTTATCTCTTATTTGTATTATTTCTCACTTTTTAATGATCACGTGGGCCTCACTTAAAATCGAAGAAAATGGTTATGGGTTACTCCAAATAAGGCTGAGTTATTCACGCTCAACCGATTTGGTGTTAGCCAGTGCGATCTTTGCGTTGAAACCGAAATGTACCAACTTAAGAATTCTATTATGATTATTTCTAGAAAGTGGTTCTTAGAAAGTGGTCTAGTTCCGCACGCAAGGCTAGTCCTAGATTCCTATGTTGAAACCAAAATGTGCCAACTTATGAATTTGACAATCTTTTCTAGTAAGTAGTTCTCAGAAAGTGGTTTTGTTCTACATGTAAAGCAATTCTTGCGTTGAAATCAAAATCTGCCAACTTATGAATTTAATTATTAGTAAATATCATTTCCAGAAAGTGCTTCTCTCGGAGCGGTTCTCGATCGCGCGCAACCGCATGTTCGACCACCTGCTGCAGCACGTGCGGGATGTGAACGCGAACGTGCGAGCGAGCGCACTCAAGGTGAGCAGACGCGCGCGTGGTGCTCGTGTAAGGCGTTGAGAGATGTAGGCCTTGACGCACTCAAGGTGCGTAGGGGTTTCACTGTGAATCAAGAGTCGAAACAACACTGCTGTGCAACCTCCCTAATGCTAGGATGTGCCCTGAGCAATCGGAATCTATGGAATCGTGTGTATACCATGACTCGTAGTCCATGAGCAGAGGTCAAATACTGCTCCCGAAAGGCCCTATGCTTACCACACTTTTAGGCCAATTTGAACAAAAATTAAAGAAATGCATGCCACCATTCCAAGAAATCAGTGTAGATTACTCGAAACCTAGTAGCCACCTCACGCCCAAAAAATTGGAGAAGCACACCACATTTTCAGTATTATGACCTGAGTATTTGACCCCTGCCCATGAGGAAGGTTTGAAATTGCTCCAAGAAGCTCCTTTCAGTGTCTGACATCGATGGCGCGGGCGAAGCGCATCCCGCGCGACCTGATCCAGGAGGGACTCGTGAGGCTGGTCAGCCATCGAATCAGCGATGATAAGGTCATTAGTTTGAGATAGCAGATCATAGTCGAATGAGAAACAACAACCAAAGTCATTTGATCATTGATTCGAGTCTATGAGCTGTGAATGCTGGTGGCTGGAAATGTGTTTTGGATCTCGTCATGTAGCCTATTATGTGATGTAGATATCTGATTAAATTGGGTAAATAATGATCATTATCAGGTGGCGGTTCGAAAGGAGGCCATCCGCTTCGCCACCATCTTCCTGCAGAACAACCCGTACGGGCACGATGTGGGTTACATATTTTATTTAAATACACCTTTTTTTGAAACTCTAATCACTTCTTTCCGACGATGGTTCAAGTAGAAAGAGCAGCACAAATAGCATTAGTAAATCCTTTTAAAAAGTTCTACGTTTCGAAATACTTCATTTTCAAAGATTCTTGGAAAATTTCGAGCCGCTAACAGAGAGCCAATCATGAAGAAAAAAACGTTTTCGATTGTATTTGATCTATTTTTCAGTTCGACCGAAAGACGAACAAGAAGAAACTGAAGGATTGTCTGCTCAAGCGGGACAACATTCGGATGGACGGAGCCGGTGAGTGGGGGTGTCACCGGGTCTCTCTGATCTGCGTGCTCTCTCGCCGTCTCTAACTAGGCGAGGGATCATTGCAAAAATGAGAGAGACAGTCGATTGTTCCTTTCCTTGGGTCTCTCTGATTGTGAGCCGCTCAGATCACGTCTGAAACATATGTGGAGAATCACTTAGAATGCGAAAGCTTACCCGACTGAGAAATTGTTATGGAAAGTTTAGTATTATCCAGGTGTCCTGAAATTGGAAAAGGCGGATTAATGATACTTATCTTCTTATTCCAGACATGAAGTCTATCCAGGAGGCGGAGCGCGTCTGGAATCGTACCAAGGTGCGTTTTTCCTCTTCTTTTACTATAAATCCATTTTGAAACATCACTGTGGGCTAAAATTGAGAATCTTGCCATCTTTTCTGATTTACCTCCAATATTGCGAACCTCATTATAGGATGTGTTCAGAATATAAATGCGTGTGTTCATTTTCGCAAATGCAAGCGGCTGCTACGCAGGCGAGATAGCATGGGAAATGGAGAGAGTCCTGTCTGATTGATCTCATTACCTGCAGGACGACCTGGCGAAGGAGGTGCTGGAACAGTGCGAGCTCGAGCTGATCGACCAGTATGAGATTCCGACGATCGACCAGAGAAAGGTGAGCTGGGGATGCTAATTTCATCGAAAAGCAACCGGAGAAGCATGAGAAAGCCTGTGAAAACAAGAGAGTATGAGGTTAATTGTACTTGAAATCGGCCAGAGAATAGAGAGCAACTGTTTTGTTGTTGATTACTTATGTTTCCTTGGGTCTATGTCGCTAATCACACGAGAACTGATTAGCTTGAGAAGGTGCTCGTTTTGGCATGTTTTCTATTGTTATTTGAAACACGTTGTATCTCTTGCTATCGAAAGTTGTACCACTAGCCCTGATTTCTCATCTACACCTGATCGATTGCAGCAAATGTACCGGGAGTTTACGTGGCGCGAGGCGCAGAAGGAGCATGGAGGTGCGGCGGATGAGGAGGAGCAAGAGGAACCGACCGAGAGGGATGTGTGAGTGACTCTGACTATTCTCCTTTTGGGCGTGTCCTAGCCGCGCCGGGTTAGGGTTAGCGAGTGGTGTCTAACAATAATATACGGGATCTGTGAGGTACGGTAGAGTCGCAGGGGTAGAGGCAGTTGAGAAACCAACCGAAAGGGATGTGTGAGTTAACCATTCATCTCATTTGCGTGTGCTTGCCCCGCCGAGTTTGTGTACGCGGCAGGGATATCGACTCTTTGTCAGTTAGCGTAGATTATGTCATTCGATAATATATTGATTCACCTTAATGATTTTTTCCGATAAAGTACAACAGAAATCATGCGATAGTAGACCTGCCTCTTTCTTGTTTCATCGAATTGCTTAAGTCGTCGAAAAAGACAATAATTACAGCACGATGCGATGGCTGATGACACTGCTCATCTCGGAGGAGGTCGAGAAGGAGCAAGCGGCGAGTGTTTACATTTAAAGATGATGATCACACTTCCAGTACCAATCCACTGTTTTTAGCTCCTGTTTAGCTAAACCCGCTAATTTGGTGCTACAGCCAGAGTCCTAGATAATGCATGGTGTTCAGGCTCTCTACAAGACGCAGATCCAGAACGCTGCCCGTCTGCTCGTGGGCATGGGAGAGACGGACCAGCTGAAGCACGAACAGTGCACCAAGTGGGTTGTTGTTGTTGTTGTTTTGTTATTGTTGTTATTGTTCTTGCAATTAGTAATAAGGTTGTAAGCTGGAACACGAACAGCGCATGTGGATATCATGTTCCAGACTGCTTTTTCTTATTGTTGTCTCAAGCGCTATGCGTTTGCTTCTGAATCCATGTGTTATCTCAACGAATGCGGTGACATTGGTATTGTCAATTTGGCAATCTCCTCCTTCGTTTAGGGACGATCTGAACAAGTGCACCTCGTCCGACCTCAAGGCCAAGCTGCTCATGAAAGGTTAATTAGTTAATTAATTAATTAATAATTTAAATAATTAAATAATTGCAGCCGGCCGCTTCGCGTTCGTTCACACGGCAGCGATGATCATGGGCAGGAAGTCCGTTTATTTTTTATTTCATTTATTTTAATTATTTAATCTTTAAAAATGGATTAGAATCTGCCTATTATCTTGTAGTCAGAACTCTGTGAGAATAGTGTAGAGACTTAGTACTGTGTGACTAGAAGGTTAAGGGAAGGGAAGGAAAAGATAAATAAAAGAAAGTAGATTTATAATTAATTAATTAATTTACAGCGAGCAGATGATCCTGGAGAAGGAGCAGGAGATGGAGAGGCAGAAGAAGATCAGAAGGGCGCTGAGCAAGGATATACAGGACATGGTGGTTAGTAGTTTCAGAATAGATAACGAACCTATTGCGTCGCACGGAAAAGCACCGCTTGAGAAGGTTGGAGAAGGTTTTCTGTCTGAGTGATGAAAAATGGTGAAACTGAAATGGGTCCGTGATATAAATATTCCTTTCTAGATGAAGCTGGTATTCGAGCGGGAATACGCGGAGTGTCTCAAGGCAGGAATGACGGCGGTACTGCAGGGAGAGGGAGGCGATTTGAAGGTGAGAAACATAGTCGATATTTTCAAACTTATTAATACGAGTCGTTCGCTAATTTGCGCTCACATTTTGCACGCGCTCACATTTTGCTGAATATCGAGTTCGTGATTGAATTATAAATTCATGAGCTGTGAAACTCAAAAAGTGTAGGCTAACAAAATACTTTTCGAGTTACACAAAATCCATTCAGTTGGGTATCGAGTTCGTGATCAAGTGCAAGGAGTTCAACATCACGGGCGCCGAAGAGCAAGTGCGAAAGCTGTGCGGACTCGTGTGGAAGAGTGATGAGGAGGTTAGTAGAATCTATGAAAATGCGCTTTACTTTTTTTTTATAAAAATATTACCCAGTCTGAGTAGGCGTTTCAATCTGATTATGGATGCAACTACTTGCTCTAGTTAATGATGAAGCACGTTAAAAAAATGTCCATAAAAATGTGTATGTCATTTCTCAAACTAAAGTAAGAGTTGTTTAGCAACTGAAGATTCAGCTCGGCAATAGTGTATTATTCGCAGGGTCGCTCTCTAATTTGTCTAGTTTTTTTTAATTGGCCCAAAAATATTGTATGAAATGTGGCATGGTCTTTTCGAGAGGGATATTTGACCGATGTTGATGACACTTTAATCATGTTTCCCTCTTCGTCAGGGTCGTCAACAGATCCTTCAAGCGGCGTCGTCCATGTTCCTCTCGTCGAATACGAATCCCCGACTGAGGGACGCCGCCACAGCCGAGAACATACTCAATCTGGTCAAGGCAATGAGCGATGTGAGCACACCTTTTTTTAATTTCTGATATTTCTTGTTCCGGATTGGTATTGAAAATCTCCATGGGATCCATTGGAGATGCGCTATAGGGAAACATCAATTCGCTTTTTCTCAATCTGGTCAAGGCCATGCAATGTGAGTAAAAAAAGACCGCAATGATGGGCTGAAGACAAAAATGTGGCTTATTTGGGTAACTTGACTAGGGGAAACTTGAATGTGCAATCATATAGCTCCATAATTGCATCCATTTACAAACGACCGTGGTTCGGTGTGACACTGTATCTGTAGGAAATATGTCTCGTTTTCGGCCCTTTCTAACATTTTACATACTTCAACCACGGTTCTTTATGTTTCAAAAGTACTTTTTTATAATATCCTTTGCAGCACGAGCGTGGCTCTGTCGAACAAGTGCTCGCCCTCACGACAAAGTTCGACCCGATGCCGGGAGGCGTGTACAATCTACTGTGGGAGGTGAGCAGAGGTCAAATACTCATGTCATGAAACTTAAATTGTGGCGTGCTTATACAACTTTTGAAGGTTATCGGACATGTGGTGGTTAGGTTTTGTAATATTTTCTGTTTTTGTGTAATGGTGGTACGTTTTTCACTAATTTTTGTTCAAATTAGGCTCAAAATGTGGCAAGCATGGGGTTTTTTGAGGGTAGTATTTGATCTCTGAAGGTGAGTGATGAGATTATCGTGCCAAGGTTTGGCCAATGACCAAATTTCATCTGTTCGTGAAACTAGTAAACGCTGTTAGCGTTGCCGATTTTCATAACTTTTACATTTTTTTGTTGTGAAATATTAATATTTTTTCCACAGCAAGTGGACGAGGATTCGATCGCGAAAGGCACGGGCAAGCGCCACATGCAGGTGGCGGCGATGAAGGCACTCTGTTTGTTGTCGAGGTAAGCAATCAATCCCTAATTATTAAACAAACTGTCGTTGTTGTCGTCGTCTATTGTCGAGTTAGGTCGGCAAGGGAATCTGATGTTTACAAAGAACGATAGTGTTGACTAAAAAAAGCTTTCCGAAAGACTGTAACTGCTCTGAAAATACGCCCTTGTTTGATTGATCATACAATGGCAATGGCAGATCGGACGTGGCGCGCAATCGGCAGTGGCTGCGGCGCTACCAGAAGATTGTCCAGGTGTGTAATCCTCAAACACCTCTTCTATGTTTCACTTCGATGAGAAATCTACTCATTTCGCAGGCTTACTCCATTATCCTGGCGTCTAAAAATTGGGGCAAACTAGTCATCGAATGCCAATTTTGTACCCAAAATCACCTAGTTTAGAAGGCTGTAATCTAATATATATCTAATACTACTCCAATTTCAGGACGGGTGGCCGGAGATCGCGGCCGAGGCACTCGGATGCATCGCCAATCTGGCCACGTGGCACACGGTCAGTCGCTGTTTCAGTTGCACGCCTCACCTCCCAGAGATCGACAAATGATGCTGAAACGCATCCCGATAAAAGCACTTCCTTTCATTTGAGATTGGCATTGTTCAAATGCTAAAATGAAAATCAGGATTTCTTTGCACAAACTCATGCAAAGAAGCGTATCATTTGAAGAGCTAGCATTTTGGAATCGACTTCCTCAACAATGCTCGCATTCCAGAAGGACGACGGCAATCTGCCGGAGACGCGTCCCTACCGCATTCCCGGCACCGATTCGCTCTTCAAGACCGTCCAGCGGTTCATGCTCACGGGTAAAGATCAAACATCAAACATCAAGGACGAAAAAACGCTAGACGAATAGTTTGGCGTGCAACTGATTGAGAGTCCGAGTTCATAATAAGTCTAATAAGTTCCGAGTCCAACGTTTTTTTGAATTTGTGTTTTTATAAGTCAAATTACAAGACCAATAAGTTGATAAGTTTCAATTCCAAATAAGTCCATTATTTGTGAGTCTAATAAATTGCGAGTCCAATTAGTCCAATCAGTCCAATTCCCCCCTAACAATCCCTCCTTGCAGAGCTGTGTCGCGAGGAGGCGCGCACCTGGAATCGCTCCCTTCGCGCCACCCTCGACATCTACTTCCACATCTGCAAGGACACGCAGGATGTCGTGGCGGGACTCACGTCGAAGGTCGGTTATTGATTAAAATACGGTAGTGTTGGACATTTGATTACGGTAGAAAGTTGCAAGACCTAAAGATTGCTTTTTGGAGCAATTAATGTACGGTCAGTTATCGATTGGACTCATGTTCTCGCCTCCTCATTTTACCTTATCTCTCGTCGGTCAGAGAGGCGAGAGATCATGGGAAAATGAGAGAGTCAGACCTTTGGATTGCAGTAGAAAGTTGCACGAGCTATTGATTGCTCTTTGGAGCGGAAGCAGTAGTAATTAATGTATCATAGGTATCGCGAGAGAATGTAGCAAAAATGAGCCCTTCGAGAACAACTTGCAAAAAGTTGCTCCGATTTCAACCAAACTATAATGAGGGAATATGCTAGGGACGTTGTTTCGAAAAAATTAGGACATTTGTCCCAGGACCGGCTTTTAGGAAAATTCCGGCTCCGGACCTGGCCCTTGCGTATCTCTGCTCCCAGGCGTGCTAGAAAGTAGCGCCCGGGCTCAAAAAATGCGGAAAAATATTTCAAACACATTTTCTATTTTGACTTAAGAAATTTGAAAGGAATCGAAAAAGTTAGGACCATAGCTGTCCAGAGCTGGAGGCTGACCCCATGACCCCGGGTACGTGGTTGCGCAACGTTGTCGTAGGGGTCATGGGGAAAATTTTATTGGTGATCGATCGATAATTGGTACTATACCCAATCACATCTACAGTAGCCACAATTACCGTATATGGCTACCGTATCCCAGTAGCATCGCGAACTGACTTTTTATTTGTATTTAAAAATAGCCTGTCCGACAACGTTGCGCAAGCACGACCCGGGGTTCATGGTCCAAAATGGGTTAGTAGGTCTTGGTGGAACTTGTCTCTGAAACATATCCCAATGGGTTCTACAGTATACCATTATCGATTTTTGGCTACCGTAACCCGGTTCGGTGTGTCAACCATTTTAGCCTTGGGTCAAACTTTTGTCAATGTGCCTGAAATCGATCAGAAAATTATTCTACCGTATTCTACAGTAATCTACCGTATCCCTGACTACGGTATCGCGGCTGGGCATCGCAAACTGATTTTTTTTCGCTCTAAAATCCGTTCTTTGTGCCTACATGCATAGTTTGTTGAGGAAATTATTTTTTGAGTATCGTACCGAAATCTTTCGTACCCCCCCCCTACCGTAATCAAACCGTTTCCAGCCGTGCACTTGTGAATAAAACGTCGATGACGCATGTTGTTTATTAGTAAAAAGCGCACCCTAGGATCACCGGGTTAAATAACACTTCGATTACGGAGGTTGCTTATTAGTAAAGAGCGCACCCTAGGATCACCGGGTTAGAGAAAACATAGATAACGGAGGTTGTTTACTAGTACAGGGAGCGTCCTAGAATCACCGGGTTAGGCTAATCTTCGATTACAAAGGTTGTTTACTAGTAAAGAGTGCATCCTAGAACCACCGGATTAAATTTTTTCTGAGTTTTTCTAATTTTGTCTAACCCGGAGATTCTAGTACGCACTCTTTACTAATAATCAACATCCGTAATCGACGTTTTCTCTAACCCGGTGATCCTAGGGTGCGCTCTTTACTAATAAGCAACCTCCGTAATCGAAGTGTTATTTAACCCGGTGATACTAGGATGCGCTCTTTCATAATAAACAACATGCGTCATCGACGTTTTATTCACCAGGGCACGGCTGGGTACGGTTTGATTACGGTAGGGAGGGGGGGGGTACGAAAGATTTCAGTACGATACTCAAAATATAATTTCCTCGACGAACTAAGCGTGTAGGCACAAGAACGGATTTTTAGAGCGAAAAACAAAAAAATCAGTTCGCGATGCCCAACCGCGATATCGTAGTCAGGGATACGGTAGATTACTGTAGAATACGGTAGAATAATTTTCTGGTCGATTTCAGGCACATTGACAAAAGTTTGACCCAAGGCTAAAATGGTTGACACACCGAACCGGGTTACGGTAGCCAAAAATCGATAAAGGTATACTGTAGAACCCATTGGGATATGTTTCAGAGACTAGTTCCACCATGACCTACTAACCCATTTTGCTTGCGCAACGTTGTCGGACAGGCTATTTTTAAATACAAATAAAAAGTCAGTTCGCGATGCTACTTGGATACGGTAGCCATATACGGTAATTGTGGTTACTGTAGATGTGATTGGGTATAGTACCAATTATCGATCGATCACCAATAAATTTTTCCCCATGACCCCTACGACAACGTTGCGCAACCACGTACCCGGGGTCATGGGGTCAGCCGGTGGCTAGGACACCTATGGTTAGGACCGAAAAACTGAAAATGATCATGGTTTTTATTTTTTCTGTATACCACGCAGGTCGAATACACGGATTTTTATTTTAGAATTTGGAAGCACATATTCATATGTGTTTACAAAAAAAAATTTCAAGGAAATCGGGTGCGGCTGAAATTTTCTACAAGTCATCAAAGGTGTCAAACTGGCTGATTTTGATGGTTTTCTGTCTCGGTAATTCATTGCTATCCTGCCAAATATACCTCAAATAATATTTTATGACTTCTTACACATTTTTATGGGCAAAGGATTCGAATCCGCCACCTTTATTTTTGACGCCCTACCATGAACCCGGGGTCATGGTCCAAAATGGATATGAAAAGTCATGCTCGAGAAACTTCAATTGCTTTACGGCGATGTGTTGCTTACACCCCAAGAAAATTTCCACTACCGAAAATACCGTAATTCGATTATCGCAAATTGATTTATTAAAATAAATATTAATTTTTCTTTTAAAAAATCAGTTCTCGATTTAGCAGCTTCGGATTACAGTTTTTTCGGTGGTGGAAATTTTCTTAGGGACTATGCAACACATCGCCGTAAAGCAATTGGAGTTTCTCGAACATGACTTTTCATATCCATTTTGGACCATGACCCCGGGTTCATGGTCGGGGGTCAAAAATAAAGGTGGCGGATTCGAATCCTTTGCCCATAAAAATGTGTAAGAAGTCATAAAATATTATTTGAGGTATATTTGGCAGGATAGCAATGAATTACCGAGATTTTCTTTACAGAAAACCATCAAAATCAGCCAGTTTGACACCTTTGATGATTTGTAGAAAATTTCAGCCGCACCCGATTTCCTTGAAATTTTTTTTGTTAACACATATGGATATGTGCTTCCAAATTCTGAAATAAAAATCCGTGTATTCGACCTGCGTGGTATACAGAAAAAATAAAAACCATGATCATTTTCAGTTTTTCGGTCCTAACTTTTTCGATTCTTTTCAAATTTATTAAGTCAAAATAGAAAATGTGTTTGAAATAATTTTCCGAATTTTTTGAGCCCGGGCGCTACTTTCTAGCACGCCTGGGAGCTGAGATACGCAAGGACCAGGTCCGGAGCCGGCTTTTTCCTAAAAGCCGGTCCTGGGACAAATGTCCTAATTTTTTCGAAACAACGTCCCTAGCATATTCCCTCATTATAGTTTGGTTGAAATCGGAGCAACTTTTTGCAAGTTGTTCCAGCACAGCTTCGTTCTCTCGCGATACCTGTGGTATACGGTAGATATTAATTTTATAAATTCTAAAAATTAAATTAATATTTATTTTGCAGCTAATGTGGTTCCTTCGTCGCACGTCGCAGGCGCTTCGCTACTACGACCAACAGCAAACACAGAATGGTAGGGGTTGAGGGGCTAATCTTTGGTTTTTGATCTTTGATCTTCTAAATCTTATCTAGCGCGTCAGTTAGACACTTTCTCACATGTCTCAGTATGTATGTGCGCCCAGAGTCTGAGAAAGGACCCGTATGCTCTTACTGCATCAACCACTCCAGATAACTCGTAATGCTAATGCAATAATGCTGCGAACCCGGCAACTTCCAGTTGCATTATTTAGATTGATAAATGGACAAGAGAAGTGCTATTCATTCCAATCAATCTATGTACCCCCTACTATAGATGCGATGACGCCTCGCAGTCAGCGCAACGAGCCCACTGTCGACCCGATCCTCAAGGGAGTCGTCGTCGACGAGAGGAGGTGAGGAGGATAGGGGGAGGGAAACTATCGCCTGACTCTCTCTCATTTTATCATGCGCTCTCATCGGTTAGAGAAGCGAGAGATCATGGGAAAGTGAGAGAGCCAGGCCAGGGGATACAGTAATGGATACGGTAGAGGGACCCCAACCCCGGTGGATCTAGGTTGTCGTTCAATCTATCCTAATCAACAATCTATCCTTGCCCACTCTCATTGGCTATGTGCTCGGGAGGTGATGCAAATTGATTGATTAAATGGAGAGGTTGGATTTGCGTGCAGTGAAATGATGTATAATTAGATAACGATTAAAGAATCTTCTGGGGGTGATCTCTGATCTTTGAACTATTGCAGCAAGTACCTCAATCGTCTCTGGTCGGTGCTGCTCGAGCGACTGTGCGTGCTGGCGTCGGAGGTGGCTGTCAGGTGAAAGCACTCTCTCGATTCGAGACGCTCTCTCGCCTTCTCTGATCAGCGAGAGAGCGTGTGAAATGAAGGTTTTTTTTGCACACCCCTGTTCAACATTGAGAATGATGACGTCATCGTAGTCAAACATCACCAGGGCTGGGAAAACATTTAACAGATCTTTCATTTCGCAATTCTCTCTCGGTGTTTCTAATCGGCGAGAGAGCATTGTGAAATAAGAGATCAGTTAAATGTTTCCCAGCCCTAATCACCGACCAATCCTTCCCCCATTGCAGACTGCTCGTGCACGCGGACTACGTGTTCGTGCGCGAGTTCATCAAGGCCCGACAGTACATCTCCGCCCAGGTAGGCTCACCACTGAGGAGGGCGACGTTTGGGAAACGTCGACTAGACACACGAAATGATGAGCGACGTTTACTAGGCGTCGATTAGACACACCGCCAAGAAGGGCGACCTTTACGAAATGTCGACTAGACACACACCACGATGGACGACGTTTACTCCTTACATCCAGTTCATCTAGTAAATTCGATCATTCTCAGACGGAGGGCGAGCCGTTCCCTCGTCGTAAGCTGTTCGCGTGGGAGGAGAACAGTGTGGTGCGAAGAGGCATCTTCGACTGGGGATCCGATAATGCCGATGATGTGGAGTGCACGGGTGAGGTTATTTTCTATCTTTTTTTTTACTTATTGATAGGGGGGGATGTAAGGAGGGAGGGAGGCTCTAGATGTGGCGTGTTAGAGATAGTAAGGGGAGGAATGGAGCATCTTCCTCTGGGGAGCGGACAATGTGGAGTGATCTATGAACGAAAATGTATCTACTAATTACAAAGCATAGATATCATCTTGTTCACTTTCCGAAAACGGAGATTGACATGACACCAAACTAGAAAAAAAACAGGAGGGGCTCATTCTGGAAGAAGCGATTCGTAAATCAAGTGGTTCTTTGTAGCAAAATGGCTGGCAGTCTTCTACTCCTGATCCAATTGTATGATGTTGTCACATGGTGTATCATAGGACGACGTTTGTTAATTATCGGAAGTAGGCACACCACATAATTACAATTCTTCAGGTCTAACGGAGGACGAGCGCATCCGTGAGATGGCGCGCAAGATGATCGACAATCAGCTCGTGGACCACAAGCAGGCGCTCCTCTACCGGCTCCTGCCCATCGTGGTGCACGCCGTGCGCGCCAAGGTGCGACGTTTACTAAAAGGCGGAAAGAGATTCACCACGTACAGATTGTTGTGAAAAAAGTGCTCGCCAAGGTGCGACGTTTGCTGAAAGGCGGAAAGACGCACACCATGTGCGATTTATTGACAAAAATGTCACTGTAGTGAATATTCAGAAGGGGCCGCACCACATGCAAGTTATTGCAATGAAAATTGTCACGGAGACTAGTGCGAGTTAGAGCGACGTTTACTAAAAGGCGGAAAGAGCCGAACCATGTGCAAGTTATTGCCAAACAAACATGCAACTTAGAGCGACGTTTGTTAATAGTCAGAAATGGGCACACCACACTACATTCTTCTCTGCAGGGCAGCCCTCGGCGCGTGCGCTTCCAGGCGATGAACGCGCTCGCGAAGATTATGCTCGTATCGTGAGTTTATTATTGTTATTGTTGTTGTTGTTTTTGTTATTCACGTCATTTCTTTTATGAAGGAAATGTTTGGCAATTAGTTCAAACAATTTGTCTGATTGTGAATGTAAGACGAAAAGTCTTCTTCATCATAAAGTGATCGAATTGTCGCAGGCCTCGCGTCGCTCAACAGGGCGCGCGCACCTTCTTCGCCTTCCTCAACAATGCGGAATCGCCCGTGCTCCGATCGAATCTGACCGTAGTAGCGGCCGATCTCACCTTCAGGTGGGGGACCATACACCAATTACAAAAGAAACATGTTTTTGGAAATGAAAATAAGCAGAGATACTGCTGGGAGGAGAGAGATTAGAAAGACTTCCTAAAGAAATGCGGTTGGATGTTTCGGTCCATTGGGTCGTAGACACCCAACCGCCTCACGAAGGGACTCGAATACCATCTACGAAAAGATGTTCCGTACTACGAAGCACAAACTGCCTATTGCTTTGAAGATTTTCATAGACATTTTCAGGGGTTTCGAAGGTTTATTGACCTCACTTGTTTATTGCTGTGCTTTGCAGACACCCTAACCTCGTGGAGAACCACGCGGCGGCCCTCTTCAATCAGCTACAGGATCCGGATCCGTGCGTGCGCGAGACATGCGTGCTCATCCTCAACCATCTCATTAGCAATGATCTCATTAAGGTATGATTGCACCGAAATTCTCCACGTGTGAATATGTAAACAACCAGCCGATTTCGCCCCCGCCTTCGGTGGGGTCTTATCGTCTGGAGGTCTCTTCAATGTGCGTTCCGCTCTCCCCTCATTTCACAATACAGAAAAGTCGTGCGACGTGTTTCGACGTGTTTACAGTTTCGTGACGTCACGACTTGTTTACAGTTTCGTGACCTCTCGAGTTGTTTACATGTTGAAACCTGTTTACGTGACTTTCGCAATAGTGGACAACCACATAAACACGCACACGTACGGAGACATCTCTCCTTTATTAAGGAGTATGATGATCTTATCGATCTAGGTTGTGATAGAATGCTCTTGTTGACATTGCTGCTCTTGTGCATGATACTATTGTTACAAAAGAGAGAGAGAAGTACTCTGCCCTATTCACTGAATATTATTTCATATTTTACTTGTAGACGCATGTGCACCACCGTGTCTGTGTTGAGAAACAATTCCTCCTTTATGGGTTCAATTCCTGAAAAATATATATGCTTGCAGACGCACGTGATAATGGCGTACGCGCTGCTCGGCTACGTGGACACGACCAAGTCCATCGTGCAACTCACGAAGAATCTCTTCCATGAATGGAGCAAAAAGGTGTGAGGGGGCGGGGCCAAAACGCGATTGCCGCGCGGTTATTTCAATATCGCTTTGTGCTATGTTGTCAGGCGGTGATGCTAAAGTAACCTAATAGTAACAAAATCTAATCACAGGAGGGCATTATGAACCACGTGCCGAGCTTCATCACACGCATCGCCGCCGACTCGCAGAAGGTCTCACTCGAGAAGTTCAGACGGATCATGGAGTCAGTTTGGTCTTCTTCTTCCTCTGTTGTTGCTTGTTCGAGTTAGAGGAAACTTGAGCAGGTTGAGTGATGAAAAAGATTGAAATTATTGTAATGAAGAAAGGACATTAAATTTTTTAGAGCGCGATAATTTCTCTTCTCTATGATACAACAAAAGAAAATCGTTGCATGAGCGATTTTCGAAGGTTTTCATGGAATCCAACAAAAGAAGTGCTAATAGCATTTGTTGAGCTCGAGGACCTTGTTTGATGACTCTTTGTAATTCACGGAAGTCAATCTGATTCCTGTGATTCTTCCCTCTAGTTTGACAACTGAAAGCGAATCAATGAGTGATTTTGAGAGTAGTTCACGGATTGTAATCTGATTCCTTTCAGTGAGTTCTTCCCTCTGATCCGTGAGAGGAAGGACGCGGACGTACAGGCGCTCGTGATCAAGTTGTGCAAGCGGATTGAACTGGCCAGGAAGTGAGAAGTTATTCTGTTCTATCTGAAAAATGCGCAAGTAAAAGGAATAAAAGAGCGAAATGTAGTTATTTAAGCTGCCCAAGAAGTGAGATTATGAATATTACCGCGATATTTAGGGAGACTTTGCTTCTTTTCTCACTGTCAAGAAGTGAGTTACTCTCTCCTATCTGAACATTGCGTGTTTCGCTGCCCTAGAATATACCTCGGAATTAATTAAAAGGTAAAAAGTGATAAAATAGCGAAATGTAGCCGTTTAAGTTTATCACTTATCTAACGTTGAAACTGGCGTCGAAGCGGCGAAATTAAGGACGTTGCCTTTTTAATCTCTTCCTATGACAGTTTCTCTCATCTTCGCATTTTTTCTCTCATCTCTCACGTTCCTTAAAGGGCATAATAAAATGATGTCATTTTGCAGTCCGGCGTGCATCGTGCGCAATCCGGACATGCCGGCGTACTTCTCGTACTGCCTCCGACAGCTCACTCTCAACACCAGGGGATTCCACAAGGTATGGGAAATTGAAACTATGACTGCATTTATTGTATACATTCACAGTATTTGGCATTAATGTTACCCTCAACAGCAGGGGATTCCACTAGGTGAGAGTCACGCCATTGCAGCCGGGTAAACTAAGGATGAGAAAAGAAAATATTTTAGTAGACCTACATGGTTCTACAGACTTCTACAGACAAGATGCTACAGACGGGTATAAATGACGCTAAAAAAGTTAACGAGGAGATGTTATTCTTTATCTATCCATCTAATTAAATCTAACTAAAATATGGCTGTGTGTGTTTCTCCTGTCGATTGAGGGATGACGGGGAGTCTCGTCCCTCTGTTCCATTCAATCCACACAAAAGGGCATCGTTGTTGCCAGGGGCGATTACGTGGCTTGGAGGGGGAGGGACGCGTCTAGCGACCATTTCTTTCTTTTTTTCGTTTCCCTTTCTTCGCCATTTTTTGATCGTTTGTTGTCTCTGTTCTTGTTCGATACTCGTTTCCATATCTCATATTCCCTCGCAGATTCCACATGGCCAATAGAGATCTCTCCCTAACTCTATCCGAGGACGACCTTCGACCGAATGTCAGAGGAGGATCGGCTGCAACAACGAGGAATGGTCTGACAGAATCTCTCTCAATTCCCCCATGCGCTATCGCTTCTTTTCAGTATAAGAAGCGATAGAGCAATTGCATTCCCATCTTGATCAGTGCCTAGAAAGTGGCACTGTACTGTCTCGCTTCTCTGATCGACGAGAGAGCATTGTGAAATGAGAGGGTCAGACAATTATCTGCAGCAACTGCGATTCGGGCGTACGACCTAAGCGTGACGCTGTCGGAGGACGATCTCCGACCAGGGGCAAGCAGAGCTGCAGCTGCTGCAGCCACGCCCATTCCAGTGGCAGCGAGTCCAGTGAGGAGGAGGGAGACGGAGGATGAGAGAAGAGAGGCCGAGTTGATTAGGTAGGGAAGAGTGACTCCGAGCTCTTATCGATCAGGTGGAATGATGAAAACATAATTTCCATTGAAGAGATCTCGTAATGGAACTAGAGCGATCGAGAGTGAGACGGAGAGCACCCGAAAAGAAGAAGGAGCAGACCAGTGCAATCAGAGAATTAATGAGGAGAGACGGTGGGAAGAATCCCGTTAGCTTGGATCATCGGCTAATGTTTCGTCTTTTAGAAGAAAGAAATAATCGCAAGAATGAGTTGAAAACAAAATACAAGGAGGATAATGATCGATGGTTTGAGATCATTGTTTGCGTTACGAACTCAGATAATCAGGCTTAACGGAGCACCTAAGGAGGAGAATGATAAACTCTGGAAAATTCCTGAGGAGAAGCCTGATGGTGTATCGGTGGCAGATTTAAGCCCAAACATCAGACCAAGGAAATCAAATAAGGAAAAGGATTATCTTCCTGTGAGAAGGAGGTATAACGATAAGGTATGCTCTGATGATCTGATGCAGCTATGAAAGTAGATTCTATTTATAGGCGTATTTCAACTGGACTGGAACAGGCGACTTGAGTTCAGCGCTGACAGGGATAAGGGAGAATAAGAAAGTACTGGCTCCTAAGTTTTTCTGAGGACGAGTGTTTCACTCAGGAACGAGCATTGAGCGCATCTTCCCATTACGATTCACCCTCTCACATCAGAGAATGCGAATTGTGTCGACTGGGAAAGAAGTAGGGCTCAATAAAGCTCTCAGAATGAAGAATGCGTCTCTTCATTCTCATTCTGACTGAAGAGAGAGAGAGAGAGCGAGGAATAAAGAGACGCATTTTCATTCTACATTCCTTATTCAGAACATATTTGGTCGATTCTTGCAGATACGAAGAACGCGAGAAGAAGGTGTACGGCGCAGCATCCTACTGCAATTCAGTTGAAGAGTTTCTCGCCGAATCGAGGGGCGAATAAATCAGCAATCTTCATTGTTATGTATTCATTATGTAGACTAGTTCTTCTGAATTTTGCATTATCAGTATTGATTAAAGATGAAGATTTACATTTTCGTATTGTTGTGGGCATGTGCATCAAGCAAATTAAGAAATTCCGAAAACGAACTATCGGCAGCAAGTGATTGTCCCTCATTCAGATCTTTTGCTTCGAATCAAAGATGGAATTTGTGCCGAATGAATCATTTATTTTCTTGATGCAATACTAATCCCTTGCCATTCTCAGCTGGTGGACTGCTTCGATCAGTACTCGCAGTATCTGGCGGATCGTCGTGTGTACGAGGACATTAACGCCCTCGTCGTCGCATTCAGAGAAACGGAGAAGAAGAACACGAACTCGGATCTGAGCGTGAGTTTATTGCACTATTGACTGGAGGTATAAGCCATTCATCATTGACTGAGCTCGATAATGTAAGTGGGAAAAGAATCCACACTCGAATTTGAGTGCGAGCTGTTTCATCTATACATCATTGAGCTGGGGGAAAAAATCATTGTTGCAAAGCAAGGCGTAGACACGTCTTCTCGAACTATTCCCTATTTTGCATTTATTATGAAAATTAATTAAATTATTGTTTGCAGGCCGAGATCGGTGTGTTCCTGGCGAAGATGGCAGAGGCGAACGAGGTGCTGGGAGCGGAGATTCGGGCGGATGTCGACCATCAGAAGGAGAGGGAGAGGGCGGATAGAGCGAGGGTAAGTATAGGGAAAGAAAGAGAAATGGGCGAAACAGAGAGAGGAACACCAATAAAGCGGAGAAAGGGTTCTATTGAAAATCGAACGATAGAGAGCATCAGAATGATAGGGAGAGGGCGGAAAGAGCGAGGGTAAGTGATGATGATGCAATTTGTCTGATGGGAGATTTCCCGCTAATGGATGGTGGCTCCGTAATATGCGAAGCACTTCTCTTAGGAAGAGAAGGAGGGTTATCTAACGGTAGAGATGAGAGAGAGGGAGGGAGAGGGCGGAAAGAGCGAGGGTAAGGGCTGGCTATTTTCCGTTAATTGACAGCGGATCCGCAATATATGACGGGGGGGGGGAATCGTACGGTAGAGATAATCAAAATGAAAGGGATAGGGCGGAATGAGTGAGCGAGCGTATAGGGAAAGATCAGATATTACCCTGGTTTTTGGGATGATTTTTTAATAGTAAAGAGCACTCGAATGAAAGTAGACGGTGGAACGAGCGAGGGTGAGTGAAAAAGTGAGAAGGGCTATTTAATCTCTGTGCAGAGAGGGTTTTTGGTGATTTTTAATTGAAAATTATACGGTAGACAGCACCCGAATGAACGGATATAACACACTGATTTGATAAACATTGCATTAATGCTCTAATATTTCAGGCTGCAGCGAGTGGGGCCGTCTCGCAGTCTGCCACGGCGCGTAAGATGCGCGCGCACAAGGTTGTTTTTCCTTAATCAGTTGTTTCCCTTCCCGTATTTCTCTGATTTTGGTGGTCTATCACACCCCCAGGAATACAAAACCAGTATTGATCAGCATGTGACCCGTCACGAGTAGGCACGTAGTGTTCTTCTTTTGCTATTCCTGCAAGAATATTGATAGCGCTTTTACGCCCATGGCTACGTGTTTATGATATCATGATTCTGATGAGCCGTGATTGATTAATTATAGGCGATTTCCTCTACGTCCGCGACTCCCGCGCGTGGTGGCGGACGATCGAAGAAGGGCAAGAAAAGGAATCGATACATTGATTCGGATGAGGAGGAAGAGTACTCTGACTAGACTCTCTCACTTTCCCCTGATCTCTCACTTTCTCTAACCAGTTGTTTCCCTTCCCCCCATTTCGCTTCTGCTGTAGATTTCATTGTTTCTAGTGAGTGCCCTGTATAGAAAGGGCATAGGGAACAAATAGCAATGAGCCAATCTATATTTTGCTATCTACTCCCTTTCTATGCACCGCACTTTTCTCTTGTTCATTGCACCGTAATCGCGTACCGTATTCGATTGTTCACTTTAATCGAAAATAGTGTGCATCTGTGAGTTCCACATGACCCGGCCGAAATTATATTGTACGCAATCCTTTCCGCCATTCAATTCACTTTTTTTTCTCCCGTGGATCCTATTTATCCTTGTGCTTTACTTCTCTATAACAATGTTAACTTCACGAGCTTTTATCTTCCAACAACCCAGCTTTTCACTATGGCCTAAATGATATTGAAGTGCTCGGCTACTATTGATTTCTTTCGAAACCTTTCTTTACTTTGCCCAGTTAAGTGGCCTTATCATCATAATTTCTGTACTTATTGTTGCGTATTCCATTCTGTACTCGATATTCCCCTCATGCCTACCGTAATCAATCGATACTCTGTAGTTACCGTAACCTCTCTCACAATGTTCCTTAGTTACCGTAATCTAGCCTCAGCAGAGATCTCATATTGATTTATCTAATCACGTCACCCCGAATTCTCACTCAGATCCCATCGTTTTCTGTACTATCCCGATCGATTTGAGTTTGACCTTGTAAGCTAATAAATATTGCATTGATTGATTGGTGATTGCATCAAATGAGATAATGATGAGTTATTTCGGAGAGTTTAGCATTTTTTGTTTGGTCGAGAAGTGATTTCAAAATTCGGATAAAATCAAAGATCAAATGTCGATATGCCGATATCAATCAGAGTAGAACAAGGGGAGGGGGAGGTTTCCTATTCATTGGAGTGAAGAAGTTTTTTTGAAGAGGGGAACGGGAACTTGAGAACACTGTACAATTCTCGCGTCTGCTCGAGGGTCGAAAATACGGCCTGTGAAAGCTGCAGCCTAGTCACAATCGCTTTCACATTTTCGATCTCGAGGATAGTACCATCCTCTAAATTGCCACGCTCCACATTTCCATAAGAAGAAATGTTGCCTGAAGAGTTGAATGATCTGATCTACATGAGCATTATTTGACTGATACCCGAATTGAGATACCTAATATACCAGAAAAACGCTTCTTCTATCCATGAAACATCATCATAGAAACGGAAACATCAATACAGAAAATAAAATAAATTGTTTCTTCTTGGCTTACCTTGCACACAATATTCCTCCTCAACGTATCAATACAGTGAACTGCATTCCTTTCTGAGTGCTATTTCTTCTCTTCTCGTAACTAGAGTGCGCAATACGGGTCGCCGTCTCTTCATTTCACACACTCTCTCGACCGGTTGAGTGACGAGAGAGTGTGTGAAATGAAGAGACGGCGACCCGTATTGCGCACTCTTCTCGTAACTAATGTCCTTCTGTTCATCTTGCCTGCTGTCCTTCCACTCCTTTTTCAGATCTTCGAAAACGAAAAGCAGAGTCGACAAAAGACGCAAAAACTGATCCCAGTGGAGGGGGCTCGAACAAGCAGCGGTCGGAATGAAAAGCCGACTCACTATCCAGTAGCCTATGAGAGGAGTTGGTTGCGGAGAGGTAGAATGTAAAAAGGAGCGAGAGGGCGTCTCTTCTTCTAATCATTTCCATCTCAAACTCATTATTCTTCAAATCCCCTCCAAATCAACTCATTTTGGCCCCTTTTGACTATTCAGAGCGGTTTCCTCGGACTATAAAAGTAGTTCCATTCGCTCCTTTCTTCATTCATCCGTCCGTTCTCGTTGAAGAAGGTATGTTGATACCCCCCCCCTACCGTACCCCTCCCTGATCCCGAACCATTACAGTATGCCTCTCGCCGTGGATCCCGCTGCAGGCACTGTCTCGTTCCGCGTCCTTCTCGAAGATGGGAGGGTTATCACGGAGACCTTCCGCAACGTGCGCAAGATGGAGATGCAGGTACGGTAACGCCCCCTCCCCCTGTATCGACCCACGACCCTCTGGTACCCTGGCTCCGCCCTTGTGGTCCCGCATCCTCATCCTACCGTATCCCTTGGCAGGTCGACACCCCGACGAACACGACCGACGCGTGCATCAGATTCACCGACACAGGCGCCACGGCTCAGGTCGAGATCACCAAGCTGGTCAGTTACCGTACCCTGTCCCCTACCGTACCCTACAGGTACCACCTGGTATCCGTAGTTAACTGTCTGTCCCAGCTGACCTACCGTAACCCATCCCATTGCAGGCCGGCCCACCCAAGGACGACAAGCTCGTCATCCAGTTCGCGCCCGCACCCGAGGGAGCCGCCGACCCCCAGGAGGCCAAGGTATACGGTAGTTCGTCGGGTCATGAGTAGGGCCCCACAGTATCCACATTGTCTTCGTGTACTGTAGCTATTCATCTAGCCAGTATACCGTATCCTAACCCTCCTTACCTCTACCGTATCCATTTGCAGCGACTCACTGTTCGCGCCGCCGGAGGCGTCATCACGCACACCATCACCAACTCCGAGGCCAGCAAGGTGCGGTGACTCCCTGGTACCACGGTACCGTTCCCAGACTACCGTACCTATAGTGTCTGGCTCCGCCCCTTTTGGTGTCGTACCCAGGCTACCGTATCCCATTGCAGGCTCGCGTCACCGGCGCGCCCGCTGCCGCCACCGTCTCCGCTGCGCCCGTCGAGTGGAGCGCGTGGTGAGAAATCCCGGCCGCCTGCAATGGTCAATCGATAATAGGGCATACGATAGCCTAGATGGTACGGTAACGGAGTAATTACGATATCAAATGAGTTGCTTATTGAAATAGAATGCGTATAAATGAAGGAAAGACACCTAAACCGGCTAAACAACAGTCTAACCTGCCTCATTGCAGGGAGGAGCTCCCGCGTGAGGAGAGGGTGCGACGATACGATCTCATGACGGCGATGGAGAAGAAGGTACTGTGGCAGCTGAAGAAGGAGGAGAAGCGCAGATGGAAGCAGCTCGATGCGTGGCAGCTGCGGCGCTGGCCAACCATGCGGGAGGACATGGAGGCAGCTCGCAAGGAGGCTGCAGAGGCTGCAGAGGCTGCAAGGGCTGCTCGGCCTCCCTCTCCTCCGTGAGATTTCCCGGCACCGGCAAAAAGCCGGCTGTCGCTAATTGGGATTACGGTACCCTAGATGGTAGATACGGTGGCAGTGGGTATTGATTTTCACATATCTACGCTTAAAATTGTTCACCTTTTTTCTCCTGTACTGAGCTGGGACTTCCAGTGTAGCGTATTGAACACATCCGAAAAATGTCGTCCTGAAAATGGGCATGGTAGTGAGAGAGAAAGTAAGAGTATCAGACGGAATCAGCCAATTTGCGCACATAAGTGCGAAGGGTGTGAATGAAGGAAGGACATCGCTTGGGGTTACTGCATCGTTGTAGGGTGCTGTGTCAGTAAAATATTATTGATTCTTTCAGTTTCTCGGGATTCGGTCGCCGCACGCCGCCCACTGCTGCCCCTCCCGCCCTCGCGCCTACAGTCTCCTCCTTCACCGGGTGAGATATGAAATGAATCGATTAGGGATCGATACTAGGGCTGTCAGATAAGAGAATCTCTACTTTCATCATTCTGACAGCCCCAATTGATATCGTTCTGAGAATCAACACCTACCGTATCCCTGAACCCGGGTCAAGAGGAGCAATGCTAACTTCATTACAGCTTCAACATCAAGTGACTGGTCCCAAATGAGACAAGAATCGAGCAGATTCCTGCTTTATCATGAATAAATAATGAGTTTGTTTTAAATTGTGCGAACAATCAAAAGTAACTTATCATCTGCACTCTTCTCCAATTGACTCATCTTCTTGGCTGCTGCTCAACAAATTTCAACTAAAAAGAGTCGTGTTAGACAATTAACTGAATTGTCTCTTCATTTCGCATAGTCTCTTGTCACTCTGACCGCCGAGAGAGCACGTGAAATGAAGAGACGAAACAGAGAAATACCTCTTTATTCGACGCCAACCGCATCCGAGAGAGTGAAATGAGTAGAATGAGAATGAAATTGAAAATAATTAATAATTAGAAAATTAGATTATGGAGATGATTCAATTATGCAAATAGATCAATTTGAATGGGTGATTATTCTTTTCTTTCTTCTTTCACCTTTCACTATTCTCGATTCCTCCCTTCTATCGGGATCGATGTGTGAGTCATTCCTAAGTCATTCATTACGGTAATCGATTGCAAACCCTCTTGCCTTTCCTCTTGCCTGATATCTCCTCTCTCTCTCTCTCCACCCCTTATTTCAGCTCTCACTTCCGTCGAAAAGGAAAAGCAAAGTCGACAAAAGAATAAACACATTGATTACACTGTGTGGGATTCGAACCAGCGATATCAAGAATGATGGACAAACTCACTAACCAGTCGACTATAAGTGCACTTGGGATAGTCGATGCAGAATGTTCACAATATTGAGAGGACGTCTCTTCTTCTAATCATTTCCATCTCAACCTCATTATTCTCTAAATCCCATTATTCTCCTCCATTCTCTCCGAATAATAGCGATAATCACCTCCAAATCAACTCATTTTGCCCTCTTTTGCCTATTCAGAGCTGTTTCCTCGGACTATAAAACCCGCTCCATTCGCTCTTTTTTCACAAGTCGTCCTTCCTTCGATCGGCTCTCCTCGTCGTGCAAGTATGTTGCTCCCCTTGGATCCCCAGTATTCCCAAGCCATACCCCTACCGTATCTCCACCCTGATCCCCGAGCCATATCCCTATCGTACCCCCACCCTGATCCCCGACCATTGCAGAATGCCCCTCACCGTGGAACCCGCTGCAGGCAACGACGTCGCTCGGACTGGATTTCTGGCGATTCGAGTGACTATGGCCGACGGGTCCGTCATTACCCACTCCTTCCCCAACGCGATCAAGGCGGAGCTGCAGGTACGGTAACGCCCCGCCCACTCTCTGGTTCCCTGGTATCGACCCTAGACTGCCAGGTGCCTGGTTCCGCTCCTGTGGTACCGTACCCTCATCCTACCGTATCCCATTGCAGGCCGACTGCGAGGTGAACACCGTCGACGCCACGATCGCCTTCACCACCGCTGGAGCGCAGGTTCAGTCCACCAATCTGGTGAGTTATCGTACCTCACCCCGGCCGCCCTCAACACGGTACCGTACCCCCAGACTACCGTATCCCTTTTCAGCCGATCGAGCCCGCTGCCCCCACGGTCCCCGCCAGCAGTTACAGTCTCGAGTGGTCAGCTTGGTGAGCAATCCCGGCCTCCTGCAATGGTCAATCGATAATAGGAAATACGGTAGCCTAGATTGTGGATACTATACCTACAGTACTCCTCTACCCGTGCCCAAAACGGGTTGATTGATTGCCCTTGCAATGCTACAGCAAGCTCACTTCAGGGACAGTCTGTCACGCGATCAGCGCGTGCTCTGGTACGGCCAGCTCGCCGAGGATGAGAAGAAGACCCTCTGGGCGATGAAGATCGCGAACAAGGAGCGTCTGGCGCTGATCAGGGAGTGGGCAGACATTCGTCAACGCAACAAGGAAGCGGAGGAGGCCGCGCTGCGCCCGTGAGATATCCATCCGGGCACCTGAAAATAGCCGCTCATCAATAGAGTACAGTATTCTAGATGGTATACGGTAACGATAGATCGGGCATTGATTTTTTATGAGATCACCAGGCGGTACGGTAGAAGTGTAGGGTACTATCTATATCAGTATCGTGAGATTATTTCCCATTCCACGCGTAGCTGACCTTTGACGAACTGAGTGGAGGGAGGAGGGAGGAAGAGGCCGAGAGGAGGCTAGTGATCTACCTGCTCTCCTCCTCCCTACCTCTTCCCTTCCTCTCTCTTCCAGACAATCAATACGCTAACCAGCACATTGAGTTTGCTGAGCATTTGAAACGCACGATAAAGTATACTATCGACTCTATCAGGTTCACCGGGTTCGGCACCGACCGCCGCACCGCTCCTGCCCCTCCTCCCGCCCTCCCTCCTCTCGCCCTCCCTCCTCCCGTCACCTATGGTTCCGTCACCGGGTGAGATATGAAATGAATCGATTAGGGGTCGATACTAGGGCTGTCATAAGGGCGAATCTAGATACTTTCATCCATCCTGACAGCACCAATCGATGTCGTTCTGCTAGTCAACACCTACAGTATCCTTTACGTACCGTGTTCACGAACCGAGCCAGCAAAGGACGAGTAACTGCCACAGTAACTTCATTGTAGGTTCAATCTCAGACGACGTCTAGCCCCGTAGGATCTGATACTGCAACAGAAAAATGCAATTGATTCATTCAGCTTCACTGGCTTCGGCGCGCGTCGTCCCGCTCCTGCTCTGGCTCCGGTTCAGGCTCCCGTCCCTCCTCTCGCCATCCCTCCTCTCGCCTCAACCGGTTCCTTCACGGGGTGAGTTATGAAATGAATCGATTAGGGATCGATACTAGGGCTGTCAGAAGGACGAATCTACATACTTTCATAATTCTGACAGCCCCAATCGATACCGTGTATCCTATTCGTCCACTGCGAATCAATATCTACAGTATCCGTTGGCTACCATACCCTCGACAGCAAACAAGAGGAGCAAATGCTGCATTCACTTCATTGTAGATTCGGCGTCAGAAGAGTCGCGCAGTGAGATGGCTGCTATGTGAGAGGGACAGCCGAAGAGCTGCAAATTCCCTTCTCTTCTTTGTGATAGTTTAAATTGTGTGTAAAGTCAAAAGTAACTTATCTTCTACAAACGTGTTCAATTGAGAAGTCTTCTTGATATCCGATCTTCTTAAGAAGTTCCCCTTAAAAAGAAGGGTCAGACAGTTCGCAACGGTGAATTAGGCAAGGACTGCAAAGCTCGAAATACTGCGTAACAGTCTCTTCATTTCGCACAGTCTCTCGCAACTCTGACCGATGAGAGAGCATGGGAAATGAAGAGGCGAAGCAGAGAAATACCTCTTTATTCGACGCCAACCGCATCCGAGAGAGTGAAATGAGAAGAATGAGAGTGAAATTGAATATAATTAATAATTAGAAAATTAGATTATGGGGATGAATCAGATTCAATTATGCAAATAGATCAATTTGAATGGGTGATTATTCAATTCAATTCAATTCAATGTTTTTTTCCGTTGCTTGTATGGTATCACGATAGGTTTTGACATATGTGTATCACGGACGTAGGGAAAAGAGTATTGAGAGACGAGGAAATAAACTTGCGGAAGGGATCATGTGAGAGAGTTACAGATGATGGTTCTAAAGACTTCCAGGTGGAGATAGTTCTAGAAGCCAAGGTTGACTGAGAGTTATGGGGGAGGAAGAGCAGAGAGATTCTTAGGGAATGTCCATTACGAAGAGTACGGTTGAGGGGGGAGGCAATGAGGAGAGAGGAAATATCGAGTAAGTATCTATTATGAACAATGGAATGGAGAAACACAATGTCGGAGACAAACCTGCGCTGCTCCAGAGTGATAAATATAAGATTGCGCAAGCGCTCACTATATGAAGCAATAGGAAAACCACAGCGTGAATACAGTCGACGGGTGAAATCTCTCTGAACTCTCTCTAATTCCTTATTATTCTTTTCTTTCTTCTTTCATCTTCGGTAGTCGAGATACGGTATTGATAGTATACGGTAGAAACTGGTCGTTTATCTCTGAGTAACAAATACGGTATCAGGCTCGTATCGATTTTACTAACACGGTACTGTTGCGATATCGTTGTTGATGCTAATCGTTGTAATGTTCAGTTGTTTTTTTGTTGATTGCAGTTGTGTATTCCGCCAAGCTGAATAAAGTGTTCAAATATAACTTAGGTTATTAGACGTCCTTTTCATGTGTTGTGCCCTCACTGTTGTACTTGTGCATGACGTCATCTGCGATGTTTTGTTAAAATAACGAAAGTGTTTCGCTTATTTAAGGTGGCGCATTTGGGTTTCATTGTCCAGCTACATCCTTCCGCTTCCCCATGCTTTGCTTGTTCTTGAATCTCTAATGGCAATAGAGATGAGACCCTAAACATGCACTGATAGGGATATTTAGAGAGGCATGGCTGGTGATATCAATAGTGGACTCTTGTCATTTCGAGGATACTGGGTAGGCTTCTTAGGTATTGTTACATGTTAGTTATGCCGGGGAAGGGACAAGAAAGAGGCTGGTGATATTAGTCGGCGTTCCATACCAGGTTCATTGCGACAGGTCTGGCTCAGCTGAGACTGGCGCAAACATCCTTGCGTTTAGGAGAAGGGAGCAGCTGAGCCTTCTTGCTCACAATCAGACCCATTCTTCTGAACGCAACGATGTTTCGTTGCTAAGTGTGATGTTGCGTCTTTTGCCGCGCCCTTCCTTATTGTTAGCAGAGGATGTTTCCATCATTACCCGTCCAGGAAATCTATTGGGATAAATAGACAAAGGGAGTTATCAAAGAAAGTTGAGAGATGGAACAACCTCCCATACTCATTTCTGACACCCGAAACCCTATGTATATTAGGTAAAGATAAATTTGCTGTTTTTTTTACATTAATTTAGAAATTAATTTTTATTTTATTTCGTGCGACCATTTTTAATCGAATAAGTAAAAAAAAATAGTCAGTTGATGCTAAGCTTTGCTTACTGTAGTACATATTGACCAAGTAAATTGCGGCGTCTCTGTGTTTTTATCGACTGTAAATTTTCGCGCTCCTTCTTTCGCCAGTTGTTTTGACGTATTTGCTTCGCAAAATAGTTATAATTTCTGAAAATTTGCCTTCTCTATAGGCCACTTAGTCCATCTGTTGCCTTTGCACGTTGTCTGTCTTCACTGTTGTTGTTATTTCGAGCGCTCATCGATGGGAAGCGAAAGAAGTTGGATCGCTCCATTTGCTTTGACTACTTCCCTTCCCAAGATAGTTTGATTACTGATAGTTTATTCGGCCATTATTACAACTGATCTGCCTTCTTGCGCGCAATCGCAGCCCTTTTTAAATTATCGTTGTTTTGCTCATTGGCGATTGAGCAATCGTGTTTTCCTTTTTTTCATGATTTAATGCGTCTGATTGTTGATCATGATCTTTGCAGAATGTGGATCAAGATTGAAGACGTTGGGTCAGACGCTCCTCTACTTCGGCTCGTTCAAAGTCGGCGTCGAGGTCAACATCAACACGCAATGGCGACGAGTCGCCAACACTCTCAGCACCCCGGTTGGTTATCGAATCAAAGCTCATTGTGTTGTATAACTACTGCACTTTTGGCGCGAGCTCGGTGAGCGTGGTTGTTGTGAGATGGAAACGTTCAGGAAGTAATATTCGAAAAGCGATAGGATTTTGTAATTATTCCTTATTCTAATTTCTGGATATCGAATGGGGGTTGGGAGCGTAATTTGTAACCAAATATTCGACCCTTTTTAAAATAATTTTTTCCTCGTGTCGTTCTTTTCTCCCTATGAGACGTCATTGATTGTTGCATCATCATTAGTTTTCCTTTCAAATCCACTGTACATCACCTTCAGTTTGAAAAGTGTTCCTCACATTCGAGTATAAGCTTGAACAAGCAGGACAGTAAAACAAATCAGCGTATTGATATTCCTTAATCAAACATTTCAGATGCACGTGGATGACGAGCACTCCGGTCAAGGAAGGGCGTTCTCATGCTGATCAAGGAGTTCAAAAGTTAAGTTCCCCTCTCCGATCGCCTGGTTTCGGGGATAGAGTGCTTTCCGTGATTGCTCGCTTATATCCGAACACTAGCCGGTGGCTTGGTTCGGTGTAAGGGGGCTCCCCCGGATTGCTCTCTATTCCCGAACACCAGCTGGGGGCTGGTTTCGGGGATAGAGTGCTTTCCGGGGTTGCTCGCTTATATCCGAACACTAGCCGGTGGCTTGGTTCGGTGTAAGGGGGCTCCCCCGGATAGCTCTCTATTCCCGAACACCAGCTGGGGGCTGGTTTCGGGGATAGAGCGCTTTCCGGGGTTGCTCGCTTATATCCGAACACTAGCCGGTGGCTTGGTTCGGTGTAAGGGGGCTCCCCCGGATAGCTCTCTATTCCCGAACACCAGCTGGGGGCTGGTTTCGGGGATAGAGTGCTTTCCGGGGTTGCTCGCTTATATCCGAACACTAGCCGGTGGCTTGGTTCGGTGTAAGGGGGCTCCTCCGGATAGCTCTCTATTCCCGAACACCAGCTGGGGGCTGGTTTCGGGGATAGAGTGCTTTCCGGGGTTGCTCGCTTATATCCGAACACTAGCCGGTGGCTTGGTTCGGTGTAAGGGGGCTCCCCCGGATAGCTCTCTATTCCCGAACACCAGCTGGGGGCTGGTTTCGGGGATAGAGTGCTTTCCGGGGTTGCTCGCTTATATCCGAACACTAGCCGGTGGCTTGGTTCGGTGTAAGGGGGCTCCCCCGGATAGCTCTCTATTCCCGAACACCAGCTGGGGGCTGGTTTCGGGGATAGAGTGCTTTCCGGGGTTGCTCGCTTATATCCGAACACTAGCCGGTGGCTTGGTTCGGTGTAAGGGGGCTCCCCCGGATAGCTCTCTATTCCCGAACACCAGCTGGGGGCTGGTTTCGGGGATAGAGTGCTTTCCGGGGTTGCTCGCTTATATCCGAACACTAGCCGGTGGCTTGGTTCGGTGTAAGGGGGCTCTCCCGGATAGCTCTCTATTCCCGAACACCAGCTGATCGGAGAGGGGAACTTAAGTTTTGATCCAGTTTCTCCCTACCCCCGAAGATCAGCCTTAGGGCTGGGATTCGGGGTGATGGGCTGGAATAGTAATCAATACCTCTCTTACGAGAGGTATTGGTAACTATTCCAGATTCGGTACGACTTCGGCTGTTGGATGGCTCAAATAGTGGAGCAGATCGACGTTCTTCTACTGTTACTGGGACACGATTTATTCGGTGAGTAAATGTGCCTATGTTTCGAAATGGGGCCTATTTACGATACTGCACTCATCTCTGGCTATTATTTTCAAAAATTCGGGGGGGGGGGGTGTGAATCTTTTCCCATTCCACTTTTCCTTTCCTATCATATTGCTCTCCTCACATGAGTGCATTGTACAATAAATTTCGTGAGATGAATTCGGTTAGCTTTCCAGCTCATTTCTCTTCCCCTTCGTCCTCTTCGACGGATGCACCGACGTCGTCTCAAGCCCATCGTCGACGATTCATCGAGAATCCGCTCAAATAGGTCCGGTAAAGGGGGTATGGTAGTCGAGATACGGTATCGATTGGTAGGATACGGTAGAAACTGGTCGTTGATTTCGCGGTAACAAATACGGTATCAGACTCGTATCGATTTTACTAACAGGGTGCTGTTGCGATATCATTGTTAATCCTAAACGTTGTAATGTTCAGTTGTTTTTTTGTTGATTGCAGTTTTGTATTCCGCCAAGCTGAATAAAGTGTTCAAAAGATAATTTAATTTTTGTTGTTTTTTGCCCGATGCATGTGTTGTGCCCTCACTGTCGTACCTTTGCATGGCGTGGTATTTGATCTTTGTGAGAAATGGATAAGTGCTGCGTTGATGGATTTGGGTTTCATTACTCTGATAATACCCTCGTGCTTACCCCTTACTCCTTACTCTGGTAATACTTTACTAATAGAAGACACGATTTGAAGGCGGTTTTCACAGATCACTAATAGTAGACACATCAAAATCCCATGGTCGGGGAAGCTGAAATCCACTATTAGTAGACACGCTGTACTCTACTATTAGTAGACTCTAGTATTAGTACTATTAGTAGATACTATAGTACCTGGATCGGGCCAGACTCCTGTCTGTCTGTAACCAGAGATGCGACCCTAAACGTCCTCTGACAGTGTCAATCATAGAGGCGTTCCTGTCAATAGTAATCGGAGCACAGGCACACAGTTGAGGTGCTGCCCTTCTCCTGATCGAGAGCACGATACGACCAGGAGCTAAGTGCAGTGTTGCGCCATTTGTCGCGTCCCTTCATTGTTAACAAAAGGATGTTGCCTCCATTGTCCACGAAATCTTGTCGGCTAGACAAAGGGAGGGATCAAAGGAAATTGAGAGGGTCGGCTCCCAGCCTTCCTCTTGACACCCGGCAGCCCCTTGCCCGTTCTCTATGATTGGCACTAGAGCTCATCATTTCACCTGCTCTCTCACCGGTCAGAGAGGCGAGAGACAGCGGGAAATGAAGAGACGTTTACTTGTATTTTGAACTCTTGTTGGCACTGTATTGGTGGGCATCCTTGGCAAATTGTAATCGAGTTGCGCAATGCTGCCCAGCGTGCCATTGTTTCGCGTTGTTAGGACAAGGTAATGGGGTCCTTGGGGTCGAAAATCCGTGCACTTCTCTCTACAATCCCAATTTACTCCTAGAAGGTGATTGTAGCGCAATGCTGAAGAGTGTGTGGGTTAGCCCATCCGGGGCTACTTATCTGACAATGGGATGCGGAGTTTAGCCATTCTTAAGAAAAGAGTCCCGTATGCGTTCACAAGTGATCGACGCTCGATTGACCACAGTTCCTCACAATGTATGGGCCATCCTAGCGGCAAGTAGAGAAAGAAGCAGCAGTTATCCGCAGCGTACTCCTCCCATTTATCTTCTTGCCTGTTCTTTGTTTATTGCTCGTTGTTATGACTGGTTTATTTTGCACCGGTCTAAATGATCCGATAACTGCACCATCATCTGTCTGTCATATTGATATTTCCTCGATCACCCCCCCCCCCTCTCCCTCTCTCTTGTTTTGTTCTGCGGCTAATAATAGCGCGACGCTCACTCACAATCAGCGATATGAGATACGAACACTTCTTATCACTCTTTTCCTGGCTATTCCATCCTTATTTCTCGCTTAAAATTTGCGAAGTGTTTAATGCTTTTCTTTAGCCTGTACCAGCATTGACTGGCACAGGCTCTTGTCGAAGCATGAATCACGAACCAGAGTGCGGCTGTCAGAGAGCCCTCCTGATTCCGTGTGCTCAATAGCTTCTCTGATTAGAGAGAGATCGCACAGAAAGAAGAGACGGGGCAGCTATACAAGAATATGAATAGGCTTGTTCCACTATACGATATGTGCGAGAGACGATGGTGTGTTGGAGGGGAAGGACATTCCTTCCCATTTTGGACCATGATACAGGGGTAGAGGAGTGACCTCCCGTGAGAGCACTCCCGCAGCGTTTCCTGGGCGCCTATGCTCGATCTACGATACGATCTTGGCCATAACTTATTTCTTCATGAAACTTGCATCGTGATAGGAGAGTTGAATCAGATGATATTTGCCAGACGTGTGTTGGAGAAGCAATTTTCGTATGGTTCCGTGATACGAACTTGACTATCGGAATTCGCTCCGAATAGATCTTTTGCTCGATGTTTTACTTTTTATTTAATTTAAATTGTATCGGGAACTTGTCATGAGCTTCAAGAAGTTGCTTCTAGAAGTTCGAGAATTCTCAACAAAATTTTAAAAGCATTCGCAAAAGTCAAATCCAGCCTTGATTCATCACTACTTCCCATTTTTAATTTTCGTCAATTCCATAAACATTTTCGTTATATCGTTGTCGCGACATCACTCGTTTATTAATCAATATATACAGGACCCCTAATGGCCGCTCACTCCCGGACGACCAACTGTTGCACATCTACGGCCAAAATTCGCGAGGAAACTTCGACTAGTTTGATGAATTAGAATGCATGAGGAAAATGCAACGAGAATGTAAAGGTGAATTACTACAGATCGATAGCTTATGATTAAGGAAGCGTGAACGCTTCATTTCTTTATCTGCCGTCCCATAATTTCATTTTCCTCATTCCTTTACTTGCTCGACCCTCCAATTTCTTGAAACCCAAAATTCAGAGTTCTTTCAAAATGGAATTATTTTCCATTAGAGGTCTCTCAAAATGCAATTATATTCCATTTGTTTTCTTCTTATTCTGCTCCACTTTTGATTCTCTGGACGGTCTTTTTGGTGACTGACTGCCTGCTCTATATATATATTTTCCCATGCTCTCTCTCTATATATTTTTTCGCTTTTATTTAGCATTCCCATATGATGAATGTTCAATTGTTGCAGTGGCCTGAAGCTGTCCCAGTGTACGATTCTGATGGAATGGCAACTACATTCCACGATGCAGTTGAATGACGTCAACCTCCTTGCTCCTGGGAGGACTCCAAATCGCTAGGTAGGTAATAAAGCAGCTAGGGTTGGGACCGTGGTGGACCAGGCCTGCTCATCATTCTCACCTTTCTTACGAAAGGTGAGAATGATGATTGCAGGATCAGTTCGACTTCGGCTGTCGGAGGACTGCAGATAGAGGAAACACAAGGAGCGAGGACTACTGCTAGTGAAGGTGAGGATGTGTAAGGATGTGGCACAACTGCTGGATGTGGCGATGGGATCGTCATCGAAACTGCATCCCTATTCAAGTTTGCATTATCTAGACACGAGACAAGGAGGGAGATTGAAAAACTCCAAATGAGTCAACTAAAGAAAACTGTTGTAGGGCAATGGCTCCTCGGGCATCTTCCTCTGGTGTGCGAGAGAGATTCGCAACGTCGAATCTGAGATCGAGATGACGAGCACTCCGATCAAGGAAGGACTCACTGATGCTAACCAAGGAGTTCAAAAGCTAAGTGGGAAATAAATGAGAATCCGTGCACCAACCAGTGGTTGGGTGCGGATTCCCTGCGCTGAGCCCGATCACCAACCAGTGGATGGGTTCGGGCTCATTAAAATGGGAAGCCGTGCACCAACCAGTGGATGGGTGCGGATTCTCTGCGCTGAGCCCGAACACCAACCAGTGGATGGGTTCGGGCTCATTGAAATGGGAATCCGTGCACCAACCAGTGGATGGGTGCGGATTCTCTTCGCTGAGCCCGAACACCAACCAATAGATGGGTTCGGGCTCATGAAAAGCGCCTGAAATAGTAACCCATACCCACTGGTGGGCTTCTAACCCGTTAGCTTTCCAGGTTGCGCAGCCCCCGACACGAAATTTGCGGGGCCCCCTAAGAGTGCAAAAAAAATTTTTGCGCGCTTCGCGCGCTTATATCCATAAACCTATCTACTAAGCTAATTTTCGAAAAAATGCGAAGCCCCCACCCTGAATTTTGAAAATTTTGCGGAGCCCCCACCCTACTATCGGGACTTAGCCCATCAGTGCCCATACCTCTCATACGAGAGGTATTGGTTACTATTTCAGAATCAGTTCGACTTCGGCAGCTAGATGGATAAGAAGGGAGGCGGGCGAAATTCATCTACTACACCTGAAGCAAAATTCCATCGGTGAGTCAATGAAGTACCTAAGTAACTGTAGTTGTTTAGTTGGTTACTAGTTGATATTGAAAGTCTATTCTCCAGTCTTCTAGTAAACAATTTTTCTCAGGTGCTACTCAATCAGCTCTCTTCTGTGATTGTGGTGATTGTTGAATGTGATCAGGAAAGACGAAGATTGATGAATGGAAATGAGTGAAGATATGGCCAGAATGGAAGTGTACAGGTGAATATAAAATATATAATTCGGTCATTGTTCGTCGTTAAAATTGGAGTAAAAAGGTAGGATAACCAGAATAGTGCGAAATCCGATTGCATTACCTGTAACAGATGCTTGTTTTTTACAGGACTGGGTTATGAGTTGGTTCCAGACCGGGGTTTAAAAAAACTATATGGTGATTATTTTTATATTTGCAGAAGGACGCTGAGTAGATGACGAGAAACGATTGGCATCCATTCGCTCCGACAGAGAGCGCATTTGTTCTTTTTATGTAATTGCTTCATAGCTAGACTGTAGAATAGTCTTTACTTCGCTTTTACAATATATCGTGGACTCGATTAGCAATGTTTCACTGATTATAATTGTTTTCACCTGATTATTTCTGTTTGAGCATAAATAAAGTATTTTCGAAAGAGCCTCCTGATTTGGTTTGTTTCGAAATCGTTTGTAACGATTGCTTATATTTTTCCAACAGTGGTATCATTTTATATTGTTTATTCTAAGAAAGAAGCATAAGAAGCATAATGCTAAATCAGTGATTCAAATTTGCTGCTCTTTTTTTCTGATTTGTTTTAATGGCGTTCCCTCACTATTTCTCATCAATCTGTTGACCACGTTTGTTCAATTCATTCTTGAATGTTATATACTGTTCTCATGTGAGATTCCTAATTCAGTGCAAGCGAAACCTTAATTATAACTAGTTTGTTCAAGCATTTTCACTATTTCTAATATTCTACTTTCTCTTACAGTCTTAGGAAGCGAAACCTCCTTCAAAAACCACCGCCATGTAGCCCTAAAATCGTGTATTTATAGCAATTACGTTAGAATTCTCATACATCTTGTGTTTTATTACTGTTTTCCACCGTTCTCAATTGCCAACCAACCACGTTTCGTTGATTATCTATCTTCCAAATATCCTCTGTTTCTGGTGTGCTTTTCATCTTTATCACCCCAGTCTTGAATCATCACTCCTTCCTACTTCACTTGCCCATTTTCACTATATCGTTGTCTCGCTATCGTTGATTAATTTATCAATATTTGCAGTATCCCGAATGGCGGCTCTATCACGGACGATCAACGGTTGCCCCTCTACGCCCAGAATGAATAAGACGACTTCAACGGAATCGGAATGAAGAAGGAAAACGACGAGAATGTAAAGGTGAGTCTTTTCCAATTCTAAAGCCAATTAAGCGGAGTGCACGCTCGTATTCGACAATAACTGTTCTCACAGATAACTCCCCTCTTAAAATACTGTGTTTTATTGATTGTTCTTACTATCGTAACCTGTCATGGTTTCAGGAATGGTCCCCTCGCTTCCTCCCCTTCCTTCTCATCCCGTTCCTCCGATGCGAAGATGACTGTTGAGATGCTCTTGCACTCGGTCACAGAAGGTAAGAGTGGGGAGAAGGAAGCACGTTTGGACAGTTATTGAGCACGAATTAAATAAGTGAAGTTTTAAAAACGCATAAATTGGTTCATCTTTTTGCATTCCTCAAGGTTGATTGCGATTTGTGTGATAGCGATTATGAATTTTGGAGAATTACTATCCCACTGTATTTAAGTTTCATGAGTAACGTTCGCAATGGTCCTATTCGATCAATACATTATTAAATACAACTTTATTTGCAGATTCACGTGGGCAAGATGAGGACGACTCTCAACAAGGAAGGAACTTCTCATGCCGACAAAGGAGTTTGAAAGCTAAGTTGCGCTCCCTTAGGATGGTATGTCTTAGGATGCTTCTAAGGGGGCAGGTGTGCCCCCAAAGAAGACGACGTCAGGAACTAAGGGGGCAGGTGTGCCCCCAAAGAAGACGATGCCAGGAACTAAGGGGGCAGGTGTGCCCCCAGAGAAGACGACGCCAGGAACCAAGGGGGCAGGTGTGCCCCCAAAGAAGACGACGTCAGAAACACAGTGGGCGGGTGGGCGGCAAAGAGAAGACGACGCCAGGAACTAAGGGGGCAGGTGTGCCTCCAAAGAAGACGACGCCAGGAACTAAGGGGGCAGGTGTGCCCCCAAAGAAGACGACGCCAGGAACTAAGGGGGCAGGTGTGCCCCCAAAGAAGACGACGTCAGGAACTAAGGGGGCAGGTGTGCCCCCAAAGAAGACGACGCCAGGAACTAAGGGGGCAGGTGTGCCCCCAAAGAAGACGACGCCAGGAACTAAGGGGGCAGGTGTGCCCCCAAAGAAGACGACGTCAGGAACACAGTGGGCGGGTGGGCGGCAAAGAGAAGACGACGTCAGGAACTAAGGGGGCAGGTGTGCCCCAGAGAAGGCGACGCCAGGAACTAAGGAGGCAGGTGTGCCCCCAAAGAAGACGACGCCAGGAACTAAGGGGGCAGGTGTGCCCCCAAAGAAGACGACGCCAGGAACTAAGGGGGCAGGTGTGCCCCCAAAGAAGACGACGCCAGGAACTAAGGGGGCAGGTGTGCCCCCAAAGAAGACGACATCAGGAACTAAGGGGGCAGGTGTGCCCCCAAAGAAGACGACGCCAGGAACTAAGGGGGCAGGTGTGCCCCCAAAGAATACGACGCCAGGAACTAAGGGGGCAGGTGTGCCCCCAAAGAAGATGACGTCAGGAACTAAGGGGGCAGGTGTGCCCCAAAGAAGACGACGCCAGGAACTAAGGGGGCAGGTGTGCCCCCAAAGAAGACGACGTCAGAAACACAGTGGGCGGGTGGGCGGCAAAGAGAAGACGACGCCAGGAACTAAGGGGGCAGGTGTGCCCCCAAAGAAGACGACGCCAGGAACTAAGGGGGCAGGTGTGCCCCCAGAGAAGACGACGCCAAGAACCAAGGGGGCAGGTGTGCCCCCAAAGAAGACGACGTCAGAAACACAGTGGGCGGGTGGGCGGCAAAGAGAAGACGACGCCAGGAACTAAGGGGGCAGGTGTGCCTCCAAAGAAGACGACGTCAGGAACTAAGGGGGCAGGTGTGCCCCCAAAGAAGACGACGCCAGGAACTAAGGGGGCAGGTGTGCCCCCAAAGAAGACGACGCCAGGAACTAAGGAGGCAGGTGTGCCCCCAAAGAAGACGACGCCAGGAACTAAGGGGGCAGGTGTGCCCCAAAGAAGACGACGCCAGGAACTAAGGGGGCAGGTGTGCCCCCAAAGAAGATGACGTCAGGAACTAAGGGGGCAGGTGTGCCCCAAAGAAGACGACGCCAGGAACTAAGGGGGCAGGTGTGCCCCCAAAGAAGACGACGTCAGAAACACAGTGGGCGGGTGGGCGGCAAAGAGAAGACGACGCCAGGAACTAAGGGGGCAGGTGTGCCCCCAAAGAAGACGACGCCAGGAACTAAGGGGCAGGTGTGCCCCCAGAGAAGACGACGCCAAGAACCAAGGGGGCAGGTGTGCCCCCAAAGAAGACGACGTCAGAAACACAGTGGGCGGGTGGGCGGCAAAGAGAAGACGACGCCAGGAACTAAGGGGGCAGGTGTGCCTCCAAAGAAGACGACGTCAGGAACTAAGGGGGCAGGTGTGCCCCCAAAGAAGACGACGCCAGGAACTAAGGGGGCAGGTGTGCCCCCAGAGAAGGCGACGCCAGGAACTAAGGAGGCAGGTGTGCCCCCAAAGAAGACGACGCCAGGAACTAAGGGGGCAGGTGCGCCCCCAAAGAAGACGACGCCAGGAACTAAGGGGGCAGGTGTGCCCCCAAAGAAGACGACGCCAGGAACTAAGGGGGCAGGTGTGCCCCCAAAGAAGACGACATCAGGAACTAAGGGGGCAGGTGTGCCCCCAAAGAAGACGACGCCAGGAACTAAGGGGGCAGGTGTGCCCCCAAAGAATACGACGCCAGGAACTAAGGGGGCAGGTGTGCCCCCAAAGAAGATGACGTCAGGAACTAAGGGGGCAGGTGTGCCCCAAAGAAGACGACGCCAGGAACTAAGGGGGCAGGTGTGCCCCCAAAGAAGACGACGTCAGAAACACAGTGGGCGGCAAAGAGAAGACGACGCCAGGAACTAAGGGGGCAGGTGTGCCCCCAAAGAAGACGACGCCAGGAACTAAGGGGGCAGGTGTGCCCCCAGAGAAGACGACGCCAAGAACCAAGGGGGCAGGTGTGCCCCCAAAGAAGACGACGTCAGAAACACAGTGGGCGGGTGGGCGGCAAAGAGAAGACGACGCCAGGAACTAAGGGGGCAGGTGTGCCTCCAAAGAAGACGACGTCAGGAACTAAGGGGGCAGGTGTGCCCCCAAAGAAGACGACGCCAGGAACTAAGGGGGCAGGTGTGCCCCCAAAGAAGACGACGCCAGGAACTAAGGGGGCAGGTGTGCCCCCAAAGAAGACGACGCCAGGAACTAAGGGGGCAGGTGTGCCCCCAAAGAAGACGACGTCAGGAACTAAGGGGGCAGGTGTGCCCCCAAAGAAGACGACGCCAGGAACTAAGGGGGCAGGTGTGCCCCCAAAGAAGACGACGCCAGGAACTAAGAGGGCAGGTGTGCCCCCAAAGAAGACGACGTCAGGAACACAGTGGGCGGGTGGGCGGCAAAGAGAAGACGACGTCAGGAACTAAGGGGGCAGGTGTGCCCCCAGAGAAGGCGACGCCAGGAACTAAGGAGGCAGGTGTGCCCCCAAAGAAGACGACGCCAGGAACTAAGGGGGCAGGTGTGCCCCCAAAGAAGACGACGCCAGGAACTAAGGGGGCAGGTGTGTCCCCAAAGAAGACGACGCCAGGAACTAAGGGGGCAGGTGTGCCCCCAAAGAAGACGACGCCAGGAACTAAGGGGGCAGGTGTGCCCCCAGAGAAGGCGACGCCAGGAACTAAGGAGGCAGGTGTGCCCCCAAAGAAGACGACGTCAGAAACACAGTGGGCGGGTGGGCGGCAAAGAGAAGACGACGCCAGGAACTAAGGGGCAGGTGTGCCCCCAAAGAAGACGACGCCAGGAACTAAGGGGGCAGGTGGGCCCCCCATTGTGAAACAAATGTCTCGTCCACATACATGAAAAAGCTAGTGCAAAACTACCTGGAATTTAAAAACATATGCCGCATTTAAGGTTTTCGCTGACAAGGTATGTTACCTACGATTTGTAAACATACCCCCGCTTTCATAGAAATTGTCGGTTTGGAAGCTCTTTTTCATAAACATACGCCGCTTTCGTAGTATTTTGCCACATAACTTTTTCATGTATGCTCGTCCATCATGCTGCATCGGCGTTTTAATAGGTTCTATAGTTGTAATGATAATGTGGTGATACAACAGAACTGAGAAAGAGTCAATTAGCAACTATGACCAATTACGACTTTGTTTCATGACCAGCTCACGGGGTCGGAGAAACTCCGGAGTGCAGTGCATTCCGTCTTTCATGATCTGCAAATCTAATAAAATGCGCAACTGCTTGTAGCATGATATATAATCCAGCTTTGTATCATCTATAAACTCTCGTACTTCATCATATTTTAATTTGATATAATTTCCAGGCACGATAATTCGTTCCCTTCGCCGTCTCTCGGAATTGCTCAAGGAGATGTCGGCTGCAGCTGCAGTAATTGATAATAAGAAGCTAAAGGAACACTGTCTGACTCTCTCAATTCACCATGTGAAAACTATCGCTGTGGCTAAGCGGATCTATTTGCCGGTTCCAAAAAAGTTTGACGGCTCCTGTAGGAATTTGATGAATTTGTAAACATCTTTCTATCGCGGAATAATTTCCAATATCCAGAGTACTTTCGATGACATTCGCTCAGCTATCAGGATCGAGTGGATCGAGTGGATCGAGTGGACCGAGTGGGCCGAGTGGATCGAGTGGATCGAGTGGATCGAGTGGACCGAGGCGGGTGGGCGGGTGGGCCTCAGAAGAATCGACGGAATCGAGTGGACCGGTTAGTTTCTCTATTAGCGAAAATATTTGTTGTTGCGTATTCAGTCTCATTTCGACCGTTTGATTAACTTTAGTTTAGGCAATTGTCTTTCCAAAACAGTAGTAGGTAGTTCATGTAGTTCTTTTTAGTGAGTCTATCTTAAATTCGTTTGAATTATTTGCGAAGAAAATAAGCTAGGATATATTTTCTGCTGAGTAACCTAAATATTACAAACAAAAATCAAAGATCAATAATCAAAAATCATTTTTCATGTGAAATCGAGTGGACCGAGTGGACCGAGTGGGCCGAGTGGATCGAGTGGACCGAGGCGGGTGGGCGGGTGGGCCTCAGAAGAATCGACGGAATCGAGTGGGTTCGGGTTCCCCGCGCCTCCCCCGCCCGAGCACCAGGCCACTGACTGGGTTCGGGTTCCTCGCGCCTCCCCCGCCCGAGCACCAGGCCACTGACTGGGTTCGGGTTCCCCGCCCCGACCCCGCCCGAGCACCAGGCCACTGACTGGGTTCGGGTTCCCCGCGCTTCCCCGCCCGAGCACCAGGCCACTGACTGGGTTCGGGTTCCCCGCGCTTCCCCGCCCGAGCACCAGGCCACTGACTGGGTTCGGGTTCCCCGCCCCGACCCGAGCACTAGGCCACTGCCTAGGTTTTCTTTAGTGCCTCTCATACGAGAGGTATTGACTGTTTTTCAGAACCAGTGCGACTTCGGCAGCTGGATGACTCAAGCAGGACGAGGTTCAATTGCGGACTACACGTGACGATTTCGTCGGTGAGTCCATGATTTCGAATTCCTATGTGTATCACTTATATTCCATTTTGCAGTTTGATGTCTACCCCCACTTGGACACGTACTCTAGCGGAGCGACACATCACTGCTTCAAGAGGTACGGTAAATTACGGTAGAGGTGCTGCAATTTAGGAAATATTTAGTTCTTCCAATGTGTTTTGCCTTTGTTTTGCCAATATTTTTTTAAAGTTTAATTATTTGATAGTAAAACCATGGGTGAATCATTCGTCAATTTTGAATAAACTAATGCAGCGTATTTGGTCTTATTAATATATATATTGATATAATATATTGAGTTGCTCGAAGATTTCAATCTATTTTGCGAGACTAAAAGTAGCCAGTATCTCGCAGACAAAGGATTCTGGTTACTTTTCAGTATCAGTTCAACTTCGGCAGCTGGATGGCTCAAGGCGAGCGAGATCTTCGTGTATGTTGTTTGTCTTTCCCCGTAGTAGATTCAAAAAGCCCGCCCTATCGCCATCTCAACTCTGTTTCATCACAAAAAATTTGCGGAAACCTGTAACATTTTAATATTCCCCCATTCGATGTATTCACTTCCCTCATGGGTTTTTTTCGTGTATGTTGTTAGTCTTTCCACCCCAAAACCTTCTCATGTACAAAATTTACGTTATTTCCCAATTAATCGATCTCCATTCGATGTTACCGTGTGCCCAAGGTAATGTTGCATCATTGTTGTTTGTTTACGATTCTATGCCTGCCCTGTTAAGTTTGAATGTTGATCTTTGTCTGTCCACTATTCATAAAGAATGTTTTTCCATTTTCGTCTCTCCGTGGTGAGCGACTCGGCATGCCGTTGTGAATCGGCTTGTAATCTATCTCTTTTCCGATGCCCTTATCAATTGCATTTTGTGAATTGTACATAGGTTGATATCAGGCAAGAAAAATGTTTTGCTTTTAATTTAATTTAAATGGAATCGGTAACTTTTCATTAGGTTGTCGACAACATTTTAAAAGCATTCGCAGAAGCCAAATCCAACACAAACCAACCTTGATTCATCACTACTTCCCATTTTTAATTTTCGTCAACCCCATAAACATTTTCGTTATTTCATTGCCGCGACATCACTGATTTATTAATCAATATTTACAGTACCCCTAATGGCCGCTCACTCCCGGATGACGGATGACCCGGATGGCCCTTCTACGGCATGAATTCGCGAGACGACGTCAAGGTCTAAGCGGGAATATAATGCGGGAGGGAAACGACAATAATGTAAAGGTAAGTCACTACCGATGCTTACAATTTGTTGTATTGGAAACTAGTGCATGAAAATGGATAAGCGCGTTTGTGGGAGAGGTACATCAGCTCAAAATGGTCTCTGGATGTTCATACTTGGTCGTTCCAATTAGACTCCCTAGGGGTGGGAAATATTGCAATAGCGGAGCTCCTAACTGCTTCCAAGTATTCACCCTTGGGAATTTATCCCACCTTCCACCCATGCTCTTCGCTTTTATTTAGCATTCCCATATCATGAATGTCCAATTGTTGCAGTGGCCTGAAGCTGTCCCAGTGTGCGATTCTGATGGAATGGCAACTACATCCTGGGAGGACTCCAAATCGCTAGGTAGGTAATATCGCTGCTAGGGTTGGGACCGTGGTCCTGCCCTTGCAGGTAACTGCCACCAGGCCTGCTCATCATTCTCACCTTTCTTACGAAAGGTGAGAATGATGATTGCAGAATCAGTTCGACTTCGGCTGTCGGAGGACTGCAGATAGAGGAAACGCAAGGAGCTCATGCGAGGAGGATATTTATCCCGTATTATTATTATAATCGTTGTTGCTCTTTTTTCATTGAAGTTGCACTTTGTTTCGTTAAGTTTCCCATTGTTGTTTTCAATAGTTATAACAAATGTCTGAAGTTGTTCCACGCATAAAGTTATTAAATTTCTTTCAAAAAGTTATCCATTTCTCAAATACTGAATGGACCATATGTGAAACTTATAAAGATGTCGAAAAGCGTAGAGATTCAGATTTTGATTTTTGATCTGGCGTGTTGATCACATGCACAAACACAAGTTTAGATAGTATATTTTCGAACCAAAATGATGTCTGTACAAACGACATTTTCCATCATTTCTTTAGGCAATGGTTCTGATGGGATTGGTATATTCTTTTTCTTTCTTTTTTCAGTGCCGGCAGGTGTATGTATGGCAAAAAATTGTGCGTTTACGGCACGTTTCCTTGTCGTCTTTATCGGTGTTGCATTGAACAATAACAAACACATGGAAAGAGAGCTGGGGAGCGTGGCTTATAGGTAGAACGAACTCAGAAAAGTATCGAACACATTTACGGTACGAAGCTTTCCCTTCGGGTCGGTTTGAACTGAATTGATGACATGAGGGAGAGAAAGGGATTGGATACAGTGGAGACTGTGGATGGACGACGATCGTCTGAATCTGAAATGGAGTAAAGATAAGGTAACTTCCACAAGCGAAACAGCCGTCCGAGCCGTCAGAGAACGACCACGCCTTGTGGTTTGCTCTGGCAAGGCCACCTGTTAGACTACAACTCCCTGCGGTCCAATGCTTTCTAGGACAATTTCCGTCCATAACCGTCGGCGACATATAACAATTTGCTGACTCCTGGGGAATAGCAAGGTTTGGTCTGCCTGGAAGGGGGCTGGAGGGACTCTATCGATTTACTGTGCTCTCTCGTCGGTTAGAGTAGTGAGCGCATGAAATACAAGAGATTTATCTTATTCCTGTTGAATCGTCGTTGTTTGCAGTGATAAGGATTGAAGAAGCCAGCCAAGTCAATAGATAAATTATTTTTGCCTCAACAGGAAAAATCGAACGGAATAAAGAGATAATGCAAAGAATCTTCTCTTTACATTTCACCAATCACCTCGTCTGTCGATCTATAGTTCAAACTACTATTATACATTGAAAGGTGTAGGAGAAAGTTCCCGATTAGGGCTGTCGTATTATGACATATCCTTCTCTCATTTCGAGCAAATTTCCTCTGGCTGGTGAGAACGAATCGAAATGAAGAGAAGGATTCTTCCTTCCGAAACAAATATAAATACTTGTCTGGATGCTATTAAATTCGTGTTCAGGAAAGTCCTTAGAATCCATGAGTAAAAACTACCGTAATCCCAGTCGAAAGGCCACATTGAAATACCCTGACCATTCATTATCTCATCACTACATTTTTTAACACATTTTTCTATTCATCATAGTGGCGCCATATAACATTTCAAAATACAAGTCGTCTCTCCATTTCACGTGATCTTTCCCTGGCCAGAGATGAAAGGCAGTGCGTGTGAAAGAAAGAGACGATAACCCATTTGAGCTATCGAATCGTCGCTGTTTGATGTAAGAAAGTTTGAAGAAACAGGCCTAGTGAAGAAATTGCCATTGAGTGAATAGAACTCTACCAGATGGAATGATGACGATTCGCGGTATTACAGTCCTTCGGGAGGTGCGACGAGTGCAGCAGAATCGAGTGAAGAGAAGGTGGAGGAGCACCTGATGACAAACATCTTTCTTTCTCTGAACATTGTAAATCTTCCGTATCCAACCGATTAGACAGTAATCCTACCGTACCTCGACTGTAAATTACATCATGTCACTCTACCGTAACCAATCGATAATACCGTAATCCTACCGTACCTCAACTGTAAATTACATCATGTCACTCTACCGTAACCAATCGATATTACCGTAATCCTACCGTATCTACCGTACCTCGACAGCGAAGCAGACAGTCGCTGCGAGATGTGCAAAGAGCAGAACAACGAAGGCCTCGCGAAGATGATACCATTCGAGGGCAAACCAACTGAAGGGAAAGCGATTGAAAATCGAAAATAGATTAAAAATGATTAATGATTTCTTTTTGAAATGTATCTCAAATGTGAAATTTTTGAGAGGAAAACAGCTGTACGAGCTCTATTGAAACCGTTCGAGGGGGAAACCAACTAAATAGTGATTTAGCTTACACAATCGGTTTTATAATTGAAAAGAAGAAAATAAGCAATTAACAAGAAGAAAATGCGCACGGATGTTGGACTTCTCGACTGGTCATTGCACATAAAATCATCGCATTACCTATTCTCCAGGTATTTATCCATCGGTTCCTTTCTCGTGTGATACCCGTGGCCAGTTGTGATCTTGGCAATGGATGAGTAGAGTAAACCAAGGGCACGATCGAATCTGTATTATATTGTAAAATGAAATAAACGAATACACTCTTCATTTGGCGTCAGTCATTTTTCTGAATAATACATCTCCTTCAGATAATCCTTGAGATAATCACTTGCTGCTGATGAATGCGCAGAGATTAAACTTAGATAGTTCTTCGTTGCTGATGTTTGTCTAGTTTCATTTCTCCCATTATAAAAAAAATCATCACCTCTTCTTCAATTGCTTGTTCTTCTTACTGAAAGCGAATGCGCCGTAGTGTTTGGCTCCCGATCCATCCTTCATCGCTATCTGAATTAGAGTTCCAAATATGAAATAACAATTTTTCCACATTTCCAGAAACCATCAACCATTTTGCAGTACATAAAAAAAATCAATTTCCTGCATGTTTACGAATATCAATGCTAACAAATGGTTCGAGAATAGAATTGCTAGGGTGAAGAATCCGTCTCTTCACTTCTCTTACATCCTCCTAATTTTAATTGAATAGAGAGCACACGGAATGCAGTGACGAATTTTCCTTCCTGACATTACTAACTGATACGATTCCTGTATGTATTCTACAACAGCTGGACTTATCAGTGGGTCCCACCTAGCGTTGTCTTACGACGTACAATCGCTTGACGTGGACACACTTTACCATTATCTACAATACCTGTATTCTCGTTCGCTCATCCAGCCAAGAGAGATCATCCTTGAGAAATTCTCCATCGATCGTGGCTTGATAGATGCCGCCATGGCTGCAAAGGGCGTTTAACTGATAAGCTAATTGAAGGGGCATTTGGGCCGCCTGAATAAGAATAGCAACGCCATGGCTGCTTTTTTTTAATTTTTTATTTATTTTGAGCCCACGATTTGAATGAGAAGTGTGATGCAGAATGTTAGTAGTATGTGGCATGCTGCCATGGTGGGACTAATGTATGGGGCGGGGTTTATAGAAGGGGCATTTGGGCCGCCTGAATAGCCACTCAATGGATGATTTTAGTCAAATTTTTATCGACTATCCGTTTCTAGAGTTTGAATGAGAAGTTAAAATCTGAGGAAGCGGTAATTTCTCTGCAATGGTGAAAGACATTGTCTCTATTGATAAGACATTCTTCAATGGAACTTAAAATCAAACATGGTTTATGTGACGAAAAGATTAGAAAAACTGCTAGGAAGAGACTAGATAATAAAGACTACTTCCTAAAGATATGCGGCTGGATGTTTCGGTCCATGCCGGGGTTCCTCGAATGCGCTCACTTCAGATCATTTGTGATGTCTCCCTCCGTCGTTCGTCGTACGATTTTGCCCTTTCCGATGAGCTGAAATGTATTATAATTAAATCGATCGAGATACCTCTTTATACTGCTAAAAAAAGGGCTTTCGGGATGATGAATCCGCCGTATCCATTCGGACAGCCGTACTTGATTTTTAAAAAAATTGATTTTTTTAGCGTACCTACCTCTGCATATGGGATTCTAGGCAGGGCTGGCCGAATACTGGATACGTATTCAAAATATTAAAAATCCTAGTACCCGGCGTCCGGTATCACCTCATCAATCCTCTGGCAGCTGTGATCATTCGAGCAGATCAATGCCTGTCGCTCGTAGGCTGAGAAGAAGAAGGAACCCGATTCGGCTGCTTCTGGAATATGAGTTATCCCGTTAATCAAAACACTTGCGACTGGCAAAAAAAAATTCAGTTCTGAACTGTTCTTCGAAAGTTTCATTTTTTCAGTTATTTTCCACTCTTTACACTGGGAAGCGAGACTGTGTGAAAATAAAGAGAAGAGTAGCGATTTTGCGTACCCAGTGCTCCGTGCATGTTCGTGAATGGCAGGGAGACACGAGTGGGTGATGCAAGCACGGAGAACATCATCGATTGGTAAAGCTGAGTATAGTATATTGTTAGAAATCCGCGTAATCGTCTCTTCATTCCGCGTCGTCATTCTGACCTGTGAGAATGAAGCGACGATTACCCGTTTTTGTCGAACTCTAGATAGAGAAGAGAATTAGAAAAAAACTAGAATTGCATTCCATTTCACTTAATCACTCGCCCGTCTAATGAGCAAGACTGTCTAGAAAAAGGACAATGACGATACAAATTCTTCATTTTTTTTCGAATTCCTACATCGTTTGTTCAGAAATTTTGTGAAATTGAAGGGCTTCGAAATCTACCTGGGTAATAATAAACAATGATAGGATGAAGATGGATACGTAGAGCGCGTGCGAGAGAAGGGGTGCCCTCTTCGGAGCTGAGAATGTTCGCTGGAAAGGATATTAGTTAGCACGAAGAAGCCATCTCGTACGCGTGATCTATGGATGAAAATGCACTAATCCTCATGCCTGTACAACCAATTTGACTTAGAAAAAACAAGATCTCAATTGGAATCGGAAACTATCAAACGGACATTCATCGCCAGCAGCAGAATGAGAACGACGCTGCGAGGATCGCACGAGTGTCGACCGAGAACACTAAAGTGAGAAGAGAGGGAATAATAATTTCAAGAAACTCAGTACATCTGGGACCTCCTCACCTCCTTTTTAGCCTTTTATAGATGGGACACTTTCCGAGTAAAACAAAGATAGTATTTCGATTCGCTAGGCCCATTCCGAACTCTTCGCTCTTTACCTTCTCCTCACAAGCACGTGCGCAATCTGCAGGGCAAAGGCAGCCAGTAGCACAGCGATGAGGACGATCCACGCGAGAGAGGAGAAAGCGGAGAAGAGGAAGGAGCGAGGAGACAGATCGGAGGGAGTAGCGATTATGAGGATGGACTGAAAGTGGGTTGTAAACGACGAAACAAGTTTATCTATGAACAAGTCTTAGCTGATTGAATAAACGTTTGCTTAATGGTCCACGTGAGCCTGACAATTAATGAGACTCATCACTACCTGGAAGAATCTCGTTGGATACGAGAACAGGACATCCTTCGCTCGCTCTTCAGTGATTCGCATACTGATGCCGCTCATCTATAAATAGAGAAAATAAGCAATAAATAATTTAAAATAATTGAATAATAACTAATCCCTCACATCAATCAAATCGTTGGTGATCAGGCCCATCATCCCGCTCCATTTCCTTCAAAATTATTGATTATTTTCATTTGACAGAGAGCGATTATGCACTTGGAATTGTATCACAGAAAGAAGGGACTTCAGCCAGGACTTTTCACATCTTACAATCGATCTGCAATACCTTTGTCTCGTGAACTCTCCCTGCATGTCTGCACCTCCAGTTCGGCCAGTGATGCCGGAAGAAGAGAGGATCCGATTGGATCCTGGCAGATCACACAATTATCCCCTGATTTCCTGATTTCAAACTCGAATATTTTGTATTCACTAAATGATGATGAGTTGTGATAGATTTTTACTTTCCTTCGTCAATTAATTCAGAATGACTCTTCATTAGATAGGTCTAGCAGAATGAAGAACGGGTCTTTGCTTCTCGGACATGCGAGAGCGCGAAAAAAGTGAAGAGACGGATTCTTCATCCTGACTAGGGCTCACCACCTCCCTCCACTTGCTCCACAATCAGCTCCCCCAGATCCACAGTGACATTGTAGACGGCAGAAACGTCGATGAGCTCGAATGGCTGATTCATCAGATGGAAAACCATCTGAAGAAATAAGAAATAAAGAGAATATTGAGAAATAGAAATAGTAGCGCTCCATCACTAGGTTCACAAAGGGTTGCATTCCGAATTTGCCATTTTAGTTTTGAGTGCATTCCGCATCATCTTTAGAAATTGACAGCACGGGAAACTATAGAAATACGATTGAACAAAAATTAAAATATTCCCGGAATTGCATCCAATCATACGCGTACATGCTAAAATGAACGATGATTCAATCGAAATGTGAAAATAGATAAAATGAATGAGTTTTTTAAAAAATTGCAAAAAAATGGATCGACCGGGAATTGAACCCGAGTCAAGAGATCAGGGAGTTACGGAAACTTAAAAAAAAATAAAAATAAAAACAACCTGTAGTATCTCGATTTCAGCACCGGGCTTGGAAGAGGTGGGATTGCGAAAGCAGGCTGTAGCATCCTGCAACGAAAACTAGTTAGCCGAAAAAAACAAACCTTTCTGCATTTATTTCGTTGACTCTTCCAACTAGTTTCTGAGATAAAATGACTATCTTTCATGTAGCAATGCTTTAATTTTTTTATGCAATTCAGGCGCAAACAGGCTAGAGTGAGATGGGTAGAGTATACATTGAGAGATAGCAACATCATGCATCCTTCTATCGTGCGCTTGAAATGCTCAGCAAATGAGATGTGCTGGTTAGCGAGCTATTGATTATCTGGGAGAGAGGAAGGGGGAGGAAGGGGGGAGGAGGGCACTTGATGTACCGCCTCCTCCCGGTCTCTTCCTTTCTCCGCCCCCTCGAACGTTCGTCAAAGGTCAGCTACGAGTGGAATGGAAAATATTGTCACGATAATTGAGCTAACCTTATCAGCCTCTATGACGCCCACTCGAATGGGCTGAGACGACATCTGGAGGACGAATGTAGATGTTATCTCCTGAAAATGTAACAAAATGTTGCGATTGTTTTAGAGCAATTGACGAATTATTTATCTAAGAAATAGTCTTCAGCTAAGTGCAAACTCAACGAAGAAAGGCGAATAAACAATTAACAAAAGAAACGTTTTTCGCTAGGAAGACTCTGTATTGGATTAGTGAAAGGACGAGGAAAGTACACAATAACAAGAGACAGACACTGAGACCGCCCTTGTTTATTTGAGCAAGTTTGAATTATTCCTTCCCAATCTCAGGTCGGCCTCTATTCTCTATGAGATCCCGTGCTGCTATACTATCTCCACCCTAGAATATTCACGAGCTATTTTGAGAGACACCAGAGAATCCTAACGGAAGTAGGTTGTGGCATACAAAACGCTAAATTTTTCACAGATTTTCATCGGATAAATGCTATTTTTATTATACAACAAGAGACGGAAATGAACTTGCCTTCTAGAAAACAAGCTCGAATAGTATAGACGAGGGAAAGAATGCAATCTAAAGTTCGGCCTTCATTTTTGACCTTTTGCGTTCGCGGTATCACTTTTCATACGAATTCTCACGGTCGAAACCGAGAGGTTGTCGAGTGGCAATAGTACTATGGGCTATAGTTCGAAATATGGGTTTTCGTACAATTTTCAAATGTAAAAAGCAAAACAAATTTCCTCTAATTTATTCCCCTAATTTGCAATTTTAAAAAAAATTGAAAATTCTCAAATATTTTTTCAATTTAAATTTCAATTATTTATCCGCCAGGTGAAAAAGGAATAGAGGTAGAATCGGTGATCTTCGTTTATTTTTTCCCGATTTATATTATCCCATTTATAGCTTTGCCAACCTTACGCAAGTGGCTTGCACAAGGGAAAGCAAATCCGGCTGACTCGTAGAGGCCCCATGTCGAAAATAACTTTACTTGTGAATATTCATTTTCTCCTTCTGAATAAAAATCAGCTTCGAAGAGAAAACAGGTCAATGATTTCCTTTTGCCAATCCTCGATTCCATAGTGGTTTGCTCTAATCCGGCTGACTCACAGAGGAGTTGGGGGTAGAGATTGCATACTAGAGCACTGGTCAGACATCGCGAGAGAGTGCGCGAAAAGGAGAGAGGCAGATCATATTTCACATCCCTTCTAGTATTTCCATGCGGTCTCTATGCAGTTAGAGAAGCGAGATGGAGCATGTGAAATTGAGAGAATCAGGGGAATAATTTCTGGAATCTCTTCATTTCCTGGCCTATTTCATCGATCAAAGTGGCGAGATGTTGTATGGATTTGAGAGAGTTCGTATGATCAGAGGAAATATTCAGCTATTGAATGAAGAGGGATAAACCGAACAAGCTTCTCTCTTTCGATATCCCATTCAAAACGCTGACTACTGATGGTTACGCGTCGAAATGGAACGAATCTTGCCGGCAGTCGAAAGCCATGTGGACTATACACCTGGTACGTTTATTTTTTCCTGCTTATCGATTTATTATCGATTTCATTTCCCAATATTCCCTGAAACACAGGGCGCATTGTGATGCAAATAGGATTAGCTCACTCGCTCCCGACTCTCTTCGCTTGGCATGCGCTCTCGTCGGTTAGAGTGAGCGAGAGAGTGTGGGAAATGAAGAGACGGAGAGGGATCATGACGCATCCACTCATTCATATTCCACAGAGGAAACCGAAAGTGTGAATTCCGGCGGCCAATCGGGAGCTCTAACCGAGAGAGCGATAGTTTACCTCTGATTTCGTTTTATCAATTTTTTTCATTTGAACTTTTTTTCAGTTATATTGTTGCATGTATATAATTAATTGTATTGCTATAAAATATCAGACAATGTTCGACAAATTATATATGTTATATTGTTTGAAATGGCTTAATTGATAGCTTACTTGAGGGTGAGTTTCTAAACTGATTTTTGATTGAAATTGCCTCTATTTTTGAAAGCACAGGGACATAGGCTGCTTAACAGCAATCTAATTTACCTGCTAATAAGATAAATTAATTGCCAAGTATATTTTCCAGTGCGGTGACTACCCGGAGCATCCGCTGCTCTTCACCATGGGCAATTCATCCGGCAAGAGCCGCGTCTCGGACCATATCGCTTTCGAGGTGAAGATAAATATTTTTAGTGTTCTGGCAACTGTGCTTTCTCTCTTTTTAAGCAAACTTAATGTGATTGATAGAAAGAAAACACGTGAATGAATGCAGAAACTTTTTCGTATTTTACATCCATGACGAGCATCTTTTGAAATACGTTGCCACTTGACAATGTGGTTGTTGCTCTCTTACTTTCCCATTCTCTCTCGCTTCTCTGATCAACAAGAGACCATTGTGAAATGAGAGAGTCGGACACGATTGTTTTTGTTCTGCCGTCTGTTCATTGTCTTTCAAATGATTTCTTTCTAGCAATTACACTGAATAGCATAATAGGCAATGTGAAGGATAAAATAAAAATAAATGAATTAATCTGGCGAGTTATTGCACTCACAATAGAATGAATAGTATAGACGATAGAATAGTATAAAAGATGAGCCAGAATCTTCAGAAAAATACAATAATAACAAAATCTCCAGACCTCTCCCACTCCGCCCATTCCCAACATCGTAGTGCACGCAGCAACGCCTCTTTCGACGCCTCTCGACGGCGGAGAAGGACCGACGTTCGCGAGATACGGTATCAATTATCACCAAAAATATCCCAGACGCTGCACTATCGGTGTGTTTGAAAAACAATCGCAAAACGTTATCGAAATTTGTCTCTGGTAACAAAGTACTGATGTTGATTATGAAGTGGAAGATAGTTTAGATCTGAGTGATTACTCTAGTCATAGCCGAGTAGGCTCAAGGTATAAACATTATTTGAGATAGCAAAGGTTAATGCACAGACCGGGAGTCGAACCCGGGGCTTCCGCTTACCGGGCAGGTGTTCTACCACTGAACTGAAGATGAATTACGATGCACGTATCATCATCGCAGGTTCCCCCGATGGCCCTGATGACCCCTCACCTCCGCCCCTTCCCCGCACGCCGCCTCCGCCTCTGCCCACGTCGGGCAATGTCAGATCCTCGGGTCAGTTTTTTAATTTCTTCATCGTCTCCGAAACGTTCGCTTGTCCAACTCTATCACCGTCTCTTCGAATGTAAAATCATCTGGTAAGCTTCTCAATTTTAACGCCACTCGTGCTCAATCGGGTTAGAAACCTCCGCCTCTGCCCACCTCGGGCAATGTCAGATCATCTGGTGAACAATTCGTATTCTATTTATTAGTGTCCAAAAAAGGGTTCGCTTGCTTCCACTTCATCGAGTGTCAGAACATCGCTCAATTCAAGAGCTGATAAAGAATTTCCATTCTTTTCCATTTTTCGCAGTTTCCATTCTGCTGAGTTCATTCGATAACAATTATCTTTTTCGATCTTTGATCTTTGATCCCTGATCTTTGATCTCCTCAGGTCGTCGCCCATCGATCGCGCAGCTGGGCGCGGCTGCAGCTGCTGCAGTCAAACACAGGAAGCGGTGAGCTGCATTGTTTATTTATTCCAGATTAAACTTTCTAATTTAATTATTTTTCACAATAAATTTTAAAAAATATTTGTCTCTCTCTATCATTTTCATTCTACTCCCCTCTTATTACCCAGGGCGGTTGACTCGAGATAACAGAGAAGTTTTGCTTAGATACATTCCTTGAGTCTTTAGCGAGAAAAAACAAAATCTATAGTAAACAAATATGTTTTCCACGAATAAAATTTTTAAATCTTAAAAAAAATCTAAATCTTAAATCTTTAAATCTAAATCTTAAAAGATCTCCGTCCACCTCATCCTCTCCACGAAGACCCTCGCAGCCGCGTCTATTCAAGGTATTTCTTCCTTTCTCACAATTTAGCGCCATTTCTATCTTCATTTAGTATAGAATGAGCATTCCCTTTTCGCAGTATTTGCAATTGTTGAATGAAATCAGGTATCGCTTAGATCCGACTTTTTCAATGTTTTCGTTTTATGGTATCTTGGCATTCGCAGAATCAACTAATTGTTAAACTGCCGCTACTTGCACGCTAAGCCCCACTCTTCCATTCAGGCTCCGCCCATCCCGGTCATTACCACCGACGATTATTCCACGAGACGACCGGACACTCTGGAGTCGTACGGCAGTTATGAGTGCGTTCGAAGATTAAACAAATCAATAATATACATAGATAGTAATAGCCATATTCTTGGTCAATATCGCATAAAATCTTTGCCATAGGTTTTAGTCCACTTTCCAAACAAAATAACTGATGGAAGAGTCATGCTGTTGAAGTAGAAAAAGGGAAGCAATTCTCCCCCATTCCAGTCCCCTCGTCTCTCCTCCCACCCCGCAAGCCCCACCGCCCACTCCTCACTACGAACCAAAGGAGGAGAAGAAGGGCATGAGCAAGTTGGAGGCGTTTTTGGGTGCGTTATTTAGTCATTTTTTTCACTTCCAGTATCGTGCGTTTCAAATGCTCAGCAAACTCAATGTGCTGGTTAGCGTATTGATTGTCTGGGAGAGAGAGGAAGGGAAGAGGCAGCAGGTAGATCACTAGCCTCCTCCCGGCCTCTTCCTAACTCCGCCCATCGAACGGTAGTCAAAGGTCAACTACGAGTGGAACGGAAAATAATTTCAGGATATATATCAGGAATTTCGTAAGAAATTAAAAAAAATTTTTTGGTTCTCATCCAATAGGTCCTCATCCGGATGTACTCACTTAGTGGTGGTGTCCAAACAGCGCCTTTTTTCAGCCCGTCGTCGCATCGATCCCGCTCCTCCGGTTATCTCCTCGCCCGTACTGCAGTCGAGGGAGACAATGGTGTTACGTGAGCAACCAAACCATTGTTACTTTTTTTCTGTTTGCTCGATTGTTTCTATAAAGCGAGACAGCTTTACAAAACGAGCAGTTTTGGAGTCAGCGTACTGATTCAATATTGCAGCTCCACCTCACGATCTTCCTCCTCCACTTCCCTCCCTGCCTCCACCGCCTTCCAGCGACGATGAGTATGTTCTCTCGTTTGACTTAAATTACCAGAGTGTTGTGATCAATCGATAACGATTCAAAATTTGAGAGAAAAGTGAAGACTCGGCTAAGTTAATAAATTTATCCAGCTACACTCCGGTCCCGTCTCCACCAATCGTCAGCGCGCCTACGCCGAAACCGAGAGATCGGTAAGATAGATCATTGAAGCTTACCTTTATATTTTTATCTGCCTATAATTCTATTGAGGTGAATGTATGAAATATTCTTCCTTCATTTTGTTCGCTGTTGATCCGATTAATGTCGTGATCATTCGAATGAACAATTTTCTCTTGCAGCAAGAACATCGTCTATGCCAAGGACCGCGTAGCACAGTTTGAGGTGGGAATTTCGATCGAATATCGAATCCATTTTATCGCCGAGTGATGTCGAATGATATTGATAAAGTCAAAAATATAGAAAATAAATGAATGAAATGCAGGCACTGAACACGACCGTTCGCACTGAAGCAAGTGATGAGACGATGAAGATAAGAGAGACGAAGAAGGGAAATGCTGTCAGCAAGGTGATTATGAACTGAATTTCAATGTACTTCATACTTAGAGACACTTTATTCGACGCTTCTGATATGTCAAAAAATAAAGAAAAAATCTTCGCATGTTTTCACAGGAAACCATTTCATTTTTTCTTCTTCACGGTCTGTTTTGCATCCAGGCAAGAGTTAGAAATAGGGTTCGAAAAAAAAAAATCAAAAAAAATCAAGGTATTCATTTCGCACTCTTATTGATCTTACTGGCTAGAGAGCACGCTGGAATTAAAAGGTGAATTCTTCATTATTGCTGCCCTTTATCAGACCGCCCCCGACAACTACCCCATCTACAATCCGATCGAGGACTTCTCCTTCTCGGCAGGAATGCAATTTCAGAAGGGCGCCTTCCCTATTGATACGGTGAGCATTCTTTTCATCATCTGGCTTATTCTAACCACAAATTCTATTCCAGATAAGAAGAAACAAATCAGCATAATCAAGAGATCTGGCGGTAAAATGAGATCAATTGCAGAACCGCTCGAACATCGCTGTCGTCGGTCGCTCTGGAGTAGGCAAGTCCACACTGATCAATGCCCTACGAGGCATCAACCAGGGAGATCCGCAGGCGGCCGGAAGAGGACACTGCGAGATGGAACCGTTTAGGTGATTCAGTGTAGTTTCGAATTCTTTTTAATTGAGTCTCGCTGGTTTTCTTTTTGCAAACATCAAGGAAAGGATCATCAAGGACTGATTTTGTTGCGCCACAAACTTACTCAGAGTCTTCGCTTCATTACGTTTTTCATTATGTATTAATTAAAGAATATTTTATTGCTGAATATTGTTCATTAAATTACGTAATTATAATTTATCGTCAGATTCATCGAGCCCTCCCTCCACCACGTCGTCCTCTGGGAGGTCTCCTATCCAAAGTCTTTCTCCTCCGTATCCGATATCTACGACCGGAATATGAGCTTCAATCGATTCTATGAGTAAGTTGAAAGAGAAAATAAGTAGAAAACGCTATCCAAAAAAGCAAAACACATACAGGATTCATGTGAAGATGAATTTTCGAAAATATGAGCATTTCAGTGCTCACAAGCTGAACAATTTCGCGCACGTAATCGTGCTGATCGGCGACGGAGCACCGACCGATGATGACATCGCATTCGCTAGGTGTGTCGTTCTGCATGTGCTGAGCGAGAAAAGATTTGTAAATAAATAACAGTCGAGGAATAGTGCAAAAGTCCTCCGGAAATCGGAAATCAGAGTCGAATGAATCCTGAATTAGAGAGTTTCATTGTTTACAGGGTGGTCAAGAGTCGTCGCACGCCGCTCACTCTCGTGCTGTCCAAGGCGGATATCGATATCGAGGCGGAGGCTAGGTGAGTCGACGATAACCATGAATTCAGCATTCATGTATCGCTGAAAAATCCAAACTTCTCTTAACATTCTGAAAAAAATACATTCTGACAAAATTCTTCATGCCTCGCTGTGTGCTACAACTTTGTTCCGAAAACTGATTGACTTCCAGGGAGCTGAATCGACCCATCGAGCCAGCTCTTCTCACAAATTTTGCGCAAAACGGTAACAACAATGATTCCCTTTTCAAGTTAAAAAAATGTTTATTCCCAGTAATTCTTCCAATAAATTATTCCAGCCAATCGTGTGTTCTCCTCTGTCCTCGAGCGAAAAGCGCCCGTCCTTCTGTCTACTCCACTGCTGACAGTGTCTGCGCCAGTGACGAGATGCCTCGTTTCGGGCACGAGAAGGTTTGATGATTCGTTATCTTCATCAAATTTTCCTGTCCCTGCTTCTTGATGATTCAGTAAGGGAGGGGTGATGATTTGATAATCGGCTTTTGCTAAATTATGAAATAGTGTAGAGTAGAGCAGTGAAGAAAACGTTTCTTCTTATGTACATTATGATAAATCCCTGTGAGCGGCGAGAGAGTACCATCAATGAAGATACGGATTCTTCATCGTGAACAAAATGCGTCAGTAATCCCGTCCATTCGCAGTTTCCTCTCGTATGAAACGGATGAGGAGCGACTGCTGCACACAATCGGCATACAGAGAGGATGTCACGCGGAGTTGGAGGTGAGGATAATTATTGCAACAATGTGGTCTTTTTAGAAAATAAGTAAAATAACACGGCGGTTCCCCATTAAGATTTCGAAAGCTTCGTTTTGGAGTGACATGCAGACCCTGGACACATGTATAATTTAATTTGTAGGCCGAGCAGCAACGGCAATTGATGACGATGGGCTACGCCAGCAGGGAGCAACTACTGCAGGGAGGAGGAGGAGGAGATTACTCGAGTTTGAGGAACTTGCAAACGGTTGGTCACTCATTCGTCACCTTTTTATAATAAGCTTGAAAGTTGAACAAAAGAATGGCTGAAACGCAATGCAAAGTCGATTCTGCAATTAAAAACAATTTAACTGATAGCAACACATTAAAACAACTGATGAGATTTACAAACTTACTAAATCGTGTGCTTTGTGTATTTGACGATTGGTGTGCTGAGTGATGTGTGATATTCCCACAGGTGCCCTCCCACCCCTCGGTCCGGCCCACCTCCATCCACAAGTCGACCGTGCTGGCCGATGCAGGCTTCGAGATCTCTTACGGTCAGAGATTCGCGATTATCGATTTTCCAATTTCAAACACTCCTTCGTTATTTTCTGTTGTTTGTATCACTCTCATTCCACATTCACTTTTTCGCATGACTGTCGATTAGAGCTGTGAAGAATGCGTCCCTTCATTCCGCGTACCCTGTAATCTGTGAGAGAGTACGAGAGCTGAAGAAATGGATTTGGCAGCACGTTGATTATATCTATACTTGACACAGATCGCACTGTAGGCACGGATGACCGAGTGTTCGGCAATCTGGAACCGAGGACTGGCGTGAGGAGAACGGGAAGGGTGAGATTTCAATATTGATTTTTCATGATTTTTTTTATATTTCTGATTCGCATGAGATTGCAGTGAGGTGTGCTGTGAGTTATATTTCATTTGCAGCCATCGTTCAACTACAAATTTCAATTAATTAAACAAAAAGATTTGATTCATTTACTTCAGACTTCCTTCAACTACGCGTTCGTCGGTGGGAAGGGCGTCGGCAAATCTTCCCTGATCAACGCGATGAGGGGCATGACCAGCAAGCACCCACTGGCTGCAGGAAAGGTAGTAAGCCAGATCTGGAACACTAGTTTGACCAAAAAAAGATTTCGTCCGGCGAAAATTCGGCATCCTTTTGCCATATAACGAATAAATGGCGAAAAAGTCTGAAAAAAAGTAAAAGTCTGCAGTGAATGAACAAGTGCAAGATGTGATCGTAGGCGAACAAACTATAATTGCAGGGCCGAGCGAAGGCCGCGTCGGTGGACAAATTCGAGTTTGATGATGAGGTAGGTATGAGTTTCTAACATTTCTTCAGATGCAGATGCGAGGTTGAATTTTTCGAAAAAAAAACGAAATTCAGATTCTGAAATACTCCGTAACTCTCTGGGAAATGCACTACCCGCGAAGAGTGAACAACTTCTTCGAGTTTATTGAGTCAGTCAATTTCATTTTTTTCTTATGGCGATTCTCTGCACTTCTATCTCTTTGCATGACCAGATACCAAAATAATAATAATCAGTGCGAACAACATCGCCTCCTTCACTGCCATCTTCGTCATCGTTCGGGATGGGATTCCGTCAGATGAGGATTTGACGTTTGCGAAGATCGCGCACAGGAGGTAAGACGTAGGGCTTTTCGGAATAATTATCTTTTGAATATTTTTTCTCAGAAATCTTGCTCATTTATACCAATTTGATCTACATGATTGAAACATTGCCTATCAGGTCGGCATCTGTTGTGCTCCTCTCTTCCCGCACTGATCGACGATTGGCAATGAGATCGAGGGCCGACGAGATACCCGTGTGCGATCTGTTGAAGCAGCGATTTATCGAAAAGGGTCTGTTTAGAATCACGGTTCCCGGAAAATTCAAATGGAACAAATGCATGCTTATCAGCTCACGAATTCAAAATGCGCATTCAATCAGACGTGTGATTCCAGACATTTAGAACAACTGAAACATTTACTTATTCAGTAATAATATCAAAATAATATGAACTAATCTGTTTCTTGGCCCAGGCTACGACTGCTCTGAATGTGGTAGGCATGAGGAATACGAATGATTGGGATAAAATTACTCTGCGTGAAAAAGCGGGGCCAAAAAAACTAACGAATGGCAATTCTCAGGCGTGGAGCGATTCGATCGCCGCATGCAGTCAGCGGCGCCCGAGTTGAGCGGACGCGTCCACTTGTTCTTCGTTTCGGCGCCCGTGAGCTTTTTCTGCTTCTTTGTTTATTTATGTGCAACGATGCCCTACTACTGGAAAGTGCCTATTTCACCGTTTCACGTTTCAGGTTTCGAACGAAAAAAAGTGAGCATAAAAGAATACTCTTGAATTTAAAAAGATAAAATTCAGGTATTCCTGGCCCTTCGCTCCGGTCGTCAATCCGATCTTTTCCTCGTCCATGAACGGTACTATTTATTCTCTTCCCATTTTTCCTAATACTATATTGTATCTAAAAGTGCTCACCTGTATGCATTGCGCGTAATTTCGCTGCGGTGTTGCTAAGATACTGAAGATGATTTTTCTTGAAAAAAATTAAAATTGGTAAATGTTTGCAGAGCCGTCTTCGATTTCCTCAAGCAGAAGAGGATCATCGCGGACATGCTCGATCTGCCGTTGAGTGAGATGAAAGTGAGTGACTGAACTTGATTCCGTTTACATTTTTGCTGAAAAAATCTCTGTCTTCAAGAATCGGAAAGCCGGCAAATAGGCATCGAATCCGGTAACTAGTGCTTGTATTTCAATTTTAATGTCAACATCAAAAATACGTGCTGACATCACTGCGCGATCATTGCTCACAAATAAAAAATCTAAAAATCAATCATAAATCACTGCGATTTAGTTTTTTTTATAGATTAGACAATGGTTTCAGCAACTAGTGCCATTTATACGAAGCAAAAACAAACAAACAACAACAATTCAAACAATCAGCAGGAGGGACTGTACGCAAACGTCAATCTGGAGACGGCGGGCGTGTATCCCGAGGACCCGATCGAGACGAGGGAGGAGTGATCTAGGTTCCGCGGCCCTGGCTCCGTTTCTGGCTTCCGGTCCTGGCTCCGGTTCTGGCCCTGGCCCTGGTTCCGGTTCTGGTTCTGCCTGTGGTTGAGTGTCAAATACGTATCGGTGACATCGAACCTCTTCATTTATTTCCAATGTTTATCGTATTTCGTTACTAACTCCGATTGGACCATGATTATGCCACCTATACATGACTTTATCTTACTATATTCGTTACGATTATGCTTACCAATTATCCCGTTTCTTTTCCAGTGCCTTCAATCTTTCGTCTCATTGACACGTCTCTACACAGTCTCCATTACAAATCATCCACACATCCCGATTGAATCTAGTCCGCTGCCAATATTGCTTTAAATCATAATTAACTTAATAAAGTATTCAAATAATGTACATATCTTCTCAGACGAATAACGACGAATAACTAGACGAATAACATCGCCATAAATTATCAAGACATTTTTGCAATAGCGGCTTATTCTTCGGAAATGCGGGATCCGCAGTGAGCATCTTTGCAATGAGGAACGAATGCAAGATTCATTTCAAAAATCAAGGAATTTGTTGAAAATAATGCATTATTTGCTATTCGAGTGATTTGAGCCAAATGAAAATCATTATTTTTATTGTGAATATATTCAGGAAGAAACAATACAAGCAAACATAGATATCGGCATTAAGGAACAATCTTTTATAATAGTGGATTGTTCTTCAAAAAAGCGGGATCCGCCGCGAACATCTTTGCCATGAGGAATGCGTGCAGAGTGAAGGCTACGGAGACGGCCTCGTCGCACTCAACGTCCTGAAACATAGTTATTTTGCATTCTTGATTTATCCTTGCAAGGCGAGCACTCGTCTCCAGGCGTCCATATCTCTGAACTGCGAGATATGTAGTGTGGAAAATGAAGGGACGGATATCATAGAAATAAAACGTTCCGGTCACACGTCGATTACGCTAAGGGGGCGGAGCTTCAGAAATATTGTGCGCGGCAACGCGTGAAAATGCGAATTTAATCAAGCGCTCTTTTGCAATCACTTCTCATCGCGCTACCTATAATAATCGGTTATTGCTTTAGAAACAGAAAAAAAATAACATATCATGCGTGAAAAACGATGCGAAAGTGGCGAAAAAAGTACACCATAGATTGGAACGGAACGTTATATTCCGTGGTGTGTGACAAGTTTTTTGAATTCTATGATACCAATTGTTTCAATCTCTACATAGACTCTTCCGGTTGTCCACAACCATTTGGTCGATATTCCAGTTCAGAAAGATAGTTCCTTCAATTAGTAAAAAAGGTAAAGGTGTATCCACGTCAAGCGATTTTACAGTCGTATGACAACGCTAGGTGGGACCCACTGGTAAGGCCAGCTGTCAATTAGTATCTATATCTAGAATCACCTTGGTCTCCAGTCGATTCTGCGACAAGGATCGATCGTCCTTGAAGACGAATTGAACATGCACCTTTAATGATTCAACTATTGATCGCAAGTTCATATCTTCACATTTCTGGTAGTGCCAGGCAAAGCAAGGCACACAGCCAAACAGGCTCGACAACGAAGTTTTATCCACTAGATTATCGATGTCCCTGAGTGTTGTCATTGTGGATCAGCATAACCAATGGATAAGCTATCCTATTGATGTGTTCCATTCATCTGTGGAGACGTTCTTTCAACAATGATTATTGCTTACGCGTCATTCCAACTCATATCCGCGTGAACAATGATGCGTCTACAATAGCCCGTAGGCGTGGCTCCATTGGCGCAGTTGGTTAGCGCGTGGTACTTATAATGCCGAGGTCGGGAGTTCGATCCTCCCATGGAGCAGAGTCTTTTGCCGATTTTTTTAGACTCAATTTGTCATTTTAGAGCACAATCCGGTCTATCCTTTTTAGCAATGAAGTCGTCTGTTTCAATTTTTTTTGCGAATACACCACCAGGACAAATGCTTGTTCCTAAATTTATTAGCCTGTTCACAAAGAATGCTTGATTATTTCAAAAATTAAAAAAAATCTCACCTTTCCATCGTCCGAACTCGAGTGCAGATCCCGGAAGCGATATTGCCAAGCGTAACTCTGCAATTATATTATTTAAAAAAAATAAAAAATAAAAATTTTATGGGTTACCCGATTCTCTTCACTACTCTCTCGCTCACTGTGAAGAGGTTTGACGCTATGATGACAACATTTTCCGGTGTTCTCCGAAATGTTAGAGATATTGAATCACGGTTTTTTGAGCACCCGACAGCAAATTATAGGCCTTATTCTCGCCCTCATAATTGTCTCAAAAATGCCACACTAGTCAACGATTCGAAACACTACTTATGAGGGAGATCCTTATATGTTTACTTGCCTTGGTCGGTATGTCATAGAGACTGATGCCCTGTCGAATATCGAAGACGAGGCCGGACGGACGGCCTTCGTAGGAGCATGCGAAGGTGCGACTCTTGAAATAACCAATCATATCATTAACTGTGAATATATTACTGCTCCTAAGTGTCGTTCTATGCATCTAACTCCACACTTCTACACGAATATTTGGCATCAGTTTTTTTTGAGTCGCACCTTCGCGTGTAATTTTTCTTGTAATAACACGCGAAGGTGCGAATGTGTTTTCTTGAAATATTAAATATTATTAATTATTAAAATACTCGATTTTGACATTCGCTAATTAGTTTAAATGCATGCAAAAAATAGAATTTTAAATGATATCTAAAACTATTGTTTAATCCCAAGGTAGATACCTGCATCGCATTGATGCTCGCGTAGATGCACTTGTAGTATTGTTGCTGAAATTGGGACAATTAGTTGCAATACATTTTTGATCTTCTCGTCATTGAAGTGCGAAACATAGATATAACTCGAAATAAAATCGGCAATTCATTCGAAATTATTTCGCTCGGACACGAAATAGGGACAGAAATCATTACAAATTCGTTTAGAAAGAAGAGACTGCATCACGTCTTTTAAACGCTTGTGCGAATTAGAAATTGATTGCGAAGAAAAACTCACCTCAAACGTTTCGGTCATGTGAGGAGCGTCGAAGGAGAGGTAGTGCTTCTCCTTAAACATGCACTCAATATCTTAGAAGATCCCAATTTTAGAAAATCGTTCGTCGTACTCTTTGAGAGTGGCTAAAGAATACGAGGAACGATGGATTCTTCATCTTCCCAGCCCTGGATGTATAAAGTCTGGCCACTCCTCTTCACTATTCTTCGCTCATACACAACTTTTCAAGTGGCCAAATATACCGCATCGAGCGCTTGCATGTACCCACCTTCGCCCCCCCACTCGTCTCCAGCCAGATGATGTGATCGCGCTTGTCGAGTCGACGCGTGTCTGGAGGCACCTCAACGGATTCATTTTACGCTCCATTTTCACTAATTCTAGTTTGGATTTAGACCTGGGCTGTGCAAAAAAATTTTCGATCTCTCGTTTCACAATGCTCTCTCGGTTTCTCTGACCGACGAGAGAGCATTGCGAAATGAGAGCTCGAAAAAATTTTGCACAGCCCAGATTTCGACCCTGAAACTGTCGGGCATTAAATGTAATAAAATTACCTGCTTCACCGCACAATCATATGCTTTGTACAGGAACAAACACTTGCTGAGGTCTTCCGAGTTGAGCTAAATTTTTTTAATTTTTTTTTAAAAAATCATTTTGTTCGTCCATTGTAGCGAGATAGGGTAGATACATTTTATAATACTAATTCTCTATTATTTTATTTTATTATATTATTTTATAATACTAATTAATTTAATTTTAATTTAATAATATTTCTCACCGGTGGGCTCTCGAACAGACAAATGTCCGGGCCCTTGATGATGAGGAAGCGGGGGAACCATCTGAAGGAGTGATTAAGTTATGTAACAGTCTAAACTTCCTGATCTCTTTCGGGTACGAGTTTCGCAAAAGAGTTCGAGAAATGAGCAAACAGTTACCCATATTCGAACTCAATTGACCTGGTCGAATCCAAACTTTAACTCACGTCAGATTCGGATCAACATTAGCCTCCTCGATGCGCTCGTTCACCCAACCGATGAATGAGATCTGGAATAATTATTTTATTTTATTGCATTTCACGTTTTACAGTCCTCTACGTTCTTCCACAACATTAAAAATGAAACAAGAAAAATTGGATCCCTAATTACGCAATTATTCTGCAATTAGATACCTGTTCACTCTGATGAAGGTACTTGTTGCTCATCTTTATCGATTTGCTGTTGAGAGTCTGCAATGATCTATTTTATCTATTTATTTATTATTTATTATTATTTTTATTATTTATTTATTTATTTGATCTATTTATTTATTTATTTATTTTTTATCTTGTTTATCAGACAAAGCGCGAAAGGGCTGAATAACTGAAGAAAGGCTGACCTGTATGTGATGATGAATGTGGTTGAGCCACTCGGCCATTGCCGTCGCGTCCTCGCAATGGGCGATGCCTAGGAGGTATTTTTTTTACTCTTGAAACTCTCTACATGGTCTCTTTCAGAATTGTCGATCCTTAGAATAAAAAATATAAATATAATGTGGTTCTCATACAATTGTGTCAATTGTGACGTTGAAAACAATCGGGGAAAACTCTCACCAGTGGACGTTCCGTCAACAGCGCGAACCTCGAACGAATTCTGCCTGGAACTCGGAGAGTTGTTATCCTTTTTTTTCAATTTCGAATATGATTAGATAGTGTAGTCGTTTTTCATATTAATTTTTTGGAAAGATGATTTCGAAAAAATACTGACCTGATCGTATCCGTTCCCCACAGATACCGCGTTACGTACGCCATCGGGAGACTTACACCTGCATTTATTTATTTAATACGAGCCGAGCTTCGCTCGACTCGGGGTAAACCGTTAAATTTTAGTTTAATTGCGCACTTTTCCTGATTATTTTGTTTTGTCTAGCAGGGATTCGGCCCATTTTGAGTGATTTATGTTTGCGCTCTAGATGCGCCGGGTTTGGTGGTTACCGTACTCGGGAGCACAACTTTACCCTCCCCCAGTATGCTAAAATAGGGGCAAATGCTTTGGCACCGGCCGGGGCTCGAACCCCCAACCATATGCTCGCTATTCCGTCCTCTTACCGCCTGCGCCACGAATTACACTTTACAACACTTTCCTACCACTTCCTACTACTCCCCCATGCTTGGCAAAAGGGTTGGCACATGCCGGGAGTCGAACCCCCAACCTCTTGCTTGCAAGACCGTCCTCTTACAGCCTGCGCCACGAATTACACTTTACAACACTTTCCTATCACTTCCTACCACTCCCCCATACTTGGCAAATGCTTTGGCACCGGACGGGACTCGAACCCCCAACCTCATGGTCGCTAGACCGCCCTCTTACCGCCTGAGCCACGAATTACACGTTACAACACTCCCTGACCACTCCCCGACCCCTCAGCACCAAGCTAAAAATCGGGCAAAACATCTGCCCCGTGTTGGAGTCGAACCTGGTTGGGACGATCCCCGTCTGCATGCTAAGCAAACCTCTTAGCCACTACACCGCAATTACAACTCGGCTCTTTGTAAATATTTTTTCTCACTTTAAATCCCCATCGACGCGTCTCGGCGAGCTCTACATTCCCCTAGTTGGTCGCTAAGCCGTAGCTGCACGCGCTCGCGAGTTACAGGGCAAAAACGGAAACGATCGATTTTTCAAGTTGATCTTTGATCTCTCAGATGACGTCCTACGAAAAAGTTGTTAGGAGACAAAAGATGCGCCAGGGTCGATTACATACCACCCTGGTATTTGCCACATCTTGCCGGGGGCGCATTACCTCTTGCCATGCACTTTGCTTTGAGCGGTCAAATTTCAAACATGTAATCGTTTATCTAAGGGAGAATTCACAAAATTAATAATCTATTTATAATTTACAATAATAATAATAAATTAAAAATTGAACACGATTCCATGAGGTTTTAATTGAATAACTGAATGAGCGCAAGAGTGTCAATATTAGCGTTTTGGCATCAATCTCTGTCCCGTTTTCGACTTTTGACATCTCCCTCATTTTTATTCCCTACCCCTCCACATTCAGAGCTGTTGCTGCCTGTGCCAAACAAGAAGAAGTTGCTAATCTCTTACTCGTAATGGTCTTCCATCGATCGCTCTTCGGATCCGCGAGACTGGCCATGGATGCAGTGTCGTAGAGTGAGAGGGAGGATTGCGCCTTCATCGCGGACTCAAATATTTCCTCATCTTCTCAGTTTTCAGAATGATTTTTCATACGAGATAAATCTTTTCTGTTTCGGCCTTCAAATTCGGCGAGTTTTTTTTATATTTCATCATTTGTTTTCTATTTCTCCGTACCTTCCAAGTATTCGGTTCGTACAGCTTATCAAGCACGGATCCAGCCCGACTCCCGTGCTGTAGGGACAGACTGCTCCTGCAACGATTTCATTTGTTTTTACAAAATCTGCTGCTTCTCCACATAAATTTACGAAGCAATTCAATGCACTGAGAAATGCATGAGACTCACAGCGTTCTGTCCCCCATTGTTATCTCCAGATAAGGGTGAACAATGGATGCAAATTTCGCGCCAAAATCCCGACACGAAAGAACTGCAATTTCCCGCTCGATTCAAACAACAGAGCGGGGAGAGCGGTCGCTCCTCCCGCCTTGGCCTTGTAGTTCGATTCATGCAAAGTGAGCGAGTAGATATGCAAAGGTCTCCCCCTTATCTGTCGGAGGAGAATGCTGTGGACTGAACATGCTTTGACTTCTGTAGTTTTTCAAGTGCTACTCACCTGAGAATACAGAATATTTATCAGTGTCGCTTTCTGGGCGCTGATCAAGATGGGGTGTCAGAAAGCCGTTCTTCTTTCAAGATGTCATTTTGTGGGGTCTCGGGCCAGTGGGCCAAATGGGAACTCACCTGAGATAAGGAGCAATCTGCTGACAAGCCCGCACACCGATGGTGACTTCATCCCCGCCCTGACAAATATCATTTAATTAATTAAATAAATTTTAATCTAACTTTTCACGCTTTTTACTCACTCTTGTCGCTCTAAAGATTCTTAACGCTGCGAAAGAAAGAGAAAATAAGCATTTCCCAATTTATTAATACACTTTTTTGTCTATTCGTCAATTTTTCTTTTTTCTCTTGTCTAAATCCTTCTGAGATCAATAAATACCTTGAGCATCTCAACCACTTCATCGTGACTTCTTCCCTCGACTTTTTCTCCATTTACTTCGATGATCACGTCACCGACGCGCAGTTGACCCGTCTCGTCGGCTAAATCATTTTGAATACTAAACGATTTGGATAGCTCCACCAAATATGGATTGGCGCGCATTGCGAAATTATCATGGTCTGATTTTGACTCAAACTACTTTCTTATCGCCCTATCTGTTTTGATCTTAATTAATCAGAAAAACTTATGAACACGAAAGATAGGCGAAATACCCTATTTTTCTACATGTTTCTATACCTGGCATTTTCGGGAACACTTTCGAGATGATAATGGGCATATTCTGGGCGTTTTCCGTGCCTCCCTTGATCGAGATGCCCAGTCCGCCACTCTCCTTACGACGACGAATCGCGACGGTTCTGGAAGGAAAACAGGTAAGAAATTCGCTTTGAAAACTCTATAATATCAGTTTTTAAACGTCGAACTGGCTAAGTCGAATTGCGGCGGTGATTAAATGATCGGATCTCATAATTACATTTCATGCATTCTCATGCTGAGAAAAATAATAGTAGGAATAATCTGAGATAAAATTAAAGGCCAAAAAACAGAGAATAGAGAATAGCCCAAGACTAAGCGACAATCGTTCACCTGACAGGACCTGAATCGAAATACGATCGATTATCGGAGAAGATTGGTGGTCTATCCCACCGGAAGAATATCGCGCTAGAAGAGATCAGCATGCTTTATAACACCCTACCCGCATGATACTGATAAAGATTCTGATTCTGATTCTGATTCTGATTCTGATTCACCTGACAGGGTTCTCCTCCTGCGGTAGTAGGGGTGTCGGTTCCTCATTGGGATCGCATGGGATCTGCACTGAGAGCTGGTCTGGAATGGCAATTTTCCTTTAAAGAAGGTGTCCCACGAATATCTGGCTAACAGAGTTCTCGATGTGAGGTTGTGGGTCGTGGCTACCCTATAACACTTTTGAAATTCCCATGTCATCAATTTTCGTTTGAACTGAGTTATGAGCAGTTGGCTGCGTTCCAAGTGACCCTGAAACGCAGGCAACGAGCTAGAGAGCGTGCGAAATGAGGAGAGCGCGCCCTCTCATCCCTCACTTTGCATAGTCGCCCGCGCGGTTCGTGGGACGCCTTCTTTAACATCACACTTTTTTCCATTCCCAGTCAATTAGTTTGTATTCAGATTCATTCCTGGTACAGCTAGATATCATTTCCACCTTACCCTTGGTCAGCAGCAACCTCGCGGGTCTCCCCTTGCCCTGTCCGTCGGAGATCAGCACAAGACCGTGATGGATCTCAAGGAATTATTGGACGTCTGACTCTCTCAATTTCCCATGCTCTCTCGCGTCTCTGACCGACTAGAGATCGCGGTGAAATGAGAGGGACGTCATTCGAAAAAAGTGGTAAAATCTCACCACATCCAGATTCTTGTGGCCTTTTCGCTTCATTCCTGGAACAAACTATTTTTTTTGAGTAAGAAACGAAAAATCGCCTAATCACTCGTAGTTTGCGAATGCGAAATACGAGAACGAGCAAAATATTCAGAGAGAGGAGGCATGTGCTGATTAGCCAAAAGATGGGCATTTAGCTCTGATTGGAAATGGAAAGAAGGGCATTATTCATCGAAATCGCCCGTTGCGCGTCAATTCGACTGCAGCTGAGAGAGAGATGCCTGAGGGGGATAAATGAGAGAATGGAGGAGCAAGTGGTCAGACAGCCGAAGAGAGAGTGTGTGAAATGGAGAGGTGCAGAGACAAGTGGCATACGGGAGAGTGCAGGGATTAGAGAGACAGGTGACGGTCAGAGAAGGAGAGAGGACCTGGGTAGATGGGGAGATGGAGTGAGGCTCGCGCTGTAAAGGAGGAGTGATTGAGGAAGGGAGGGGGAGGAGGAAGGAGAGGCGTAGTTTCATTGCCGAAAGATGAGATTCACTGCTCTATCTAGCTTCTCGTAGCCATAATGCCCCTGCGACGGAAGCAAAATCACTGAAATTATGAAGATTTCGTCTCTTCATTCCCTGCAATCTCTCAACGGTCAGAGTGGCGAGAGAGCTCTGACAGAATCAGGAGCCTTCTGTTCATTGATCACAGAATGCACAGTCTACAACATGCAGAAATACATATATAGAGGCCGGGAGGAGCCTAGTGATCTACCTGCTCTCCTCCTCCCTACCTCTTCCCTTCCTCTCTCTCCCAGACAATCAATACGCTAACCAGCACATTGAGTTTGCTGAGCATTTGAAACGCACGATACTAGATCGATATGCATAAGGAGGATATGACCGAGAATTGTACTCGAATATCCATCGATTATCGTAATGAATGACATTACAGAGATACATCAACGGTTTATCGTTGTATTTCGTTTACAAGCGAGACAATAGACAAAGAGGGTAGATGATCTGAAACACTTCACAGCATATCGAACACGATAATAGGTCGAGAATGGTGGAAGGTGAAAGAAGAAAGAAAAGAATAATCACCCATTCAAATTGATCTGTCTGGATAATTGAATCATCTGCATAATCTAATCATTTTTCATTTCAATTACTCTTCATTCTCTCCATAATATAATCAACTCTCATTTCAATTTCATTCTCATTCTACTCATTTCACTCTCTCGGATGCGGTTGGCGTCGAATAAAGAGGTATTTCTCTGTTTCGTCTCTTACGAGACACACAGACATGAAAACAACAAGCACAATCGCTCGAGAAGCACCGACCAGAGACGATAGAGGTACTTAGAGAGATCAAAGATCAGAGATCACTTGATTCCTCAAAACCGAGAAGATTCTGACATTATTAACTCATTTTACATAATCTCAATAAATCAATTAAAAAATATTTCATTACAATTTTAATCGATTCAATAAGTAGGATTATCCCTTGTGAGAGAGTACACTCTCTCGCTTCATTGTTCTCTTAATTACACGTAAATCGACTCACTTTACATCTCTTCCTCGGCCTATTTAACCCCCTCTCTCCCTCCACTCATCGCCCTCGTGGCAAATCGCTCTTCGAAGGATGTCGTCGTCGCTGTCTCGGGATCTGGAGGAGGACTCGGAGGACCCTCGACACCCAAGGTTTGCTCGGGATCCCTGGGGATCCTCTGGATCTCCCATTGATACTCCGATACCCCCTACCGTACCCCTCTGGCTCCGCCCATTGCAGGATCCGACTACCTCTTGGACGGGCTCGACGGGACGAGGACGCTGGTCGGGTTCAACTGGCGCTGCGTATCGAGTGACGACCGTCTGGACCGCCTACTCTGGTGCTTGCCCCACTGGGTATGTTTGCCCCCCCTCCCTGGGTCCTACCGTACCCCTCGCCCACGGGTCCCGCCCGCTTACCCTGGTCCCTGGGTCCCTGGGTTCACCTGGGTCTATGGTACCTGTCCCTGCCCCCTGTCCCCACTTTGGGTTACTGTTGGCGGTTCAGTAGGCCCTTTGGCCCCGTCAGGCCTTCTGGTCTACCCTACCCCTTGCCTCTTACCGAACTGTGTAGTTTAGTGTGGTAGTTTCAATAGTTTGTTTCAAATGTCATGGGGTTATTCGTTTCGGTCACTTACCCGGTATCGTGTGTACAAATAGATGTGGTTTCAGTAATAGTAGTTAGTCGTTAGTGTTTCGGGTCCCTTTGTTTTTCATTATTTTATAGTTTAAATTTCATGGGACTATCTAGTAACTTTCCTCCCATCTTTCCTAGCCCTAATTGTAAATTAAATGTTATATTGTGACTGTAATATCGTAACTGTAATTGTCTTTCTCATTTGATTGTTCTGAAATGAAGTTGCTACAATGAGTTTCAAATTGCAATTCTACAGTGAATCACGAGCCAACTGCGCAAGAGCTCCTACAGACACATTATTTTTGGGTAGAAAATGGTGTTCGTTCGTTCTTCATTCTCGGCTTTGTTTCTCGCTTGAGAGTCTGCGTATTATATTTGGGAAAGGGAATAGTATAATAGTAGAGACTGTTCACTTGTTCTGCTCAATCGGATCTCTTTTCTCTTTCTTTTCTTTCTTCTTTCTCATTTTCAACTTCTTTCTACTACTTTTTTACTTCTCTTTTCTCTTCTTCGTTCTTTTCTTTCTTCTTTCTCTTCATCTTCATCTTTATTTTTTTCTTCCTTTCTCTTTCGTCTCTCTTCACCTCTCTTCGACTGAAGACTGCTTCAGTGCTAGAAGATCTTCATCGACAAAGTGATGAACTGATGCTTCTCTCTTCTAGCGGTTGCGACTTTCACGCGTCCCTCGCTGGCCCTGCGGTGCCCTCTCCTACCGTGCCCCTTCCCACCATAGAACACGCCCGTATCGTACCCATCTAACCCCTCACTTTTCACTGATTCTAGACACCAACTGTACTCGATAGCACATTGACCGAATCTGAGATACACCTGCAGCCGCAGCCCTTTGGCTTTAGCTCAAGCTTTTGGGGTGTGACAAACTCAAAAACTCCTCCTGTTTTTCCTCCTGTTTTTAAAACATTGTAGAAAAGAAATATATTCGCTCATGGTTTCTGAATTTTCTGACAATGAGACAGACAGAGAGAGACAGAGAGGCTGAGAGACAGAGAGATTCATCTTGACAGCTTGAATTTGCTTTTTTTTGATCCCGGAATAGGCTCAAGTTGCTAATAGTTGAAGCTCCCGAAGGAACAGAATCGCCGTCGGTTGAGAGCGAGGATGAGGTGAGAGAAAATGGACATATTCGAAATGGGCCCAAAATATTAGATCCGTGAAAAGGCAACGTCGATTATATTGGCTAGATTACATGTAAATAGATTGCTAAAGATACGCGAGTGCTTCGAGTGATACAATTGATTCGATTTATTGTACTTATTCTTCACCCTCTAACCTTCTTTACAATAGTACTATCCAAGTATGAATTCCATCTTCAACCTAATTGCATTACTTTTCCCTCGCTTTATTGTATGCAATGCATTATTTGTTCATCACTTTCCTAAAATTCTGAAATAGCAAGAATAAATTTCCTCTTCGGTCTCTTAATAATGACTGCAACTGTGGATTGAACACCAATCAGGCATACTGTCTGTTTCCGCCGTTTCCTTTTCCCTACTACAAATTTCCGGATCTCAGTGTCATTCCAGAAAATCTGTCTCTTCACTTCATGCAGTCTTTCATCATTTAGAGAGCAAATCGCTCCCTGAATTCGAGCTTCTCGAAAGAATATCCGACGAAATTGCCATACATTTTCCGACTCACCCCAATCCCCAATATTTCATCAAATAAGATCTGTCTCTTCACTTCATGCAGTTTTTTATCATTTGGGAAGGGTCCTTCTTCTTCTTTTAGTGCACGGCACGAAAGCACAGAACAAGCGCGGTTTGCGCATCTCCCACGACCTGGGGAGGAACTTCACTAGTGATTATAATTTCCCCCCGCAGACTACGGTACCATGTAAGCATAAATTAGTTATCGATAATAACTGCCGTAACCCGGACACCGTATACCTCGATGCCTCTGTGTCCCGCGCCCGCCCGCCCGCTTCTGTTATAGATTTGGCCAAGAATCTGCGACCGAGACGATTAAGGCAGTGTTTTTGCAAATTCAATATCGTCGCGCCTCGGGCATATTTTATTTTATTTTATTTCCGTACCTGTTTTCCGTCAATGGTGATCACGGCCGGATATACGATATCAATGTGCACCGGACGAATCGGAATCCATCCGTCCCCATTGCCGATCGCCTAGTGGGGAAAAAATAAGTTAGTTATCGATAACTGTAAGGCACGGTAAGCCTAAACATACATTTCCAAACGGGAGCCAGCAGTACTCAAGTTCAATCGATTTCTCCAAAATCTGCACAGGTAAAAGATCAACAAAACCATGACGAAACAATACTGCTACTGTACCATAATATTTCCAGGTCTTCCATCCCACTCGCGTCCACAAAAACCGAAGCTGGCCGCAATTCTACCATCTTTTTCCCATACACGACCTGGAATGTGTGTCATAGACCCAGACAACCCGGATCATATCTGGGTATTGACCAAGCAACAGCCACTGTGGAGGGGTAGGGACTGATCATCACAGGTAGTGAATTCTCTGCGAGAAGAGCCAGACCCACATCACCCTACTCTCGACGATATAGAAATAAAACTGCTTTAGGAGGCGGAGTTTCCGAATTTGTATGCGCTGCATCGCGCGCCTTTTTTGGAAATCACTTCTGATCATGTTATCATTAACAACTAGGTAAAAAAAATCCCGCATGAAAAGCGATGCAAAAGTGGCGTAACACGAAAATTGTTAATCGTTTAAGTAACACGAAAAGTTATATTCCGTGGTATGTGGCAAATTCGCCCAATAAAAAGAACGAAGAACTAGAAAAGAACGAAGAAAAAGAACTGCTGTATGAAAAATGATGAGATACTACAACTCAATAGGATTTCAACTAGAATAACAGTTCAGTTTAATTCCCTGATAATCCTTTCCGTAACACGTACCCATGTTGACTTCATCATCTCCAATGGTCCACTTGGCCACATATTGATTTGGGTCTTCGCCTTCCAAAGTCTCGAGCGTCGTATTCAATGCCTTGGACATTTTCAGTTTCGGCCACGCGTCACCGATTCGAACTTTGACCCACTCGCCGAAAATATCAGCCTTATCCAGTTTTCTGGAACCATAGAGATTAGCCGGTACCGTGACCTGGTACCATAACTGCGAAAAGCGTCAACGTCTAAACGAAAATGAGGGAGACGATGCTCATTCCCCCCCCCACTCATTCCGTCATAGTTGTAAAAAAAGAGAAGGACCGTCTCGCGACACTGTTCGTAGCATAACCGTGGCAGGGACTCACCCGCAGTATACAACTGGTAATTGCTCAAAATTCGAATCGTCCTTTAGATCATTTATATCGGCATCGCCAAAAGGACGGAGACCAAAGGGCATCGAGCCATTCGAGTTAAATCTTTCAATTGCCAATTCATTCGAGATCTTATCATTAACCCTTGTATCTCCGCGAGCGAGCCATTTACGTATCAACAATTTTACACTTAAAAGGCTGAGTTATAGAGAAATATCGTGATATCAGCTGTGCTAATACTGTAATCGCGAGATAGTTCTTGATTTGTAAAATTGGTACTTACAAATAGTGGTTAATTTTAATTAAAATTGAAATTCGATGGATAGGTTCGATGGATAGGGGGATTGAAAGATGGATAGGTACTCTGAATGTATACCTGAAAATGTAATTAAAGTGAAACATGGTTTATGAGACGAAAAGATTGGAGATACTGCTAGGAAGAGACTAGATAATGAAGACTTCCTAAAGAAATGCGGTTGGATGTTTCGGTCTATTGGGTCGTAGACACCCAATTGTAAGTTCTTAATTATAAGTGCGCTTTAAACTTGAATTACTTGCACTAAATAATTTGTAAACAATGTGGCGCTACTTTAGAAGACCAAAATGGATCCTAAATCGCAGAGCTGTAACCTAACGCGACAAGATATGATGCGACTATAGCTGACTACGAACGTACAAACTATGAAAAGAGTAGGGGAAATTACCTTTATATTTTTTCTTGTTGAATAAAATTGTCTTTCTTCCTTGTCATATTTGATGCCAACAAGGCGCATGAATTTTCTTGCGGTTGGCGTATCAACATATTTAAGAAAGAATTTCGCTAGATAACATCGGCCCTTCAACATGTCCTGTAATCGCATTGATAATAAGAGTTTGAAATAAGAACGGTCGTCTGTTCATTTCTCGTGCGTTCTCATTGATCACGATGGAGATATTGTGTAGAAAAAGTGTTTTTATTAAAGTGAAAAAGTGAAAGTGAAATGTGAAAAAAGAAAAGTGAAAGTGAGAAAGTTAAAAAAATGGATTTTAAATGGCCACTGAAGAATTTAAACAGTTAAAAGCATTTATGAGCCGCTCTAGCAAACAAAATATTTTATGCTATTTTCTGATTTCTGATTGATTTCTGATATTATGACAAGACAAGACAAATATATTCTCACCTCGAAAATTTGATATATCCTTTCTTCTGATAGATTATCACCGAAACATAATTGAGCCTCAAATTCTGCCCTTCCTCTGATCCATTTAGCGAGATTATCATTGGTAAGACAAGGTGACTGACAAAGTATTCATTAAAAAAAATTTTTTAATTTGAATTTTGGCTCATTAGTTTTTTTAAAAAACTATTTTCAATAAAACCTATTTCAAATAGCGAAGACAGCGAAGGGAGAGGATTGGTAATCCATAATTTCGTGCCCAATTGAATATGCATACTTCGACAAAAAGAAGCAGCTCATTTGACTGTATCGCCTGGACGTTTGCAATAAGATCGACTTCATCAACATCTTTCTGAAAATTTGAAGCTTCAACATTCAGTATTTTTTACATGTGGAAAGCATTCTTCCAGCATTTTTTTATATAAACTAAATAAGGAGCAGCGATTTTATTTCCAGATTTTGAAATTTAAAAAATGAAAATGAGAGAAACAGATGACAAACGATCAAAAATGACTATTCAAGGCCAATTCCGGCTTTATCAAATCTTCGGACCTAGTTTAATGCGTGGTCACTTTAAATATCCCTTGTACCTTGGTGGGGATCATGGGACATGGGAATTTTCGGACATAGTTAACATATTGGTAGCTAATGGGGTGGCTAGTCCGCCCCAGTGAGGATAATGTCAAATCACCGTTTTTGATTGCAAAATCTGTCAACGTCACATTGTAGTAATCCATTACTAGGGTCTAATCCATATAACTTCCGAAAATCTTATTACAACATCAACGATTGAAATTTACGAGATCAATGAACAAATCTTTAGTGAGGTTGCATTGTGCGAGAATTCCCCTAAATCCAGGCAACCTCGGAGAGTTTGAACATATGATTTGCCTAGGAAGAGAGCACGGCTTGATCAACTCCCGTCTGCCCCATTCCGTCTTAGGCAAAAAGACCGACGGGGATTTTGTTGTGCGAGTTTTTCCCCATTATTCGGCCTTTGAACATAATACGTATTTGAGAAATAGCTTACGTCTCCTTTAGAATTGAAGGAAAAGTTCTTGAAAATAGTATTTCTCAGTTTCAACAGTGTCAAACATGTATTTTTGATATCCTCTTGAGAGCTAGTCGGCAAACGCACACTGAATTTTCCGAATAGCTTACACTTGTGAAAAAAAAAACACAACTACATAAAAATTATAAATTTCCCGTAAAGTTCAGAATTCTAATGCCTCTAAAAACAGCCACAAATTGCTCATAAATGCATATTACAAGCTGATTTATTTATATATTTCACAAATACACAAATATGTGTTGTGCCTGAATGTAACTTACAAATCAAATGCAGGCTCATCTTCCTCATCTTTCCCTCCAACGAATAATTCATCTCCTTTGAATAAAGATCGAGCTTCGAGCTGAGAGCAGAAATTATTGTGCAGCGCATGTAAAGTATGCGAATCCAAAGAAGAAATGATAGATATGTTCCCAGAAGTAATGATTTAAAAAATCAAACATGAAAATTGTTTCTGTCTCGAGTATTCGAGAAATTTTTAAATACAACAATAATAATAACAATAATAATAATAACAATAATAATAAAGTGTTTTTTCAATGCTCTCTACCCGATCGGGGAATCGAGATTGCGCCAAAAATTGAGTAAGTTAGACAGTCGCTTCCATTTACCTTTTGAATCCTTTTGCAAACTCTTGATCGTAATCGGTCACGCGTATTTAGGAAAAAGAGTACACGAATTAATGCCTTCTCGGGCAGAAAGAGAAGGGGGAAATGACCATTCGACGCCGCTCAATACGAAGAGATTATTCAAGCAATCGTCTGACTCTCTCATTCCGCACATCATCTTTCGTCGATCAGAGCAACGAGAGAGTATGGGAAATTGAGAGAGTGTCCGAGCGAAGTACTCGCCTCCTCATTCCGCGTACTCTCTCGTCTCTCTCACCGAAGAGAGCGAGGAAAATGAAGAGGCTGAGTGTGGACAACCCTAACCAACCTCTTTTCCACTCCTCATCACACTCAAAACGAGCCATTCTCTGAAAGCAGGACAACTATCAAAGGTCAAAATCAGATTGCGAAATGGTTAAGTGAAAATGTTTTCGTAATCCCTAAAAATGAGCCTTTCCGTAAGCGGTCACGCCTAAAAGTTGCTCTTTGTACATAAATAAATGTTGCTATATCGCTTCTTGATTGATTCAATTGATTAATAATGATCATCATCCATTCCAAAGCGTATGTTCGATATTCATTGCGTTCTCTTATCTTGTCCGCATATACCACGGTTAGAAAAAAATTGATCAATGGGACGCGATCCTTACGGACAGGCTCATTTTCAATGTTCAAGAGAGATTTCGTTAAACCTCGCATGATTATTTACTGGGAAAAAAGGAAAAGGGACAAATAAAGAAAAAAACTCGGAATAAATAAAAATGAGCAAACAAACCGCGGTTCTTTCAATGTATGCATACAATCGATTCTTCCTTTTTTCGCTTTCCTTATTTCGCCTCCGTAAAGCCTTAGCAGATATTTATTAATTTTCATTTCACTTTGCTCAAACTGTGCTATAGGGTATGAACGGAATGAAGGAGATAAGTCCTAATTCATCTCAATATTAAAGAATCAAACTTACAAGTATAACGGCCACAATGACGGTGCATAACGTTAGAATCGCACTAGAGCACAACGCAATTGTGAGTATAGCAAACTAAAAGTTTTTAATTGACCTTTCCTTTTTTAAATTATTTTTGAGTGTCTGTAGTGTCACTATCTCACAGTTTTACGAAAATCTCAAACAAATTATAAATAAACCATCTCATAATTAAAATTTCCAGTTCAGTGACATTCAATGAATCAACAAAAGTTGGCTAATCGATATACGACACTATTAAAAATCCATAACTAATCGATACGATTAGTAGACGTTCTTGACCATATTCTCACAATCCTATCATAGTCAGACGTGTCTGTGCGAAATAATTATTCGCTTCATTTCGCCCGCACTCTCACATTATATTTATCAGCTCCCATGGGTGCTAGGCACTTGCAATTTGGATTCTGGGGGTGGCTTATAAAAACAATAAAAACAAAATTTCATGTCGCTACGTATATATTGAGTAGAGATGCAAAAAATTTTCAAATTCAAATATATCCTGTTTTCCTTCAACTTTTTCCATAGCATTGGTGCATCGTACCTTATCCGATGAAGAGAGAGTGAAATTACACTTATTATCATTTAAGTGATGAGAAGATCCGATGAGAATCTCAACGATGATCATGAAGATCATAGCGTGAACACTCATCCTGCAAACACAACGGCGAAGATTACAGTAGTCTCGGCGAATTTGGGCATATGGTACTCAGTAATCTACTACTGATATAATTCTGATCTCTAGAAAATCCCACAATTTTGAAGTCAATTGATCTTTGATCTCTGGTCAGTGTAACTCTCGAAGGATTTGGTCAATAGATAGAGTTCGACTACAACTCATCATCACTTGCTCATTGTGCTCATTAGAGAAAGACAAAACCAAAACAAAGTTTAAATTAATTAAAACAATTTAAAATATAACAATTTAAATTTAATTTTGTGAAGTATATCGGGTAACATCGACCTATATTCTCACATCGAGAACAGAGCCAGAAGACTCTGGGTAGTATCATTCAAATAATCAATAGAGGAAAAAAGATTTTTTTAATTTATGGAGACGAAGGGAGGGGGGGAAACATACCTTAAAAAAGGATGACTATTGAACGAAAGATAGAGATAATTTGCGAAGAAAAAAATAAATCGACGAGAGTGGAGGAGAGAGTGGAGGCGAGCTCTTTTATAGGGTTATTTTTTAATTTATTTTTTTTCAATTTATTTTTTAATTTATTTTTTAAACAATAGGGATTAAGCAAACAATGAAGATTATTGGAAATAATGAAAAGTTTTTGTTTTCCAGATAGTCGAATTCCCGAGGACTCAACGGGTGTATCGTTGGCAATGAGAGGTATGGAAAAGGTTAGTGTGCAACCACGTGAAGCATTTTTACAGTCGTAAGACAGCGCTAGATGGGGCTAGGGTTTGAAATACGAGTAACTGTCTCTTCATTTCATGTGCACTCAAATCGGTCATAGAGGCGAGAGAATGTGTGAAATGAAGAGACGATTGCACGAAATTTAAACTCTAGCGAACAGACAAACTTTCATTGCGATTGCAGAATGCACGCTATTTCAAGGATAGGTCAATCGGTGGCATGGTAATTTTGTGAAGTATATCGGGTAACATCGACCTATATTCTCACATCGAGAACAGATCCAGAAGACTCTGGGTAGTATCATTCAAATAATCAATAGAGGAAAAAAGATTTTTTTAATTTATGGAGACGAAGGGAGGGGGGGGGGTGAAACATACCTTAAAAAAGGATGACTATTGAACGAAAGATAGAGATAATTTGCGAAGAAAAAAATAAATCGACGAGAGTGGAGGAGAGAGTGGAGGCGAGCTCTTTTATAGGGTTATTTTTTAATTTATTTTTTAATTTATTTTTTAAACAATAGGGATTAAGCAAACAATGAAGATTATTGGAAATAATGAAAAGTTTTTGTTTTCCAGATAGTCGAATTCCCGAGGACTCAACGGGTGTATCGTTGGCAATGAGAGGTATGGAAAAGGTTAGTGTGCAACCACGTGAAGCATTTTTACAGTCGTAAGACAGCGCTAGATGGGGCTAGGGTTTGAAATACGAGTAACTGTCTCTTCATTTCATGTGCACTCAAATCGGTCATAGAGGCGAGAGAATGTGTGAAATGAAGAGACGATTGCACGAAATTTAAACTCTAGCGAACAGACAAACTTTCATTGCGATTGCAGAATGCACGCTATTTCAAGGATAGGTCAATCGGTGGCATGGTAATTTTGTGAAGTATATCGGGTAACATCGACCTATATTCTCACATCGAGAACAGAGCCAGAAGACTCTGGGTAGTATCATTCAAATAATCAATAGAGGAAAAAAAGATTTTTTTAATTTATGGAGACGAAGGGAGGGGGGGGGGTGAAACATACCTTAAAAAAGGATGACTATTGAACGAAAGATAGAGATAATTTGCGAAGAAAAAATAAATCGACGAGAGTGGAGGAGAGAGTGGAGGCGAGCTCTTTTATAGGGTTATTTTTTAATTTATTTTTTTTCAATTTATTTTTTAATTTATTTTTTAAACAATAGGGATTAAGCAAACAATGAAGATTATTGGAAATAATGAAAAGTTTTTGTTTTCCAGATAGTCGAATTCCCGAGGACTCAACGGGTGTATCGTTGGCAATGAGAGGTATGGAAAAGGTTAGTGTGCAACCACGTGAAGCATTTTTACAGTCGTAAGACAGCGCTAGATGGGGCTAGGGTTTGAAATACGAGTAACTGTCTCTTCATTTCATGTGCACTCAAATCGGTCATAGAGGCGAGAGAATGTGTGAAATGAAGAGACGATTGCACGAAATTTAAACTCTAGCGAACAGACAAACTTTCATTGCGATTGCAGAATGCACGCTATTTCAAGGATAGGTCAATCGGTGGCATGGTAATTTTGTGAAGTATATCGGGTAACATCGACCTATATTCTCACATCGAGAACAGAGCCAGAAGACTCTGGGTAGTATCATTCAAATAATCAATAGAGGAAAAAAAGATTTTTTTAATTTATGGAGACGAAGGGAGGGGGGGGGTGAAACATACCTTAAAAAAGGATGACTATTGAACGAAAGATAGAGATAATTTGCGAAGAAAAAAATAAATCGACGAGAGTGGAGGAGAGAGTGGAGGCGAGCTCTTTTATAGGGTTATTTTTTAATTTATTTTTTTTCAATTTATTTTTTAATTTATTTTTTAAACAATAGGGATTAAGCAAACAATGAAGATTATTGGAAATAATGAAAAGTTTTTGTTTTCCAGATAGTCGAATTCCCGAGGACTCAACGGGTGTATCGTTGGCAATGAGAGGTATGGAAAAGGTTAGTGTGCAACCACGTGAAGCATTTTTACAGTCGTAAGACAGCGCTAGATGGGGCTAGGGTTTGAAATACGAGTAACTGTCTCTTCATTTCATGTGCACTCAAATCGGTCATAGAGGCGAGAGAATGTGTGAAATGAAGAGACGATTGCACGAAATTTAAACTCTAGCGAACAGACAAACTTTCATTGCGATTGCAGAATGCACGCTATTTCAAGGATAGGTCAATCGGTGGCATGGTAATTTTGTGAAGTATATCGGGTAACATCGACCTATATTCTCACATCGAGAACAGAGCCAGAAGACTCTGGGTAGTATCATTCAAATAATCAATAGAGGAAAAAAGATTTTTTTAATTTATGGAGACGAAGGGAGGGGGGGGGGTGAAACATACCTTAAAAAAGGATGACTATTGAACGAAAGATAGAGATAATTTGCGAAGAAAAAAATAAATCGACGAGAGTGGAGGAGAGAGTGGAGGCGAGCTCTTTTATAGGGTTATTTTTTAATTTATTTTTTTTCAATTTATTTTTTAAACAATAGGGATTAAGCAAACAATGAAGATTATTGGAAATAATGAAAAGTTTTTGTTTTCCAGATAGTCGAATTCCCGAGGACTCAACGGGTGTATCGTTGGCAATGAGAGGTATGGAAAAGGTTAGTGTGCAACCACGTGAAGCATTTTTACAGTCGTAAGACAGCGCTAGATGGGGCTAGGGTTTGAAATACGAGTAACTGTCTCTTCATTTCATGTGCACTCAAATCGGTCATAGAGGCGAGAGAATGTGTGAAATGAAGAGACGATTGCACGAAATTTAAACTCTAGCGAACAGACAAACTTTCATTGCGATTGCAGAATGCACGCTATTTCAAGGATAGGTCAATCGGTGGCATGGTAATTTTGTGAAGTATATCGGGTAACATCGACCTATATTCTCACATCGAGAACAGAGCCAGAAGACTCTGGGTAGTATCATTCAAATAATCAATAGAGGAAAAAAAGATTTTTTTAATTTATGGAGACGAAGGGAGGGGGGGGGTGAAACATACCTTAAAAAAGGATGACTATTGAACGAAAGATCGAGATAATTTGCGAAGAAAAAAATAAATCGACGAGAGTGGAGGAGAGAGTGGAGGCGAGCTCTTTTATAGGGTTATTTTTTAATTTATTTTTTTTCAATTTATTTTTTAATTTATTTTTTAAACAATAGGGATTAAGCAAACAATGATGATTATTGGAAATAATGAAAAGTTTTTGTTTTCCAGATAGTCGAATTCCCGAGGACTCAACGGGTGTATCGTTGGCAATGAGAGGTATGGAAAAGGTTAGTGTGCAACCACGTGAAGAATTTTTACAGTCGTAAGACAGCGCTAGATGGGGCTAGGGTTTGAAATACGAGTAACTGTCTCTTCATTTCATGTGCACTCAAATCGGTCATAGAGGCGAGAGAATGTGTGAAATGAAGAGACGATTGCACGAAATTTAAACTCTAGCGAACAGACAAACTTTCATTGCGATTGCAGAATGCACGCTATTTCAAGGATAGGTCAATCGGTGGCATGGTAATTTTGTGAAGTATATCGGGTAACATCGACCTATATTCTCACATCGAGAACAGAGCCAGAAGACTCTGGGTAGTATCATTCAAATAATCAATAGAGGAAAAAAAGATTTTTTTTAATTTATGGAGACGAAGGGACCCTAGCCCCATCTAGCGCTGTCTTACGACTGTAAAAATGCTTAACGTGGTTGCACACTAACCTTTTCCATACCTCTCATTGCCAACGATAGCCCCCTCCGGGGGCTAGACCCTGCGGGTGGCATGCAGCCTGCGGCTGCAGTGAGGCTCGCTACGCTCGCCTAGTGAGCGGCCTACGGCCGCTCGCGATCGCCTCGAATGCGAAGAATGAAGAATGAATTCGACTCTCACTAATTGAATTACTCTCCTCTCTCGCTAATCCAATTTATTCCGCCCGATTCTGACCACAAGAAAATATCGAAATTGCCCTAGTTGTAATAGACTAGCCCCCTCCGGGGGCTAGTCCTCCGGAGGCCCCTGCCGGGGGCTGGGGGGCTCGCTACGCTCGCCCCAGTCGCTCCGCGGTCGTCTCGCGCCCTTCGGGCGCTCGCCGACCGCTCCGCTAGGCGCGCGAGGCGAAGAATGAATGGGCTAATTCAATTAATTCCGCCAAAAAATGTCTTCCAAAAAATATCGAGATTCCCCTAGTTGTAATAGATACACCCGTTGTGTCCTCGGGAATTCGACTATCTGGAAAACAAAAACTTTTCATTATTTCCAATAATCTTCATTGTTTGCTTAATCCCTATTGTTTAAAAAATAAATTAAAAAAAATTGAAAAAAAATAAATTAAAAAATAACCCTATAAAAGAGCTCGCCTCCACTCTCTCCTCCACTCTCGTCGATTTATTTTTTTCTTCGCAAATTATCTCTATCTTCGTTCAATAGTCATCCTTTTTTAAGGTATGTTTCACCCCCCCCCCTCCCTTCGTCTCCATAAATTAAAAAAATCTTTTTTCCTCTATTGATTATTTGAATGATACTACCCAGAGTCTTCTGGCTCTGTTCTCGATGTGAGAATATAGGTCGATGTTACCCGATATACTTCACAAAATTACCATGCCACCGATTGACCTATCCTTGAAATAGCGTGCATTCTGCAATCGCAATGAAAGTTTGTCTGTTCGCTAGAGTTTAAATTTCGTGCAATCGTCTCTTCATTTCACACATTCTCTCGCCTCTATGACCGATTTGAGTGCACATGAAATGAAGAGACAGTTACTCGTATTTCAAACCCTAGCCCCATCTAGCGCTGTCTTACGACTGTAAAAATGCTTCACGTGGTTGCACACTAACCTTTTCCATACCTCTCATTGCCAACGATACACCCGTTGAGTCCTCGGGAATTCGACTATCTGGAAAACAAAAACTTTTCATTATTTCCAATAATCTTCATTGTTTGCTTAATCCCTATTGTTTAAAAAATAAATTAAAAAATAAATTGAAAAAAAATAAATTAAAAAATAACCCTATAAAAGAGCTCGCCTCCACTCTCTCCTCCACTCTCGTCGATTTATTTTTTTCTTCGCAAATTATCTCTATCTTTCGTTCAATAGTCATCCTTTTTTAAGGTATGTTTCACCCCCCCCCTCCCTTCGTCTCCATAAATTAAAAAAATCTTTTTTCCTCTATTGATTATTTGAATGATACTACCCAGAGTCTTCTGGCTCTGTTCTCGATGTGAGAATATAGGTCGATGTTACCCGATATACTTCACAAAATTACCATGCCACCGATTGACCTATCCTTGAAATAGCGTGCATTCTGCAATCGCAATGAAAGTTTGTCTGTTCGCTAGAGTTTAAATTTCGTGCAATCGTCTCTTCATTTCACACATTCTCTCGCCTCTATGACCGATTTGAGTGCACATGAAATGAAGAGACAGTTACTCGTATTTCAAACCCTAGCCCCATCTAGCGCTGTCTTACGACTGTAAAAATGCTTCACGTGGTTGCACACTAACCTTTTCCATTCCTCTCATTGCCAACGATACACCCGTTGAGTCCTCGGGAATTCGACTATCTGGAAAACAAAAACTTTTCATTATTTCCAATAATCTTCATTGTTTGCTTAATCCCTATTGTTTAAAAAATAAATTAAAAAATAAATTGAAAAAAATAAATTAAAAAATAACCCTATAAAAGAGCTCGCCTCCACTCTCTCCTCCACTCTCGTCGATTTATTTTTTCTTCGCAAATTATCTCTATCTTTCGTTCAATAGTCATCCTTTTTTAAGGTATGTTTCACCCCCCCCCTCCCTTCGTCTCCATAAATTAAAAAAATCTTTTTTCCTCTATTGATTATTTGAATGATACTACCCAGAGTCTTCTGGCTCTGTTCTCGATGTGAGAATATAGGTCGATGTTACCCGATATACTTCACAAAATTACCATGCCACCGATTGACCTATCCTTGAAATAGCGTGCATTCTGCAATCGCAATGAAAGTTTGTCTGTTCGCTAGAGTTTAAATTTCGTGCAATCGTCTCTTCATTTCACACATTCTCTCGCCTCTATGACCGATTTGAGTGCACATGAAATGAAGAGACAGTTACTCGTATTTCAAACCCTAGCCCCATCTAGCGCTGTCTTACGACTGTAAAAATGCTTCACGTGGTTGCACACTAACCTTTTCCATTCCTCTCATTGCCAACGATACACCCGTTGAGTCCTCGGGAATTCGACTATCTGGAAAACAAAAACTTTTCATTATTTCCAATAATCTTCATTCTCTCCTCCACTCTCGTCGATTTATTTTTTCTTCGCAAATTATCTCTATCTTTCGTTCAATAGTCATCCTTTTTTAAGGTATGTTTCACCCCCCCCCTCCCTTCGTCTCCATAAATTAAAAAAATCTTTTTTCCTCTATTGATTATTTGAATGATACTACCCAGAGCCTTCTGGCTCTGTTCTCGATGTGAGAATATAGGTCGATGTTACCCGATATACTTCACAAAATTACCATGCCACCGATTGACCTATCCTTGAAATAGCGTGCATTCTGCAATCGCAATGAAAGTTTGTCTGTTCGCTAGAGTTTAAATTTCGTGCAATCGTCTCTTCATTTCACACATTCTCTCGCCTCTATGACCGATTTGAGTGCACATGAAATGAAGAGACAGTTACTCGTATTTCAAACCCTAGCCCCATCTAGCGCTGTCTTACGACTGTAAAAATGCTTCACGTGGTTGCACACTAACCTTTTCCATACCTCTCATTGCCAACGATACACCCGTTGAGTCCTCGGGAATTCGACTATCTGGAAAACAAAAACTTTTCATTATTTCCAATAATCTTCATTGTTTGCTTAATCCCTATTGTTTAAAAAATAAATTAAAAAATAAATTGAAAAAAAATAAATTAAAAAATAACCCTATAAAAGAGCTCGCCTCCACTCTCTCCTCCACTCTCGTCGATTTATTTTTTCTTCGCAAATTATCTCTATCTTTCGTTCAATAGTCATCCTTTTTAAGGTATGTTTCACCCCCCCCCTCCCTTCGTCTCCATAAATTAAAAAAATCTTTTTTCCTCTATTGATTATTTGAATGATACTACCCAGAGCCTTCTGGCTCTGTTCTCGATGTGAGAATATAGGTCGATGTTACCCGATATACTTCACAAAATTACCATGCCACCGATTGACCTATCCTTGAAATAGCGTGCATTCTGCAATCGCAATGAAAGTTTGTCTGTTCGCTAGAGTTTAAATTTCGTGCAATCGTCTCTTCATTTCACACATTCTCTCGCCTCTATGACCGATTTGAGTGCACATGAAATGAAGAGACAGTTACTCGTATTTCAAACCCTAGCCCCATCTAGCGCTGTCTTACGACTGTAAAAATGCTTCACGTGGTTGCACACTAACCTTTTCCATACCTCTCATTGCCAACGATACACCCGTTGAGTCCTCGGGAATTCGACTATCTGGAAAACAAAAACTTTTCATTATTTCCAATAATCTTCATTGTTTGCTTAATCCCTATTGTTTAAAAAATAAATTAAAAAATAAATTGAAAAAAAAAAATTAAAAAATAACCCTATAAAAGAGCTCGCCTCCACTCTCTCCTCCACTCTCGTCGATTTATTTTTTTCTTCGCAAATTATCTCTATCTTTCGTTCAATAGTCATCCTTTTTAAGGTATGTTTCACCCCCCCCTCCCTTCGTCTCCATAAATTAAAAAAATCTTTTTTCCTCTATTGATTATTTGAATGATACTACCCAGAGTCTTCTGGCTCTATTCTCGATGTGAGAATATAGGTCGATGTTACCCGATATACTTCACAAAATTACCATGCCACCGATTGACCTATCCTTGAAATAGCGTGCATTCTGCAATCGCAATGAAAGTTTGTCTGTTCGCTAGAGTTTAAATTTCGTGCAATCGTCTCTTCATTTCACACATTCTCTCGCCTCTATGACCGATTTGAGTGCACATGAAATGAAGAGACAGTTACTCGTATTTCAAACCCTAGCCCCATCTAGCGCTGTCTTACGACTGTAAAAATGCTTCACGTGGTTGCACACTAACCTTTTCCATACCTCTCATTGCCAACGATACACCCGTTGAGTCCTCGGGAATTCGACTATCTGGAAAACAGAAACTTTTCATTATTTCCAATAATCTTCATTGTTTGCTTAATCCCTATTGTTTAAAAAATAAATTAAAAAATAAATTGAAAAAAAAATAAATTAAAAAATAACCCTATAAAAGAGCTCGCCTCCACTCTCTCCTCCACTCTCGTCGATTTATTTTTTTCTTCGCAAATTATCTCTATCTTTCGTTCAATAGTCATCCTTTTTTAAGGTATGTTTCACCCCCCCCCCTCCCTTCGTCTCCATAAATTAAAAAAATCTTTTTTCCTCTATTGATTATTTGAATGATACTACCCAGAGTCTTCTGGCTCTATTCTCGATGTGAGAATATAGGTCGATGTTACCCGATATACTTCACAAAATTACCATGCCACCGATTGACCTATCCTTGAAATAGCGTGCATTCTGCAATCGCAATGAAAGTTTGTCTGTTCGCTAGAGTTTAAATTTCGTGCAATCGTCTCTTCATTTCACACATTCTCTCGCCTCTATGACCGATTTGAGTGCACATGAAATGAAGAGACAGTTACTCGTATTTCAAACCCTAGCCCCATCTAGCGCTGTCTTACGACTGTAAAAATGCTTCACGTGGTTGCACACTAACCTTTTCCATACCTCTCATTGCCAACGATACACCCGTTGAGTCCTCGGGAATTCGACTATCTGGAAAACAAAAACTTTTCATTATTTCCAATAATCTTCATTGTTTGCTTAATCCCTATTGTTTAAAAAATAAATTAAAAAATAAATTGAAAAAAAATAAATTAAAAAATAACCCTATAAAAGAGCTCGCCTCCACTCTCTCCTCCACTCTCGTCGATTTATTTTTTTCTTCGCAAATTATCTCTATCTTTCGTTCAATAGTCATCCTTTTTTAAGGTATGTTTCACCCCCCCTCCCTTCGTCTCCATAAATTAAAAAAATCTTTTTTCCTCTATTGATTATTTGAATGATACTACCCAGAGTCTTCTGGCTCTGTTCTCGATGTGAGAATATAGGTCGATGTTACCCGATATACTTCACAAAATTAAATTTAAATTGTTATATTTTAAATTGTTTTAATTAATTTAAACTTTGTTTTGGTTTTGTCTTTCTCTAATGAGCACAATGAGCAAGTGATGATGAGTTGTAGTCGAACTCTATCTATTGACCAAATCCTTCGAGAGTTACACTGACCAGAGATCAAAGATCAATTGACTTCAAAATTGTGGGATTTTCTAGAGATCAGAATTATATCAGTAGTAGATTACTGAGTACCATATGCCCAAATTCGCCGAGACTACTGTAATCTTCGCCGTTGTGTTTGCAGGATGAGTGTTCACGCTATGATCTTCATGATCATCGTTGAGATTCTCATCGGATCTTCTCATCACTTAAATGATAATAAGTGTAATTTCACTCTCTCTTCATCGGATAAGGTACGATGCACCAATGCTATGGAAAAAGTTGAAGGAAAACAGGATATATTTGAATTTGAAAATTTTTTTGCATCTCTACTCAATATATACGTAGCGACATGAAATTTTGTTTTTATTGTTTTTATAAGCCACCCCCAGAATCCAAATTGCAAGTGCCTAGCACCCATGGGAGCTGATAAATATAATGTGAGAGTGCGGGCGAAATGAAGCGAATAATTATTTCGCACAGACACGTCTGACTATGATAGGATTGTGAGAATATGGTCAAGAACGTCTACTAATCGTATCGATTAGTTATGGATTTTTAATAGTGTCGTATATCGATTAGCCAACTTTTGTTGATTCATTGAATGTCACTGAACTGGAAATTTTAATTATGAGATGGTTTATTTATAATTTGTTTGAGATTTTCGTAAAACTGTGAGATAGTGACACTACAGACACTCAAAAATAATTTAAAAAAGGAAAGGTCAATTAAAAACTTTTAGTTTGCTATACTCACAATTGCGTTGTGCTCTAGTGCGATTCTAACGTTATGCACCGTCATTGTGGCCGTTATACTTGTAAGTTTGATTCTTTAATATTGAGATGAATTAGGACTTATCTCCTTCTCTCTCGCAAAGTGAAATGAAAATTAATAAATATCTGCTAAGGCTTTACGGAGGCGAAATAAGGAAGACAATCGATTGTATTCATATAATGAAAGAACCGCGGTTTGTTTGCTCATTTTTATTTATTCCGAGTTTTTTCTTTATTTGTCCCTTTCCTTTTTTCCCAGTAAATAATCATGCGAGGTTTAACGAAATCTCTCTTGAGTATTGAAAATGAGCCTGTCCATAAGGATCGCGTCCCGTTGATCAATTTTTTTCTAACCGTGGTATATGCGGACAAGATAAGAGAACGCAATGAAGATCGAACAAACGCTTTGGAATGGATGATGATCATTATTAATCAATTGAATCAATCAAGAAGCGATATAGCAACATTTATTTATGTACAAAGAGCAACTTTTAGGCGTGACCGCTTACGGAAAGGCTCATTTTTAGGGATTACGAAAACATTTGCACTTGACCATTTCGCAATCTGATTTTGACATTTGATAGTTGTCCTGCTTTCAGAGAATGGCTCGTTTTGAGTGTGATGAGGAGTGGAAAAGAGGTTGGTTAGGGTTGTCTGCACTCTGCCTCTTCATTTTCCTCGCTCTCTCTCCGGTCAGAGAGACGAGAGAGTACGCGGAATGAGGAGGCGATTACTTCGCTCGGACACTCTCTCAATTTCCCATACTCTCTCGTTGCTCTGATCGACGAAAGATGATGTGCGGAATGAGAGAGTCAGACGATTGCTTGAATAATCTCTTCGTCTTGAGCGGCGTCGAATGGTCATTTCCCCCTTCTCTTTCTGCCCGAGAAGGCATTGATTCGTGTACTCTTTTTCCTGAATACGCGTGACCGATTACGATCGAGAGTTTGCAAAATTATTCAAAAGGTAAATGGAAGCGACTGTCTAACTTACTCAATTTCTGGGTCAATCTCGAATCCCCGATCGGGTAGAGAGCAATGAAAAAAAAATTAATTATTATTATTATTGTTGTTAAAAATTTCTCGAATACTCGAGACAGAAACAATTTTCATGTTTGATTTTTTAAATCATTACTTCTGGGAGCATATCTATCATTTCTTCTTTGGATTCGCATACTTTACATGCGCTGCACAATAATTTCTGCTCTCAGCTCGAAGCTCGATCTTTATTCAAAGGAGATGAATTATTCGTTGGCGGGAAAGATGAGGAAGATGAGCCTGCATTTGATTTGTAAGTTAAACAAATACACATATTTGTGTATTTGTGAAATATATAAATAAATCAGCTTGTAATATGCATTTATGAGCAATTTGTGGCTGTTTTTAGAGGCATTAGAATTCTGAACTTTACGGGAAATTTGTAATTTTTATGTAGTTGTGTCTTTTCACAAGTGTAAGCTATTCGGAAAATTCAGTGTGCGTTTGCCGACTAACTCTCAAGAGGATATCAACAATACATGTTTGACATTGTTGAAACTGAGAAACACAATTTTCAAGAACTTTTCCTTCCACTCTAAAGGGAACGTAAGCTATTTCTCAAAATACGTATTATGTTCAAAGGCCGAATAATGGGGAAAAACTCGCATAACGAAATCCCCGTCGGTCTTTTTGCCTAAGACGGAATGGGGCAGACGGGAGTAGATCAAGCCGCGCTCTCTTCCTAGGCAAATCATATGTTCAAACTCTCCGAGGTTGCCTGGATTTAGGAGCATTCTCGCACAATGCAACCTCGCTAAAGTTTAGTTCATTGATTTTCGGAAGTCATATGGATTAGACCCTAGTAATGGATTACTACAATGTGACGATGACAGATTTTGCAATCAAAAACGGTGATTTGACATTATCCTCACTGGGGCGGACTAGCCACCCCATCGCCGATTAGCTACCAATATGTTTACTATGTCCGAAAAGTTCATGGTAGTTCTCCTTTAAGTATCATGTTCAATTGCCTACCAAGGTGCAAGGGATATTTAAAGTGACCACGCATTAAACTAGGTCCGAAAATTTGATAAATCCGGAATTGGCCTTGAATAGTCATTTTTGATCGTTTGTCACCTGTTTCTCTCATTTTCATTTTTTTAATTTCAAAATCTGGAAATAAAATCGCTGCTCCTTATTTAGTTTATATAAAAAAATGCTGGAAGAATGCTTTCCACATGTAAAAAATACTGAATGTTGAAGCTTCAAAATTTCAGAAAGATGTTGATGAAGTCGATCTTATTGCAAACGTCCAGGCGATACAGTCAAATGAGCTGCTTCTTTTTGTCGAAGTATGCATATTCAATTGAAGAAAATTGACTTATTTGGTTTCAAATTGGGCACGAAATTATGGATTACCAATCCTCTCCCTTCGCTGTCTTCGCTATTTGAAATAGGTTTTATTGAAAATAGTTTTTAAAAAAAACTAATGAGCCAAAATTCAAATTAAAAAAATTTTTTTAATGAATACTTTGTCAGTCACCTTGTCTTACCAATGATAATCTCGCTAAATGGATCAGAGGAAGGGCAGAATTTGAGGCTCAATTATGTTTCGGTGATAATCTATCAGAAGAAAGGATATATCAAATTTTCGAGGTGAGAATATATTTGTCTTGTCTTGTCATAATATCAGAAATCAATCAGAAATCAGAAAATAGCATAAAATATTTTGTTTGCTAGAGCGGCTCATAAATGCTTTTAACTGTTTAAATTCTTCAGTGGCCATTTAAAAAAATCATTCGAAATATATGTGGTCACTTTTTCACTTTACTCCCTGCTCCACTTTTATTCACTTTCTCACTTTCACTTTTCTTTTTTCACATTTCACTTTCACTTTTTCACTTTAATAAAAACACTTTTTCTACACAATATCTCCATCGTGATCAATGAGAACGCACGAGAAATGAACAGACGACCGTCCTTATTTCAAACACTTATTATCAATGCGATTACAGGACATGTTGGAGGGCCGATGTTATCTAGCGAAATTCTTTCTTAAATATGTTGATACGCCAACCGCAAGAAAATTCATGCGCCTTGTTGGCATCAAATATGACAAGGAAGAAAGACAATTTTATTCAACAAGAAAAAATATAAAGGTAATTTCCCCTACTCTTTTCATAGTTTGTACGTTCGTAGTCAGCTATAGTCTCATCATATCTTGTCGCGTTAGATTACAGCTCTGCGATTTAGGATCCATTTTGGTCTTCTAAAGTAGCGCCACATTGTTTACATATTATTTAGTGCAAGTAATTCAAGTTTAAAGCGCACTTATAATTAAGAACTTACATTTTCAGGTATACATTCAGAGAGGCTTTCCATCAGAAAATGCTTATGGTCTCAATTATGAGAATGAAAATAGTATTGCTGAAGAAATTTCTGAAAACTTCATATATGTCGTGATTGGGAGGTGAAATTCAATTTTAATTAAAATTAATCACTATTCGTTAAGTATGATTTTTTAATAAACAAGAACTTTCTCGCGATTACAGTATTAGCACAGCTGATATTACGAAATTTCTCTATAACTCAGCCGTTTAAGTGTAAAATTGTCGATACGTAAATGGCTCGCTCGCGGAGATACAGCGGTTTTCTCGACTGAATTGGCAATTGAAAGATTTAACTCAAACGGCTCGATGCCGTTTGGTCTCCGCCCTTTCTGCGATATCGATATAAATGATCTAAAGGACGATTCGAATTTTGAGCAATTACCAGTTGTATACTGCGAGTGAGTCCCTGCCACGGTTATTCTACGAACAGTGTCGCGAGACGGTCCTTCTCTTTTTTTTTTACAACTATGACGGAATGAGTGGGGGGGGGGGGGGGAGTAAGCATCGTCTCCCTCATTTTCGTATAGACGTTGACGCTGTTCGCAGTTATGGTACCAGGTCACGGTACGGCTAATCTCTATGGTTCCAGAAAACTGGATAAGGCTGATATTTTCGGCGAGTGGGTCAAAGTTCGAATCGGTGACGCGTGGCCGAAACTGAAAATGTCCAAGGCATTGAATACGAAGCTCGAGACTTTGGAAGGCGAAGACCCAAATCAATATGTGGCCAAGTGGACAAAGGGGGATGATGTTACCATGGGTACGTGTTACGGAAAGGATTATCTGGGAACTAAACTGAACTGGAAATCTAGTTGAATTCCAATTGAGTTGTATTATCTCATCATTTTTCATACAGCAGTATCTAAACACGCTATTCTTATTCGGCGAACATTTGTCACACACCACGGAATATAACGTTTCGTGTCAATCTATCGTATTTTCGCCACTTTTGCATCGTTTTTCATGCCGGATGTTTTTCACCTAGTCGTTTATATGATAACATGATCAGAAGTGATTTCAAAAAAAGGCGCTTGATTAAATTATAATTTCCACGCGATGCAGCGAATACAAATTCGGAAACTCCGCCTCCTAAAGCAGTTTTAAGTCTATATCGTCGAGAGTAGGGTGGTGTGGATCTGGCTCTTCTCGCAGAGAATTCACTACCTGTGATGATCAGTCCCTACCCCTCCACAGTGGCTGTTGCTTGGTCAATACCCATATATGGTCCGGGTTGTCTGGGTCTATGACACACATTCCAGGTCGTGTATGGGAAAAAGATGGTAAAATCGCCGCAAGCTTCGGCCTTTGTGAACGAGAGTGGGATGGAAGACCTGGAAATATTATGGTACAGTAGCAGTATTGTTTCGCCATGGTTTTGTTGATCTTTTACCTGTGCAGATTTTGGAGAAATCGATTGAAATTGAGTACTGCTGGCTCCCGTTCGGAAATGTATGTTTAAGCTTACCGTCCCTTCCGGTAATCGATAACTAAGTTATTCTTTCCCCACTAGGCGATCGGCAATGGGGACGGATGGATTCCGATTCATCCGGTGCACATTGATGTCGTATATCCGGCCGTGATCACCATTGACGGAAAACAGGTACGGAAATAAAATAAAATATGCCCGAAGCGCGACGATATTGAATTTGCAAAAACACTGCCTTAATCGTCTTGGTCGCAGATTCTTGGCCAAATCTACGACAGAACAAAGCGAGCGGGCGCGGGACACGGCGGCATCGAGGTATACGGTGTCCGGGTTACGGCAGTTATTATCGATAACTGATTTATGCTTACATGGTACCGTAGTCTGCGGGGGGAGATTACAATGCCTAGCGAAGTTCCTCCCCAGGTCGTGGGAGATGCGCAAACCGCGCTTGTTCTGTGCTTCCGTGCCGTGCACTAAAAGAAGAAGAAGGAGTTACGACCCTTCCCAAATGATAAAAGAATGCATGAAGTGAAGAGACAGATCTTATTTGATGAAATATTGGGGATTGGGGTGAGTCGGAAAATGTATGGCAATTTCGTCGGATATTCTTTCGAGAAGCTCGAATTCAGGGAGCGATTTGCTCTCTAAATGATGAAAGACTGCATGAAGTGAAGAGACAGATTTTCTGGAATGACACTGAGATCCGGAAATTTGTAGTAGGGAAAAGGAAACGGCGGAAACAGACAGTATGCCTGATTGGTGTTCAATCCACAGTTGCAGTCATTATTAAGAGACCGAAGAGGAAATTTATTCTTGCTATTTCAGAATTTTAGGAAAGTGATGAACAAATAATGCATTGCATACAATAAAGCGAGGGAAAAGTAATGCAATTAGGTTGAAGATGGAATTCATACTTGGATAGTACTATTGTAAAGAAGGTTAGAGGGTGAAGAATAAGTACAATAAATCGAATCAATCATATCACTCGAAGCACTCGCGTATCTTTAGCAATTTTCACGGATCTAATATTTTGGGCCCATTTCGAATATGTCCATTTTCTCTCTCCTCATCCTCGCTCTCAACCGACGGCGATTCTGTTCTTTCGGGAGCTTCAGCTATTAGCAACTTGAGCCTATTCCGGGATCAAAAAAAAGCAAATTCAAGCTGTCAAGATGAAGAATTCCTCTTCTCGTTTCTCGTTCGTCAATACGCTTAGAAGACTATAATATTGGGGACCTATCTCTCTCTCTGTCTCTTATCGTGAAAATATTTTTCATTCCACTCGTAGCTGACCTTTGACGAACGTTCTAGAGGGCGGTGAAAGGAAGAGACTGGGAGGAGGCGGTAGATCAAGTGTCCTCCTCCACCTTCCTTCCTCATGCCTCTCTCCCAGCACATCTCAATTGCTGAGCATTTCAAACGCACGATACATTGCCTTAGAATGAGGGCTGGAATGAGGTAAAGAAAACAGATAGGATTTATATTACAAGATTAGATATTAATTGCAGTTAAAAATTAATTAAAACAATTTGGCTGTTTTATTATTATTCATGAAAACGATTTTTTTAGCTATGTTTAAAATCAACGTACACGCTTTATCCGATAACTTCAACAGTGAAATAACACAACAGAGTCGCATTTTCGAAAAAAATTTTTAAAAAAGCGAGAGTGTACGGAAAAACGAGAGAGTCTTTCCCGTTCTCGTCGATTTTTCCATTACATGTGCACGTCCGTTTCCCATTTTAGCTCGATCTCTCCGAACTTCCACTCGTCCGGGTGGCCAATGTGGGGAACGTCCTGGAATCAGGGGGTTGATCTTTGATCTCTTTAAATAAGGGGGATGATCTCTGATCTTTTTCTCACATTTTCTGTCAGATTTAGCATTATTTCAGGTGCACTCTTTTTTCATTTTCTATTTAGATACAGAGGTGTGTCAAAGAACACATCGAGTATTTTTTTCGGGTGGTATCTATGAACCCACAATATCGAAGGTGCTCAACTTGAAGTCTTTGCTCATACTTTTCGACCGAGACTATATACTACCCACTAGTGTTGCAAGCTCATCTTATCTTATCTCATTATTGATTTGGCCAACCACAAAATCAAAGCAACAACTCACAATATCGAAGGTGCTCCACTTGAAGGCGGGCACATTCGTGTAGGTCGGGCCGCCGATGGCACGGAAGGAGAGCTTCTTGGCAAGAGCGTAGTTCGTTCCCTGATAGAGAATGAGGTAGAAATGGAATAGCTGATTTGGGAAAGAAACGAGAAGAGAAGAACAGAGAATTTATAGAGAAAGGAAGCAGTTTTTTTTATTCAGAAAGATCTATCTGAAAGAATTTGTGAGTGAACTGATAGCAGGTCGATGAAGAATGGATTAGAATATTCATTCAATGTAGCTATCCGCTGCTGATTCATTCAATGTAGCTATCCGCTGCTGATACAAAAACAAACAACAGTTTCCTACACTCCCCTCACTACGGTCAATAACTTGACTGTGGGTATTCACGGTTGGTGCGCTTTTTTCTTTTCTCATTTTTCGCTTTTATTTCCCATGATCTACCTTGTAGTCGAGTGCTCCGTGGTTCACGTGTCCCATTCCGGGGAACTCGTAGGTGCCGTTGCGAGGGTTCAAATCACCGCGAGCAGAGATGGCTGCCTCGGCTGCAATTACTGATTATGTATAGTTTCACTTGTGCATTCATCGTCACTTTTTTCGTAACTATTTATCTTCATTTGCATCGCCAATCTTTTGTGCTTCAGTCTGAATAGTTAGTTGCTGCCGATTGGTTTAGAAAAATGAATGTACAATGTACAATGGCCACAGATAAATTTGTTTCCGTTTTTTTTCTGTCACTAACCAGTGTAGGGCGGTGTGCAATTGCAGGCGGAGAATGGCTCGTGCGTGTAATCGTTGTATCGCATGAGAGCCGCGAGTGAGTCCAGGTCGGTTACCTGCATTTCAATTAATTATAAATAATGCCTAATTATTGATAATTAATTAAAGTTAGAATATTTTGAACAGATAACGATACTCACCTTGCTGTGGTCTCTGTCGAAAATCTTCGCACGCGGCGCCTTGCCCCATCTGAACCAGTCACCGAGTCTGTTGCCCTGAACAATAATAACAGCATCTCCATGATATGAGGCCGTTTGCCTAAGAATCGAGTAATGGCCGGCACATGCCAAAAATAAGAAATCGCTGAATCATTGACAACAAGGGTTCTCGAGTATTCTGATGACGATGGGAATAGTCATTAGTCAAATGCCAATCATTAGTCGAATGTCAAAGGGAATAGTCAAATGACTATTCCCATCGTCATCAGCATACTCGAGAACCCTTGTTGTCAATGATTGAGCGATTTCTTATTTTTGACGTGTGCCGGAATCCTCCGAATCTGCTCGATTCTTACACAAAGGGCCTCATATCACCTGCTGTGAAGCGAATTTCTCTAGAGACAACTTCTAAATAAGTACTCGAATAGAGTTAGACATGCATTAGATTACGCGTTCGATCTTCGATTGTTTCAGTGAATTAAAAAAAAAGGAAAAATACACGGTCAATCAATTCACCTGCTCGATCCATCCAGCCGTCTCCGTAATAGCCTTGAAGTAGGGAATGTTGTAGGAGGGGAAGTACGAGTACTTCTCCAGGAACCAAGTCATGTCACGGTAGACGATCTTGCCGCTGAAGGGATATTTTGAGATAAAATCATATTTCAATTTTGCTTTTCTGAATCGTTTCTTTTGAGTCAGGTAAGTATGATATTTCGCGATATTCTAATCGAAACACAGAGAGTGGCCTACCGACTTGAGAATACTTAGAACAGTTTGCAACCAGTAGTTCAAAGTCTATAGATCAAAGATCAACTCACGGCAGTTGCTCAAGGACGTAGAGCAGACCGAACTGAGGCAGGGGCTGTCCGGGGGTGAATGCATTGTAGTCGAGGACCACCCACTGGTTGTTATACGTGCCGGAGTTGTAGCGGGAGTAGATCTGCAAATAGATAGATAAATCAATAATCCATCTGTGGTTCTCAGTCAGCGAAACTATTTTCCATGTGAATCTGACCGGCACAAACAGAAGAAAAAATCTGTGAAATTGTTTTTTTTGCGTCGCCTGTCAAGCAGAATTTAGAGAAATAAGCTCTTACCTCGCACCATTCCCTGGCCGATCGCGCCAGTTGATTGGATACGATAGCTCGCACCCACGTGAGCAGCTGTCCGGTGGGAAGGGTCTGCTCGAAGAGAGAGGAGTTGAACACGGAGATGGTCGTTTCGATCACGGCCTGATCAATTTCATGAAGTTAATTCAGAATGACTATAAAAACAGAAGAAACGGCCTTATAATCTTCATGATTTTTATGTAAGCGGCGGCGTACAAAAAGTTGCATGTCATTTGGCCGGAATGTGCAGTTAAAATTAACATATTTGATCACTTACCAATCCCGAGGTCATTAGGGCGAAGTCATCCGAGGAATACATGAGACCAGGGTAAGAGGCGAAGGTGGTGCCGTGACCGGGGTAGAGTTGGTGCTCTGCAATAATCAATATATTTTGTCTGAACGAACAAACTTCAACATCGATTCTGTGTATGAAAAGGTTTAATTCTTGCGGATAATTCTTCACTAGCTCTTTTCGTGAAGTGGGGGTGCGGAATGAGGACAGCACTTATTTTCCTTACTCACCATAGGCGAACTTGTACAGCTTGAGGACACGCAGCATGTTCTGAAAGCCGGACATGGTGACCTGTAATGATATTTCTTTTTGTATTTATTTATTTTCAATATTTTTTTCTAAATGCTACCTCACTACATTCAGCGAAAACTGTTGCATCAACCAGGAAAAATTGAAGTATCGATCACCTGGGAGATGAAAATGTCCTTGTTTCCAGGAGCGACCTTGACGAAGCCCGAACAATGCCCATCCGGATTCAGCGGGTCTCTCGTCTTGTTCAACTTCTTCTCGAGATCGTAAAAGTCACCGTTCATGTTGATGTAGCTGAAAATGATTACCATCGAATATCGAATAGTCGATTCGACATGAATATGGAAAATATTTTGGAAAACAATGTTTTCCGATGGTGGACCGATCCATGAGCAGTATCGGTTTGGATGTATGCAACAACCTTCATTGAATACGTTTTGGATTTCAGAGTGAGGAATTTAATCAATGAATTTCGACTCGAACACATGTACGGAACATGATTTCAGAACGAAACTATCAACAAGAGTCTAGTGTGATCACCAAACCAAGACCACTAATTCATGATCGATAAGATTATTTCGCTGCTAGATTATAGGGAATTGTTGAGTGTAGGATGGATTGTTGATGAAGGAAAAAAAAATTAAATTTCAATAAAATTAGCTCGTTTTTTTTTCGTCTCCCCTCTATTAATATTAATAATTATTGTCAAACATCTCACTGAATCGGATGAATGTCGTAGATGACGCGGGGAGCGATGTCACGTCCCTCGAAGCCGTCGACTGAATACTTTATTGTTATGAGCTTATTTTTATGAAAATTTCACTGCTTTATTATTTCTTCATAATCTTCACTACTCGATTAATAAAATAAAAAGTGTAAAGCTACTCACTAGAGTTCGAAATACGGATATTTGCCTCTTCATTTCACACACTCACTCACCTGTCCGAGACGCGAGAGAGTGTGTGAAATGAAGAGACGGCGACCCGTATTTCGAACTCTACGACTCACTTAGTAAACGATCAGATGAATGCAGAATTAATGTAATTCTAATGATTTGGAAACAACTTCTTCATATTTCATTCATACGTTAGAGTAAGATTCATTGAAGTTCTTGATATTTGCTAAAAAACGGTGGAATCGACTCACTCAATCCACTGATCTGGCCACTGATAATTTTCGGAATGTTCGTTTGAAATGAACAGAAAAAAAGAAGCTCACTCAATCCGCTGATCTGATAATACGTTCTGTTCACGGCTCCCCAATAGGGATCGTCCTTGGGCGCCGCCTCGAGCTGCGAGCCGATCCATTTCTAAAATAGAGCATGGTGTGTTCGACGATTACTCATCGAAATCTTAGTCAGCATTTGCTCTGCGTGAGGATGGGCGACGTTTCCCGATTTGAAAAACATAATCGTCAATATTTGCACTGCGTGAGGATGGGCGACATTTCCCAGAGGGTTGGTGTAACATACCTGGTTCTCGCCGAGGAATCCGTTCAGACGCCCGCAGAACTGCGTGAAGTTCTTGCAGTACGGCTCGACCGTGTTGTGGATGTGGTACTGAATTAAAGGTTATTGTACATAGGGTAGGAAGAACGGCCTTCTGATACCCCATCTTGATCAGAGCTCAGAAAGCGACACTGATAAGATTGTATTGTGTGGGGTAGGAATAGCTATGAATTGCACGTAGATTTTTGAGATCCATCAACGCTTCTAACAGCTCGCTTTTGTCGCCTTTTTGATGCAGTTCATGTAATATCTACCTCAATAAGCGTCTTCGAGAGGAGTCCCTCGAGGTAGCCGGCGGCGTACGCTTGCACTCCCGGTTCGACCGAGTTCTTCGTCTCGACCTGAAGGAGGATACTTTACGAATAGAGAGTAGCAGTAGCTTGAGTACGATTGTACTCGATACTGTAGTTAGCAGCATCGCGGTGGCATACGCTAGGCTTCCTGCAGGATATATCGGAACGATACCTCGAGCATCGTCCATCCTGTAGTGTTCACTGCGTTGCGCCAGCGACCGGCGGCAACCTCAAATTAATTAATAAATAAAAAAAAAATTTCTATTTGATGATTTTGCGCACTTTGAATAGTCATCTCCTTTGTGTTCCTAGAATCTTTTCTTCTATTCTCAACATCGTTATCTCTTATCAGCTAAGCGATTCTCCCTTTTCTTTCTTCTCAAGAATGGTCGGACTCTCTCACTTTCACATGATCTCTCGCTTCTCGAGCCGGCGAGAGACTATGGCGAGACGATAGAGTCAGGATTCAGCGATATAATGTTGCATTGATCGCGCGATTAGGACTGGACTGCTTGATAATACCTTGCTATGGGGAAATTCATATATTATTTTCTAGAAAGCACCTGCTCCAACGCCATTTGGTGAAAATATTTTCGTTTCAGATAAGTTGTTTTTTTCTGACCGATATTTCTCTGAAAAAAACGGTAATACCAACCTGCTGCCTGCAATCCATGCCATTGAGAAGTGTGAGTTTTCCCTGAATTCCATTTATTTAAATAATTTCATAAATAATTACTTTTATTTAAATAATATTAAATTAATATTTACCTTGTCCAGACAGATTTGCTTGTAGGTGTAGACGGTGTCCTTGCCCTCATCTTGAGCCAGGGCACACGTCACTGCAATGGCTACTAATGAACCTCGGAGGCTTCGAATCCTAATATGATTTACACGATAGAATAATCAGTACTCAAGCAAATTTCCAAAAAATGTTGTCCATAAAATGTCTAAAATAAATGTTGGAATCGTTGAAATGCATTCGTTATAATAAGCAAAGTGCGAACGCTGGGAGTCGGCTGATGTTGAATGAATGGAATAACAGAACGATTTTTTCAGATACTATCCGGAAACTTAGTTCCGAACAAGGTTTCGAACATCATCGGAACCATAAAATTTAACCAGCAACGAATGAATTTTAGAACGTCGATCAAAAGTCTTTATGAATTCCGGATTCAGCCCAGGTTCTACAGATAAACGTACCCAGCAGAGCCGCTGCGACAATCCACCTCGCCATTCCGATCGGAGAGTGAATGAGACTTTCATTCTTCTTATCACCATCCTAATCACCTCAGATATGTCTCTCTTCGTTTTCAGTGCTCCTTCGCTTTCTCTAACCTGAAAGCTCTCTTCGTTTCCCCATTATCATTCGTTCTATCTAACCTGGAAGAGATCACTTGTGATGAGGATAGTCAGGACACTGTTGCTTCCTTCGGGCTTATCAGCGTCGATAAGCGTCGATTCTCCCCTTGTATTTGAAGTCAATAGACTCCGCGGCCACATTCATTGACACTCTTCGCAAGCATTTCGTCGTTGAAATTATTCCAATCAAGCTTATTCTACAGAATAGCACTTGGTGGATGCTATTGAAATGAAAGTTGATGAATGAAGTCAGAGGAAAAGGAAGACTGTTTGAATGAAATAAAGTCTCATTCTAAAGCGGGACGTTTGGATGACTCGGTTCGTCGTGGAAATAGGTTTTTGGCATTTTCCTCGCAATGCAGGGTAGCCATCGTCGAGTAGCAACGCGTTATTCTCACAGTGAATCAGTGGTTTGTGCAATGTTTTTATCGACATAATCGAGTATAGACGAGAGCATTTCGCTGTAGTATAGAATTGGATTGATCGACAGTCAATAAATATAGAGGCAGACAGCGAGGAGGGAGGGAGAGGAACGAAGAGGGGGAGGGGAGAAACGGGGAGAGAAGGAATCGTGGCAGGGTGTTCATACTCTGTGTGTGCTCTCTCTCATATTTCACATGCCGCTTAAAAATACTTTGATTAGTCGTTTTCAAGCTTTGGCTATGATTTTTACGTTTTTCCTTATAATTTTGCAGAGTTTATTGATTTATTCGAAGAAGAAAGTCTACACGTTTAGCAAACTCTCTCGTTTCTCTCACAGTTGAGTGCGACTAATCGTTCTCTCTGTCTGTTTGCTCACAGGGAAAATGTTCGGGATGCTTTGGCTGTTTGGCTGTTGTTGTTGTTGTTGCTTTTCGCTGATATTTGTTATGTTTCTGACGTTTTCTTTCTATCAATAAGCTGCTATTAAAAGTGAAGTGTCATCGCAAACGGTTCTGAAAATATGAAAAGATCCTTGAGTGAGGTTGTTGCTTTTCGCTGATATTTGTTATGTTTCTGACGTTTCCTTCTAACAAAATGATAATGAAAGTGAAGTGTCATCGTATGCGTTTCTGGCTCCTTCAGGAAGTAGAATGTCGTTGCTGCTTTCCTTGATATTTGTCATGTTTCTGCTGTGAGTCACTAGTTCCTATTCAAAGCAATGCGTGATTCTGTATTGGAAGATTGAGTCTGACTGTTTTCATTGATTTATATGATACTTCCTTTCAGGAAGGTTTTTATTGATCAGAATAGGGAAATCAAGAAACTATTTTTACTCGGCTCAAATTGCAATGTTATTGCTGTCTTCTATGGTATATTTCTACGGGGAACCTGTCTTAAACCTGTCTTCGAGAGACTCATAAAATTGCGAAAATGTGACCATTCTGTCCGTAGGCACAAGTTTGAATGGGAGTGGTTTCGGGGATATTTTATTTTTCAAATGGATTCGGTTTTGATTAAAAGGGTTTCGGCATTCGCAACGAGAGAGGGCGGAGTGGCATAAATTCTATCGTAAGCGCGATTCGGCATTTTGACATAATATGACGCTCATCTAATCGCTCTTTCTCTATGACTACTCGTTTTTAGCTCTGATATGACCAATTCTCATCAACATGCTTTCATCCAACCCCGATTTTAACCACTGCCCGAAAATCGGCTCATCTCATTTTTCCAAAATGTGCTATTAAGTTTTATAGACTGACTTTTATTCGTCTGCTCAAGTCCGCTTATTGCCATGATATGGCACTATCAAATCTCTCCTCACTCTTTATCAGATTATTCGCTCTGATCTCTAGTTCATTTTAAAGCTATCGACACGTTTTTCCGTTGCTGACCTACCAAGCGATCATCAATCGATTTTTTCTGACTATAGTGTTTTGTGATTTGACTCTTTACTTCCAGGGTTTACTGATCTACCAATCGATGATAAATCGATAACATTTGCTAATTATGTCCATCTCCGTACCAACTCGCAATCTACTGCACATGAGCATAGGCCTGGCACTGATCTTCCTCGCTTTCTTCTCGCAGACCAATATTGAGGAGACGGTGCTGGATGACAGGTATGGGCTAGTAATTGAATCTCCGAACAGCACACTATGTTTGATTTGTTATCTAACCTGAATGATACTGAATTGAGTTCAAGAATATAATGGCTGAGAGCATTCAGACAGTGATTGAATGGCATTCTCAGATCTATTCACATTTACACAATAGACAGTGATCACTTCTTTGAATAGAGTTTATTCCATTGTCCTCACTACACAAATACTTTCGTAATCTTGTTTTCTTCTGGTATCTCTTCTTTCCTACTTTCTTGCTTGTCAGACAGTGCGAGAGAACAAGGGAAATTGAGATAATCAGGATGTAGAATGCGTCTCTTCATTCCGCACACTCTCTCTCCACTCTGACCGGTGAGAGAGCAGGCGAAATGAAGAGACGCAGAAACGTGGTCATATTTGGATAGTTCCACGCTATTCATAAGGGAAAGAGAGAGGGAGGGGAAAACATGTGACCAATAATAGGAAGAAGTTTGAGTGGGCAAATAAACAGCGATCTCTTGATCACTGTGAAATAATAATAAAACATTAAAATTGAAGGAAAAAGAATAAAACGAAAACATGCTAGCAATATATACAATGATGACGCATAAAACTCGATAATCCTACATTCACGAATATCCCAGAGCATGTCAAAAGGAAAAAAAATCGATAAATGTAAAGATATTTCAGGAGCAAAACCGACTCGTCCATCCCCTCAAACGCCGGCTACATCAGTCAAACGATCATCTACGGCACATTTCTCTTTTCGAATTTAATCGCGCCTCCGCTGGTGGCGATATTGCGGTGCAGATGGAGTCTCGTGCTGGGTTAGTTTCTCTGATTTTGTATTTGATAATATTATTATTTTCATTAGTCTACTTCCGTTTGACGTGGGGATAGTGAATTCGTGATTATGGCCATAGTGCATTAAAGGTGATGAAGTCTCGTGCTGGGTTCGTTGCTTTTATGGCATTCAAAAATGCAATTAATTGTAAATCACATTGCGATGGAAACGGGGAAACGATAGAGCATCCACGATAGATTTGAAATTTGGATCTTCTCTGTTTTTGTGCTCAACCAAAAACAAAGTTAACAAAAAAAACAAGGTTCAAGATTGATAGGACATTTCCATCTATCTATCATTCCTTCAGGAAGTCTGCATGATTTCTGCATGAAAATATTGATGAAATTCAAAACATTGTTGTGAAGCAAGCTCTTCCAATCGGACAAAAGAGTGATGTTCCACAGTGAACACGACTGACCATAATAAAGTTCACACGCATATTCTTCAATAGTAATGCATATTTCTTCAGGCAGTGCCACCTACACTCTGCTCATGGCAAATTTCCTCGTGCTCAACACGCCTTTTCTGTACATTGCTTCAGCACTAGAGGTGAGAGAAAATGCTGCTCTCAACCAAAGGAGATTTTGAAACAATCAACTTCATGTTTGTCTTAAAAGTTCAAATGAAGTCCTCCTACGTTGGCAGAGCGAAAATCTGCCCGAATCTGTTGCCAGGAAATCTGGGTGTTTTTGTGCCGGTAAAAACACAGGCGGACCCTCGATTAGGTGCTTTCATGTCTACTTCGTCATCAATCACAAGTGTAACTATCGAAATTATTATTTTTTGTATCTTCCAGGGATTCGGTTCGGCCATTCTCTGGACGTCCGTCGGTCATTATCTCGCCCTGAATTCAACCGAGAAGAACGTGGAGAGGAACAGCTCGATATTGTGGATGTGGCACACATCGGGGTAGATGCTTGTTATTGCTAGACATTCATACACGGAGGAATTTAGAAAAAAATCGAAAAAAAATTTTTTCAATTGATTTCATAAATAATCTTGAACAACAGCAAACCAGACTTTAAAATATCGGGAATTTATTGCTTGTATTCGTGTAAAAACACAATAACAATAAAAATAAAGTAATTGTTCAGTCTCATCTTCGGCGGTATCTTTCTGCTCGTTGTCTTCGGTAGTGCAGATGATGACTCAGTGATCGACGAGGGACAGACGAGGTGGGCGGATCTTAGAATCTTTTCGATCTTATCTTTGAGCTAACAATTACAGTGATTGGGTGATATCGCTTCGTGCCCCCCCCCCCTATCCAGTATAAGGAAACACATGAACGTGCCAATTTTTGATTCTCAAAATTTTGAAATATTTATGTCTGATTTCTGACCGCAGGAAAAATCGTTATTCATCGCGATTTCATAGAAATAGGAACTGTGCTGGAAATACTCTTATTATGCTGAGATAAAGTTATTTTCTATTTTGATATTCAACCGCTAATTCAGACTAATCTACGGCGTCTTCACTGGCATCTGTCTCGTCGGTAACGTCGTCTTTGCTCTTCTTCCCACTCCCGAGAGTGAGAGGGAGTATTACGAAGAGAGGCATGGCAGCTACAAACAGGAATTGAGTGAGTATGATAAATATCAACTGGGATTGAAGAAATTAGTGAACTTGAAGGAGACGATTGTGAAGAAAGAATTAGTATGTAATTTGTTTGTAGATAATGGACAACAAGAAAATGAACAAGAAAATGACATTTTTTTAAATTCCAGTCTCTACCTTCAAGCTGGCAATCACCCTTGACTCGATCCTCTTCTCTTTCACGTCTGCCTTTGCTGGACAGGTATCTACACCGAACCCTATTATGCCCAGCCCGACAACTATACATCGAAAAAAATAACGGAAATCAATGTTCTTGGTACACCAGACAATAAATAAAGAGTATAGATTGAGGCACTGATGAAATTGTTTGTTCGGTCGATTATGACGTAAAATTCTTGCAGTTGATGTCCTTCTGGTCGGGTGTCTACTCCACTTCGCTCTCCTTCTCTCGTCACTCATTCGCTGTTAACTCGAAAACGCTCGTCGCTTTGAATTCCATAGCTGTCGGGGTGAGTAGATTGTGCACATTTATTAATTTATTTTTTGAATATCTGACCATGTTTGGCTCGTGTTGCGCGGTCCAAAGATACACGTATACTGATATTGCTGCTTTTGACTCAAAGACTCTGATAGCGCTGAGCCCGATTGCCGTCCGATTGCCGTAAGGTTATCATTCATCTAAGAAATTTGTTCCTCAATTAGTCGTCAATATACTCGGTCGCTGTAACTACGATTTCGTGATCTCTATTTACATGTCGTTTCGTCGGTGATTGGTCTGCTATAGAATCAGCACGCCAATAGGTCGTGCTGATTTGCGTTGGCTTCTGTGGGATTTTGGCGATGAAGCATTTTGAACTGCGCGAATAAAGGAAAGTATCCGTGAGATCCAAATTATTGCCTTTTCCAGGTGGGCCAAATCGGCGCTGCTGCAGCCTTTGGTCTCTACGGCAAGCGCACGCTGCAGTGGGGAAGAGCGCCGATTATCGTGTTCAGTGAGTTTCGATCGAATGACAATCACATGAACTATCACAACTTCATAGAAAAACAATATCAAAATGGGATGCGAATCGATGAATCCTTTGTCTGCCTTTCAAAATGTCGTTCACATCATTCATTTTTTTTTCTCATGATTCAAAAAAAGGCAGAATGAAGAAAGTTATGAAACGCTTTTTCCAGGTTCACTAGATCTTTTAGGATAAATTTGCAATTCCATGATTCTGAGAGGTTCCTGAATGGATACAGGTGGAATACGTGTGAAATTATCGCAGGCTGTGTAATCGGCATCATTGCCTACGTGCTCGCTGCTCTCAATCTGCCCGCCGACTCGCCCTTCAACAACGGAACGACCGAACCGACGGTGATTCAACCTCCAAGGTTTGCTTATTCAATTTCAATTTCTTTATCATGTCAGACGTTAACGTCTGTTGAGGTCTGCCGAGGCTTCACAAATTTTGTTCAAGTAACAGTTTTTTTTAATATTTATGTGTTTATACGAACCGACGGTGATACAGCCTCCGAGGTTTGCTTATTCAATTTCAATTTCTTTATCATTCATTATTTATTCCGTCAGGTAATTGTACATAAGAGGTGCGATATAGTTGACTAGATATAGTATGAATTTCTTTATCATGTCAGACGTTAACGTCTGTTGAGAATAGCTCTGAATACACATAGTTGCCTGCCACCAGTTTGCTTATGAACCTTGTCGAATTGTTCTGTCACAGTTTCACGTAATTAATATTTATGAACGTGTTTATACGAACCGACGGTGATTCAACCTCCAAGGTTTGCTTTTTCAAGTTCAATTTCTTTATCATTCATTATTTATTCCGTCAGGTAATTGTACATAAGAGGTGCGATATAGTTGACTAGATATAGTATGAATTTCTTTATCATGTCAGACGTTAACGTCTGTTGAGAATAGCTCTGAATACACATAGTTGCCTGCCACCAGTTTGCTTATGAACCTTGTCGAATTGTTCTGTCACAGTTTCACGTAATTAATATTTATGAACGTGTTTATACGAACCGACGGTGATACAACCGCCGAGGTGATTACGATTTATATCTAGAAATACTCAAAAAACTGATAAGATATTTTACTTTATGCCTCATGTTCATATTTTGTAATAGAGTATTCCCTCCATATTTATTCCTATTCCATACCAAACCACTTGCGAAATGGATGTAGGCTAAAAACAGTTCCGAAGATCCGGAAAAATTATCTTTTCCCTAATTTTCAGTATGGCTGGCCTTATCAATGGGTCCAACCTAGAGTTGTCTAACGACTGCAAAAACGCTTGACGTGGATACACCTTTACGTTACCCTTGCAGGAGGAATGGTCTGAGTCTCTCACTCTCTCGCTTCTCTGACTAACCACAGAACATTGGGAAATGAGAGAGTCACTCATGATAGTTCCCTTGCAGCATAACAATCGCCCTCATCTGTGGTTGCATCTTCGGCATCGTGGACGCTGCGGTGAACACGCAGGTTTGTTCCGATTATTTGTATTGATCTTTGATCTTTGATCTGTGATCCTTTCATTCATTCATTCATTATTTATTCCGTCAGAATAATGTACATAAGAAGTGCGAGAGAGTTGACCAGAGACACATCTAAGTTGAATGCGTTAGCATTCACAACCAGGCTTTGTAATGGTTGATTGATTCTTTGATATTGTAAATGTTAAGAAATATAAAAAAGAAGCTTTATCCAATATCATTTTTTTTCTATTTCTTTTTTTTGTATTTCTTTCCACCAACTCCCACTCAGATCTACTCGCTCGCTTCAGTTATGTGGCGAGAAGCGACTCCACAAGCATTCGCCATTTCCAAGTTCTTCCATGTATGTTTATTATCATTTAAAATTTAAATAATAAATTATTTCAGTCCCTACTCTCAACGGTTTGTATGTACTACGGCAGCGTTTTAGAGGTTGAGAAAATTTTCCTTCATTAACTTATTGTAGTTTGGAGAGTTTCCTAGGGTTCCCTTCAATCAAATATTCGAAAAATCGTATCATTTTCTCACTGTTCAGAGGCTTAAAAAATCCAAATCAATTACGAAATCTTCCAGATCAAACGGCATTATAATATTTCAGATCGAATGGCAACTGGCTCTTCTAATCGCGGGCGCTATCATTTCCACTGTTACTTTCGTTATCGTCGAGAGGCGATTTATCGCCAGTACTTCAAGAGAAAAAAGGAAGGCAGATTATGTGGAAATGGAGTGAATATTCGATTCCGATCTTGATATGATGTATTGTTGTTTAGAAAGTACTTCGACTCCGAACTCGCGGAATAATGGGAGAGGTGGAGCGATAAACGATTCAAAAGCTCACCTCCGTGCAGGCATAATAAAAAGAACAAAGAGAATACAAAACAATCATTCTAATTTCATTATGATATGGCGGTGATGAGAAACGGCTACAGTATATCTTTATGGATTCTATGCCTCAGTTATGAGGCTGTGGGAACGAACAATGGTCTCGTCTCTTCATTTTCCATATCTCTCGTCGGTCAGAGAAACGAAAGAGTGTGTTAAAACGAGATACACAGACCATCCATCGTGGAAACAATTGCCCAACGGCATAACGGAGAAGTTTATTCTCGGGTGATTCTCGGGTACCGGGAAATATCTTGCATGCAGTGGGGGAAAATGCCATCATACAACGGGTGCGAAGTGGGGACATTTGCGATAAGATTCCATGCACACTTTCGGAAACACAAAGGCATTAGAATTCGGATAAGGTGACAGGGGAGGAGAAATAATCTCATGAGAGGATGCACGGGGATAAGGGGTAATAGGGCCCTACAACTGGTAGTTTGGAGGGAGGGATAGCGCCAGGAAGTAGGGCGTGCAGATTAATAAAACAGGAGGGGGATGGTAGCTAAACGGTATTCTAAACGTGGCAGGTTTAGCTCCCCCTACGCTCTACGCCCCTGAGATCTGAAGCACACTCTTCATTCCGCATGCTCGCTCGCAACTAGGGAAGGGCTAGGGGAGGGCGAGCTAAACCTGCTACGTTTAGAGTGCTCGGCTAATTACTGATCGGGTCCAACGAGAGCTTCCTTTCGCTCGACCATCCCCTTCATCTGTTCCTCGAGAATGTTATCCAATTCGTTCTCCATTTCTTCCTCTTCTTTCCAGAAATCTTCATGCACGCGCATGAATACACGCATCGAATGGAGATAGTAGCAGACCTTAATTGGATGATTAGTTAATCAGTTCAATGAAAAGTTTATGAGACCAAATATTAGTACCACACGTTCTTTACATAAATTGGACAATTGGTTAGAAATATTCATTCCAAAGTGGCAAAATGTGAAAGCGTAGAATTCAAATACCATTTATTTAATTTACTAATATTTTTTAAAAATAAACTTACGGCAACGGCGGTCATGATGAGTGACGGGATGACGAAGATCTAGAATAAATATTTTATTAAAATAATTAAAATATTTAAATAATAATAAAATAATTACATTTGCAGTAGTGATACCGGAAAAGAAGAGAGCGAAGCAGACGGAGAGGATGGCAAATGACTGGAGGAGCTGAAAAGGGAGCTACTCGATTTTAGGGCTCAGAATCAACCGATCTCACATTTAGAGTATAATGTGTGGACATTGAATGATAATTATAGGGATAGAATACTCTGCGAGAAAAGGCTGGGCTGAATCTTAGAGAAGAGTCAAGAAAGTTAACTTCGCAATAGCTACTTATCAATTTATGTTTGATCGTATCGTGAGATTATTTTCCGTTCCACGCGTAGTTGACCTTTGACTACCGTTCGATGGGCGGAGTTAGGAAGAGGCCGGGAGGAGGCTAGTGATCTACCTGCTCTCCTCCGCCCTACCTCTTCCCTTCCTCTCTCTCTCTCTCTTCCAGACAATCAATACGCTAACCAGCACATTGAGTTTGCTGAGCATTTGAAACGCACGATATACGTGCTGAAACTCGCATTGAATAAGATGATGGGTAGAAGGAGAGCGGGACGTCTCTCTTTCATTCCAATGACGGCGAGTGGAAGGCCGACCGCCATTGCGATTCCCATCACGCCGTAGATTGCCTGAGCGGATACGGTAGCCAGAAAATCGATATCGTATCCCGCTGTTTCCCCTGAAGCCCCCCCCACCCATTCGTCCCCAAGACGACGGCCCACTGCCAATAAATAAAACGTAGGTCAGCGATACTACTTATATTCGTTTTTCGTCTGCCAAATAAATAATTGAATTGTATTGAACCCACATACACCCATTCCCAGAGTTTCAGAGAATCGACCCATTTTCACTGTGCCTGATGCCTCTTGATCTGCTCCATTCTTACGCAAATGGGCTTCATATACCTTGAATGCGCCCTCGATTACGGTAGTTCCGACGATCACTCTAATCTCCTCCAAGGACTGCGTCGTGTGACGCGCCAACGGCTGGAAATGACTAGCTAAAGAATTCGCTTCTTCATTATCAAGCGTCGCCGGCTGGCAACTGAGTGACAGTTTATGCGTGCAAAAAAAAAAATCGGCACATGTTCCGCGCGCTGAAAAATACGCGGAAGATGGAATATTCTTTTCCTTTTTTATCTTCATTTTGCGCTTTCTTTTGTTTCTCTCGCCGGTGAGATAGTGTGCGAAATGAGGATACGATTCTTCTAAAAAAAATCTAATCTACTTCTGTGTCCCTTCACTAATCCTAAAGCAGTAATCCGTATCCTTTTATTGGCTCTCTCTTCATTAAAAAAAGACGAATGAGCCGGGTCTATTAATTCAGAGCACTCTAAATGTAAATTCACTATTCAATCAAATCTTCCCTCTAAATGCAACTTCACTATTCAATCAAATCTTCACTCTAAATTCAAATGCACTATTCAATCACCTCTGCTAGGCAGTGAAATAGTGTATTGAATGAAAAGAGTATTGCTCTTTTTTGTGCATATTTTGATTCCTCTCTCAAATTCAATCATATCCTCAAAAACAGAGGCGTGTGAAAGGATAAATTGAGCGCTTTTCGGACGAAACCCATCAATTACATCTTCCATTTTAGATCGTGTTTCTCAGTATCGAAAGGAGAGATTCATTCACGTGTTGACTGTCTCGAATTTAGTACCTGACCGGATTAAAAATTAGTTTCTTCATTATCTTAACCCACTCTCACTGCCTAGTGACGACACACCGAGTGAAATAAAGAGACCTATCATCTATTCATCCTGATCGATCCTGATATTCATATTCATCCTATTCATCCTATTCATCCTATTCATAGTCATGTCGTTCCAAGCCGTTCAAATTTTTGTGCTATCTTGAGCGCAATAGGAGTTTGAAGGGTTCTAACCGAATGTTCGATCGTGCTGAGAGGCACGGGAAGTCGGCCGGAGCAGTTCTAGAATATATAGTTTATGATAGATTGGAACTGATCTCTTTGTGGCCCACCTCTCCTTTCTAATGGCTTCTTCTTCCCTAATAGGAAAAATCACGAGGTAACACCTATTTTTTTGTTATTTTCTTATCATTATCATCCCATGAACCTCTGCGCTTTTCAAAGTGGTCGCTGTCTTGGCAAAAAAATATCAGGAAAGTGTAGAGAAATTACAATGAATATTGACTGGATTCAGTCGACTCTTCCTGTTTTATCTTCTAGTTTTATCGAGAAATTCCCCGATATCCCGGGCTTTTCCCTCCGAATTCTCCGTTTCCTTCTTTCCTTTTTTGCTCCATCCCTTTTCGCTATTGCCTTTGGCAACGAGGGACTGAGATTTCCTGTTCCGCATTTCACAAGGCTGACTCGATGAAACTACTCTAATCCTTTGGACTGCTGTATCCTCTACAATTCCCTTATCCTGAACCGCACGAATGGCTACCGTAACCCGGAACTGAATAATATAAGACAGTGTGAATACGTATTTTCGTATTCAGTATGTACTTCAGCTTCTTTAGACCTTGAATTGTAAGATTCCGAAACAATCTATCGCAAATCTTATAATTTAAGAATTTTCAAGGTCTGAATAAGCTGACGTACTGATTACGAAAACACGTATTCACACTGTCTTATATTCAGTCAAGACTCACCATTGTCATGGTCATTGTGAGCAAGAGCGTGAATACAGCCAGAATAATCTGGATGGTGAGATGAATGTAGGCGAAGTACTGTAATTGAATCGATAACTGACTAATAATTACTATATTAGAGCTTTTGCTGTGGTACTGTAATGGACAATCGAATTTTAGGCAGGATTTATACTTTGAAATCGCTCATCAAAACACACATTCTATTTCTTGAAATTAAAAAAAACACACAAAGTAGGCCACCTCAGGCTTGCATCCTCCCATGTAGGGTGTCGTGAGCCAGTTGCGATTCTTGGCCGACTTTTCCTCGAAGAAAATCGATATCCAGTCGATTTTGGGCATCCTTTTTCGATGGTAGGAGCGAAGAAATGAAAGGGAAAAGGGAGTGAGGGATTGATTCCGAGAAGAGAAAGGGGGGGGGCGGCCGGAATCTCAGCCCTTTTTTGGCCCCGTGAGCAAGAGAATGGGGAGGTCTCTCGTCTCTCCATTTTGCCTTATCTCTCGTCAGTCAGAGAAGCGAGAGAACATGGTGAAATGAGAGAATCAGACGGATGATACGCAGTGAAAAATAGTGTGTGAAATGAAGAGAACATGAGAAAGCTTAGCTCAAAATGGTGAAGAGAGCCCATTACGGGGCTACTCAGAAGGATGAAAGGGAGAAGGACGAAAAGCTTTTAGCAGATTATGGTCTATCATGAGTCTCTCAAAATGTGAACATGCGAAATGCCAAATCTTCGAGAAGAATATTAAAACCGAAAAACATATTCGAAAAAAAAGAGCTTCTTCCTTTTCACACTCACTAATAGTGTCAAAAATACAACAAATATTGAATTAGCAGTTGACAAAACATTTGTTCCGATGCCGGGAATCGAACCCGGGCCTTGCGGGTGAGAGCCGCAAATCATAACCACTAGACTACATCGGATCGACGGCATCGATAGGTTGGAATGCATACGAGTGCTTGAACATTCTACGCTGATTGGCGGTTTAATTACTCTTCAGACGAGTGTTATCTAGATCTTTTTTATTCAATCTACATCGTCGTGTATTCTCGTCTTTTTTTTACTAAAAACTACTGAGAATTTCATTGACAACAACTATCTCAAATATGGATTGAGGCACTGTTCTCTTCAGTTCATGTGTTCTTTGACAAGTAGGGAGTATGAGGAAAGAAGAGCGGAGTCTACCTCACAAACAAGAAGAAGTAGGGAGTATGAGGAAAGAAGAGCGGAGCCTACCTCACAAACAAGAAGAAATGGGATGGGTAGCGCATCACGCGTGAGATTTATCTGGTTACGGGATGGAATTAATCACACAGGATAGAGTAGATCTGTCAGGATGAAGAATACGTTTCTTCCTTCTCCGCACTCTCACGTCGGTCACAGTGACGAGAGATCATGCGAATAGGAGAGACAGATTATTCACTCTGACAGCTCTTTTCGGAAGCCGGAAAATAGTATCTAGTCGGCGAGAAAGGAGAAATGGAAATGAGAAATACATGCAGCTCTTTTCGGAGCCATAATTCAATACAAATCGAATTACACAGTAGTCATAATTCGTACAAAAACAATGTGAATGGAATAATTGCATTATTTTAGCTGAATAAATAGCAGAAATTCATCAGAAGAAATGGGGTTAGAAAATTTGCAACAATAGGTAATGAAGATTCAATTATGTAATAATCAATCTATCAATCAAATAATCGATACTTGATTTGGTCCGGCTACAAGGAAGGGTTTAGTATATGTGATAATGAAAAGATAGAGGATAACAAAATATTCGATTTCCTTTTTCTCTTGTTCGATTACATCTCGGAAGTTTTCTGTAGCGTAATAGTTCAACCATCATTGTCTTCATTTCTGTTCTTATTTCGATCAAGAAAATGTATTCGACTTTACTATATGCAAATCCACTAAAGCCGACATCTCCCTCTCCTAATCAATGCAAATCACTCTCTCCCCCTCATCATCCTCACTTTGCATACACTCAACCTCCTTCTTTCTTCATTAAACATCATTCATTCTCTTTTCAAACGCTTCGCTCGTGCTGTATTCTCCCTGTCTAGACGCCGCCGCAGCACGAAAAAGCTTCGAAGCAGCTGCAGCAGCTGCAGCAGCTGCAGCCGCCCGTCTCCCTCGATCAGGAAGCAACCGTGAGTCAATGTGTCTTTGTCTTCTCTGTTGTTATCCTACTAGCACGATATCAATCGATAACGATTTCTATCTGAACTAAGCGATATCCTTTTCACCTTCGCACTCCGCATACTCGACTGGTCGTCGCAGCCGCTGCAGCAGCTGCAGCAAGGAAGTGTGCAGCAGGTGAGCAAAGAGTTATCGTACGATCTTTGATCTTTGATCTCTAATCTTTCGTCTCTGATCTAATTGTAAGATCTCTGACCTGTGCCCTCTTGTTTTGAACTTCAACTTTTGAATTTTGATCTCTGATCTTTAATCTCTCTTCATTTGCTCACTCACTCTCTCTGTCAATGCGATAGAGTGTGTGGAATGAAGAGAGTGTTCATTATCCCCCATTAACATCTCATTATCATTCGCCCCCTTCCCCTCTCTCTCTTTCATTCGCTCGAGTTTCGCTCTCGCTCAGCGGCTTTTGTCTTCACTCTATCGCGCACTTCGCTTAACCACAAGGTATTTTTGGCCGATTTTCTCATCGATACCCCTTGATACCACCTCAAGCTTGAACAAATCGTATTGTATTATCATCATGATCCTTCTCAAAATGTGTTTTTCGTCGTTGAATCTTCGTATAATCTAATCATTATATGCTCAGCATGCAGAACGACGAGCTCATCGATGAGGACGGCCAGTTCATCGTCTACATGACGAAGCCGCAGGTATTCTTTTTGAACTTTGAACTTTGAACTTTGATCTTTGATCTCTAAATTTCGGTCTTTGATCTATGATCCGTGATCTTTGCTCTTCAGCTGGGCCCGTTCCCGCCCATCCGCCCGTGCCCGGCGGACGCACCGCCCGCGGAGCGTCGTGAGTACGCAGCGCTCGAGATTCTCGAGCGTCGCTACGCGGCGGTTCTGCAGCAGCAGCAGCAGCAGCAGCAGCAGCAGCAGCAGCAGCGGGCGGCATCCGCGGCCAACTCTCACCGCCCGGTCAGTGATCATCGTACCGTGCTATCGAATGCCCTTGATACCGTAATCCCGTCAGTTCTCGATCGATCGTTACCGTAGTAACTCGTTACCGTATACGCATTTCAGACGGGGATCGCTCGTCATGGCAACGCGGAGTCTGAGGATGCGCCCATGGAGGAGGACGTGGTGGGCATCGTCGAGGATCCCGCCGAGAACCCCGGCGATGTGATGGAGGAGGGAGAGTGCTCGCCTTCCGACTCGGACGACGTCGTTGACGCCGCTCCCTCAATCGAGTTCCTGGGCAGGTATGGACAGTCCTTATGGGCTCAATGGTACGGGTGTACGTATGCTACTGGTCGATATTCGAATACCGTCTGACCGAAGCAAAAATACGGGGCGGGGGGGGGGAGGGGGTTACGGTGCTAGTTGTATATTTTGAATCAATCAATAATTGATAATCCATCCATTACAGCGGGCCACGCTCTTCAACTTCATCCCGTCGTCATCAGGGGCAAGCTGGCCGACTTGGAATCGTGAGTTGGGATAATGGCGTAAATCGTCAAGATTGATCCTTGATCTTTGATCTTTGATCTTCGATGATGATTTGATGCGGTAGTTCACTAATTTCAATCGATTTCTCTACAGAACTACGACACGGAGGCGACTCGCCGCAACGGTGGCTCCATTCCCCAGTGGAGCTGCATCGGTAAGGAGGGAAGTGGGGATTGATCTTTGATCTCTTGAGGATTCAATAATTGATCTTTGATCTCTGCAGATAATGGACGCAATACTCCGACGCTGCCCCCCTCCAGCTGTCTCCATTTCAGCAGTAAGTGTTAGGGCCACGGTAGAGCATTCATTCGCTTGAAATTCATGTGTTTTTTTTTGCGATTCCTTGGCTACATTCACAACCGCAACTCTATCTACAGTATGATTATCGATGGATTGCAGGACTGCCGCCGTGGTGTATCAGAAGAGACATCCTCAGAATCGTCGGATCTCAGGGAGGATTCCTCAAGGTATGGCAAGGGCCATTTAACTATAGTTCTGTGAGCGATTTATTGTTGATTTGTTGCCGTTAAATGGTTGAATAGAGTATTGCCCTTACTGCTTTTGTGGAGAATGTTGAGCCAGTTCGAATCGGCTATGGGTACTGTGAGGGAAGCATACTGTGGTGTGATGCTTACTGACTCATGTGTCGATGTTGATCTTTGATCTCACGATGTTGATCTTTGAGCTCTCTTAATTATGATCTTTGAGCTCTCGATGTTGATCTTTGATCTCTTAATTATGATCTTTGATCTCTTAATTATGATCTTTGAGCTCTCGATGTTGATCTTTGATCTCTTAATTATGATCTTTGATCTCACGATGTTGATCTTTGATCTCTTCAGGTGACTGTTCCCATCGACCGCACGCGCCGCACGTGCAAGGGCAGCGGATACGTCGAGTACTCGTCGGAGCCCGATGCGACCAAGGTGAGAATGACCCAACTTGATCTTTGATCTTTGAACTTTTTTTTTTTGAAAATTTGAACTAGTGCCATGCCTCTACAGTGATACATTGGGTATTTGAGCTTTAATCTTTGGTCGCTATTTGCATTTTATTAGACCAAAGATCAATAATTTGAGGGGTTTTCTTAATCCTGATCATTCGCAGGCCCTCGAGACCATGCGCGGCCTCACGATCGACCACTGCCACATTCGAATCGAGTATGGAAGAGTGCAGGGAGGGCGCTCTTGAGGCAACCATCGAAGCTCCGCCCCTTCCGCCCTTTGACCTACCGTACTCCCCCTCCGACCCTCAACCTACGTTATGTGATTTAGTTCTTTTGTGCATAATAATTGTTCTGCGGCGTTCTTATTCTGTATTGTGCAATCAGTAGCCGTTCATTGGGTTGTATCATTGTGCTTTTTTTTCTTTCATTCGTGTTTGTCTCTTCACAAAATTTACGGACTTTTCCCAAAAAAAAGAGGAAAAGGGGTGGGTGAGATGGGCGTGAGGTTTATCGTAAGATTATTTTCCGTTCCACGCGTAGTTGACCTTTGACTACCGTTCGATGGGCGGAGTTAGGAAGAGGCCGGGAGGAGGCGAGTGATCTACCTGCTCTCCTTCCCCCTACCTCTTCCCTTCCTCTCTCTCCCAGACAATCAATACGCTAACCAGCACATTGAGTTTGCTGAGCATTTGAAACGCACGATATCTGCTGACGAGGGATTATCACACAGAAGCTCGAGAATAGATCTTTCAGGATGAAGAATACGCCACTTCATTCTCAGTACTCTCTCTCTCTGCGGTCACAGTGACGAGAGATCAAGCGAATAGAAGAGACAGAATATTCAATCTAGCAGCTCTTTTCGGAAATTAGTAGTCGGCGATAAAGGAGAAATGCAAATGAGAAACAGATGCAGCTCTTTGGGGAGCCATAATTTAATACAACTCGAGAGACACAGAAAGCTTCCAAGAAGGATTGATTGCCACATGTCCATGAACGAGCTAGAGAGTGTGCTAAAAACATGTGATGCGCGAGAGATGCGCTACCGCTACGCCACGACGCTGCATGGCCGAGGGATCACTATAGTTGCATCAACTGCAAGCGTTTCTTGAGACCCCCTGTTTGAAAGGAAAATCGCCCTATTTTCCTCCACAATTCACATTTTCAGGCTTTGAAACCTGTTTTCAGAGCGAAGTACAGTAACCAGGCGATCTTTGATCTTTGATCTTCCGCAAGAATGCTATGTAATTACTCCTTTCCTCCTCCTATTCAGCAGAAAAGAGCGCAATTCAGTCCCTTTCTGTGAACTTTGTCCCCGTCCTTCTCTCGTGTCAGGTGCATCGATATTTGCATCGAATAATAATTTAATTTACACGCCTAGCGCAGAAAGAGTGTGCGAAATGTTCGCTACATTTACATCTCATTATCAGCTCATTGGGGAGCCATAATTCCCCCCCCCCACTTCATTCGCTCGTCTTTCGCTCGTCGAGAGTGGTTTCTCTTCTTTTCATCGGCTAAAGTACAGGTAGTTTCCGTCTATTTTCCCATCAATACTCATCGATACACCACTTGATAACAAGTTAGGTAGATTTCACGTACTATGAGGATACTGCGATTGCTCTTGAACATCATTGTCCTTCGATCCCACTCTCGATACCGCCGTAATCCCATCAGTTCTCGATCGATCGATTGATACCGTAGTACCTCCTCTTACCGTATCCCCTCAATTCAGTATAATGTCCCGCGCCGATTCGACCCGCCATGTGAATGAGGAGCCCCTGGAGGAAGGGGAATTGCTCCCAAGCGATGCCGAGCAGGAACCGGAGTTGATCACACTTGGCGAGAGCGACGACGATGAGGACGTGGTGTGCCTGGGCTCGACCGCAGCCCTCAGGTATCGTAAAATAATAAACCGTTCCGCGTATTCCGATTCCTATCGTTCATTTCACATTTTGACTAGAGGGTCTCAGGCCCTAGCTATTGTTAAGTACTAATCGTTTCCTAGCAGCACTAGTAGCATATACTGAGAAAATGAGAATTTTAGTATTAATCAATAATGAGCAAGCGAATAAAACGTTCCGTATTATGCGCTAAACAGCGTAGCGTCTCCGCTGATTGTGAGCATTTCAATGTTACGATACGATCGGGTCATCACGGCCTGGGTTACGGTTCCAAAGGCACTATTGGAATGGTACGGTAGATACTTACTGCTGGTTGATATCTACGCATGCGCGATTACCGTGTTCGTTGGATGCTGCAATAGGACACGGCATTGACCATTAGAGGCTATTATTGATTGGTAAATGCGCGTGTTATTGCGCTGTTGTGCAATTGCACTCATTATCAGTCAAATACGTCGAAATGAGGAGATTCATGTTGCCCTAACAAAGATCAAAGATCAAAAGCCAAGAAGCAGTTAGATTTCGTGAATGAGAATACTGTAGTAATTAAATGATTACAGACGCCCTCGACCTCACCTCATCAGCGATGGACAGCAGGTGCAGAACGGAGCAGCTACGGCGATCGGAGCACCAATGGTGAGTATCGTGCTGCGTTTCAAATGCTCAGTGTCAGCAAACTCAATGTGCTGGTTAGCGTATTGATTGTCTGAAGGGAAGGGAAGAGGTAGGGGGAGGAGCAGCAGGAGATCACTAGCCTCCTCCCGGCCTCTTCCTCCCTCCTCCCTCCACTCAGTTCGTCAAAGGTCAGCTACGAGTGGAATGGAAAACATTCTTACGATAACGAAGACGGTATCTCTAGGGCTATTGTATACATTCGCAATGCTTTCCTATGAATACTGAACCTTGAGCTCTGATAGATTCGTGTACGAGGTAGTTCATTAATTATAATAATAATAATATTTATCCGCACATTTATTGTGATTGTGGGGGGGGGGGGGGTTGGAAATGAAATTACAAGTAAAGTGAGTACGCGCACCGATCATCGTACCTCCTTAATCATCACATTCATGAACTCAGAATATTTCGTTGGGATTTTTCCTTCTTCTTAAAACTTATATCGTGCGTTTGAAATGCTCAGCAAATGAGATGTGCTGGTTAGCGGGCTATCGATTGTCTGGGAGAGAGGAAAGAGGAAGGAAGGGGGAGGAGGACACTTGATCTACCGCCTTCTCCCGGCCTCTTCCTTTCTCCGCCCCCTCTTACGTTCGTCAAAGATTAGCTACGAGTGGAATGGAAAATAATCTCACGATAATCGATTTCTCTGCAGAACTTTGTCAGCGTAGCGGCGCGCCGCGGATTGGTCGACACAGCCTCCTCGAGCTGTCTCTACATCAGCGGTGAGTGTTGGGAGCATTCATTCCTGCCTAAAACAAAAATCAAAATCCGCAAGAAGTTCGATTTTAGTGTTCGGACCTCGATAGAATAATCGATTGGCCTGAAATTCGTGTTCATTGATAGATTTGTTTGCGCTAAATTAACTAACGTATACTCTATCTACATAGATAATGATTTATCGATCGATTGCAGCTCTGCCGCCGTGGACAAGGGAGGCCGACCTGCTCAGCCTCTTCAAGCGGTCCGGACCGGCCAAGGTATATATATCTTTATCGCAACATTTCATGAATGAGCGAACAAAACACCAGTAGCTTGGAACTGGTATGCAGACAATTATAATGGTGGATAGTTCGATGTAGAATGTAGCTTTGTCGTCGCATCCGACGACCTGAAGGGGTACTGGAGGGGTACAGTTATTGCTTTCGATGCTATTGTTTTTAACGAAGGAGAGGCACGAATCGCGCCGATATGCAAAGTGAGCCGGCGCGCTCTCCTCATTTTGCGTGGTCTCTAGCTCGTTGCCTGCGCTTCAGGGTGACTTGGCAATCAGCCAATCGAGTATATCTCGGTTTAAACGAAAATTGAAACATGGGAGTTTCGAAATCGTTATGGGGGTGCTCATACCACACCGCCTGACATCGAGAACTCAGATAGCCAGATATTCGTGCCACCCCTTCTTTAACGAATGTCGTGTGTGTGAGTGTGTGTGAATGTCTGTGACCAATGTCGCGCAACGTCTAGTCGCCTAAGGAAACTGTGACGGAAGCGTAGTATGGCGTATAGCTTATTGATTTAAATATCGTTGTTGATCTTTGATCTTGCGATTTTGATCTTTGATCTCTTCAGGTCATCCTCCCGCTCGACCGCCGCACCGGTCAGTGCAAGGGCTATGGATTCGCCTATCTCACATCGAAGGAAGAGGCCAACAAGGTTAGAAAAGCTACTTGGTCTTTAGCTTTTTTGAAAAACTTGCACTAGTGCCATAGCTCCTCTTCAGAGATGATTAAAGATCATTCGCTGAAGAATCTTGATTTGTTTATCTTCGTTTGCTACTTTGAGGTCAAAGATCAATCATTTGAGCTGTTTGGTTAATCCTCGTCAATCTCAGGCAATCGAAGGATTGAGAGGAGTCAAGATCGATGGCCACGAGCTACGCGTTGTGATCTCGTCGTCGGATCACGGTCTTCGTCGCCATTCTCTCACCCATTGATTGGCTCCCCCCCCCCCCGTTGACCTACCGCATTACCTTCCTCTGATCTTCTTCTCCATGTATAGCTCGTTTGATTCGTTCCCTTCCTCATCATTGTATCTGATGATAATTATCTAGCTCCCAAGTGGTCGCAAAAATTTTCCTAAAGGATTTTTCTTCCTTTCTCCATACACAGCTCTTCACGGGTTATACCTATCTAACTTGTCCTTTGAATGTGTGGTGAAAAAAATATCAGAACAGGATGTTTCACACCGTGTATTAGGCATATTCAAAAGAAGAATGTTTGATCTTTCTTGATTTGTTCAGCCTTTTAATTATCAGAAGAACTGAAGACATGGCATCATCTCAATCGAGATTCCTCCGCGTAACGACTGAACAGCGGAAGCAAGAGCAAGGAAAAAAATGTAAAAAAATATTTTAAAAAATGTAAAAAAATATCCCTTCTCCGTTCGAAAACATTTGCATTATCGCGTTTTTTCGTGTTTTTTTTATTTCGTTTGCCCGAACACGAACAAGGGCCAACGAAATCATTTTCATTCTGGCTTGGTTACAATTGAACTCTTCATTTTGCACACTCTCTCGCCGGTCAGAGAGGCCAGAGTGCATGTGAAATGAAGAGACTGCGACGAGTATTGCGCACTAATTCCACGCCTTCCCTGTTCGGAGATCGACTTCGCAACAATATTGAAGACAGACGAAGACATTGAAAATTCAAACCAAACCATAGATAAGAAGAAGAAAGATCAATGAGGGACATTCGAGGGTATAGATCACATCCATTATAGAATCTAAATTTGACTCTAATTGCAACCAAGTTTTCCTTTCTCGTTCTTGCTTCAAATTCGAATGATTAGACGGTGATAATAGCAAAAAAAGATTCTCGGGCGCATTTATGATAAATTGTTTCATTGTAAATAATTTACAAATCAGAAGACATTTACAACAAAATTCGTGCGGCCAATCCGGCCATGACGATTGAGAGGGAGAGCGTTGAGGCAGATTTCTCTGAAACGTGAATGTACAGACGATTAAAATTATAAAAAAAGCGAAATGAAAATGTAATGGCTTTTTTTCAGTAGATATTTCATCCAATTGTTGACTAGAGCTCACTCGGATGATCCGCATCGTATAGAATATATTGCTGAGAAAGTCCCTTATAAGCTGTACCTAACTATTCCTAGTCTTTCACAGAATAGCGTCCCTCAGTTACGATAAGATTGCTGGAAAAGCACTTACTGAGAAGGTCAGCATCATACACAATAACGCTCAAAAAATCTAATATTCCTAACCCAACTTCCAGCTCAAAGCAACGCAATGTCTCACCTCCCTCCTCACTTCCATCAAAGCAAATAAAGTGAAATTTGGATGAAAACGTACTGGGATGATCCGCATCATACACAATATCACTGAGGAAGTCCCTGATCCTCTGACGGGCAGCAGGCAGGGCCTTCGGCTCTCCGTCGTATTCAGGGTACATGTCAGAGCAGTGGGCGGCGCCTGAGGTGGAATCTGTTACTTTTATAATATAAGTTTTATGCGAAGCTGCCATATCACTAATTATTCAAAACATCATTCACGAGGCGTTAAGCCAGTGTGTTCACTCGAACATTCATTCGCGACATGTCATTTTCGAAAGAATAAGTGAATTCGTTAATAGAGCTAAATATTTGGTAGCTGGAATGATCTTTGATCTTTCCCTTCTCACCCTCAATCTTCAACGGAATGAGGTTCTTGCTCTCGTCCGTGCCATAGAATCCGATCGTATGCCACGGATCGAACATTCCATTGGGCAGAATGACGTTGGAGGCGTCGAAGTAGTCATCACCGCCGTAGTATGCCTGAAACGATCGGAATTCTTTATGAAATTCATTGATATTTTACAGAATTTTGGGGACTATTCAGTGCTAAAACAAAATGCCTGATTGTATTAATTAGAAGATAATGATGTGAGGATATAGATATGATCGTTTCTTATTTGTAAGAAGAGTTCAGAACTCGCGAATTCGAAATTACTCAAAAAATGCGTGCGTTTTCACTCACATTCGATGCCGTATTATTGTCCCTGACGTAGCTGGCATTCACGGGCGGCCCGAACATGTCCTCGCACATTTGGAAGAAGTAACTGAGCATTATTGTTGTTATTATTTTTCATTTTTGTTTTTGTTTTTCTTTAATTTCTAATTTCATCATCCGACGTCTAGACGAAAACGAGGGAAGAACATGTTTTGGCAACTCTGTGACGAATAGAGAAGGATGGCTGAAATTCTACGGGGGCACATCTCAATAGAGTAATTTAAAATTAGCAAAGAAAATAGGATAGTGTCTACTCTGACTGGTGATTACGAAAAATGATAAGAAAAAAAGATCCCGTCAATCTGATTATTACCCCATAGGAAGGACTGAACCGAACACGGTGTCCGAGTCAGTGGTCTGGAAGGCTCCCAACTCGTTGCAGCAAATCCATGTCCAACCTGGAATTCATCTTTAAAAATAAGCATTTCGAGTAACCATGCATTGAGAAAAACTGATTTTCAACTGTCGTAAGCTAAGCCTCGATAGTGGTATCAACTGTCATACCTGGTTATCAATTGAATCGCATCCCATATTATCTGATTTTAGCCAAATAATACATATTCTGGCGGGCAGTCTACGCAGATGTGACCATCATTGGTTGGCACTTCTCTGTTTTTTCTTTGGCAGAGCCCTCTCTCGCAGAGTATTCCCTTCCTATCATTCGCATAGCCCACCCCTCGGGTCATAGCCCAAAAACAGAAAAGTTCCCATTGATTATCGTACCTCTATTACTCGATCCGTCCTCTCCCAATACATCCCAATCCGTCTCCTGGAACTCTTCAATCATCTCCGTGTAGTTATTCGAGAATGAAGTCAGGTCGTCGCCCCAGGCCGCAGATGCGAATACGTTGAGGTCCCAGATGTTGTCCACTGGGTCCTGAAAATTTCAAATGATCAATTAATTTGTATTATTTAAAAAAATAAAAACTATTAAATATACGGCAGAATGATAGTTTTTTTTTAAGTTCCCAAATTCATTAGCGCTAACCAAATTCACTAGTTTCGTACAGCTGACTAGTGGGTCCTGAATGCATCCAATTTGTTGAGGTTTCTTCTGCTTTGTGTTTAATTTTCTAATTATAAAAAATGCCAGGAAAGCCTGGGCGAACCTTATCCTCCTGGTTCATTTTCTTGCACAACTGCTCGGCGGTCGTCAGCGTTTTCGACACCTCGTTCTGGAAATACTATTATTTTTGTTACCCATCTCGACTCTGAAAAATCAAAAAGATGTACGGAGAAAAAAACATTAAAAAAACGTATGTTTTATTCTTGCGCTGTTCAAAAAAATAGAATGTAAGTGCAAAAATGACTCACTCTTCCATCATACGTGTACTGGATCATTCCCTGGAATGTACCGTAGACGTTGGCGAAGAAATTGATGATGTCGTGTTTGGTAGTCTTGTCGTCGAAGGGAGGATCGAGACTGAATAAATGTCAATTTTCAAACAATAGGCTGCTCGAACTAAATGTATCCTTGTTTTCTAGGCTAGGATGAAAATTATTGTGATCTAGAATTTGTTCTTTTGTTTTTTTTTGGTTTTGATGAAAAGATAGTGACTCACTGCATCTTCTCATTCAGTGTCTTTCTCCCTGCCGCAGTCAGTGACAATTGCTGCATCTGATCGAAGGCTTCACGGACGAGGTCCGGACACGTCTTGCCTTTCTGAACAAACTCAGCTTTCGTGAAGAATTTAGTTTTAAAAAAATTATAAATTGCCTCCGCAATCAGATGTCACTTTATGTCATGTGTGTGTGAATTGTTGAGATGTATTTACGAGAGTAAATAGTCAAAACTTACCGAATTAGTGATGGGAGTTGCCTCGAGCACTTGCTGGATGCCCTCCGCATAGCCTAAAATGTCGAAATTCTTTTTTTTTTCGAAATTCGTTTTTATCATTCGTTTTATTTCAGGTTCTGTAAATGCAAGCAATTGCATAGCACTCGAATTTGAAATTTAGTCGGAGTTTTCATGGTGTGTGTGTGGATGGAAGAGTCACCTACCATAAGTGTCCAGCTGCAGGTGCAGCGGTGCAGAGCTTCCCACCGCTGCCGTGACCAATTCCGGGTACTTTGAGCGCATCTTGGCGGAGAGTTGACCTGAACGAGTTCACACTATTCGCAGTTTTCAAAAAACTGTTTATCCGTCAAAAATAATATTATAATGCCAGGGGTTTTCGGCGGGAATCGGCAGCGAGTCATGATTACAAACCCCTCTTTACCCGCTATCTCTCTCTCATGCCTTCTTCTAATCTTTCTTCTTCTTTTTCCTATCCCTCTGAAACACCTCTATAACGGTGCCAAAGTTTTGTAGCGCAACAAATATGCGAAAAGATGGTTTTAGGACAATTATTCATTTCAGGAAACCTTATTCAGGACTATCGAATGTATATTTCAATTCGTTAGATAACTGTACACTGTAGTAACGGAACATTCCTACAGAATGGTAGCTCTAACAAAGGTTTAAAAGTGGTAGGAAGCGATAAGGTAGTGATATTTTTTGTCCATTTACCCGGATACGATCCTCCAAACGTGATCCATTTGGGGTTCTTGTAGCCGTATTTCTTGTTCATTGATGTAATGAAGTAAGCACAGTCCGCTAGTGCTTGTTGAGTGGTGAGCAGACGAAGCGACGAGGTGGTCATGTCACTGCAATGATTGAGGGAGAGTAAAGTAAAGGGTAAAGGACGTTGGCATTATCCTCGCAAGGGCGGGATAGCCACCCCATCGCCGGTTAGCAACTTGAGTAAATAATGGAAATTCACATTCAACGCACTATCTTTTTAGGATGCAGCAACGAGACGAACTATTCCCTAGTGGTAATGAACAGAAGATCCAGGAAAAAATATTAATTCTATAAAAAAAATATTATAAAATTATGAAAAAAATTAAGCTCACTTCATCGGTCTACTCGCTCAAAAAAATAATTAAAAAAAATAAAAAATAAAAAAACTATAAGCTCACTTCATCGGTCTACTCTCTCCGAAGAATCGATGTTCCAAATCGAAGACGGTCGCTCCAAACTGCGCAGCGAACTGCATAATCTGCACTGTCGGATCGCCACTCCACTTGGGCGGTTCCTCCCCTTCACCACCGATCATTAGGAAGATTACGTCCTGGAAAAACACAGGGACATAGCTGAAAACAAATGTTGTTTAGATGGGTTTTTTATCCAATGTGGAACATTTATCCATTTATCTACATCGTTTGACTTTTTACCGATCATTAGGAAGATGAGGTCCTGAAAAGATAAAAAAATAGAAAAATATAAGTAAAGTAACAATAATTATCTATTACAGTCGAGGTTGGTTCCCCAGTGAAAACAATCCGTCCCGGCCGGCCCCGGCCGGCCCCAAGCGGCCCCATGCCTTTTTGTGGCTCGTACAGAGAGAAATTTGATATAAACTCAACGGCGTTGTAAAGCTCGTGTAATATGCTATCGATTTGTGTTAGCAGAATTTTAAGTATTTCTCTCAATACATAATAAATTGATGAGGAACTGTCATCAGTATTGCGAAAAAGTGGTCGCAAGATTACGGTAAGTAAAATCGTCAACCTGATTCTTTTCAACTTTTTCACTTTTTCTCAAAACTGACGACGCTTCCACATCAATTTACTATTTATTGAAAGAACTATTTAAAATTCTGCTGACACAAATCGATAGCTTATTACACGAGCTTTATAACGCCGTTGAGTTTATATCAAATTTCTCTCTGTACGAGCCACAAAAAAGCATGGGGCCGCTTGGGGCCAGCCGGGGCCGGCCGGGACGGATTGTTTTCACTGGAGAACCAATCCGGACTGTAGTAATAGACTATTACAGCGGTTATTTGGATGGAATATCAGTACTCGATCGTTCATTCTCATTCTTTGTATTTTTTAAAAATATTTCTCTTTATCTCAGTTGCGAATAAGGAACAGACAATTCTCCATATGATCACTATCAAAAGGAACTTCCGAAATAGATAGATACCTGATCACTGCTCTTATCCTTATCGGCGTACGAGGGATTGTAGTACACGCGCTGGTCCCATCTATAATTCATTTCAATTCAATTTAATTCAATTAATTATTATCGTCTGCCTATTCATTCTGTTGCTCCATGATTTTGTTTTCGCAAAGAAGGGAGTGGAAAAAAGATGGGTAAGGAGAAAATGAAAAAGGGATTGCCAGAGGAAAATGCTTGTTACCGACGATGTTTCGCACATTTATTGAATCCCACCGAATTACCAAGCTTTTTGCGAACCGAACCTGCCATTATCGAGCGGGTCAAAATGGTCCAGTTTCTGGGAGAAAGTAGTCAATGTTTGGCCGGGGAAGAGTTGGGCGTCTGCACGTGCACCGCGCGTGAGAGGGCCGTTGACGAAGCCTCCTGAAAATAAGTAATATTAAACTAAAAATTTGTTTTCATTAGTTTTGTCGCAAAAAAAAAGAGGGGAAATACATGTATTGACAGCGAATAACTATGTTGTTTGTATTTAGTGTTCCTATTGAACAATTGAATGAATGAATGAATTAATTAATTAATCACCTGGCGGTCTTCCATTGAAGAAGAGTGGTCTCTTGGCAGTTGCTGCTCCAATGAGCAAAGTGAAGAGGAGAGACCGAATCATTACCCCTGCAAACCACGGATATTCCAAGAAATTGAGTGCGATACTCAATGGATACAGTGACGAAGAGATTACAAACTATTCCTTTTCACCTATCTCAAGGTTGATGATAACAGAAGGCAATAGAAAAATTGAGGAGTTTCTCGTCTCTTAATTTTTTTTATCTATAGCTAGTCAGACAAACGAGACAGTTTTGGCAAATAAGAGGTACAGATCATCTATCTTGGAATGGGGTGTCTAATCAGTGAAACGTGCGCAGAGCAGAACATTATTCTGAGAATGAAGAGAATCCTACAAGCGATCCAAAATTTCATCTCGCAATGAAAACGCTAGATGGAAATCCATCGCCTTTCCAATTCGAAGAATACAGATAATGTAGTATATCCGTGATTCCAAGATACATAATTTGCGAAAAAAGTGACGGTGAGCTAATCCATGAATGAGCAAATGAAAAAGAAGAGCATGAACCATCCCCTCCTTTCCTGAGAATGACACGATACTGCCTTGTTCTTCTTATCAGTTGCATGCTTGAGTGTCGAATCACTTGCAGGAGGGAATGAGATAGGCGGATTACACCCCTCTCGTGTGTCGATCATTGGTGCGAGATTGAGAGCTGAATACATTACATGCATTTACATTTATCCTGATTCAAGGCATTGTGCCTGCAGGCGGATACATCATTAGGGAGGGGATTGGAATCTTCTTACTCACAGTGACGATG